>OY390738.1:1417294-2144794 GCA_959613385.1 Geotrupes spiniger
TTATTGTTCAGGAATTTCAGCTCTGCTGGTTTATAGGGGCTGCAACTGTGATGTAGACACTATTATTTACTTGTTTGAAACCCTTAATACATTGCACGTCTTTACACGACGCCATGTCTCATACTCATCAATAATATGATCCTGATACAATTGACCCCATAGACTACAAATTCGTGGTACCTGGACATCCATATCTTCGCAATGATAAGGAATTTGGAATAATAAATTTATGGGCCAGACCAATTTCGACATTAACAAACATTTTGTTGTTGTTACCAAATGCGGACATTTTTAGTACCCCTGGTTTAGAAAATTCCATTAGAAATAGAAAAAAGGCAACTTGCGGTTATGATTTTAAGTGGCTAAATATTAGATAGCTGGTGTTTGAGAGAAATCATCATTTACAATTCCAATTCAAAGAAACATTAAATGCAGATACCCTTTCATAAAGTAGATTTATCTAAAAAAAACTAGGACGACAGGCCCACTTGTATAATATTCATCAAGACCCACTCTATCCAGCAAGAATACCAGTCACTCTCGCAAATAAGATAGATATGATTGATCTACTGTAATAGATTCCGCCAATTTACCACCATCACATCAAAAATCTTCTCATAGATATTTACACTCGTTCAAGCACACGTATGCTGGTGGGCGTTCATCTGCTGACGAAATTGATTAAGATAAAACACAACAGTAAAGTAACTCCAAAAAAGTTTAAGTTCATTTATTAAATTAGTTTGGGTTTTATTTTGTTACTACTGTTACTGTACCTTTGATTTGTTCGAAACAGCGAAAAATAAAGACACATTGAATTAATATTTGCATTGTTTTTCCTACATATTATTATGTAAAACGCTCGTTATTTCAAAATGTAGTTACAATGAAATAATTAACTTTTACAATGAACGATATATATCTACATGTACATACGAGTAGCTATGCACCCCAATAATCGAGGGAGACAGTTGCACCAGTCGCCAGGTGAACTCCTTTCGCTAATTTAGCCACGATGCCTTCGATAGCAAGCTTTTCACCTCTCTCCAGTTTCAATTATCTTAAGCCCACTAAAACATCCCAGTGGGCCTTTCTATTCCGTACGATGTATTTTCTTAAAACTTAATCTAATCTTGTCATTTATATCGAGTGCATTGCTGAACAAGTTCATAGTGGACCTAAACCCTATCATACTCCTCCTTAAAGTTGAACATTTCGTAATTGTTTTAAGTTTAACTAGGAATGCTAGTTACGAAGTCCTACTCTGTAAATATACAAAGAAGAACCCCAAGCAACGACACTCCGCCGTCAGCTGATTTAGGTTTACGATACGACATTTTAGTGTTGTGGCATAATTATTGTGAGGAATGAAATTAAATCTATTTTTTTAAAGAACATCATAACGTTGTTTTAGGTTTTTTGCGACGTTAAAAAAAATTCAATTCAAGTAACTTTAAATGTAATAACAATATGTGTTTTTACTCCTAACCGAATCGAATAATTACAAAACAACGTAGATACAAAAAAAAACAATTTCTGGAGAATTATCCTGGAATTTTGAAAAAAATCGCAAAAGGATCCAGTCAACCCGAGGAATTTAGGATAACATATCAGACTTTTACCTTCTTTAATGGGAATGATATATCCTCGTAAAATCAATTATATTAACTTTTTCAAAGCTACTTAACATTTTCATTATGATAAATTTTGCACCTATTTGACAAAGGCAGTATATTTCACAACGTAGTTGCTTAAACTTGCCACAAGTAATAGAACAATGAAACAATAGCGTAGAAAATTAATTGAAACTTGTGGAGTATTATTCCCGAGTGATCAGAAATGTTCACAGCAATCACATCCGAAACAAACACAACATAACTATTTGCAAATATGATATCAAAGTTCAGGTCCATCGTAATTAACCCATCAGGAAAGTTGCTACACATCCTTCCCCTCTGTGTATTTTACGCCAACAAATATTTTCACAATAATATTGTTTTTCATAAAGATATTTTGTCTATATAATTAATATAACAATAATTCTCGAAAAATGTTTCTGACGCGTTGATTCAGGTGGTGAATAACTGAAATTAATCTGCTTTGTCCGTAAACATACAACATTACTAAATAATATAAATGTTTCTCTTACCTTTTGAACAATAAATTTCGAGCGCGCTTCGTCTTTGTGTAACATTAAAGCTTATTTGATGTTTACGTCACGATGTGTTAAAACACTTACATTCAGGTCACAATATATTTAAAATCACTAATACATTTAGACGTATTTTAAGACGTCGTGGCGTAAATGTTAAGTATGTTTCAAAGATTTTAAACAAACACGAAACATGAGCTGTATCTATCAATAGACATGAGAAACATTGACATTTTTAAACAAAAGGGTTTGTGAAACACTAAAATTAATAATTACACTGCCCAACAAATATCTAATTTATAAATTTTTCCAAGAAGATTACTATCATATTCGATGTATCTTGGTGTGCTTATTTCAAAAATGACACTAAGTATTTGTGTAACAGCTCTAGTTTTTGAGATTTTTCAAACTACCCATATTTAAGGTTACGGTGCATTATAAGTCACTTTAAAAACAGAAAATTAAAATAGCTACAAGGAGAAGACACTGTTTAAGCGATCCAGATAATTTTTGTGTAATTTGTGGTGAATATACCTTTGCGAAGTATCGTAAATCGATCACGGACTTAAATCCCCGTGTGAATATTAGTAATTTACGAAGCCGTGGGTGCGTAATATTGTGTGTCAAAATTGTGTTGTCTCTTTGCGACAATGGTCAGGTGGAAAACGGTCTGCTCTTAAATTCAGCACACCCATGATTTGGTGGGAACCTCGTAATCATCATGATGATTTTCTGTGGTAAACACTAAGGGCATAAACTCTGTAAACCGGGATAAGTGGTTATATCCGACGTTGATTTCTGCCTCTTACACACTCTGATCAGTCATCAATGTCAGTACCATCGACATCATTAACATGTTTTGAACCGGAGGAGATAGAAATTGAAGAAGAAAAACATGAATCTGACTTTGATTTCAAACCTAGTCCAGAGAAAAATCCTCAACCATTCAATCAAAGTGAGTTAAATGACTTAGTAAGGGATCTAAATCTATCGAAGGAGCAGTCCGAAGTATTGGTATCTCGTCTGAACGAGAAATATCTACTTACACCAGAAACAAAAATTATATTTTTTAGGCGACCGACACGAAAAATTGAAATTTCAGTCGTCAAACGCGGACGAAAAGTAATCGTTTTTCGTCCGCTTTCATTTTTCGTCCGCAATAGGGTGGCGCCATCTACCGACAGTTACCGAAATTGTATAAAAATAACCACATTGCCGTCAGTGTCAAACTGTACATCTTGTTTACATTAGTAAATACGTGTTGGTGATAGACTTTTTAACTGATTATTGGGTACTTATTGTTTATAAAGCCGAAATAACTTCGAATGTAGACAAAGAAAACATAAACATGTCTGAAGGTGTCACAAATATGTACAATTGTTCAGTTGTCATAAATGACTATGTCAATAAATTATAAGTAAATGTTGCAACAAATTTGAAAATTATGAGGGTCGCCTAAAAAATTTTGTGTGCACCACGGCCAAAAAGTGTTGTTTCGTCCTCGTTTGCTTTCCGACCTCGGCTACGCCTCGGTCGTAAAGAAAACTCGGACGAAAAAACAGTACTTTTTGGCCTTGGTACACAAAATACTATTATCGTACTCGTGAAAAAGATTTACTGCCATATTTTTCCTCTGAAGAGAATTTAGTTTACAGTAATAATGTTCAAGGTCTTATGAAAAAGATGGGTTTACAAAAATACCAAGCAAATGATTGGCGGCTTTTTATTGATAGCAATAAAAGAAGTTTAAAATGTGTACTGTTGCAGAATGGAAATAAGTACGGTTCTATACCTGTAGGACATTCAATTTCTATGAAAGAACAATATGGCAGTATTTCTTTAGTATTAGCAAAACTAAAGTATGATGAACACAACTGGAAAATTTGTGTAGATTTGAAAATGGTAAATTTCCTCTTAGGACAACAGGCAGGTTACACTAAATACCCGTGTTTCATATGTTTGTGGGACAGTCGCAATAAAAAGAACCATTGGACTCAACAGGTGTGGCCACTGAGGGAGTCAGCTGTTGGTAAGCAGATGTAGTAAATCCACCTTTAGTTAATCACAGTCGAATTATATTGCCACCACTCCATATAAAACTTGGTATTATGAAGCAATTCGTTAAAGCACTTGACAAAGATGGCCAATGTTTTTCTTATCTCTCGAAAAAGTTTCCTGGTCTGAGGAACGAAATGTTAAAAGCAGGCATTTTCGATGGACCACAAATTAGACAACTAATAAAAGACCGAATCTATGAATGAACTAGAAAAACGAACCTGTCAGAGTTTCGTTTCTGTGATTCAAAATTTTTTT
The DNA here is from genome assembly GCA_959613385.1 of Geotrupes spiniger. Lineage (NCBI taxonomy): Eukaryota > Metazoa > Arthropoda > Insecta > Coleoptera > Geotrupidae > Geotrupes > Geotrupes spiniger. The sequence continues at coordinate 1,421,760 of OY390738.1, forward strand.
GGCAATCATAAATCAGAAAACTATTTAGAATTAGTTAACGACATGTTGTCTAACTTAATACACCTAGGGTGGGTTTATAGAAAGCAAATCAAATATTTAATTGCGATTAGCTATTTGATTGAAATTAAATTCGCGTTGCCATGGACACAGATCGCAATTAACCAGTTAATTGGTTGATTGCGATCTGTGTCCATGGCAACGCGAATTTGATTTCAATCAAATAGTTAATCGCAATTAAATATTTGATATGCTTTCTATAAACCCACCCCTAGGGTGCAACATGAGTATTAAACTACATCATTTACATTCTCATTTGGATCGATTTCCTGAAAACCTGGGAGATTACAGTGAAGAGCAAGGTGCAAGGTTTCACCAGGATATTCGCACAATGGAAGAACGTTACCAATGGAGGTGGGACATACATATGATGGCTGATTACTGCTGGAATCTTTGTCGGGATCTTATACAGACACCTCATTCATGAAAATCATATAAAAAACATTTTGTTCCTCAACCAGAGTGACTGTTTCAAATAAAATGAATAGAAAAAACATATTTTTGTAATAATTTCAACCTACGTGTATATTTAAAACTAGAGCTGTTAGAAAAAAACCAGTCTTATATTTCCACATCAATCAATACAAAACGCACCAACGACTGAATAAATCTGAATTAAATCTTTTTGTATTGCTACTTATAGAATTCATTTTGAATAAAGGTTTGCGTAAATATTCAAATCAATCTGGGAAGTTCAAATGAGATTTGCACTTGCCATTTTTATATCGCCAATTACGACGATGAATAAATATACCGAATGGTGTAACTTATTTCAAATGCAAAATGCAGGGAACTACAAACAAGCTGGATATACTTTTGGGCGTGCTCATTCTGCTTTTAACAATACCTTCTCATACAAATATGCAGCGGTCCGCATTGAACTTTCTTATACTTAGTTATACTACATTTTTTGGAAAAAACTTTTCCAATGAAAGTCGTTTAAAATTTTTCATAAAATATTTTTCCGCTGCCAATCATGTAAGTGGGTTCTACATTCGCAGCAACGTACCATGTAAGTTGACAATTATATTTGTTTATATTATTGTCCTTAACGACGGAACTTAATATTAAATTCCTTGGAATATAATAATTTTTAAAATAAAAATGGCTGAAAAAATTATTTAAACAAATTGTACAAAAATAATTATTTATTGAAAAAATTAAAAACAACACTGCAACCCGAAAAAGAGGGATTCTTCAAAACCACGTTTTCAGAATCCGCTATCTAACGGTCTAAAACAATTCAAAGCAAAAATAGAATTTGTCTTCAAGAGAAAAATGGGGTTACCTTAATTAGAAGATACGTTACATTTTCTGCTTGTGCCAGAACCTTCAAGATATTTTATCTTTCCAATACTTGTGACTTCTTCGGTACATAGCCTTTGTTTCTATTTTTAAGGAAATATAAATATGTCAATATTCTCCTTGCACTTAATGTTGGCTTTAAGCATGGAGTTTTCGCACCATAAACTTGCCGGTGATTTCAGTTGTTGCGTTCTTTCCAGCATGTAAGCAAGCATTACCTTTTCGGTAACCGACGTCACATTTTTCCTACAGCACCACTTTTTGAATAGTCCATACGTAAACTCGTACCTGTCTTTCAATTTTTGTGGCAATGAACTTAAGGAGGCAATCTTTGCCGCTTCTTCTATATCATCAACATCCACATTTATTAATATTTACTAATCACACAAACGACCACAAATTAAGTTTGAGACTTTTGTTTATAATTACATTGTTTATGTAACACACAGCCAACGCAACTTAGAACAATTAATATTAACAAAATTAATTGCGATGTCAGGTGTCAAATTAAACCGATTTCTTAATAAATTTAGAAAAATTTTGTTCTGGCAGCGGGAAAAATTTAATAAGTAACACGGAATGTATCGATAATTAACATTTTCGTCAGGCCACAAGCCTCGGCTTCGCCTTGGCTTATACCTGCCTGCCTCAAATGTTAATACGTCCTTACATTCCTTGTGACTTAAATAGCTACTTTACGATCATTCTTACCGTTTTCGAGATACTGAAAAGGTGATAAGAGTAAACCATCACTTCCGGTCTAGATATTGCTTTCATAGGGAGAGGTCCTCCTCCTTGCTATATACAAATCGTAACTTTCGTAGCTCTAGCTTTCATTGTTTTGCCTTGGCATTGATTCCAGCAGGTGATCAATGTCTTCTTGGGGTATGGCATCCCAAGCAGCCTGTACTTCATGCCGTAGAGCTTCTATTGTCAACGGTGGGTTCGGTAGATTCCTCAATCTTCTACCCATCACGTCCCACACGTGCTCAATGGGCGACAAATCTGGAGATCTTGGCGGCCAAGCCAAAATTTAACATTGACCTCTTCAAAAAAGTCAAGAGAAACCCTTGCTACGTGAGGTACATGTGGGGGAACATGTGGTTCTACCACTTCGTCAATGTAGCGTCGGGCGGTCATACTGCCCCGAATGAAGAGCAAGGGTGACCTACTGCCGTCAGCAATAGCACCCCACACCATCAACCCCACAGTTCGGTGAACATGCCTCGCAATCGAAAAATCAGGGTTGCGCCTTTCTCCACGTCTTCGTCTAACAGTCATCATGCATTCCTAAACAAAATCGCGATTCGCCACGAAAGACAACTCGATGCCAAGTTCCATTGAAGTCTTTCCGTGCACCAGGCCAAACATTCCTGGCGATGTTGAGCAGTGAGGGGTAGCACAAGATGTGGGCGGTAAGACAGCAAGCCAAAGGTTCTTATTCGACGATAAACTGTTCGCAAGCCTATCGGACGACCTTGTTTACCTAACCATTGATCAGCCATTGATCTAGTTGTAGGGAATAGGTCTCTCAAGTCCATTAGTCTTAAGCGGCGATCTTGACGTTCATTGGTTCGTCTTTGAGCCCCAGTGCCTCTTCTCCGACGTTCAACCCCATGTTCAGACCACGCTTGATAAACACGCATTATTGTTGAGTGGTGCCGTCCCAAACGGTTGCCGATTTCTCTAAACGAAAAACCTGCTTCTCGTAAACCAACAATCCGCCCTCGGTCAAAGCCACTCAACTGCTGGTAAACTTGAGGTTTCCTTCCTCTAGGCATCATTACTTGAAACACTTTAAACTAAAGAACGGGATCCGAAAAAGTGGAAAAAATTCAAAAAATTACTCGATAATTGCTTGTCTATCACCACCTCTAAAAAATGACACAAACGTCAAAAATCCCATAACTACTTGATGATTGGGTTTCAAATTTTAATCAACTATTTCCCTGGACTAGCCCTGCCAAATTTGGTCCAAAAATTCGCACCCCTTCTAGGTGGTGCAGTTTATATGTCACTGAGTATATATTAAAATCTCGAGTTGGAAAATCGTGCTTCCTATACTTTCTTATACGTAAAGTATAAGAAAGTAAAAATCGGCGAGACAACTTTCATAAATTGCTGTGTCAAATATTCCTGGATTGGTTTACAACTCTTGTCCAGGAACGAATAAAATCATAAATATATTAATTACGTTTTGACAAAACTGCACGATCATTATAATATAACTAAAAAGAATACTATATTAAAAAACAAGTTACAGAAGGCACTGAATTTACTTCCGAATAAGTCGCGGACTCAATACGAACAAAAATATAAAAAATAAGAATGGTGCAACGAAAACAATGCAACGATTATTAGTTACAACTGACATTTCGTTGACATTATACGCTGACAAACCGCGACCAATATAAAGAAAAAAAATTGTACCAGACTCATTTTAGCACTCAAATTTTCATTTTGACACTGTTCTGGGTGCTAAAATGAAGTTATTACCAACGCAAAGTAGAAAATAGTATATTAAAAACAAGTTACAGGATGCACTGTTTCAGGCATGAGTCCGAAATTCAGCCACGAGCCGAAGGCGAGTGTCTGAACGGACGAATGCCCTGAATAGCTTTATGTACGGGTATTTTATACTATTTTTTCTACTTTGCGCCCCTTTTTACGCGAAAAATTAAGCTTTGTTAAGTATTTCAACATTTAGGGATATTTGCGCGGGTTGGTAACGCAATATGAGTTGCGAAGACGTGCAATGTACTCCACCCGAAATACGGAAAATTGCAAAAATTACGATTGGGAATTTACTTCCGAATAAGTCGCGGTCTCAATACGAACAAAAATATAACAAATACGAAGAATGGTACAACGAAAACAATGCAACGATTATTAGTTACAACTGACATTTCGTTGACATTATACGCTGACAAACCGCGACCAACATAAAGAAAAAAAATTATACCAGACTCATTTTAGCACTCGAATTTTCATTTTATCACTGTCTTGGGTGCTAAAATTAAGTTATTACCAACGCAAAGTAGAAAAATACTTTTATATCATTGAGCACATTTAAGTCCAGCTATCGACAATATTAATATTAAATTCGCCCATGCATACAATATTGTTAGAGGGTAGATCTCACACGGCGTTTCTGCATCAAACGACGTAAATTTAAACGACTGGGTACTTGTGATTATGATGAATGTAGTACTTGTTCAACATCGTCTTCATATTTATATACAAAATGATGATATGTGATTTAAGATTGTTATCGCTCGAGATAATTTTTGTCCATGGTAAGTACATTTATTTTCAATAGTAACTTGAATTTTTATAAGTTGTATTTGTATGTGAAAACAAGTGACCACTTTAGATTCCATCTGCACGTTTTAATTTTTATTTGGTTTGACATGAAAATTAATTAAAATAACTTTTATGTCTGCGGCCTCATTCATGCCAGGCTGATGACATCACTCGATATTTTTCTTATATTACCACCAATGTTCGCAGCTAAATTAATTTCTCCGTCATACACATTTTTATCATAATTTTCTTGAAATACGATAACTGATACATCTTTTACTGATTAATTTTTGTTAGTTAGTTTTTAATCGTTTACGACCATTCGCAATTAATTATTTTCAATCGACTTATCAAATAAATTTGCCTTACTTAAAATTAATTTAAAATTCCATTTTAGAAGTCGGTATTAATGTGAAAAATAATTGCATTTTTCAATAATTCACCGAAATTATGTACGTTGTTTTTACATTAGATTACTGGACATACACCGACATCTTACGAAACGGCTTCTTTGTGCATTATATACTACGCATTTATGTCACTATGATTAATTATCTATTGACGATATTCACAGCCGAAGGCGTTAGTTGCGATTGAATGTAGACATTTTTGGAAACGCGAAATGAATAATGAACGTTAAATTTTCATTCGATTGTAATCATAAAGTTGGTGATAAATGATGCTCGGACAATACTATGCTCAATAAATTTCGTCCCAGTTGCATAATTATGGGAGATTTTAATCAGCGTTAAAGTATGTTTACGACACTTTTGAATTATAACAAGAAAGTGTCACATTTTAAGATTCATTTTGTCACAGGCGTTATATAGGAAGATTAACGGAGATGTAAATTTCTTTACAACTCATTTAATGTAACTTTCTGCACACATACCCGTTAGCTATTCAGCAACGAAATGACGATGTGACAAATGAAATTTCTTGAACAGTTTGATTTTAAATTTCGATATTAAATTTGGGAAATTATTTCTCGACATGTCGTGATATGATGGCGATCAATATTACCGTTACACCTTAGTATGGGCCGAATTGGATTATGATTACGGAACAATGCGGCACTATAACTAAAGACCGGAATTATATGCATAAAAATAGTATAAAATATGCGCATATTTATACACAAAAATCTGTAAAAATATGCAATAATTTCGTACAAATATGCGCAAATATGCATTATTTTCAAACAAGTTTCTTTGGGGTGATATAAAAGTTTTTTATTTAAACAGCTAATAAATGTTATAAAATAATATTCATTTTGTTATTTGCATATTCATATCTATATCTATAGAAATCAATTGTTGTTCGTTTGTCTCGCTAAAACGCGAGAATGGCTTGACCGATTTGGCTAATTTTGACCTTCAAATATTTGCGAAAGTTCAGGGAAGGTGAGAAACATAAATAATACGTAACGGAAAATACTAAAAACGACAATTTAATTTTCCAATACAAAATGTTTCTAGCTGTGAAACATTTGATGTCTTGTCTTTTTAGAAATAAAAAATTATTACTTGGTTGGCAAATATTTATAGGTGCGTTCAGAAATTTGTCTGCTTCAAGAGAACGAGGATAGAGCGGCACGTCCACTATCGACCACATTAACACGTTTCTTCTCAATTTGTCAAACAGATGTTTTTGTTCGCACGTTGCTGTATGCTATTACAAGTGGAACGCATCATCGAAAGCGTTTCAGCGTCGGAAACAAGGAACACCAGTTGAAGGATACCCAAATGTAGTTGCTTCAGACGCTCTAGGTCGCATCATGTTATTATCTTCGATTGTTGCTGGTGAATGTTCGTAGTCCAACAGTTGATGGCTATTTGATGGCTGAGAACAGTTGATGGATATTTGTGTGCGACTTACAGTTACTCGATCCTCGATCCAAATTGGGATAATACGCTTAAGGATTCCGTCATATCTTCATCATTACATCAAATTCGCACATTGTTTGCGATTATAATATCGACGAAAGATTTGTGGATGAAATATAGGGATGGCATATCTGAGGATGTGTTGCATCGTGCGCGTTGTCAAACTTTGAATCCTACACTAGAAATTACTACAGAAATTTACAATGAGACGTTGTTCATGATAGAAGACATGGGTTTATTGATGGTAAATAAAGTATTGTCGTGTTTGGGCATGACAGCACCCAATCGTCCTAAGCGTGTTGCATTTAACCACGAGTTGCAAAGAGAACAACAATACGATACTGAAGTATTGGCCGAAACAGTTCGTTCAAATGTTCCGCAATTGAATGAACAACAAAGAATTGCGTACGATACTTTGATGGAAGCTGCGAACTGTGGATCTGGTGGAATTTACTTCCTTGATGCTTCCAGGGGGACTGGCAAAACGGTCCTAATTTCATTGCTGTTGGCAAAGATCAGATCGCAAAATGAAGTAGCCCTAGCGTTGGCTTCATCTGGAATAGCTGCAACATTGTTAGAAGGTGGACGACCTGCACATTCTGCCTTGAAATTACCACTAAACATGCAAATCAACGAAGCACTAGTTTGCAACATAGCCGAAAACAGCGCAATGGCGAAGATTCTGCAGATATGCAAATTGATCGTTTGGGATGAATGTACGATGACCCACAAGAGGTCACTGGAGGCGCTGGACTGAATGTTAAAAGATATTCGTGACAACCAAAATATTGTTAGCGGAGCCATGATTCTATTTCGGGTGATTTTCGTCAGACTCGTCCAATTATTCCCCGATCAACTGTTGCTGACGAACTAAACGCATGTGGCGGCATGTAAAGATACTCCATTTAACAACTAACATGCGAGTGTTTTTGCAACAAGATCAAACTGTGATTATGTTTTCGAAGCAGTTTTTAGATAATAGAAATGGTAAGGCCGCAGTTGACGCTTCCCACGGATTAATTACACTGTTTTTACGGACATAGAATAACAGTTCAGAAACCATAATTGGCTGAGTGAACGAGCAATATAGGTGACCAAAAACAAAGATGTCGATGATCTCAATAGGACCATTCAGAATTTCCTTCCAGGAGAGTTGTTTTCTTACAAACCAGTTGACACAGTTACAAACCGGGATGACGTAGTCAACTATCCCACAGATTTGCGTGGACTACCACCTAACAATTTACAATTAAAAGAACGATCAGTTGTGATTATGCTGCGTAACGTTAATCAATCTCAACTGTGCAATGGAACGAGACTGGCTGTCAAAAAGCTAACGAATAACGTCATCGAGGCCAAGATCATCAAAGGAAAATACAAAGGAGAGGATGTCTTGATCACGCGTATACTGATGGTTCCAACGATTTTGTCATTCGATTTTAAGCGTCTGCAATTTCCCGTGCGTCTGGCAATGGGCAATTATACGTCGCATGTTCGCGAGTCGGAAAGCCATCATGTTCATATATTTACGCACCGCAAAAAAAAAGACAAAAAACATAGTACACTAGAAAGCTTTAAATTGATTAAGTGTATAACTATGTTGTATTTAATGTAGATAAAAAATTTGTATTAAGTTTTGACCATATTTTTCACAAATATATGAAGGTGATACAAAGTTCACCGGGTCATCTTCTAGTAGCTTTATAAAAATAACAGTTCAAATCAGTAATACATACTACTCTTCTAATTACAAATATTGTACATATTTCGTTAACGTCTCGCTGTATATTGTTTATTAATTATAATTATTATTATTATTATTATTATATACGTCTCTCTACATCTACAGACGTTATGGGAGCATACCGAAGCGAACTAATTAAATCTGGAGCTAAATTTACATCATCAACATTGAAGTCTCCATTCAGAGTTTTTGCTACCTTTGAGAATAAAATATAGCCATAATTTCAACTAATTCAACAAACTTAATTAATGGCATTTCTTGTGTTTCCAAACTTAAAATAATATGACTTATAAATTCATAATTGGATTGAATAAATGCTAGTTCAGCACCTAATGAATTTTTTTTAAACTGCTTGAGAATTTTTAAAAGTAATACTAGTTTCGTTTAAGGGGACAAAATGTTTGGCATAAAAAAATGCGGCATTGAGCCAAGTCCCACCGCGTTATTATTGGTTCCGGTGGTAGACGAACATCGGGTAACTTTTCTTTATATATTTGAACTCTCAATGGAGACTTCAAAAATATTTTTATAACATTACTAATTAATGAATTGGCATCCGGAAATTGATTCCTGATTTCTTCTGCCACTATGTTTAAACCATGCGCTAAACACATCACATGCATTAAATTAGGATACATGATTTTAAGCTGCTGGCCTGCTTTAACCATATGGGGTGCTGCATCAGAGAGCGTTAGTAAAAAAAAATCGGTACAATTGCCGGAAAAAAAAAATTCATTAGAGATTTGTTCACAAATCCCAAAATTGTGGCATTGTTAGTTTTGTCCAATTCTTTCAAAGCAATTAAATACGATTTACTAGGACCTGAATTATTTAAAACATCAACCAACAAATTTGCAATATATCGTCCGCAAGAATCGGTAGTTTCGTCGACTATAAAAAAAACATAGTTATTTTTAATAATTTCTTTCATTCGGTACATTGTAGCGACAATTTTTTTCTAAAAATTATTTGTATGTAGTGTTTTGCAATTTTTGAAGTGGGATGTTAGCCGGAAGTAAAGCTTTATACAATGCTGAGTGGAATACTTGCTGCTTATTTTTCTTAGCGGTAGAGCGCGTACAGACACACACATAGACGTCATTCCGAAAATAGTTTATATACTCAGTGACATATAAACTGCACCACCTAGAAGGGGTGGGAATTTTTGGACCAAATTTGGCTGAAACATTGGACTAGTCTAAGGTAACAATTGATTAAAATTTGATAAAGAAATCACTTCATCTTTTTGATTTTTTTTAATAATGTGTTGGTCCGCCCCTATTTATGATACACTCATTGACCCGCCTTGGCATTGATTCCAGCAGGTGATCAATGACTTCTTGGGGTATGGCATCCCAAGCAGCCTGTACTTCATGCCGTAGAACTTCTACTGTCAACGGTGGGTTCGGTAGATTCCTCAATCTTCTACCCATCATGTCCCACACGTGCTCAATGGGCGACAAATCGGGAGATCTTGGCGGCCAAGGCAAAAGATTAGCATTGGCCTCTTCAAAGAAGTCAAGAGAAACCCTTGCTACGTGAGGTCGTGCATTATCTTGCTGGAAAAGTGGGTCTTCCAGCCCCAATGTAGCGTCGGGCGGTCATACTGCCCTGAATGAAGAGCGAGGGTGACCTAATGCCGTAAGCCATAGCACCTCACACCATCAACCCCACAGTTCGGTGAACATGCCTCACAATCGAAAAATCAGGATTGCGCCTTTCACCACGTCTTCGTCTAACAGTCATCCGACCATCATGCATTCCTGAACAAAATCGCGATTCGTCACTAAAGACAACTCGATGCCACTCCATGTTCCATTGAAGTCGTTCCGTGCACCAGGCCAAACGTTGCTGGCGATGTTGAGCAATGAGGGGTAGCACAAGATGTGGGCGGTAAGACAGCAAGCCAAAGGTTCTTATTCGACGATAAACTGTTCGCAAGCCTATCGGACGACCTTGTTCACCTAACCATTGATCAGCTATTGATCTAGTTGTAGAGAATCGGTCTCTCAAGGCCATTAGTCTTAAGCGGCGATCTTGACGTTCATTGGTTCGTCTTTGAGCCCCAGTGCCTCTTCTCCGACGTTCAACCCCATGTTCAGACCACGCTTGATAAACACGCATTATTGTTGAGTGGTGCCGTCCCAAACGGTTGCCGATTTCTCTAAACGAAAAATCTGCTTCTCGTAAACCAACAATCCGCCCTCGGTCAAAGTCACTCAACTGCTGGTAAACTTGAGGTCTCTTTCCTCTAGGCATCGTTAAACACTTGAAACACTTTAAACTAAAGAACGGGACCCGAAAAAGTGGAACAAATTCAAAAAATGACTCAATAATTGCTTGTCTATCACCACCTCTAGGAAATGACACAAACGTAAAAAAATCCCATGACTACTTGATGATTGGGTTTCTAATTTTAATCAACTATTTCCCTGGACTAGTCCACTATTGCCTGCCAAATTTGGTCCAAAAATTCCCACCCCTTCTAGGTGGTGCAGTTTATATGTCACTGAGTATATTTTAATATTAATATTTTCGACAACTCGTATCTTTTTCGAGATATGGAAAAAGGTAATAACAGTAAACCACCACTTCCGGTTGAGATATTGCTTTCAAAATAGAAAGTTTTGTTCTATACACTAATCTTAAATCAAAAGTTTCATTGTCCTAATTTCAATAGTAATTCCGAAAATTAGGGAAGGTCAAAACGTATATTTCCGAGTATTCGACAATTTTCATGATTAGTAAACTTCCTTATACATAAAATATAAGAAAGTAAAAATAGGTAACTATTAAAAAATGTATCAAACGATTTTTACTAAAATATGCACAAATATGCTGATATGCCAAATATGATAAAATATCCAAAAATTGCAATTATATGCAAACTATGCAAAAATTAATATGCGTCAATCAACTACAAATAATGAAATTCGTGTACATACTAAAGGATTTTGTTGTAGCAAATATAATAAGCGATATGCAAATTTCATAAATTCCTGTCTCTAATTATAACTTGAATTTGATTTCTGTTACTTTGCGACGCTGTTTTCAGGGCGCGTTGCGACCTGTGCACGGTCTCCGTCTTTCGAGAGACATATCGGAGTGATCGCGACGCTTATATCGTTTAGGGGCGCGGGGGAATTATTCTGTGTCGATTGATTATAGAGACCAAGCTAGCTAGTGGGAAGGGGATGTCGCAGGTTCAATCGTTCAAAAAAAAAGTCCGGGCGCCACTGGCTCTAGATAGTTGCACGACAAGCCTGAGTCGGGACTGATGGTCTGTCCATTGAAACAACTAAGAAAGAAGTTTAAAACAAACACAAAAAAGTATATTATCTAAGATTGGCCGAAATCGAAAGTATAACGGATACAATTTCTGATATCTAAATGAGAAAAAGGAGAACTAAAAAAAAGAAACCCTCCGGAAAGTAGTATGGAGTTGGCATAATTTCATTTTACAATATCACAAAACTGAAATACAATAAGCACAATCGAAACGGGTATGTCGCCCGTCGAATCGGCGACTCTCTCAACTATATAAAGTGCGTCGGGTGGTCCGCGCTTATATAACTTACAGCAAAAAAAAATTAAAATGAAAAGGGCTCCCCAGCGCGGTGACGGGGAATTGATACAGCGATGCCAGGTAAGTTATATTGCACGTCCACATAAATGGGTTAGTAAAAGATTAGTTCTTACTATATTAATATTCGAATATGCAATGTGACTCAATGATTTTTTTTTATCTTATATAATCCTTTCAATAACAAGTTTAATTTATAGCAAACCTTAAAATTATTACGTTGGTACAAGAAATGTTCGGCATCTCGGCATTTCTGCCGACTCGAATATCCGTTTGGGTGGTTAATATAAAAAAAATAAAACAAGATTACAGACCTCCGTTATAGTTCGCGGGTAAATAGTTGGGGACCAGGTTTCTAGAAGTGCCTATCCGAACTTGCGCACGGCGTCTTAATGTCCAAACTATAACCGGGACCGAATGAATTTCACCCCACCAGGCTCCAGAAGAATTGAACAATCATGAGGGAAGTAATCTTGACAATGGGGCACAATATTTCCCGAATACACGACGGTAACAAATCCAAATCATAACATGAAGGTTACCGGAATCATACCCCGAGCGTACTGCACGTGGATCCGAAAAGTAAGTGAACGACATTGGATCGGGATATGTTTAACGGTTGAAAATTGTATTTCGAACATACATACAGATAGCTATTCTGCTTTATATAGATGATTTACATTAAATTACTTAGGTTTTTTACCTTCTAATTACTAGTAATTTATGAGCAAGTAATAATGAATAATTTTGTTAGTTAAGACAAAATTGTATTACAAAGAAAGTTACAGAAAATAAGAATAAGATATATAGTTTTTCGCAAAACGAGTACAATATATTTTTAATAATAATAAATGTTTTTATTGTGCATGAAGAAAAAAAGAATATAATACATACTATACGCAGCAAATCTAATAGAATAAGAAGTAGCACCGTGTCAGGGAGAAATTCATGCTTGGAAAAAAATTCAATTCTGATAATAATAATATATATATAATAATAATAAACGCCTTTATTAACTAAATTGATAATACAATACTTATTATAGTAAAACAAAAAAAAAGAAAAGAAATGCATATACTAATATGAATTAAACAAACAAACAAAAATATATATGTATATAAAAATATAAAAATAAATAATTAACGTAGTTAATAGGTGCAGGTTCAGATTAGCATAAGCCTGGACCAGATACGAGTGGCCGTAACCAGTGCGCAATGAAACAAATACATGAAGATTGATCCGAAAAAGAACAAGAACAGACGCAAAATCATTTCATAATTTAAAAGTGAATTAATAAAATTATGAATTATTGAATTATGCCTGTCGCTCTCATCAATACTGCTGCGATTGAAGAATAGCCCTGAAAACGTTTTTAAATTTATTTACTGACACCGCCCTAAGATTATCCGATAGCGAGTTCCAGAAGATTGCAATATTATACGAAAATGACCGTTCAAATAAGGCAAGTCGATGCCGAGGTATAGTGATCGTATTTTTATGCCTGATATTAATATTGTGGATATCCGTCCGGAATCTGTTTTTATTATAGAGATAGGGTGGGGTTTTCGTTATTAAAATTTTATAAAACAGTACCGCAGCATGCAGCCTACGTCGGTTACACATATTCAGCCAATTCACTTCAATCAACTTGTGGGTGATCCTGTCCCTCTTTCGGATTCCATAGACAAACCGAAGACACGAATTCTGAACCCGTTGTATCCGAGCAACATCAACTGTATCGATACAAGGTCCGTACACTGAATCACAATAATTGAAGTTAGAGAGTATCAACGAATCGGTAATTCTCAGTTTAATCCGCTGACTTAATATATGTCTATTAGGAAAAAGCGTCTTCCAAGTAACATAAGATTTCTGAATCATTTTATTTATGTGTGTTTTAAATCGGAGACTGCTGTCCACCCAGAGACCCAGATTCCTCGACACCTCTACAAACTCCAACCGGATACCCTCAATTTCTATATTTAAGACATCTTTGCACTCTTGCTGCTTGGATTTATTTCCAAATAACATCAACTGTGATTTACTCGGATTAATCATAAGCCCGTGGTTGCGCGAAACTTCCAAAAGAACATCTAATTGGTTGTTAATGGTATTAGAAACATCGTGCAAATCCTCCATACTAAAACTAAAATAAAGTTGACTATCGTCCGCATAATATAATATATATATATATATATATATATATATATATATATATATATATATATATATATATATGTATGTATATATGTAGCTTAAATTTAATTGAAAAAGAAAAACCTAAATGATTCAAAATAACAATCAAAATGGTATGATACGCACTAACATAATTTTTGATTTTCGAGCACCAACAAAGTAAGTATCGATTTGAATATATTACTATTACAATGACTTTCGTTATATGGTGCATTATTATATTGCTTGTAAACACAATAATAAAGTTATCTTGGATGTACTTAGTTCAGGATACAAACATGAGGCTTTCAGCTCCCTTCTTTAGCCAACCAGCTTTATATAATTTATGGTAAATATATTCAAAGTTCCTAATTTCGTAGATATGCCCAAGACTCGCATCTTGTATATTGTGAATCCAGTAAAGTGGTCCAAGCATGAATGATATATTTGTGAACAATAGGTAAATGACGAGAGAACACAAATATTGCACAATGTTTTCTTAATTTGGATATTATATGTATATATTTATATACACTTTTTTAAGTGGAGGTATGCAGTATTAATATATTTTGTTATTTGATAATTTTGATAATACATTCTTGCAAACTTTTAATTTACCAAAAACTAATACCTGTGATTTCTCAGAGTTGATATGTAGGTGGTGATTCCTTGAAACGGAGTAAATACGATATAAATCTGCATTCAGTCTTGCAATCCCCTACTGACAGTTTGAGGGCTCAAATAAGCAAAATAACTGTATCATAGCGTTCTTATCTCGTTTAAGATGGGCTGCAGCATTTCTAGTAGATCTTTGACGCCAACTAATAGGACCACCGCGACCAATCTAATACCGTGGAACCCTCTCGTCCAAATGTTGCCTGACCTGACGAGCAGGAGGAGGAGCATGTGCAGGAGCTCCATCGTGCTGATAGTACATTTGCATTCTAATATTTAAAGGAACATCCTCTAGTAGTCCGTGACGAAGCAAAAAATGTTTAGAGGTGAATTGCGGTATTTTTGATCATTTACAATATCTAGAATATTGATTCAGACACAAAAGAGATATTCCGTACGGTATACCGAGATATAACCGTATTAAAATATAGAAAAAGTGATAAAAATCCACCTTGAGCAAAAAAAATATGTATGGCCATTACATTATTAATGCAGCCAACTTGACAAAACGAATGATGCAGAAGTTCTTATTTTTGGGGCTACCTTCACGTGCAATTCTCAGAATTGAGTCCCATGTGTTGTACTGTGTTATCTAACTCCGAAATAAAAGGAAAAGAAGGCTTTGTACAGACAACATTGAGGAAGTTTCTAATGTTATAAGGTGTGAGAAAAAATGTGAGTATAATGTACTAGTGTGGTGCGCCATTTCGGAAGCTGGTTTTCCAAGTTTTATGTTGGGCGAGTTATTCGCGAATTTACTGGATAAAAAAGTTTACGACGGTGGGTACGAAGCCCAAAATGAAGCAGAACTACGACGAAGAATCTACCAAAAGATTTGAGAGTTTAATCTACTTACCGTCGAAAGGCTGATGAGAGGCATTCGTACGAAACTGCGAAGCATTGATGTGATGTGATGTGATACAAGATAATTATAGTTAAAGCTTCACTGAATCGTTTTCTGTATTACCAAATTAAATAAAGCAATTATAGTTTCAATAATTATATTTCAAAAATTCTCGATACTTTTGTTACATTTGTTACACGTTATAACAAAGGATAATTGGATACTATTTCGAAGAAATTAGGAGATGAAATCGAGAATTTTGAATTTTCCACTTTTATTGGAATGTCCTATTTATTTTGACGCAATGATCCCACGATGGTAATATCTTTCGCTAAAATATAAGTTACTGGTAGAAAAACTATAGTAAGGTTTATTCCTGGATACTAAATATTCATAATATCAAATAAATATTTTACTTACTTAACGACATGCCGGTACATCCAGCCTCTCTTGTGCCTTTGTCGTCAAATCTCAGGTACCTCCTTATTTATTAGGATTTCTTTTGTCGAAAGGTTGCTTTACTGAAAGATCTCAACGACATATAACCGCACTTTGCCATTCCCAAAGAAACACAAAACTTGTCCACATCTAGGTTCATCCGTTGTTTTTCATTTCCGCCACACTTTCACTTGCCGTCCAGGTTCGTGCAATGCACAATATCTTCCACAATAAATACTTTGAATACTCCTCCTTATATTATATTTATATAATTTTTAGCAAACCAGGTAATCTCTTTTGATATCAGCCTAAATTCTGTATTCTTCAGCCTATTTAAGTTCAAGTGGGCTGAGGTGGAACACGGAAACGAATGCATTAGTGACAGAAGGGGTTACATTATTCGTTGAGGGAGTAACTTGAAATATATCCGTCATCACTTGATCTTGAAACTTGAAACTTGACTTGAAGGCAATCATTCCTCATTTTACGAATCACTATTAATCACTGAAAGTAAATTGTTAAATCTCTTCAGCTCATTGTAGTAATGTCTAATTTGGTTTGTCATACCGTATTGTTTGTGTTCAGGAGATCTATTCGAAAGTGAACAAGATGAGTTGTGACGTTGTTTCTAAGCCAGTTAGACACAACTGGAGTAACGATCGAACGGATCGTCATAGACTTAGATAGATATATCATACGCAGTAGTGTAGTAATCTCGCAAACTTACTGAACAGTAAATAATAATATAGTGACAGATTAATTAAAAAAAATAATCTATCGATTTAGCATTTTATGTTACTTCGTACATTTTCGAATCAGATTATTTTCTAAATAAGCAGGATGGAATCGTGTGCATTGAATTGACGTTTATATATGATTGACGTGAAACTTGCCAACGAAATTCTCCATTTAGACCGATTTCGTTATCAATATTTCACGCACGAACCAATCAAGACTTGGCATTTATAAAATACGGCGTTTTAATTCTTTTAAAATAATTATCGCTGTAATCACACGATGTTATTGTAAAATTTAGAGCTGAGTTAACCAATCCAAAGCAGTTATAGTTTATTTATATAGACAATGGAGTATTTATCGATGAAAAAATTAATATTGTCAGACCTTATAGTATATAAGTATTATGTTTAGAATGGCTTCGATAATCAGTAATTTAATCTGATTTTAACATAAATATATATATAGAGCAGATGTAAAACTTACATTATCGTGCTAATCCTCTGCATGACGTTTCTGTATTATTTGGCGCAGTTTCTTCAGCCGTACGTTCATGCACACCTCTGGGTACACTAGTTAAAAATTTAAAAACCAAGAAGTCTGTGAATTACCGTTATATAAAGCCATTACAGAAAACTCAACAAAAATCTATGTTATATAAACTCAGTTTAAGCTAAGCTAAGCTCGGTTTATGTTTATATTGTATTGATAAGTGATAAGTGATTAACGAAGTGTACCAAGATAAATTTTCATAAAGATTAAATTTAACAAACAATTTGCTAGTGGAATAATAACAAGTAATATTGTGCATAAAATGCCAATCCAAACTCAACATATGAGGCAAAAAGAGCATGGTAAATCTAGTGGGCAAAACACCATACTAAATGTAAAATCAATCCAAACAAAAAGTGTGCTAAGACATAGTCTCACGAACAATAAACATGACTCATTAGATGTATCGTTGCTACGCATTAAATTGTCGGACTCGAAACGTGAAATCGCAACGTTACAAGATAAAGTTAGTAAATTCTCCGATGAAATAAACGATCTAAAAGAATGCATAAATGCTAAGGAAAATGTTATCAAGCAACTGAAGGCAACGTTTCAGAAAGTAGCTAATGCAAACCCAAGATATGTAAATTGCAATAAGTACTCGCAAACAAATATCTTTAACGATGTATCCATACTAATGGGGAAGCAAAAGCGATCCTCGAAACGTATGTGCAACAAATATATGCAAACAGAATTGCAAACGGATTCCCCTGCAGAAAAAAATAAAAGTTATACGGAAAACTTAGAGGAAAGCTATCAATCAAGAATATTGATATTAGCCGATTGCCATGGCCGGAAGTGCACCAAAATATTAAGGAAACTGATGGATCCGGAGAAGCATCAAATAACAACCATATTTAAATCAAATGGGTGCTTCGAGGAAGTAACACGTGACGTTTTAAATCTAGCATCGGATTTCAATAAGAGCGACTTCGTAGTTGTGATGGCTGGAAGTAACAATGGTATACAAGCGTTAAACGTGAAACAATCTGCAATCAGAAACAGTTCTACATTACACCAGTTCACAAACTGTATGTTCATCAGTGTACCACTGTCGGGTAATCGTATCGTATTGAACAAATTTATTGACGAAATAAACAAAACCCTACACAGCTGTCCCTAAAATGCGTGGACATCACTCAACCACAGATTCTTGGTTCGAAAATAAGACGATTTAACTAAACTTATCTATATGCAATTACGTTTCATTTAGCTAGTATACTGCTTCAAAGTTCTTTCAAGGAAAAATTATTTTGTCCATAACGACAGAACGCTTGGATCGATTTGGATAATATTCGGTATTGTACTCCTCGCGAACGTAGGTCACCTTTTAAGGTGATATTAGTTATTATCAGTAGACCATTAGTGTACGAAACAATGGTAACCCGGCATAAACCAGTCAAAAACTTTTTAATGTGAAGGCCAATAACTTAAAAAAAATAGTTTCAGAAAGAGGCGTTCAATAGTATTGTTTTTTGTTACTTTGTAATTGATGATATCTGTTAAGGTTTAGACACAAAAAAATAAAATCTGAGGGAGTGTTAGAGTGTACAACGAAAGGTTTCCAAATCGTCGCGTGCCCAATCATAAAACTTTTGGAAACATTGAAAGACGCCTTCGCGAAACGGGAAAATTTGCACCGAGCACAGCTGATCGTGGACGTGCTCGTACAATTCGCACCCCCAGGATTGAGGAAGAAATTCTGGAAATAGTAGAAGAAAATCCAGAAATAAGTAGTCGATGCTTAGCATTGCAAGCAGGCGTTTCAAAGAATGTTGTTCATAGAGTTCTTAAAGAACAATTGCTATATCCTTACCATATACAAAACGTCCAGGAGCTTTTTCCAGCTTATACCATCGCGCGTCTTGAGTTTTGTAGATTCATACAAGAAAGAAGAGCTGAAGATGTCAATTTTCATACGAAAATTCTCTTCACTGATGAGGCGTGCTTCACAAGGAGGGGTATGGCAAATTTGCACAACGAACATGTGTATGCAATTGAAAATCCACATGTCTGCAAGCAACGCCACTTTCAACATGAGTTTAGAATGAATGTATGGGTAGGGATAATCGGCAGTTTCGTCATAGGCCCTGTCATTTTGCCAAATCGTTTAAATGGAGAGAATTATTTAGACTTCCTTATAAATACCTTATTTATAAGGAACACTTATTTATTGGAACACTTGCCGTTAGATCTTAGACGCGACATGTGGTTTCTACACGATGGAGCACCAACTCATTTTACATTGGACGTTCGAAATCATCTTCATGTACAGTTTCCTAACAAATGGATAGGCAGAGGAGATGATACTCCTGCAATATGGGCACCTCGTTCACCAGATTTAAATATTTGCGATTCTCTTATGTGGGGAGCTCTAAAAAGCAAAGTGTATTCTCGTCCTATAAACACACAGGACGAACTTTGGGCCAGAATACAGAACGCTTCACAATCCATTAAGAATAATGCAGAAATGTTACAACGAGTACAATTCAATGTTTTGCGTCGAATCAACCTTTCTATCCAGCAAGATTGTGGTCACATTGAGCATTTACTGTATATCTAATAAAGTACTTACTTGTTACTAATAAATATCATAACTAGGTAACTAAGTTTGTGAAAGGGTGGTCCGTTTGCTGCAGTTTTTTCCAATGATGCAATTAATTGTGTTAGTTTTGTATGTGCAAAATTGCAACTTGACAGGTTCACGCTTTCCCGAGATGGAATGTCGCCGTTTTGTTTCAAGTTTATTGTCCAATGTTCCCACTATACGAATAAAAAATTACACTAAATTCTAGTCTAAGCAACGCACGTGTTTCTGAGAGAATAGCACAAAATTGTTGAACTAAGTTAATGAGTAGACATTTTCCTGTTGCAATCAAAGACATGAGAACTGCTTTATGTAACGTTTTGTCCTAATTCAATTAGATTTATATATTTTTTCGAATTTTACATTTGAATTTTCCTGTTAGTGGTTTTTTAAAAAATTAAATTTGTTTACAGTTTTGCCTACAATATGAAGAGAGTTTTAACATCTACTAATGTGTCGCAACAAGTTAACAATTAGGAACTGTAATAAATTTGAACTCTCAATGATTTAAATTTTGAACTAAGTTTTATGATTTGTTGACTCACATTAAGCAACCAATTTTAAGCGTTTATTAATTTAAACTAAGTTTTATTCATTAAAATCACCTAATTATCATGTTTTGTGACGTCATATAGCACAAGCGCAGAAATCAATTTTATATAAAATACACCGCTAAATTATACGCAACTGTGAAAACCGTAAAATTTTTGTGCTGGGAATGGTCCATGCCTTAAAGTCCATTTTAATATTTTTGCACCTTTTACTTTTTTAATATTTTTGGTTAGAATTGAATTCTTGAAATTTTTTATCTCTTGTTTCTTTTGTTTTGGCATTCCGTCTGTACTTATAATTTATTAGTGCAAAATTTACAGTTGGCAAAATTCTCATGATATTTGAAGAACATATTTTTATTGACTATATTAAAATTCAAAGTTTTGTTGAACTTATAATTTTTCAGTTTATTTCTGTATTAGACAGATTGTTCTACTAAATATGAAAATAAATGAATGTCTGTGCTCTGTGAAACTAAATAACTGGTAGGCATAAAATAAACAATCTGAATCAAACTTCTCAATGGTCAATCAAAATAAATTTTAAATGGTCAAGTGGACAATTTTAATTTGTGAAAACAAAATTTAAGAACCTTAACAGATTTACAAAAACATATTTTTCAACGACAGCGTCCTTAATTTGTGTAGAACTGCATGTCATAAGAGCAGGGTTTTTTTGTCAATTCAATGGCATGTATTGGACATAGCACATAACCTTGGCGCGAATATTAAATAAGTTATTGTTTTCCCGCATTTTAAATACAGTTTTCTACCGGTTATATGTCAACTGATTGTACAATCGTTGCACATAGGAAACTGTGCTGTCAAACAGCTGACATTAAATTGCCAACATGTCTGCAGGCATGAAGTTCGTAAGCAATGCTCTCCCCAAGCCGTTGTAAAATACGTTTTTGACAAAATTTAACTATATCAGTTTTATATATCCACCGATTGTGCATTTAATGAAATTACTTGTACAAGGTTATCTGTTCTACGCGCTGAGTGCGCTATTTGTAGTGCATTTATTGTACAGAATACAATATTTTCCATACAATCATGCTACCTGACGTCCGCAAGTACCAACCGTGACGTTTAGTAACTGGTTGCAGTGTTTTATTTTATTTTAAGATTTACGATTGTGACAATTGACTTTCTTGTGTTTTTACATGAGCCTTTAAGGTTAAGTAATGATTTGTAACTTTTCAGGGATATTTGTTCTTAACAACAGACGAAAAAGTTCCTATTCAAAAAACACAAATTATATTTATTTTATTTCGCATCTATTTACTCAAGAGCAAATATATGTTATTATTTTTCATTTTGAATTAAAGTTCATATATAGAACAATTAGTAGTTTATTATTGCAACGGAAAGAAACTGCCTCAAAGAAACATTCTCACCGAATATTTTTCAAACGTGACGTTTATCTGACGGACCGCCGCGTTCCGAAACGCGAACTATTACATGACGAATTAAAACTTGAAAACTGTGAACTTGAATGCCAACAAAAAAAATATATAGAATTATATTATGCGAAAACGTGGTTTCGATTCAAGTATATGCCGATAGAAGAACGATAAAAGATCGTGTTTGTTTGGTGAAACGTCATATAAACGGTTTTGTGTAATTACACAGATAACAAGTAGACTTATTCAGACAAATATTTTTATAAATTAAGCAATATACACGTACAAAATGTAGTCCAGTTTTGTATCCCAAAGTTACGGATATGCCATAACATCGTAGGATATCGTTAATTGCTGACGAACTGCATGTCGGCAAAAGCACAGTATTATTGGAGATTGTATATTTTTGACGGTTTTTTGCCAGCTTTGCATCCCCCGATTGTTGCCAGGAGCATATAATAAATCGCTAATCAAGTCCACTACACATTCCAACCTCCACTTCTGCAAATATGCGTTTGACATTTAAAATGTTACGTAAAGGATACTTTTTCACTCTTGAAAACTCTGTTTGTTGATGTATCGAAGATACAACGAACTCAAACTAAACTCTAATACCTAATTAATAGGGAAAGTAAGTCACTACAATAAATGTGGCCAATAGTAAATGGCATTTTTTAAAATAAAGCGTATTCTCCATGAAGGCTTGTTTTGATGTTTAATTTGATATGTATGACGTGACAAAATAAAACTTGAAAACTGCGAACTTAAATGTCGGCAAAAAATACATGGAACGAAATTATGAGAAAACGTGTCTCCGATTCAAGTATAGACCAATCAAAGAAACGTCGTAGTTATAGGTGAAACGTCATATTAACAGTTTTGTACTTACACAGAAAACAAGCAGATTTATTCAGTGAAATATGGTTATCAATTATTCAATATACACGTGCAAAATTCAGTCCAATCTTGAGTTCCAAAGTCACGAAAATGCCATAACATCGTAGGGTCGCTAATTGCTGACGAACTGCATGTCGACAAAAGCACAGTTTTATTGGAGATCCATATCCACCAATTGTACAGATTATTGCCAGGAACATCTAATAAATCGTAGCTAATCGATTCCACTACACATTTCAAAACTGAAGTGAATCTCCACTTTTGCACGTCAAATACGCGATTGACATTTAAAATGTCACGTACACGACTTTTACTTTTTCTTGAAAACTCTGCCCGTTAATGCATCGAAGATACAACAAACTCAAACTAAGCCATATTACCTAATCAATTGATTAAAAAATTTCTCATCTAATATTTGCAATGCACAGCTTTGCACAGTTTATTTGTAAGTCATGTGGAACTCGTACGTTGATCATTACGAAACGTCGACAAGGCTAGGCCTGTACTAAATGTGCCAATACTTTACGGTGGTTTTTTGCTGCTTTTTATGCACGATTAATAAATCCTTCGCAAATTTGAAAACTTACGTTTAACGTCAGCGAAATTTCGAACGTAATGTTTAGCACCGTTGTCTGGCCTGATCCAATCAAAATGCCAAGTCGATGAATTTGAACTGTACAGTAAGACTTTTTGCACCATGTGCGCGCGTGAAATCGCAGGTGATGGAGTGCAAATACACATCCATAAAGAAAAATTGCCCAAACAGCGAAGAATGTGCACGTTCGGCGCGGCAGTCAACGTGTATTTGGCGGATCGCACGTTTGACATTTGAAATGTCACGACACGACCATCGCCAAACACATACCGCGTTACCATGGATCGCCGCATATGCGCACATGCCCCGCTTTTTTTTGCTTCGTGAAATCGGTCGAAAGTGCCGACTTTTGGATCATTGACGGTGCCGATTTAACACGTTGGACGTGGCCAAACGAACCACAATCGACCGCGGACCCTCATTGCCTATCGCAAATGGCCCGCGCGAACCCCGAAACGCCGCTTTCGCGGCGCCGCGAGCATGCGCGCGAACGTCCGTTTCACGTCAAATGTTCGCGCTTGACGTTAAACTGTCGCGCGGCCGCGTTCCAAAACGCAAAAATCGCGCGAGAACCAATCGCCTGCCGAATCTCACTTTTCGTGCTGGCCGGAAAAATCCCTTATCATTCCTAAGTATAGAGGCAACTAGGTAACTAAGTTTGTGAAAGGGTGGTCCGTTTGCCGCAGTTTTTTCCAATGATGCAATTAATTGTGTCAGTTTTGTATGTGCAAAATTTCAACTTGACAGGTTCACGCTTTCCCGAGATGGAATGTCGCCGTTTTGTTTCAAGATGACACATGTTGTCATAGTTTATAGTCCAATGTTCTCGCTATACGAATAAAAAATTACACTAAATTTTAGTCTAAGCAACGCACGTGTTTCTGAGAAAATAGCACAAAATTGTTGAACTAAGTTAATGAGTAGACATTTGCATGTTGCAACCAAAGACATAAGAACTGTTTTATGTAACGTTTTGTCCTAATTCAATTACTGATTCAATTAGATTTATATATTTTTTCGAATTTTACATTTGAATTTTCTTGTTAGTTTTTTTTTAAATTACCTTTCTTTACAGTTTTGCCTACAATATGAAGAGAGTTTTAACATCTGCTAATGTGTCGCAACAAGTTAACAATTAGAAACTGTAATAAATTTGAACTCTCAATGATTTAAATTTTGAACTAAGTTTTATGATTTGTTGAGTTGCATTAAGCAACCAATTAGAGCTTTTATTAATTTGAACTAAGTTTTATTCATTAAAATCACCTAATTATCATATTTAGTGACGTCATATAGCACAAGCGCAGAAATCAATTTTATATAAAATAATGGTTCATGCCTTAAAGTCCATTTTAATATTTTTGCACCTTTTACTTTTTTAATATTTTTGGTTAGAATTGAATTCTTGAAATTTTTTATCTCTTGTTCCTTTTGTTTTGGCATTCCGTCTGTACTTATAATTTATTAGTGAGTACAAAATTTACAGTTGGCAAAATTCTCGTGATATTTGAAGAACATATTTTTATTGACTAAAAGTTTTGTTGAAGTTTTCAGTTTATTTCTGTATTAGACAGATTGTTCTACTAAAGATGAAAATAAATGAATGTCTGTGCTCTGTGAAACTAAATAACTGGTAGGCATAAAATAAACCATCTGAATCAAGTTTCTCAATGGTCAATCAAAATAAATATTAAATGGTCAAGTGGACAATTTTAATTTGTGAAAACAAAATTTAAGAACGCTAACAGATTTACAAAAACATATTTTTCAACGACAACGTCGTTAATTGGTGTAGAACTGCATGTCATAAGAGCAGGGTTTTTTGGCAATTCAATGGCATGTATTGGATAGCATATAACCTTGGCGGGAACATTAAATAAGTTATTGTTTTCCCGCATTTTAAATACAGTTTTCTACCGGTTATATGTCAACTGATTGTACAATCGGTGCACATAGGAAACTGTGCTGTCAAACACCTGACAATAAATTGCCAACATGTCTGTAGGCATGAAGTTCGTAACCAATGCTCTCCCCAAGCCATTGTAAAATACGTTTTTGACAAAATTTAAGTATATCCGTTTTATATATCCACCGATTGTGCATTTAATGAAATTACTTGTACAAGGTTGTCTGTTCTACGCAGTGCACTATTTGTAGTGCATTTATTCTACAGAATACAATATTTCCATACAATCATGCTACCTGACGTCCGCGAGTACCAACGGTGACGTTGCACTGGTTGCAGTGTTTTATTTTATTTTAAGATTTACGATTGTGACAATTGACTTTCTTGTGTTTTTACATGAGCCTTTAAGGTTAAGTAATGATTTGTAACTTTTCAGGGATATTTGTTCTTAACAACAGACGAAAAAGTTCCTATTCAAAAAACACAAATTATATTTATTTTATTTCGCATCTATTTACTCAAGAGCAAATATATGTTATTATTTTTCATTTTGAATTAAAGTTCATATATAGAACAATTAGTAGTTTATTATTGTAACGGAAAGAAACTGCCTCAAAGAAACTTTCTCACCGAATATTTTTCGAACGTGACGCTTATCTGACGGACCGCCGCGTTCCGAAACGCGAACTATTACATGACGAAATAAAACTTGAAAACTGTGAACTTGAATGGCAACAAAAAATATATAGAATTATATTATGCGAAAACGTGGTTTCGATTCTATACTTGAATGGAAACCACGTTTTCGCATAATATAATTCTATATATTTTTTGTTGCCATTCAATTTCAAGTTGCCGATAGAAGATCGATAAAAGATCGTGTTTGTTGGGTGAAACATCATATAAACGGTTTTGTGTATTTACACAGATAACAAGTAGACTTATTCAGACAAATATTGTTATAAATTATGCAATATACACGTACAAAATGCAGTCCAGTTTTGTATCCCAAAGTTACGGATATGCCATAACATCGTAGGATATCGTTAATTGCTGATAAACTGCATGTCGGCAAAAGCACAGTTTTATTGGCGAATTGTTTTTGACGGTTTTGTGCCAGCTTTACTTATCCACCGATTGTTGTCAGGAACATCTAATAAATCGCTAATCGAGTCCACTACATATTCCAAAATTTATGTCAACCTCCACTTCTGCAAATACGCGTCAAATGCGCGTTTGACATTTAAACGTACACGACTTGTAATTTTTCACTCTTGAAAACTTGTTAACGTATAGAAGATACAAAAACGAACTCAAACTAAGCTCTACTACATAATTATCGAATCATCGAATATTTACAATGCCCAGTCTGTAAGTGTATTTGTCATATGAAACTCGTACATTGATCATTATGAAACGTCAACAAGGCTGAACTAAATCTGCCAACGATACTTGACGGTCTTTCGTTGTTTGCTGCTTTCTCTGATCTGTCTCCGTAAATCAAATTCAAAAACGTATTTTGGACGTTCACGAATTTCAAGCATGACGTTTAACAGCGTTTTCTGGCGAGTACCAATCAAACGGCCGGGTCGACGAATTTGAACTGTACAGAAAGACGTTTGCCTTGTGCGCTCGTACCTGATTGTGCAAATACAGATCCATAAAGAAAAATTGCCCAAACTGTAAAGAAGACGTACTTTTGACGCTGCGCTCAATGCATCTTTGGCCGATCGCACATTTGACGTTTAAAATGTCACGACGCTATCATCGGCAAACAGGCACCGCGTTACCATGGATCGCCGCCTATGCGTACACGCCCCGCCTCTTTTTCGCTTCGCGAAATCGTTCGAAAGTGCCGACTTTTGAATCATTGACGGTGCCGATTTAGCACGTCGGACGTGGCGAAACGAACCACACTCGACCGCGGACTTCCATCGCCCGTCGAAAACGGCCCGCGCGAAGCCCCGAAACGCCGATTTCACGGCGCCGCGGGCCTGCACGCGAACGCCCGTTTCACGTCAAATTTTCGCAGCTGACGTTTACCCTCAAACCGCCGCGTTCCGAAACGCGAAACTCGCTCGTGAACCAACCACAGGCCGAATCTCACTTTTCGTGCTGGCTTATCATTCCTATATATACAGTAAACAAATTCCCTTATCGTCATTTATTTCTTAGAATATCATACTGCTAGATTACATTTGTTTTAAGAAATGCAGTGCGCGGTCCCTCAGATTTTATTTTTTTGTGTCTAAACCTTAACAGATATCATCAATTACAAAGTAACAAAAAAATACTATTGAACGCCTCTTTCTGAAACTATTTTTTTGAACGTTGTTGGCCTTCACATTAAAAAGTTTTTGCCTGGTTTATGCCGGGTTACCATTGTTTCGTACACTAATGGTCTACTGATAATAACTAATATCACCTTAAAAGATGACCTACATCCGTGAGGAGTACAATACCGAATATTATCCAAATCGATCCAAGCGTTCTATCGTTATGGACAAAATATTTTTTTCTTGAAAGAACTTTGAAGCAGTATACTAGCTAAACGAAACGTAATTGCATAGTTAAGTTTAGTTAAATCGTCTTATTTTCGAACCAGGAATCTGTGGTTATGTGATGTCCACGCATTTTAGGGACATTCTGTATAATACAATTGTGAATAGCGACGCCCAATGTATAGATGCCAATAAAATACTAACGCGACAAGATTTCACAAATCATGGGCTGCCCATGACATACAAAGGTAAAACTAAACTACTAGAGGTAATCGCCACCAAGATTAAAACATTCACCAAACGCCGACAACTTGTAAATCGCAAAACCGCCCAAGGCTGGAAATCGTCCCCTCAACCACAACCACATTTTTTAAAGTAAATTCGACGACCAATACGAATGGCAGCACCAAATCATTGCAGGTATTATTTATAAATATTCAATCACTTCCAAACAAAATTGATGACTTGGAAATATTCTTAGCGGGTAACGAGGTGCACCTATTGTCTATAGCAGAACACTGGCTATCGGATGGTATAAATGTAGAAATTACAAATTTCACTCTAAGTGATATTTATTATAGGAAAAATAAAAAAAGTTGCAATTTTCTGCCACAATCTTTTGACTGTTAAGCCTTTAGCATCGATAAAATTATTTTCGATCTATAGCATACTTGAATGTGTTTCGGTACAAATCAATCTAAAAGATGCAAATATCAATGTAGTAACAGTTTACTGACCACCGCTGCAAGCAAACTTTGAAATTTTTTTAAATCAGTTAGAAAATATACTACAATACCTAAAATCACTACCCGTTAAAACAATTGTATGTGGTGATTTCAATGTAAATCTTCTACAAAAAGGAGAAAATACAAATCAACTGTTAGGCCTTACTGCGTCCTTTGGCCTACACCACACAATAACCGAACCCACGAGAGTAACTAAAAGATCATCAAAGCTTCTAGACAATTATTTTACAGATCTTAAAAAAATCACTATGTAAGGCAAGCGTGTATGCTGTCTGTGTATCTGATCATTACCCTATTTCCTTAACAGTTAATTACACAGCAATTAACTGTAAGGAAATAGGTACGTCTGAAATAAAATTCATATATAAACGATACTTCGCAGCAAGTGATTATATAACCTTTTGCAATATTCTCTCTGCGATAAGCTGGAATGCCGGTGGCAAGAGTTCGGTTAAAGACCAATAAACGACATTCATATATTACACGTGAAATTCAATTATCATTCAACCACCTAAATTAAGGGGGGTCCTGCTTTAGGAGGCCTTAAAATAGCGTTTTTGGGGGAATTTTTTTAGGACAGAAAAAAATGAGCAAGTGAACTTTTTAGAGCATTTTATTGCATATTTGAGCATTAAAAAAATATATTTCGGGAGAAAAATATTTAAACGGAACCGATTTTTATGCACATTTGTGCAACACCTTTCAATTGCAGTCTACAATCGGTGGGAAAGATGTAGCTCGTAATTTTTGTCTGAAACAAAAAAAAAAAAAACCAAAGAAAATGGTAATTCTCATATGTTTTCTTCTATGTGAACTAAAAAAGAAACCAAAAATTTTGAAATCCAAATTTTTCTCAGGTTTGAAAATAAATGTGCTCTTTGCAGGAAGAGAAAATCATTTCAACTTGCTAAACAAGTTGTTTAGAATTTTTTTCATTAATCTTTTTAGTTCTAATCGAATAGAATGCTACTGAAGCTAACAAAAGTTTTGTTTCGTTTTGATTGCTTGTCTAGTTTTCTCGCAATCACGCCCACCAGTTTAGAAAAATCGTAAAAACGAAATCTCGAGAAAACGCTCTCTAAAGTTTACGATCAGCAAAAATGTTAATTTTCGATTACTTACAGAATATCACGTTATAATCGTACTATAGCTCTTACGAATTCAAAATATTATTGTTTCGAACGACCGATTGAACTTTTTTTCGGGACGCGCGTTTCGTTTGTCCGAGCGTTCGTATATTTTTTGCTCGACACCTCACTGTGTTTAGTGCTGTATCTTTCAAAATACTGGGAATTAGCCGCTTTAACTATTTATACATATTCTTAGATATATTAGGCATAGATTTGAGCAATTTTTTGAACCTTCTAAAGCAGGATCCCCCCTTAATAGAAATAACATGTACATTTCTCTGGAGAAAATTGTATGATTTTGGCATTAGAAGTAATGGCGGATGTTGGCTGGAGACATATTTATCGTTTGCGAAAATTAATTGTAAATATGAGAGTTGTGGGAAGTATGACATATGACTTAAATATAACGAAAGCTGAGTTATTATCGGCTTTAGCGACAATTATGTATATGTTTCACGGATGGTAAATTTAGAACTAATTGTTTCTTGTAGTGCAGTTAATTAATTTATGTTTCATGATTTTAACATCAGTGCTATAATTTCTTATAAGCATATGTAATAAATTTTTCTGTATGTATTGTAAATATAAACAGTGTTGCTACAACTATTTTTTGTATTTTTGTAGTTGAGCGAGTGTGAGTGAGTGATGATTTTGCGAAGTTAGTTCTGGCTGCCTTGGCTTGGAGTAGATAATGGCCAGCTAGCTTCAGGGGTAGGGGTGAGTAATTTTCGGTGCGCCACTTGTTTAATGCACAAGATAGACACGAATCCTCGCAGGTGTTCTTGCTCTAAGCTCTAGCACTCGCGATGGTAATTCCGATTGATTAGCATGCATGTGTATGTAATTATAGTTACACAATAATGGTATACATAAAAAAATAAACCATTGAAGTTAAATCTGAGTCTTTTTCATTAATCAGGTAAACAATCGAACATATTATTGACCAATAGGAATGTACGCTACTCTCAATGGGTATCGCCAACTAAGGTTGCGTCCTCGTAAAATACATAAACACAACGACGAAATTACGAAATTGGTTTCGGTAATGAAAATATAAACACCGAATAGGGAAATGTGGAGATCGGTGTTCGAGTTCTGTGACAATAAATGAAGAAGTAACGGGATAATAATAACAAAATCGAACGGTGATCAATAAAGTCCGGATTTTAGGTTTTTTGACTATTTTCACTTTTGTAGGCATTTTAATGAAACTGATAAATATATATATATATATTAATTTTGATAGAAATAAATAATTTTAGAGCCCATTTGTTCGTACCTAAAATGCCTATTTCTGCTTTATACTGCCTAGTGACCTATAATGCAACCTTATACATGATTTTTTGAGCCTAATTAAGTTTATGTTTTATTTTTTTGCAATTTCATGGTATGTTGTGTACGTCAAAACATTGCAGAGGGCATTTTAATGGTTACATTCACATAGGCAAGCAACGCCACGGACCGTCAACGTCATGGGCTGTCTGGTCACGTTCCAGGCAGTTTGCTTTCATTTCCTTCTTCCGCATTCAAAATGAATGCAATCATTGCTAAGTTTTTATTGAATTTTTTTGACATTGAAAACGATGATTACAATATTCATGTAGCGACTCGTTACTTGACGTTGACGTTCCGTATAATTTTTTTAAGGTAATTCATATACGCCATAATATTGGTAACAGATGTTTGGATCAGTGTCGATGAATCTGAAAATATTTTATTGTGCAAATTCAGCACCTTACATGCATAGCACATGGTTTAAATTTAGTGTGCGAAGCAATATGAAATGAGTATGAAGACATAGACACAGACATTTCCAATATTAAAAAGGTGTTTTTAAAAGCACCTCTTCGTGTGCAGCATTATAAAAATACATTAGTCATATATATATATATATCCTCCGTATATAACATACAACATAAAAGAAATGATTAAAACTTGAAATAAGGCTCTGAAAAAATGTACAAAAACAAAAAAACAATCTGATATTATCTGGAATTAAAAAACTACATAACTCAAGCAATAAGAAACGAGAAAACTGCATACATCAAACAAAAATTAAACGCTAATAAAGGAAATCAAGCTGAAACATGGAAAAATTTAAAGAAAATCGGTATAAAAAATAGCAAGAAATTAAACAATCTGAACTTACCAAGTGATATAACTCCGAATAATATAAATGAATATTTTATAAACGTGGCGGCAGATGTTACTATTCATTCAGATATACTTAACACATATATGAATACAAAATTTAACAATAATAGTTTCACATTCGAGAGCATTACGGAATCCGACATATATCGAAATTTGAAAACGATAAAAACAGAAGCAACAGGTATTGACAACATCAATATAAAAATGATTAATTTTTATATTACCAAATATCATAAACGTATTGGTTCACTTAATAAATACGTCTTTATCCACTGGCGAATTTCCGACTATATGGAAGACCGTGATAGTTATACCTTGTCCAAAAAAGTTAAATGCAGATAAGCTATCAGATGTCAGACCTATTAGTATTTTGCCAACTTTATCGAAGATTATTGAAAAAATTGTGTCACATCAGCTCAGACAGTACGTTGAATCAAATTCAATTCAGCTAACGCTGCAATCAGGTTTTAGGATTAAACATAGCACTCAAACGGCGCTAATAAAAGTAGTGGATGATATATCTAAAGCGATGGATAGAACAGAAATTCCTTTCCTCATATTGTTAGATCAATGTAAAGCGTTTGACCTAGTTAACATTGAGCTATTGTTGGCAATACTGCATCATATAGTACTTGATAATACAGCTATCGCTTGGTTTTCTGGATACTTGAGAGAACGTATACAATGTGTCAAATATAATGAGATATTATCAGATATATTTCCAACAAAAAGCGGAGTCCCGCAGGGCACCATATTAGGACCATCACTTTTCTCGATATTTATTCTGCATATAGAAAGAAATCTAAAATATTTGTATAATCATATATATGCAGATGATGTACAACTATACATTACATGCAAATTGTCACAGGTAAATGATACTATTTTACAGATAAATGAAGATTTGTCATGTTTGAGTAAGTGGTGTAATGATATGGGACTACGGGTCAACACAGATAAATCAAAGGTATGCATAGGGAGTGAGTGGAATCTAAAAAGAATTAACACTGACAACATGTTAATAACCATGAATGGAACACAAATCCATGGAAAAATGAATCGAAAAACTTAGGATTAATCATTGACAATAAACTAAATTTTGAAAAACATACAAACAAGATTGTCAGCACATCATTCATGAAACTCAAAATGATGTATGGAACAAAAAATGTATTGGATTCTGAAACTAAGCTGAAACTAGTGCAAAGTCTAATATATCCAGTCATAGATTATTGCTCCTGCGTGTATTATAATTTCTTAACTGATTATAACAAAAATAAATTACAAAAGATACAGAATGCGGGAATGAGATTTGCGTTTTCTATTCCATTCAGACATCATATATCACAATACTTTAGAACAGAAGGGAGAACTAAACATAAGGCAGAGAGTATCTTATTTATACGGCATATTTCTATATAAACTGGTCAAATATAAATGTCCATCTTATTTATTTTTATTGCTGAGCACGAGATCAGATGTACATGATATAAACGTGAGGACTAATAACTATACAGTAATGCAACATAATACATCTAAGTTTAGGGGATGTTTCAGCTACACTGCTCCAGTATTCTTGAACTATATGTTTACAATCCTAAGCTTATCTAATATAGGATTTAAACGCGTACTAAAACAACTTTTACTTATGAATTAGAGTAGCTAATTATAAGTTTAGTTTTTGTTACTTCTCTTTCCTCATTTTTGTATTGTTTATATCATTGTATGTATATGTGTATGTGTATATATATGTATGTATGTATTATATTATGATATTATATATTTTTTTCCTTTTTTTCACTTTACATGTCTTTTGTTTGGGAAGAATTCAATTAGTTAAGATATGTAGATTAATTTGAATATATGTCTTGGTACCCATTGTTTGGGATATTGTAAAGTAAGTGCAAACCTAATTTAATTATTGGGCGAAGTGGAAGATCGAATACGAACTTCAGCCTTTTGTGTAGGTAATTATGCACTGTAAAATATTTACACAATAAATTATATTATTATTATTATTATTAAATGTTCCTTTACCGCCGAGATTAAACAGGTTTGTTTTGATTTTAATCAATATCTGCTCAGTTTATTTTTTATTTTTGCTTCAGGTTGTAATGCACTTTTGTCCAAATGAATCTAAATGTATTGAGAACGCCTAAAGATATCTCGAAAAAAGAGATGAAAACCAGATTTGTTTTATATTAAAACACATTTTGGGGGTGTTGTAAATATAATAACTAAGTTAGAGGCAGTGGGTCTACCACTAGCGAATTCTATAAAACTTATACATGATGTTGAAAATAATTTGCAAGGAGCTCCCGGAAAGGTAGCAAAAGTTGCCTTGAACAAATTGAAATGTGTTTTAGAATAAAACCTTCTACAAGTTTATTTGCAAAATAAAAAAGTTACTAGATTGTGACACTGATGAAAAAATCAACATTAAATGGTATAATTTTAAATTTGCACCTATCACATCGTGTGATGTAGAACGTTTTTTTTTCACGCATGACAAATATATTAACTGACAGAATGTATTTTACAGTGGGTAATTTAGAACAATATTTGGTTTGTAATGCCTACGAATAAAGTTTATTTCAACTTATTGACGTTTTTGTTTTTGCTTTCTAGAAATAAAGTTGCAAAACAAACGACATACCTACCATCTAATTAATGATTTTTACCGGCGACTATTTTCATCTTTTAATGACCTAAAAATCCGGACTTTAGTGATCAACTAGTGTTGGTATACATAGTTATAATTTAAGTACATAAGTTAAACAATTGTAACAACCACACACCGAAAGCGTTTATGAGCTTTCGCGTGATTATGAGATTTCGTCCATCATGGGATCACTGGCAATGATCTATTGTTTCTGGAGAAAATTAACCAGATGTCGAAACAATTCGAAATTTGGAAAACAGACGCGGTTCGTTGTTCGATCAATCGTTCGATCAGTGAGCAAAATTATTTCGATAATACTTTTACTGGATAAATTGATCGTGCGGTAACACTTTTACTAGTGTAAAATGTGTATAGTTCAGGTTCACTTTTACAGGTGCGTAAGACGTTGATGGTTCGGTATAGCAAAGTTCTTCTAAGCCTTTATTGGCTTTTTGGTGGCTACGAGGAGGCGATAAAACGGCTCCTCCAATTTGGATATCGGCAGACGATTACGAAAAGCCAAAGTGGAGAATAATCCCACAAATATTTTCACTTAACGATAACAATTTTGGTAGAACATTTTTCCGAAGCATCCTAACTAAATCTGGCCGTACATGATGATCGATAATTATCAACTGATTGACACCGGAAAAGGAAGTTATATTGTCCGAGCGGACGCCATCTATAGATGGGAAAGTAGGCGAAACTGAAGAGAATTGCAAACAAATTAACTACAAAATTGGGACCTTATAAATAGATTCTTGCAACTTGAATGATTGCGGAAAAGGGAGTGGCTACTTGCTCTCAACCCGCGTACGCTGCGGAATTTCCAAACATAGCCAGGTTTGCTGCGAAAAAGGGTAGTGCAGCCTTCACGCGATCCAGCTGTTCCAGGACTTCCATAATTCGGAACAACCTCCAACCGTACCCGAAAAGCACAAGCTGCGTTGTGCTTTCCTTTCCAATCAACAGATAAGTCAACCAAGGAAATTCGGGGAAACTATGATAGGTATCAGGCTAAAGATTTCTATTTCTATAAATTGAACCAGCCAACATAATTGTATCTACGAAAACCAAAGAAGAAAGCCTTAATTTCAAACCAATGGCGAAATAAATATGTGATTGTGCAAGTGGTTGCAGGATTTTGGACCGTAACAGTATTTAACACCGTAACCGTAACCATAAATAAATCCGTCCCTGTTATTCGATGCATTTCGATACATCCACAATTTTCTTTAAAGACAAAGATTGAGTTTGTAATTTAAATTTTTAATAATAACAATGTGAATATTTATAACTCCCAAGATTGCGTACATTAATTTAAAAATTAATTACCATTAGCGCACAGTAGTTATGGAAGAACAAACTAAAAGGCAAACGAACGATAAAATTATCTTTATATTGCCTAGCGTTATGCATTTCTAAACAGCAAATATTTGCTCTGCCGCTTTATTTATGTACATTAAAGCAAATTTGACACGATTTTAATTGTTGTTCCATTTAATATTTACACACTTGCTCATAGTGGCGTGAATGTCCTACACCGGCGGTTCTCCAATTTTTTCGTCCCTAGAATGTTTGGTTGTCGTTTTCATCGATGAAACATAAATAAAATTTGAGTAAAGATTGACTCTATTCAGTAAAGCAATCAATTTCAATATTTCTGATGTCAATAAAAGAAAGAAATTATGAAAAAAAGATGTTCAGTATAGGTAATTTATTAATTTAGTTTTATAATTATAAACATAATGGCTGAAAAAATAGAATATTCGCAAATTGCTATTAGAATTAATATTTTTTTATTAATATTACCATTAAATTTATAAATTATAGATTAAAATGAATATTCGATATGAATACAAACATACATAAACTCCCTAATAAAAATGAACAGAAATAGCAGACATACGAAGACGTATTAATGCTTAAGCTAAATCTAATAATCCCGATTTTTAGCAATGACGTAATTGCAAAAACAATGGCATTAAAATAAGGAATATTCTTTTTTTATATAAAAAGGCAGGTAGGTACTAAACTATTATTCACATTGATTGATTTACAATTAATTTATTGTAAGCTCTGATTCAAGTTTATTTATATGGCTTAAAACTTAAAGTGCTTTAATTTCGATTACTATACCAGTAATCGAAGTAAAAGTTTTTTAAAATCTAATACAATTCTTGTGTTTATGCTACTGGTACTGCCACGTTCTAGAATTCCATTAACGATGATGATCATAAATATATAAGCAGTATAAGACATTGTTGATACAATTTGGAGTAAACAAATGTTGGAATGAGTCCAATTTTTACTGAGATTACTGAGACAGTGATATTTAATTAAATTTGTTACTTAACATGGTATATAGTTACTATATGCGAATTTTATTGTTGAGGATTCGGTAGAGATATATTAAGTGTTTTAAACTTGACGTTACAGTAGAACCTCGATTATCAGGGTCAGCCGACACCGAGCCTTCGCCGGATAATCGAAAACACGGATAATACAAAGACCTCATTTTTATTTTTTATTCAGAAAAAATACAAGGCGGAGAAAAGAAACGTGACATGTAACAAAAAATAACAGTTTTAATATTTATACATGTGCATTGAACAATATACATATGTAGCTGAAGCACATGAATGTCCATCAGTTCCAGGCTGTTCTTCAAAATATTGGATAAGTATATTTACAACATCCCCTGCTTTTCGATGACATGTTTTGATGGCGCAATTATTCTCATCGTCATCACTACTTTTGTCAGAACTTCTGTAGAGGTCTGGTTATCTAAATAATCGTCATACTCATTTTCTGCATGATCACATTCTATCCATTCCTGTATTTTTTCGTTGACCATTTGTTCCTAACCTTTGATTTGCGAGGCTGTAAGCGATATATTTCCAATCGATAACTCATCTTCATTTAAGTGATTATCGTCTTCACTTAATCTGATGTATCTTCTAAGGTCATTATTTTATAATATGTTTTTTTAATGTTAGTCGCTTTCACTTCACTCCAAGCGCGAGCTACAACATAAATTGCTTCTTTCAAATTTCAAATTTCAACAGTTGAAGCATAAGGTCTTTCCTATAAAGACATTACATTCGGATGTTACATTCGGAAGAAAATATGATACGAGTATGTTCCCGTGCCCATCTGTTGACTTTAGTTGCTCAACATCAGGATGTGATGCCGCATTATCCAGTAACAGTACAGCCTTGGGTGGAAGATTATTTTCTTGCAGATAAGCTCTAACTTGCGGCATAAATTTTTCGAAAAACGACTTTTTAAAAATTACTCGTATCCATCCCAGCTGCCTTTTGATTATAATAATCAACAGGCAGTGTTTTTACGTTTTTAGAAGCCCTCGGATTTTTGGATTTTCTAATGACGGCTAACCTAAGGTTATGGGTTCCTAATGGATTAGCACATCATAACACTGTTAAACGGTCTTTGCTTACCAAATCATAGCAAAATTATACCATACCTACATCATCAGCACTAAATTTCTCCCCTTGAACAGCTAATTCTCGTATTCCGTGACGTTTTCTGTAAAGCCAACCAGAAGATGCCGAGAAGCTTCCTTTGATTTTCAACTGCTCGTGAAACTTTTGGGCTTGCCTAACACACATAGGTCCTGATATTGCATCAAGCTCTCCAAAAGTAGATCCTTTTAGAAATTTCCTGTCAGAAATAGCTTTTGCGCTGTCAGCTTTAGCTACAAAGCTCTGTAATTCGGCTTTCTTCTTCACATTGTCACGAACCGTTTGTTTTCCAACGTTATATGCTTTAACCAACACAGTAACACTTTACGTTTAACTACCGAGTCGGTCGGCAGTTGGCGAAAATGACAAGTAAACTTATAAATGGGGGATATCGCTAGCCGAACTTGGGGATTCCTCGAGACGAACGTCTGCACGGTGCATTCAGGGTTCAAGCGCCAAACTCTGGCCGTCAGCCACGGATAACCCGCGCACGGATTATTAATTTAAAATGCCGCACGGAAAATCCGCCGCCCGGATAAAGCACGCACGGATAATCGGGGTTCTACTGTATTTGTAATATTTTAAAACATACTCTTATATGTATTTGAACAATTCATTACGCCATAATTATCATAATATCTCACTTGCAAAAAACACAACATTGATATTTTTCAATTGTGACATAATCATCGCACAGTAAAGGACGACACATCGTGATATTGAAATCGGCAACATACTTAATTACTATAAAGTCGGCTTAAATGTTGACTTAGAAATACCGAACGCGTTGAACCAATAAGGATGATTAATTACAGTAATCTAGACTTCCAGATGACTACGTAATGTTCTGAGCGTAAAGCGATTGTAGCGTATTAAACGATCCTTACATGAATCGGATATTTATTTCTCAGTTCAATGTTTAATGTAACTCGACGTCTTTGATGGAGTTGGGAGTCGCACCACTCTGGCGCGGCGCGCTTCGTGACTACGGTGCTAGCATTATGCATATGGAATTGGGACAAATGTCTAATGGATCGTTGCTTAACGCGGGAAATATTGAAGAGTATTGCCAATTTGCCATCAGGTCGGAGAAGTTGGGTGTCCATGGAAACAGCACACGGCTTCAAAACACTGTAAAGTGTAAAATGGTATTAAAGAACTAATTGGAAACAGGACGAAATTTAGAGGTGCAGGAATTATGTTACCGTCAATAGTTGGAAAAGAGGATATACATATAATTAATATTGACTTTATGTCCTGAACATTAGACATATTGTATATAAGAATTGTATATACAAACACATAAATGTATCACTGTTTTTAGTCACACAATTATCGTGTCCAGAGCCGAAAGGGTAACTCTACCGTGATTGTCAATAAATTTGATTACGAAAATATGATGCTCTTAATGATCAAAAAATGTATTCAACGAGCGACATAGATCCAACTAACATTACACAGGAAAACAACAAATTAATTAAAGAGTTACGAGATAAGAACTTTATCGACGATAAATAGTACAAGAATAGTTTGTAATAATGACATTTTCCCAAAAAATATATGATTTAATTAAGATTCATAAACCAGGGTACCTAATCACACCTAGAGTTGTATGCATTGGTTCACGTATGAACTATGAGTCTAAAGTTTTGAGCATCCTCTCAATAAATTTCACATTTATCATTAAAAAATTCAAAATATAAAATTACTAGATCATGTTTTGATTTCATTATTTACTAATATACCAATATATATCTATATATCAATATCCTTAACCACGTTCATTAGAATTATCCAGCGAATTTCTTTTACCAGAATTCGGGGTTATCGACGGGGCCACCAGTATTCATCAATGCACATGCCAATTCCGTTCTTGTATATTTATGTTGATGATATATGTATCTCTATCCCTCAACAACACATTGGAAATATTTTGAATGATTTTGAAGTAGAAAAGAACAGTTAAACTTTTGGATACTACCGTTATTAGAAATACACACCAGTTACTCTTTACTAGATGGTATTCTAAACTTACGAGTCCAGGTAGAATTCTTAACATAATGTTTCAACATCCAATGAAACAAAAAATCAATAGCGAAATAGCGTTGAATAACCACGTTATTAAAGACAGTAGTGTTATATTTCTCACAGAAAACAAGAAAGCTGTATAAGGTATAATATTTTACAATCCAATAATTACCACAAAAAAATCATTAATAGGATCTTACACTCGACGAATTATAATCATTCTACAAATTTAAATATTTAAAAACCTGATTCTAAATTTTTCCCTATATCAGTGGTTTTATAACACAAAAACTTGTTTTATAATAGAAAACAACAAAAAACGAAGAATATACAACCGTAGAAAAGATTGCAAAAAATATTAAAGAACGAAAAGAAATCAGAAGTTACTGCACTATGTATACTACATCAAAATACAAGCATTTTATTTTATCTAACCCAATTAAGGACC
The DNA here is from genome assembly GCA_959613385.1 of Geotrupes spiniger. Taxonomy (NCBI): domain Eukaryota; kingdom Metazoa; phylum Arthropoda; class Insecta; order Coleoptera; family Geotrupidae; genus Geotrupes; species Geotrupes spiniger. Next base: position 1,462,153 of record OY390738.1, read on the forward strand.
CAAGTTAAGGATAGATAAAATAACCTATCGAAACGATTAATTAATTAATTAATATATTTTCATAAATATTATCCAAAAGTATTTACCACATTAAAAACGAAAATTTAACGGCATCTGCTACATATAATAGTCTAAAATAATTTACATTCATGTTTTTAGTCAGCTTCATTTTGTCTTTGTATATCCTTTTTTCGTCCTGTTCTCCACATTTAACCGGTTTTTTGGTGATTACGGTCAGTCTTCGTCCAGGTTTTCACTTTTTACGGTACCGTGTGTGGCTGAGGCGCCGGTCTTCCGTTTTCTTTCGATCGACGAAACCATCGAAGTAATCGAACACCAGCACAAACCTGCTAACCACATAATTGAATTGGTTAAACACTGTCTGAAGAGACACAACTTCATGTATAATATCCAACAAGCAAATTAAAGTTGCACCATGGGTTCACCGCTATCACCGGTGATAGCAAATTTATTCATGGACTATGTAGAAAGCAGAGCACCAGACACAGCGCCCCTTAAACCTGCTGTATGGCTGAGATATGTGGATATATGGATGACGCCTTCTCAAACATGTAAACGAACAACACCACCAATTTAAATTCACCATGGAAGTGGAAGAAAACAATCAGACACCGTTCCTAGATATTCTACTAATGAACACGGAAGACAGGTGCCTCACCCACACAGTGTACCGTAAAAAGACTCATACCAACCGCTATCTTAATGCAAAATCTGACTACCACCCAGGCCAACTGTACACGGTCTTTAAACCACATTTAAAAATAGAGGCTATGTTCAGGAAGTCAAAAGCCAAAATCCTGTTGGAAGGACAAGGCGTATACGAGATCCCATTCAAAGGCTGCGACAAAAAGTATATTGGACAATCCAACAGATGCATAGAAGTCCGTAAGCAAGAACATGTACGAGCAATCCAACAAAAAGACACAACCCTCGTGACATCATCCCTCGTGATCATGTATTAGACACTGGACACAAAATAGATTTTTGAAACACTAAAACTATAGCCTATGTACCACATTTTTCAGAAAGAATAATAAGGGAAGCTATAGAAATAAAGAAGCATCTGGAAAATCTCATGAAACGGGGCGACGCTCAACGTCTTCAGAGAACATGGCAAACAGCAATTTCCAGTTCTACAAATCCCACAAGGAGCAAATATTCGCAAGTACCATCGCAACCGGCACGACCCGCCTTGGTGTCGTAACCAGGAGTCAGAGTAATATTTTCTAGATCGCTTCGACCTAGAAGACCTACCTGAGGAAAATATGACTTTGCCGAAACGTCGCAATAACCCGGTCTGACAATTCAAATACGCGGTTCATTACAAGAGAACCTGAAATTAGAGTTTTTTTGAATTAAAACACAGACGGTGATTATTCCCTGCTGGCCAACCAAGCCATCAATCACACACATTTCACACACATTTCGAGGAGATAGATTGGACTCACTCGTTAAGATTTTTAAGCCGTTGTAATTAGGGATTATGATTCTTGTTCAATGCTTTGCTAATGCACATGAATGTGGTCTGAGCTTACAATCACTTTTATAGTTTCCCACTCTGGCTGACAATCTTTGGCTGACATATAGCAAATCACACTCAGTGCACGGTATTTGATACACTACCACAGTTTTCATCAGTAATGGTGTTTTATCTACTAAACGATTTGTTGATGGTGTTGCAACATTCATCTGAAATTTGGCCAGGTCCTTCTACATAATGTAGGCTGTTGTATATTTTAAGTTTTTTTGTGCGCTCCGAGGATGCGACCGGCTGCGACACGATAAATCAGTACACATCGGGACGTTGTTGAGTTCAATAAATGATTTTGTGTTTACCTGCGTTTATTTGAATCCCTAACAAATTACATTAAGAATCGTAAAAACACCAAAGTGGCGACGAGAGATTTAGATAATTAAGAAATTACTTAATAAAATGAAATGAAGAAAGTTTTTTTAGAATTTTTAATTTATGTGTTCCTGATGAGCCGGCAAGTAAAACGTACTCTCAATTAGTGGAACTTTTAAACAAACATTACGCACCTAAAACGGCATATTTTCCTGAACGATATAAGTTTTACAATGCTTTTAAAAATGAAAGTGGGACTATTTCGGAATGGGCTGCGCGTGTGCGAAATTTGGCATATAAGTGTAAGTTCGGTACAGAACTACAAATAGTGATTCGTGATCGTTTTGTAATGGGGATTGTGAGAGGTCTAGTCCTAGATCGATTATTCGAAGATGATGTTAGCAGATTGGAAATTGATAAACCTGTCGAAATCGCCATCAATAAGGAAGCCAGTCGACGCCATTTTGATTTACATCCGGTGGAGATAAAAAGGGAGTCACATGACACGGACGTTTATCGGATGGACGCAAGGAATCGCTATTCACGTACACGGCCAACCGAGTCAACAAGTCAGGGAAATTTTGTTCCAGCCCATCAAGGGAAGTTCCAAATCAACCATATGGTGTGCAAAGTGTGTGGTACGAAAGGCCATAGTGCATCGAAATGTACATTTAAAAATTATTCATGTAACTGTTGTGGCGAAAAAGGTCATTTAATTGCAGTATGTAAACATAAAGTAAAAGTAATGCATAATTATGCCGACAACTGTGAGCCTCACAGTATTTGCACTAAGATGTAAAAATAGTAACGATGCTATTACAGTTCAATGCAAAGTGGATGGTATTAAAATACATTTTGAGATTGACACAGGTGCCGCCGTTTCTGTAATTTCTTCTGCATGTAAACAGAAATTATTTAACAAAATAGCAATTAATCATAACGATAAATGTTTAATTAATTATACCGGTGAACAAATTATTCCATTGGGTTATATCCTAGTAAAAATGGAATATAATAACATCGTTGAATTTATTAAATTGTATGTCGTAGATAAAGGTGGGCCGCCTTTGCTAGGCCGAGATATTTTTTCTAAGTTTAACTTGATGATTAATCATATCGAAGATAATGATTTGAGTAGATTAATTACGTTATTTCCAAATGTTTTTTCCAAAGAACCGGGTAAATTTAATAAGGACACCATTCATTTGAACGTGCGAGATGGCACAATACCAACATTTTATAAGCCATGGCCGATTCCGTTTCCCATTCGCGAGAAAGTAGAGGCCGAAATAAATCGTTTAGTGGCATTAAAAATTTTAAATCCTGTCAATTATAATCAATGGGGTACACCTATAGTTCTGGTGTTGTAGAAAAATGGCACAATTAGCATTTGCGCTGATTATAAAGTAACTTTAAATCCTTTTTTGGAAATAGATCAACATCCCTTACCGCGAATCGAAGAATTATTTAGTAGATTACATGGAGGCAAGCAATTTACGAAATTAGATGTATCTCAAGCGTACCAGCAAATTAGTTTATATGAAAATTCAAAAAAAATTACGACTATTAGTACTCACATGGGTCTATTTGAATATTCGAGATTACCGTACGGCATTGCGTGTGGGCCAGCGAAATTTCAAAAGATAATAGAAACAGTGTTACAGGGAATGCCCGGTGTAGTATCATTTTTGGATGACATATTAATAACTGGTCGAGACCAAGATGAACATTTAGCCAGGGTGAAAGAGGTTCTTAAGCATTTAGAAGATTGTAATTTAACGATTCAAAAGGACAAATGTCAGTTTTTTATGACTTCAATTGAATATTTGGGCTACAAAATTAATGTACATGGCTTGCACAGTTGTAGTGATAGAGTAGAAGCAATTAAAAATGCACCAGCACCATCAAAAGTGACAGAATTAAAATCATTTTTGGGAATTGTAAATTATTATTGTGATTAATACAAGTAAGAGCATCGCCAAAATTAGCGGAACTTATTCCGTGGAAATTTCCAAAATGTCCATGGGATCGATTGTAAATTGATTATTTAGGACCCATATTTAATAAAAATATTTTTGTAATAATTGACGCACATTCAAAGTGGATTGAAGCCTATATCACAAAGAATATCACTGCGCAATCGACCATTGGCATTTTAAGAAGTGTGTTTGCACGTTTTGGATTTCCAAAGCTCATTGTGTCCGATAATGCTACGAGTTTTGTTTCAGAAACTTTTCAAAATTTTCTATTATCAAATGGTATTAAATATAAAAGTTCAGCACCGCATCATCCGGCCACTAATGGAGCTGCGGGAAATGTAGTTAAATCTATAAAACAACGCACGTTATTAGCAGCCGTAGGAAAAGGGCCAAGCAACAATTTAAATTTATTATTAAATAGATTTTTGATGGATTACAGAAATACATCACATTGTACAACTGGTGTGTCGCCGGCTAAATTGTTGCTTGGGCGGTCATTAAGGACTAGGTTAGATTTATTAAAACCAGATTTAGACATAATTAAGACCGATAATATGTAACAAGGTAAACAACGGAAACAAATTAAAAATTATAAAGGACATAGGGGATGTTCGTTTCAGGTTAACGATAAAGTGGCTGTTAAAGATTATAGATTCACAAAACCATCTTGCATTAAAGGTATTATCACACAAATATTAGGACCCCGAACTTGTAAATATACCAGAATTAAATAAAGCATGGCGTAGACATTTGAACCAAATTTTTCTGTTCAGATTGGCGATGAATCAAAAATGTACATGCTAACAATTCATAAGAACTTGAATGTAGTTCAAACAAAACCGATCAGGGTCCTTCTGAATTGTTAGCATCAGACAATACTATTAGAAGTTCTAGTAGAACAACAAAAAAACCATCTAGATATGGAGTTGATGATTAATTTTTTGTTGTTGTTAATATAATGGGGAGAATGTTGTATATTTAAGTTTTTTGTGCGCTCCGAGGATACGACCGGCTGCGACACGATAAGTCAGTACACATAGGGACGTTCTTGAGTTCAATAAATGATTTTGTGTTTACCTGCGTTTATTTGAATCCCTAACAAATTACATTAAGAATCGTAAAAACACCACATAGGCTATTATAAATTTTTAATTGATTGTCTGTAGGAATCGAATTCGATCTGCAACCTACCTTCTAATTCACTGCGATATATTTTAGTGAGCTGTAAATTATATTATTGATATTATATCGTTCTTTACTAACATTTACAAATTTTAGAATTTGGAATCGTGTGCTGTTTCCATGAACATACTACTTCTCCGACCTGATGGCATTACTCTTCAGTATTTCCCGTGTTATGCGACGATCCATTAGATACGAGTATTTGTGCATAATACTAGCTAGCAGAGTAGTCACGAGGCGCGCAAGTGGTACGCACCCCAACTCCGTCAAAGCCTCCGAGTTACATTAAACATTGAACTGAGAAATAAATATCCGATTTATGTCAGGATCGTTTATTGCAGTGGTAATATAACACATTCCCAGAGTATGCATAATCCTTTAATACGCTACACTCGCTTTACGCTCAGGGCATTACGTAGTCATCTGCAAGTCTAGATGACTGCAATTAACCATCCTCGTTGGTTCAGCACTTTCGGTAATTGTAAGTCAATATTCAGCCGACATTATGGTAATTAAGTATATATGTTGCTGATTTCAATATAATGAAGCGTAAAACGATATAATAAAACACTTGGTATTTGTTTCACAAAATTTCTGACAAATCTTTATTTTAATTTCGGCAGTTACGCCATCATCACAAGATAAGTAAAATGTTTACAAAACAGATCTTATTTATATTACATTACAATATGCAGGTCAAGTTTCATCGTTAATAGGGGGGAGAATCGGGAATTCCTTTAAAACTAAATCTACGAATGCACACTGCGGCCGATTGCCAAACAGCTGGTCAAAACTCGAAAAATAAAAGTGTCTAAATAAGATTTTTTTAGCATGCAGTTGGCTAGAGGGATCCTATAAGAATTAAAAATGGTTAAGAGTAACGTCCTATACCCCAAATTCTTTCTTTATTTTCAGTTGGAGTTTGGCCTTTTTTCAAGCGCACTACTGGTGTAGTTATTCGGCAAAACTTTTAAACGTGTGAAAACACGTGCAGCAAAGAAAATCTAATAAAACCAAATGGAATGTACGTTTGAAGGTTAGTAAAATACGTAAAAAAATTGTAAATGTCAGTTCTTTGACAGAAAATATTTACCAGCACAATAATGAGGGTTCTTTTTTTCGTTTTTTTCCAATAAAATTTGAGTTTTCAAATTAAATGACAATAAAACGCTGTCGAATGCTGTCTTCTAATCTTTTGGTGGTTACTTGGAAAAGTATTAACTATCGATTAAGCCAAAATTCAGCTGCCACTTCTTGCCACTTGAATTGTTATGGGTTTTTTTCTAAGGATGCTTTGCCCAAACCACCCAATCAAAAATTTAATCTTATTGAAATTTCCGTACTTCAGGATGCAATAAAAATCTGAAAAAATTCAGCAACATTTGGCATGCCTTAAACAACAATTATCCAATCAAAGCTGAAAAGTACAGAAAATCATAGGAATCTGCAAATTCAAATCACGAACGACGAAGCTTTGTCTCTTTTTATTGAACTTGCGTTATCTGAAGGCAAATATCAGCAGCTGCGTAATGCACGTATACAAAAACAATAAAAAAATTCTTTCAATTAATATGAAGCATCAGTTACATTGCAGTAATTATTGAATCACCCAACTGATCGTATTATTTTGTATCAAATGGAAGTTGTTAAATATATATCTGCAAAAAAACTCGAAAATTTGACCTTAATCGTTAAGTGGGGCTGTGAAATATTTTTTTCACCTACCTCGTCCCTTTACAACTTATATACAGAGACTCTGATATGAAGGAAACAACTGTAGTTTGGAAAAATCCTAGACCATCATCACCAAGATTTTGTCGGCCGATTAAGATTCAATGTGCAAAAGAGTCCCTAGACTTGACTAAAAAAACAGTTAATGATGTAGAGGAGCAGATAAAGAATTTAACACCATTTGAAACTAATGTTAATGGACAAATCGTGAATATAAAGTACGACCTTACTTTAACAATGATAGATACAAAAGTGTGCAATTCATTAACTGACACAATGTCTGCGATGCGTTGTTATCTATGCAATTGTACTTCAAAAACATTTAATGATATAGATGAAATGCCAATACAACAAGTAAATACAGATAACTTGAAATTTGGCTTATCATCCTTACGTCGTTGGATTAGATGTTCCGAATTTTTGTTGCATTTATCTCACAAATTATGAATTCAAAAATGGCAAGCACGAAGTACAGAGGAAAAAGAGTCGGTCGCGAATATGAAAAAATAATACAAGCTGCCTTTAAAAAAGAAATGGGCCTGAAAAGCCGAAAGCTGGAAGTGGCGCTTCGAACGATTGCAATACAGCTCGACATTTTTTTGAAAAATATTAACAATCTGCGAAAATAACTGGCATCGATGAAGATATAATACATCGTTTTTATATTATATTGCAAGCCATCTCAAGTGGTTATGAAATTAATACCGATAATTTTCGCCAATATACTGTTCTATTAGATAAAAAAAAATGTACAAACTTACGAGTGGTATAACATCCCTACTTTAGTACATAAGCTTTTAATTCATGGCCCAGAAATTATACAAAATTCAGTTTTACCTATCGGGCAAATGTCAGAAGATGCACAGGAGGCCTGCAATAAATTTTATTCTACCTATCGCCTCAGCTTTGCTAGAAAGAATTACATACAGAAGACAATGGAGGATGTTTTCAAACGATTTTTAGTAGCCTCTGATCCTTATATTTCGAGTTGTCGAAAATTGCCAACTAAACCGCTAAAATCTCTATCCGCAGAGGCTGTTAATTTATTATCGTCCCCATCTGTCAGTAGAGAAAAAACAAAGCAAGAAAGTGTAGATAGCAGCTCAACCTCTGAGTCGGAAACTGATATAGATGTTAATGATCTTGAGGACAACGGAAATTTCTTAATGTAATATTATTTTTTTATGTACTTTACTTCAATCGATATTATCATATTATAATATGATTTAATCACTTGTTTCATATATTATGTATAATTCTTAATTGTAATAAAAATATTTGTGATTATTTGAAAATTGTTGTTTTCGATTTCATTGTTTCGAGTTCAAGGCTCTGACTTATGTGAGGTTGGCTCGTTTGGGGTTTAACACGCCCTGGGTGACGCCATCTTGTATCTGCCATTTCGAATTTTATAATTCTGACAGAAAATTCGTAATCAGCGACCCCAAAAGCCCCATAAACGATATGTAACTTGATTATGATAAATAATACATGATATTATACCCCAGGGGCTGGTCGATTAGGGGTTAAGGGGTGAATTTCCGTACATTTGACATACAATTTGTAATCAGCGACCCCAAAAACCTCTAAGATTCCATTTTGGAGTGAATTACTTGAATTTTCGAATTTTGGCCAGCTTTTTGGCAATCGGCCGCACTGTGGAACGGGGAGTTGATTACATCTAGGTATTCGTTGATTAGTGTCTTGCCTGTTTTTTGGGGTTTCTTAATCTCATACGCTTCTAAGAAAGTGAGTCTTAAGCCTTTCTTTTCTATCTGTAAAACAGACAAATCACTAACAGAACATTTGTGATTAAAATCTATCAAGTGTTTGACGACATTAGAATTTGAACTTTTAAACATATAATTATGGTAGTGTTCCTTAAATCTAGTTATGAAATTCCTACCTGTCTGACCTACATATACCTAATTACAGTCGTTACATTTAATTTCGTATATACCAGAATTTAGCAAAATGTCTTTCTTAACTAATTTATTATTGACTAACAAATTCTTAATATTATGCTTATTGTAAAAACCTGGAACAATATCAAAATGTTTCCACAAATAGGCTACACTGCGACTCACGCGCTTAACACAGTTTATTTTGTTATATATTCGTTTATATGTCATTTCATTTTGTACCGGATAAAATGCACCTAATGTCGTTCTCCTAATTTTCTTCTTTAACAAACTAATAATAGTTTTTTCCAAGTAACCATTATTTACTGCAATTTTAAAAATAATATCACGTTCTTTATTATAATTTGGTTCATCCATGGGAATTTTTAATAGGCGGTCAATTAAACTATGGAAAGATGCTTAAACTTAATATTCCATGGATGATCAGAATTCGCTGGTATGATTGTATCCGAATAAGTCGGTTCTCTATAAAGGCAAATTTACTATTAATATGCTCTATGGTTATGTCTAAGAAATTTATGCTTTTATTAACCTCCACTTCAACGGTAAACTGTATATTTTTATCAAGGGAATTAAGAAAGTTTAATAGATGATTTAATTGTCGATCTGTACCTGTATATAGACATAAAACATCATTAGCGTATCTATACCAAAAGTGTACATTTTTATTATGTTATTCTTTGAATTGAGAAACACGTCTTCAAAATGATTCATAAAAGTTTCTGATAAATGAGGTGATAAGGGGGAACCCATAGGCAGGCCTTTTTTCTGTTGATAACAAATGTCGTTAAAGCAAAAGTAATTTTGGTACAGGCAAAGTTCCAAGTTCCAAAGGTCTTAAAATTGACCTTGGAAGCTATAATTGGATTTATGTTTTTATCCTTAAACTGATTTTTAATTATTTCTTACAGCTTAACAATGGGAATGGATGTAAATAAACTTTTGACACCAAAGGACACTAATTTAGCATTCGGAGGAATTTCTTTATTTTTAATTATTTCTATTAATTCTGCTGTAGTTTTTACACTTTGTTTGGGATTGAAATCAAGTAATTTAGGAATTATATTGTTTAAGAATTTACATAATGTGTACGTCGGTGCATTAACATAAGAAACTACTGGCCTAATTGGGATATTTTCTTTGTGTAATTTAGGTAGGCCGTATAAAACTGGTATAGAAGGATTCATGATGGTGAATTTGAAAAGGTGTTCTTTGGGTATCACATTCGAACAAAATTTAAGAACGGACTTCAATTTAATTTGAAAATTGCTGGTAGGGTCGGATTGTAACGTGGTAATATTGCTAACATTTATAAAATCTTCGACTTTAGAAATATAATTAATTTTGTTTAAAATAATTATGCTATTGCCTTTGTCGGCTTTGCTCAGGATTAAGTTATTCTCTTTTAATTTGTTTTTAATATTGCGAACGCATTTAACTAATTAGTTTTATTTTTGGAGGAATGCTGTACCTTCCGGCAGTGTTTTTGAAAAGTAGCTAAACAGTTAAGATTTTTCCTCCGGTTTAATGTTAATTAATGCAATATCTGAATCTATTTCCACTTTTACCAGTTCTTTTTCACTAATAGGTTTCTGGGGTGCGAAAGCTAATACTTGATATAGAAAAGTTTTTTCTTCTTCATCGATCGTTATGTTGGAAAGATTGATAAGCCGTGGATAAAAATTGGTTATTGTTGCTTTGAATGTTGACACTAGATGAACCATGCCCATTTTCTTCGGGTGGGTCTTCCAGCAGTACGGCGCCTTCGAATACCTTCTTCGGACTATAAAGACCATATCCGAGCAACTGTAGTGTGGTCCCGATGCAGTCTTCTCCCAATCTCTCGGAATGAGAGACTCGCCTCTTTCATACCGATAATTCGGCCCGTATCAGTGTCATTGATATGGACATTACAAGGCGTCTACTTGACAATAAAATAAACTGACATTTTGTGGACAGAAATTCGTTAAGTGCTAGGAAGAAAATATTGAAAGTTGGAGATAACAATGGTACAGGAAACATAACAGTTGAGTTTTTTCGGCGGAAACTTTCATCGTTTCTTAGTTGATAATAAAGCATTATTTTACCGAAGTTTCAAAATTGTAGTCTAATTCTTAATGGATGGTGTATTTCTTATGAAAGTGAGTGTATGTATATTGTTATGGTTATAATTTTTAATTAAACCGAATCGTAAAATAAAGCACATAAAATAAACACAAATCTCAAAATCGAGCGCAGGTGTGCCTAGATAACAAAAGTTTCACTGCCGTGAAAAGAAAACACAAATAAAATAATGCAATGCCATATTTATTAAATATAATACAAGTAATACTAACAACGCTCAGTTTAAAATTACAAAACTACACCATAAACATTGAGACTCGATATAACGAATACAATTATTTACTTACTTTATTACTAGAGACTTATGCAGAACGATACACAAATAAATCGTTCTAAAATCAGTAGGTTTAAGACAAGCATAATAGAACAACTAAACACTACAATTTGTAGTATACCGTTAACAACAAATAAATTGAAAATCACTAATTTCTACTTCTGGATTTTCGACTATTGTTACACATTTACTATTATATTTTACAATGTGTTCCCACTCGGCTATTTAAACCCTACGCTATTTCACATTAATTTTATTATTTATTTTAATTTTTCCACTTGTCTTAAGTGCCAATTAGCTATTGGTTGTTCGATCGTAAACATGTTGCCATGCCCTTCTACAAGCGGCGTTACCAGGCCGGAGTCCCACACTTTTATCGACATCGAAGTCGTATTGCGGCCTACGCAATCTGAGGAAGTCCCGTCCGCACTCTCGTAACATTACAATGCTGAATCTCTCTTCGCACTACTATCTAAATATTCTATTTTAGTCTCGGCATCGTATTTCGTTGGTGTTAAATCTATTATTTTAATCAACGCTTTTCTTGTTAATTTATGACCTTTACAATGTATACAGGCTGTTTAGTAAACATTACAGGGTGAAAAAAAATTGCGACAGCAACAACATTTTATTATCAAAAAGTACATGTAAATTTGCTCAATCTAGAACAAATGTTCGAAATGACTTCCGCCTGCCCGGATACAAGCATTCAATCTTCTCGTCATTGAGTAGCCAACAGGGTCGTTTCTAATTGACTTATACCCAGCAATTATCCAACTTCGCATTTCGTCCAAACTCTCCACTGGAATACCGTACACTAATGACTTCAGAGACACCCATAAGAAATAATCCAGGTGGTTTAAATCAGGGGACTGAGTTGGCCATGCGTGTGGCCCACCTCGACCAATCCAGCGATCTCCGTATTTTGCAGTTAAAAAATTACGAGCACCAAACTGAACGATGGTGCATAAACTACATTTCACTTCTTCTCGCCAATGGTACATCCTGCAGAAACTCGGGCAATGTTTCTTTCAAAAACTTGCAATACATCTCGCCTGAAAATCTTGCTGGTAGAAATACTGGTCCAATTAGATAGTCACTCACAATTCAAGATCGCCCGATTTAACCCCTCTTCTTTCTTTTTTTTTAGGCTTGTTTGAAGGTCCATTCCACGGAGATGTCGGACCTGTCTTGAAGTGGAGGGAGGGTACTTTGAAGATCTCATTTGACTTTTTGCCTCTTTTGTTTGTTCATAAATTGTCCATGTTTGTTTGTACATAATAAAAAAGTGGTGTAAACGACAAATGTGTCGTATCTCCGTATCGTAAACCGTCCATTTCCGGAGCCATGTTCATTAAGACTTGTCGACATATTTTGTCCCATACTATCAGCCCTTAAAGTTTGTGACACTTATTTTTTAACACCCTGTATATCTGCTTTATGTACTCTTCCTCCACAATCCTCTTCAATCCTTAATATTTTTGCCTTAGCTGCATAACTTTTTATTTGTGCTGCTATCCTATCTATCTTACTTAACTTCTGAGCCATTTGAAATTATACATTTTTGTAATCTTCACCGGCATCCTCAATTTCCTCTATATGTTTGAATTTCTTTTTGAATATAATATAATCGATCTGCGACGGCCATGGGTCCATACATCTATCAGAGCCATATTCATCGGTGTTTTGTTCTGATATATGATAATCGCCCAATTTTTTGTCATGTATTCTGTTTTTTCTCGAATGGACCAAAGTGTTTCATATCGAATGGATACCGGAAAGTTTTTCGTTCCGTTCGTCGAAGCCGGGACCTCTCGAAGGATCACCGTAAATACGGAATTATACTCAATGCATTTAATTCGTTTATTGATTAAAACACATATACATTATGTACAACAAAAGAAACATAAAGAACTGAATCATGTTAAAGTAAAAAGACTGACTCACTGGCCGAATCACCTTGAGAGACTGCCGAGTACTGTTTTTGCTCTTAACTCCCCTTCTTTACTAAAACTGTTCACTGCACGACCGTGGTGGGGGAGTACTATCCTCTGTCCGGCATTGGACAAATAAATGTTTCGACAAAACCAAGTCAAATAAATAGACAATAAAATAAATAGACACGAAATACACAAGTGGACATACATGGGACTGAACATATTCTATTATTCTCTCTACTCAGAACAGTTTTCTTGCTTGTTTTCACATCCATATAGCAGTGTATATTTCTTCCTACCTATCCTGTCTTCCCCTTTCAAACTTATATCTTGCTGGGCTAACATTTCTATTCAGGATTTTAACATGTCTCTCCAAAATTCCTCCACTTTCCCAGCTGCTGCGATCGTTCTTATATTCAATGTTGTAATTCTCACTAACATCCATGATATCGATTTGACGATATACGGTGAGTTGGCAATGTTGATGCTTCAACTCTTTAACTGTTAATATTAATTATTATTTAAGTAATCGAAATAACGTCTATTTAAAAATATTGTGTTTAAATTAACCTCATGATCAGACCGTATAATTTGATACGATGGACATATGTCGAACTCGTGCGTCGTCGTATCATCAGTACGTGCACGAGGCACTGCGATATTGAGCTCATTCGTACGTGCTTTGATGGTCAGTTGCGTATTAGGTTTCTAAACGTTGTCGGATTTATTATTTGTGTGAACAGGATTTGTGTGATAAGGGAACTTTGAAAGCTACATACTGATTTAAATGTCTCTGGGCGTATGATGCGTGTGCACACAGGCAATTTTGTGCAAATTAAATGCCATGGAAATGAAATTCCTCAAAAAATACATCAGAAAACAAAGAGAGACAATGTGAATGAAACTTTCAGAGAGATACTAAACACGCAACCAATACAACAGAATGCAAAATATAAGAAATCCAACTGAACAGGAAAACAGAGGCAACCCAGGCAAATGTATGAAGCAAGACAAACAGAAAAGAGAAAAAGAGGAAGACCTAGGAAGACGTGATAAGACGAAGTCGCAAAGCAGCATAAGAAAGGGAAGCAGTATGGACTAACATAAGGAAATCGACGGCAGATCGAACGAAATGGAAAAAAAATATGGAAGGAAAAAAGGAAGCCTGCCTAGTTATCCCACGACACCTTACATCGGAACGTAGAAATGCTTAGGATTACGTAAGTAAGAAAGATATGACATCCGGATATTCAAAATGATGACCAAATAAAAATTCAACTATCGTATCCATTATTACAAATTACGAACAAAAACATAAAAATGTCTCAATGAAAAATTGTCAGAAGAATGTAATAGTAAACAAATTAAATCACGCGGAAATCCCATGCATTATTCTCCAGATACTAAAATTTGTGCAGCAGCAAAAAGCGAAATAATTCGAATAAATATAATAAATACTCCAGAAGTATTTTACAGAATCGAGAAAAAAACGGTAAAATAAACAAAAATTCCACAAGGCAACGATGTAAGCAAAAATGCCAGAAATAACCATCAGCAAATTAGAACTTAACCCATGAATTCTATACTTTAGTATAGCAGTAGTTGTGAACATTCACCAACTTTCGTGCAATACTTCTAATTAAATTAAATTAACAAAGAAATTAACACGATAAAGTCTCAATATGGTGCAATTAAGAAAAGGTTGTCGGCCACCCACCAACCTACTCTATTTTGAAATCTTAAATTTTTGAAATGGCAATCTATTTCTAAAAGGAAAATCTTCAAAAATGTTTCTCCGTCTATCGGCGAAGATGACGCTTTAAAAATATGAGGTTTTCTTCTGGGATATAGAAAATTAAAGTTCTGTTTCACAACTTTGAAATTCTTTTAAATATCAATTATAAATAGACTTTGTTTTATAAAAATACGGTTTTCCAATTATTTTAGTTTATTTAATGAATTCTTTTTGTACGCAAAGGCCCTATTTCCTATTTGATCGTAGAAATACTTATAACAATAATGGACTTTCGGCATAACGGAGATAAATTATTTTATTTTTCAACATCTCCGTGTAACACATTTACTTTAACGACATTACCCTATCCATATAGTACATTTCACCCAGCCCTTCAAAGCAGGCATTTATAACTGTAGGGTAGATACAACATCAACAATAGGAAGTAACTAATCATGTACAACAATTTGCAAAGATCTTACTACCAACATAAGTGATTTAGCAGAATTTAATACAAGGGAATGAATGCTTTCTTCAGTTGACTAGTAGCTGTGCTTAAATGTTCCCGGTAAAAGAAATCATATATTTGCATACATATGGCATTTAGAGTTTTCATTATACTGAATATATAAATAATAGGTCTAGTAAAAACAAATCCATTATTTTTCCAATAGATGAATTTAGTAATGTGTATCTCGTGCTGTAAGTCCGATCGGGTTATAATTTATGGCGTTAGAAAGATAAGATTTTGTACTAATAAAGCTTTTTTGACAGATGTGACTAGTTGACTACATACGCTATATTTTACAGTTTTTCTTCGATAAAGGCGAAAACACAAGCCAGGCAGCTGAAAATGTGTATAGTGTTTATGGTCCTGATACTGTAACAGCCAATCACGCGCAATGTTGGTTTCGTCGATTCCGTTCCTGTAATTTCAATGTCAAAGATGCACCATGCACTGCAAGGCGAATTGTCGAAAATATAGATAAAATCATGGACATTGTCGCGGCCGACCGTAATGTAAGCACTGTTTCGATTGCCCAACAGCTAAAGATTGCACAAGAAGCCGTTTGGAACGATTTGAATAAGGCTGGATACAAACAGAAGGTCGATGTTTGGGTGCCACACGAGTTAACCCAAAAAAACATCATGGACCGAATTTCTATCTGTAAATTGCTGCTGAATCGCAATAAAATTGACCCATTTCTGAAGCGGTTACTGGTGATGAAAAGTGGATCACTTACTACAACGTCAAGCGAAAACGGCTGTGTCCAATCGCGGGGAGCCGGCGGAAACGGTGACTAAGCCAAGATTGACAGCTAGGAAGGTTTTGGTGGGATAGGTAGAGAATTGTCAACTATGAGCTGCTCCCTTACGGGGCAACTCTTAATTCGGACCTGTACTGTCAACAATTGGACCGTCTGAAGGAAACAATCGCCCAGCCGAGGCCAATAGGAGAGGAATTGTGTTCCATCAGGACAACGCCAGGCCTCACACATCGATAGGGAGTCGCCAGAAGCTCCGGTAGCTTGTTTGGGAGGTTCTTATGCATCCATCTTATAGTGCGGACCTGGCACCAAGTGATTACCATCTGTTCGTGTCCATGTCGAACAATTTTGCTGGTGAAAAATTCGCTGCAAGAGAGGCTTGTGAAAATCGACTGTCTCATTTTTTGCCAATAGGGACGAGGGCTTCTATGGGAAAGGCATAATGAAATTACCTTCAAAATGGTAACAAGTTATCAAACAAAACGGCGGATATTTGACCTGAATCGGATCATTTTAACTATGAGAAATAAAGGTTTAAATTTATTTTTACTACACCTAATATTATATAGTATTGGTCCCAACATCGACCCCTGTGGAATAACAGATCCAATTTCTTCAATTCAGAAAACTGATCGCTTATTTTGACTTTGTGAAATCTATTATTTAAGTAATTTTTAATAAAATTTAGTTCTGTTGAATCAATGCCGACATACTGCAAGATATACAATCTAACACAAACTAACATGACCAATGAAATGTAAGCATTTCTGTGCAATACCAATAGCTTGGTTATTACATCTATAATATTTACGGCAAAAATTCTTACATCACATTCTGTATATATCGAATTCACTTACATTCTGGAATTTAAAATTCACACTTAGATTAGGATGTTTATGATTTATGTAAAAATGCA
This sequence comes from Geotrupes spiniger, assembly GCA_959613385.1. Taxonomy (NCBI): domain Eukaryota; kingdom Metazoa; phylum Arthropoda; class Insecta; order Coleoptera; family Geotrupidae; genus Geotrupes; species Geotrupes spiniger. The sequence goes on from OY390738.1 coordinate 1,479,088, forward strand.
TTATGACAACATTAGTGGCTGTACTTCTGGGTACGTGTCGACAAAACAGTTATTTTGATGTTAGATTTGCGTAACTTCTTCAACATATCTCTCACGCTAGAGTTTTGAGATTTGCAGTTGAAATAATTTCTTTTCGCATTGGGCACTGAATTACAAAAATTACGAAGTAATTTATAATATTCCCATTTGTTCATTTTTAGACTTTGTGAAGGGCTTTGTCACGTAAGGTCATCAAATATTTAGTGTCTTCGCTTAGCTGGGGTGAGAAAGTTTCTCTTAAACTGATTTAATTTAACTGGGGCATATTGGTGTAAAAGTATTATCAACTATTGAAAAAATCTGACTTATTGTCAATATTATTTATGTAAAATATCGGATGCAAAAGACAACACAAATCATAGCAGAAGTTATTTCAATCGATATGCTTGATATCTACGATATGACTATAATCATACTCATATTCGTACTACATCATTTGGTATAGTTTGATTACGGTAAAATATCACCGCATGTTAGCTCGTGATTGGCAAGTTCAACAAAATTTGAATTGTTTTCATTTGCAACTATAAAGTCATCTAGTGTTTGCGATGGCTTTGTGTACCTGGTTGGATTATTAGCAATTTGGGCGAGACCGAGACCACTTAAAAAAATGTAAAAACTTTTAGGTTGTAATGAATGAATGTTAAAATCACTCAAAGAAGAAAAATGACTACCAATCGGCAAGCACATATTCATCGACGACTTCCGCTCCCCAATAAATGCAATAACAGTAGAAGATTGTGGTATAGAAATGCCGCTAATATATTGTTTACCACATATACCCACTGATATCCACAACTGCCCAACATTTATTTCAATAACTAGGGTTTTAAATTTTAATGCTGAACATATATAAAACATCACAGCACGACCTCTCCCCTGTATATCATTCCTCACTACCAACGTTAAGATTTTCGCAAAATATATTACAATTTAACCACGTTTCTGACAGACCAATTAGGATATATCAATATCAGAATTAATTATATATTCTCTTAAATGAGAAAAGTGTGCAGGCAAACGTTGAATATTAACACGTCAAACCAGAATTGGTCATTATATTCTTGGTACAGTTCGACCAAATACCAATATTTGTTTCCATATTACCTCTACACAATTCACTCACAACTGTGACAAGGAACTCAAATGCTGGTAGGCGACTAAAATAGTAATATGTAACACAAGAAAGAAAAGAAAAATGATTGATGATATAATGTCGTTGCGGAAGGAAAGCTAAACATAAAAGCTAATTATCTGATCCCCTAATTTTGTGCAACAAAAATATCTATTTAATGTAGCCGTCGTAAGTAGAAAAATATATAAGCATTAATTTCGGTTCATTAAGTTCATTAATACACGACAATTTATGAACTGTTGTTCAATATAACGTAAATACTCGTCCGACCCTAGACCATACGCCCTTCGTGCTCAATCGCTGCACCGTCAGCCGGTAAAGATTTAAGTGCATTGTTAAGTCTTCTTTGGCGACGATGTTAGTACCCTTGAATCTGCTTTTGTTCTATAAACTGCATCGTTCACATCGTAGTTGTTAAATTTAATGATAATAGGAGCATAATAAGCGCCCTTATTTGCTCTATACTTATTACGATTAGGTTGAGCTGTGACCCTGGTCAATATTATAAGCCATAATACTGACATTCAGTTTAGTTCGTTTTTTTTTCAATTTGACCTACCTGGACACCATATATACATAAATTATTTCTCCGAAAGTATTGTTCTTTATCAATTTTAGCTCTGAGTTTTCATTACAATCACATTCTGTGATGTGCATTCGTGCAGAGTAGACGTGTCAGTGAGCGCAGTATTGTATAAAGTATTTCAAAGTCCTATATAGTCCCTCCAAGTGTTCTTAAAATGACTGATCGCTTGCTACGCGACGAGGCAATCGTCCTGAAGGTGGTCGAAAAAATATTAAAGTCCGATGCTTTGCTGGACAAAATCAGTGCATTGATTAACGAAAGAGTGGACGTCATTGTCAAGGGTTATGAAGAAAAGGTCAACGTACTTACAGAAAAACTCGATAAAGCTTATTCAACAATCGACACCTTAGAGCAATATTCAAGGAGAAACAATTTAAGAATATATGGCATTCCGGAGATCCCTAATGAAAACACAGACCAAACGGTAATCGACCTATGCAAAGAAAAATTAAATATCGATATCTCCCCCGAGATGATCGACTGCAGTCACCGACTAGGCAAACGCGAAAATGGGAATCGGTCAGTCATCATCAAGTTCTGCAGCCGCAACACGAAACATAAAGTCTACAATAACAAACGTAAATTTAAGGGTACGAAAATTGTTGTAAGAGAAGATCTAACTGAGAAAAAGCATTCATTGATGAGGGAAGTGCAGAAAAAATATGGAACTGTCTGGTCTAGTGAAGGAAACATTTTCGCTAAAGTAAGGGAAAAAATTTACAAAATAACAAATTATTCAGACTTCGTAAAAATAAATTCAAGTTAAGCTGTTACTGCTTGATCTCACCTCTATTAAAAGCGTCTATAGCTGTATTTCTCTATAGCGTAAGAAATTATTACGCACTTTTTTTGTGTTATTTTATTTTATACGTTAATCTGTTTACCTGCTGCCACAAATTATTATTTGGTTATCGATTATGTTGATTTGCGTAAGGTAACATGAAAATAGGGCACATTAATGTTCGGTCAATGCTTTGTCATTTTAATGAATTGATAACCCATATATTAGAATTTAAGTATGATGTTGCAATCTCTGAAACTTGGTTAACATATGAAATATCTACAGCTACTCTTTATATACCTGGATACATGTTCGTACGGAAGGGTAGGGGTACTCGCGGTGGTGGTGTTGGGTTCTATATTAGGGATTTCTGGCACTTTAAATTGATACAATCAAATACTAACATTGAACAATTATGGTTGAGTATTAGGGTACAAGCAAAAATGTTCGTCTTTGGTGTTGTTTACAGACCGCCGAATATTCAATATCGGCGTTTCGTGGAGGAGCTCGAACTTTCATTTGCAAATTGTTTACCGATATCAGAGCAAGTAATTTGCTTGGGCGACTTAAACATAGATTTACTAAAACCAGATAACCCTGCTACTGTTCATTTAATGAACGCTCTTGAAGCCGTGGGATTTCGCCAAATTATAAAACAACCAACAAGAATTACCGAGAACCGAGTTTCGCTGTTAGATTTAATAATAGTTACGGACATGTGTTTAGTAAAGAATATTGGAGGGCATAATGTGGAAATATCAGATCATGAATTTATTTATTGTGAAATAATTATTACGGGTCCCACCGTTCAGCCTAAAGCTCTCAGGTACCGTGACTTCAGCAATTTCAATCTACAGTTGTTACGGGAACATTTGGCACTATCAAAATTAGATGATATTTTTTACGTCGCAGATATAAACGCGAAAATCCATATTTTCAGCCAGAGGCTAATAGAATTATTCAATATACACGCTCCGTTTAAAACGGTTACTATAACTAAACCTAAACCTCCTTGGATTACGGAAATTATAAAACTGCTCATGAAACTACGCGACAAGGCAACATCGAAATTCAGAAGGACTAAGAATGTAGTACACTGGAACTTTTACAAAGAAATGAGAAATTACGTAAGGAATAGCATTATAAATGAGAAAACAGCTTATTTTAAACACGTTAAAACGTTACCCAGTAGCAAACTTATAAGTCACTACAGGTCACAAACTAAAAATAACATTGGCTCGATATTTAAATTCGAATTAACTGACGAGGATACAATTTCTAAGATTATTTTTACAATCGCATCAAATTCTAGTGGTTCAGACGGGCTGAGTATAAAAATGCTTTCTGTTTTTTCAAAAATATTTGAAAAATAACGCTACTCGATTTTAGTAAAGCTTTCACCACTGTAGATCATAACATTCTAACCGCTATATTACACTACATTGGTCTTAATGACGATGCTGTCAGTCTTTTACATAGTTTTTTGACGAGTAGAACTCAAGCAGTAAAGATTAAAAATTCCTTTTCAATAACAGTTTCTCTGGTCACTGGAGTTCCCCAGGGTTCAATTTTACTTACTGTTTTCGTTGTATACTTGTGATTTGTTTAAGAGTTTAAAGACATGCTGGGCGCGTATGTACGCAGACGACACTCAAATTTATCATTCATTTTCACCGTGTAATTATCACATTGCTCTTCAAGATATTCAAAATGTCTGTTCAGAACACTCTTTGTATTTGAACCCTTCTAAATCTCATATTATGTTATTTGGAAACCAAAAATTGTGCAAAAATCTTATAAATGTCGTTCATTTACATATGGGTGGCAAAGAAATTTCTATTGTTGATGAGGCAAAAAATCTTGGCTTATATATTGACAATAGTTTCAGGTATAGGACACAAATAGTTAAATATATACAGCGTGCTTTCATAAATCTGAGAATGCTGTACCAACACAGATCCTATCTAGCGAAGGATATTAAACTTTTACTATGTAATTCCTTAGTGTTGTCTCATTTCGTGTACTGTGCCACCGTGTATGGCCCTTGTATTGATGTATGTAATCAGAACAGAACTCAAAGAGTACAGAATACTTGCCTCCGCTATGTCTATGGTATTAGGAAATACGATCGCATAGTGCAATTCAAATCCCCTGCCTATCTGTACGAGAAAATATCGTTTAGAACGGATGTGCACAATTTAAATATCAGGAACAAGGGTCTGATAACTCCACCTATGCACCGAACTGCATTGTACGAGAGATCTTTTGCGTACAGCATCTACAAATTATACAATGCAATACCTGAGTTCATGAAAAGCCTAACTAAAAATAGTTTTAAGAGAACCATGCAACAGCATCTGCTTGCACTACAATTTGATGGCGGCAGATTGATTTGAGGTTCATTTAAGTTTGATTTGAGATTGATTTGATTTATAAAATGGGTTTAAAATGTCGATTTAAAATTCTAGTTGAATTGTTACTTTTCTCTAAATATATGTATATATATATTTGTTTTTCAAAATTGCTCACACAGAATTAGTTTAAGTTAACTTTTAGGCATTCAGTTATTTTATTTCTTATTTTTTACCTTATTCAAGGTTAAGTGTAAGATTGGTACATAGTGTTTTACTATAACTAAACTTCGCCTTGCGTTTTTCAATATATGTTTAAACATTTTCCATTATCTTGATCTTGTACTTGTCCTGTCGATATATTGAAAATAAAGATTATTATTATAAGGCTTTTTCCAATCGTGTAATTTTTTCTTCACGAGGTCCTTTTCAATAACGCGCTGAATTAATATTTCTTCGTTAATCGGAACAGCGGTGTTACGTAAATTGTAGGTCATGATAACTTAAAGTAACACCATGACAATTGCACGTCCTTTACTGCTCATGGCCGAATGAATTTTCTCTCCAATTTTTTTTGTAAAGAAGTTCCAGCTGGCTAGTATAATATGGCTTACTTATCCGATATAATCAACCGATAGATTACTTTTGTATATATTATATTTGTATATTATAACGCCGTAAATAGTTCTATGGATGTTGAATCTTCTCACCGAAGAGGTAGTCTTTTTTATAGTGGCCACATTTGACCATGTGACACTGGAATTCCATACTCACCAATGAAGATTTTACATATGTGACAATTGAATTTCTTACGATTATAATTATGTAGTTATTATATTAACTACATAATGAAAGCCAGCATGAACCTGTGAGATGTATTTCTTTTCTCAGGAACGATCAAATTTTAGGTAATAATGTACATTGTGTTGACTGTAGACAATGGCGTCAGATTAATATTTGTTCACTGAGTCAAACACTATTATTTCAGATGAAGCGTGACGCAGCAATCTTCATTCACCCAGTCACCAATCTGTTCTTTTCGAGTATCATATATATGTTGTTCCTGTATTTAAAATTGTCCTTACTGTGTTTTGCAAAACATTAAATTATTGTCCTAATTTATTTGCAGTAAAACATTATTATTATATAATAGAATTGATTATTAAACCGCGTATTTCGTTACTTATTTTGTTCTTTCTTCGTCTCTGATGATGATGATCCATACAAAGTGCAAAAGTAAGAAAACAATAGCTATGCTTTTCTCTTTACAACTGTGCTTTTCATTTCCTCTAAGTGTCTTAGTAACCTTATAAATTGCATAAATATTTTTCGTAATTATGATACCTCGTCAACATAACCCATTTCTAATAATGGTAGTATCCAAAAGTTTAATTGATTGTTCTTTTCTACTTCAAGGGTAAATTGTGGGGTGGAAGAAATTGATTAAAATCATTCAAAATATTTTCAATGAGGAATAGACTATATACATCATCAACCTAAATATACAAGAACGGAATGTTCATGTATAATAATAATAATAATAATAATAATAATAATAATAATAATAAATCATTTATTGGTACACATAATTTAGTTAAAATAACAGAAATAGGAAAATAACAATATATACCAATAGGTTCATATTACAATAGGCTGCAAAAGCAGTGTCCTGATCTTCCATATGAACCTTACTAAGAACTAATTAAACTAACTTATATAAGATTATTACAAAACGGGAAAAAAATACAAAAAAATACATGAATATTTAAATGTTCTTACTTACAAATCTTAATAAAGTAAACAAAATTTTAGCAAAAATTAAAGAAAAAAGAGAAACCACAATGAACTGAAATAAACTAACTAAAGAATTACGACTTGATAACCATTACACCATAAACCGAGAAATGCCACAAGTAGGAAAAATTAAGTATAATTATATAACCCAATTAATTACGATTGAATGTTGGAAGTAAATTAAAATAGGTAACGAAGATGAAAGTAAGGTAAATACATATCGCTTGTCATTCATCAATGATAACATGCGTTTTGCTCCTGCATAAGGTGTTGATTTAGTCGCGTTTTGAAAACATGTAATGATAATTTTTTCATACTAGTATCAATACTATTAAAACAGTCTGCAACATTATACCTAAAATGATGAAATTATGGAATTTAAAAGTTTGTTATTACTAAAATTGGTGAACACGGGTATTTATCGACGACCAAGAATTCTGGTAAAAGAAAGGATCGCTATATCCAAATTAATTAGTATGAAACAGACACTGGATAATTCTAATGGAAGTGGGTAAGACTATTGACGAATGCGACTGTACGAGGGCGACATTGAATATTTCTAGAAAATCAAACAATGATTAATTTAAAAAATCTATAAAAGATTTTATTGGTTTTCAAAATATTCCCCTTTAACGTCAATACATTTTTGCATTCGATGAAACCAATTATTAAAGGAATGATGCCACTCTATTTGAGACACTTCAGAAACTAGGTTTTTATAATGTTCCACTGCTTCATCTGATGATGAAAAAGTGATTCCACGCATTTTATCATTCATTTTTGGAAACAAAAAGAAATCACAAGGTGCTGGGTAAAGGCTATATGGTGGAGGATTTATGATGCTAACTTTTAGGGCATTCAGATACTCATTTGTTAGTTTTGCTGTATGCGACGATGCGTTACCAAACATTTGTGGTAAACAGACATTTGTGTACTAATCGGCAGGATTAACTTTTCTTTTCAGGATCATAAGAAAAATCCAAGATTTTTCTGCACCATTCAATGCGTCATTTGATCGGGAGTTTATTTGGAATTCATCGACAACAAAGTTTTCCACGTCTAACTATTGATTAGATGTTTTGGATTTGACTCATACCAATGCCCAATGTCGCCCGAATAAATTCATAAGACGTCCGTCGATCTTCCTCAAGCATTGCTCGAACAGCTGCAATATTTTCATCAGTAACAGCAGTTTTTTTGGCGTCCTTCACGAAATTCATTACTAAGAAAAACCGATCTCTTTTGAATTCGCTGAAATGCATTTCTAGGCCGATTTTTTACATTGTTTAGGTGTTAATCATGATTTAAAATCGTAAAAAATCATAGCCAGGAAATGTTCTATTGTCAAATTAATTCAGGGGCGAACACAACATTTTTAAATTACGATAATTAAAATACTATTAGAGCAAACCGAACAAACTAAATGGCAATCAACTCACAAAACATTAAAAAGTAGCTGTAAAATAAAAATAAGTTTCATTTGTTTTAGAAACGTCATTCTAGATATCTAGTGTCGCCATCTTATGTTGTCTCACTTATCTTTTATGTTGTAAGTATTAATAATAACAATACTAATAATAATATTTATTTGCCCAAACAGAAAACAATTACAGGGCAAAAAAAAAGCAAATTAAATTATAAACAGTGTGCATACGTACAATATCCAATAAACCTAATATATTATTTCAAAAGAAAAAAGAGAAAAAAATGTAAAATAGCCTTCAGCAGTATGTTGGTGCGCGGAGTATTTGTGTGAAAAGTCACCATGTAGCGAGAAGATATGCGCGGTACCAGAAAATCCACACGTGACAACAGAAAACACGAGTCATTCTTATTATGAATGAGCTTCATCATAAATCGAGCACTGTGAATCTCTCTTCTGCCTTCTATAGCAGATACGTTGCAACGCCGAAGCATAAGTTCATAGTCCACGTTCCTTTTAGGATATACACAATACATTTTAAAACAAAGAAACTTCAAAAAACGGCGCTGAATTATTTCAATGGTCAATTGCTGTGTAGCGTAGTGCGGGTACCAAATCACTGATGCGTATTCCAACTTACTAACGACACATGCACAGTACAATGTCTTCAACAGAGACATATGCCCGAAGAATTTTGAGGTTCTCTTGATAAATCCCAACATCCTAGGTGCAGACGTGCACATAGTTTCAATGTGACTAGTGAAGCTAAGCTGTGAATCGAACAGAATTCCCATATCCATTGCTAAGTTCGATCTACTCAGTTGTTGATCATTTACAATGTATGTTGATATAAATTGAATAACTTTTCGAGTATAACTACCAACACAGCACTTGACTATATTCAAATTTAATTTATATTTTCTACACCACTCGGCTATAAAATTTAAATTACTTTGTAAATTTTTATATCATCCGCATAGGCCAAAGAAGAACAAGACAACGAACATAAAAGATCATCAATAAATAGTATGAAGAGTAGAGGATCTAAATTCGATCCTTGCGGCACTCCACTCGTAGCAGCAACATCGTGTGATTTATATCCATTATAGAATACGTAATTTATTCTATTGCTTAAGTAAGATTGCATGAAACTCAGTATGCAAGCATCAAATCCAAATGAGCTCAGCTTATGCAACAATATTTCGTGATCAATGATATCGAACGCATGCGAAAAGTCCGTGTAAATAACATCCACTTGACCCCCTGCAAATCCAGCACTTCACTTATATACTGCGTTATGGTGACCAGGTTGGTAATCGTCGATCGCTCAGGAACACAGCCATGCTGCGTCACCGAGATTTGAGAACGCACATTGATGTAAATTGCTGCACAAATCGCGTGTTCAAATACCTTTGTAAAATTAGAACGTATGGCAATGGGCCTGTAATTATTAGCGTGGTTAACATCCCCTTGTGTACTGGCGTTATTCTTGCCTTCTTTCAAATGTCAGAAAAAGTGGACGTTTTTATAGCGAGGTTAATAATCATTGTTAATGGCTTGGCAAGAGCAAATCTAGCATTATTTACAAGAAATGCAGGAACAAGGTCATCACCGGCTGTTCGCTCATTCCGTGTGCCACCCATTATTTTTATCAATTCATTTTCAGTGACTGGTAACATAACAAAGGATAATCTATTATTGTGAATTGTGAACAGTTAGTCGTAACGGCAGTAGTATATGTGTCAGAGAATGCATCAGCAAAGGCATTTACAATAGCCTGCGGAGTATCAAAGCACGCAACATTTCTATATATCTTGCCAGGAATTCGAGTTGTGCCCTGCTTCGCATGGCTAAATTTCCATAAATCCTTAAGATTCGCATCAATAGCCGATTCAACGTTATTCATATAGGTATCATAAGCTGATGAAATTTGAGTTTTTACTAGAGTTCTCAGCCGTTTAAATTCATTAAGATAAATTGAATTATTGGATGTCCATTTTCGTCTATAGTAATTAAATTAGTTTTTATAGAAGAACCATGGCGGAAAAGACGAATTTGATTTGTTGTACTTTGGCACTGATTTGTAAAAACAAGCCGTATAGCATACTGTAGAACTTTTCTGTCGCGCGGTTAACATGGTATGGATGGTATGACTCCTCAGAAACAAACGGATGTTCGTCGCGAACTACATCGGCATCACAAATGATGTTTGTAAGCACCAAATCTAAATCCTGTTATTTAAATTCAATACCTTGATATATTCAGATCTTGCAAACTACAGAAAGTTCGAAAAAAAGAAGCCTTAGAACACGGCGAATTATCATTAATAAAGTGTGGAATATTAAAATTACCGACAAGTAAAATGGGCATATTTAGAAGATAATATTCAAGTCCATCAGTAAATAGCTCTAGATCATGTACGCAAACGTCTGGAGGAATATATACAAGTACGTTGCAGAAGATGAATGATCCGACAGGACACTTACAAATAACATGATCATTCAAAGGCACAAGGGCTTTAATATTAGTAGTGTCCACTACGTTGTACGTTATAAAATTCGCTAATGCGACAAGCACACCTCCTCCCACCAATCTGCCAACTGCAGAAAATTTCTATCACATCTGATTACGTTATATGTTGAAGGAAACAATTCAGCATTGCTGACTGAATTATCAATCCGCGTTTCTGCTATTAATGTAATATCATACGAAAGATCACAAACTCTAGTATAAAATTTGTGAGTTTTTGAACGTAGTCCACGAGTAAAATATATTAAGCTGAGTAGTGGATCCATTACGCGCAGTTAGTGTTCCGTGGATGAAATGATCTCGGGAATTCCATTCTTAATATTTTATTTGGGGGTTGGTTGCTCCATTAGCTAGGCGTTGATTTAATTCTTTCTTAACATTTCTATATATTTCCTGTTGCATGGGTGTCGAGTCGCGTGAGATTGATATGCCAGTCCATTCGGCTGATGTTTTAAGTTTTCTCGAGTTACGTAAGGCTAATGAGATCAGATTCAGACGATAATCTTATCTTAATAGGGCGACAACGATTTGAATTACTTGCGTCAAATCTACCCAGGTGCATGGGCTTCAAATGCGCCGCAGTAACTCCCACTTAAGACAATATTTGCCCCACTGCAGGTGTATATCCAAGGCATTTTGCTCCTTATAACATTGACAATCGGACTCTTTGCAGCCATAGATGATGACGTTGTATTTGCGTTTGTCTGTTTCCATAATTTCCTGGATAATTCTTTCAGTTGCCAGGGATGAAATTGGAGTAGGGGTCGTAGGCGCAGGAACAGTAGATTTAAGCAATCCTGGAAAGCAACGATAGCTGTTTTTAAACCATTTAAATCGTTACCCAGCTTGGAATAATTGGAACACGACCAAGTGAGACCCGTTTTAGTGCGAATTTTGCGGGCTTAGGCATTAGATATATCGACGCACTCAGTCTTATATGGCTTGCTACAAACTGATCAATTAACAATTTTATAAAGCTCTGCAGATTTGTCGCAACAGACGCACGCACAGCGCTCATTATCAACGTAAAAGGGTAGAGACAGGGACACAAGTTTCACGCTAGCGGTGCCGATCGCAGCGACTTTGGTTAAAATCACAAACAAAGAGAATAATGGCAACGGAAGGTATCAACAATCAGATAACATAAGGAATAATACAAAATGGAACGTAAAATGTCTAACAACACTGCTACATAAGTGATAAGAACGAGCGATAAGATGTAGGACCAGAACTCGCTATCTGCAACAACTGTTTGTTAAACAGTAGTTCGTTGCACAAACGGATAGAGATGAAAATAATAACATTCAATGCATTCAAATTAGCACTACACAATGATATTAAATATAATAATTATTTCACAGTTACTACCTATGGAAATGACTGTTTAGTTCACGCCCCTGGATGTCAAGCACATTGCACGTTGCACTTTGATTTTGACTTTGAAGTATTACATACTTCGTATATTCGTAAATAATGAGACGACGTCTAATGAAATCAGAACATGATCATCGTAATTTTATATATTATGATTTTTTTTTGAACAAAAGAGAATGAATCTTTTATCATAAATATCAAATTTATTGGGAGGTAACGAGTAGTACATTTTTAGGAGTGTGCTTGTTCATCTATATAACAGTCTAACACATAAATATATCCATTTAGTGGACAATCCGGCAATTCATGTAGGACAAACACTAGTTTTGTTATTGTTTAGTAGAAACGTTGCCTAAGCGGGTTTTGATTTAATTGTATTTTAATGGAATACAAACAGAATTTCATTGTAGAATAATTGCCAATAATCTCATTCGTCAAACGTACATAAATACATCACTAAGTAAATATTTATCAAATTTAATGCTCCAGAATTCAATGTTATCCTATTTGAGTATTGAAAATTGTTCAATTAATTTAGAATATTTCAAGGGAGGATTTGGCCGTCGAAACAAAACATTACATAAATATTAATAAGACATATAAAATCAAAATTTGCGTTAACAGACCAAAGCAGAAAGTGCAGTGCTAAGATAATATAGTATTTAAATAGAATATTAATAATTGGCATTATTAATATTTTCCTGTGATATATTGAAGGAGACTGTGGTTTTAGTTGTAAAAAAAAGAATTAGGTTAGAAATACACAATACCAATGGGATTAAAAATTCTCTAAGATATTCTTTTCGCTAGATGAGAAACTATGAACCGTACATTGCATTAAATGTGGAGGAATACGCAAGGTAGGTGTTTTAGAACAGCTTTTGCTTGGTTTTACTGCAAACACCGGGGAATATTGAAATACAGAATTTGCCCCGAAATATGATCTACTTAATGTTATTTCTTATAAAATAAACTAAATATTCCCCACATCAGTGGTGTGTGATAAGATGAATAATTATTTTATTTTTTTGCCAACCGTAGTCTCCGATGTAATATGATGTTATTTCTTATATTAATGTAATTGGTCCTATTCCAAATACGTTGCAATAATCTTTAATATTTCTAAAAGTGTTTCATTAAACATCTGATAGCTGACAATACAAGATAAGTATGTTTCTATGTATTTCACTGTTGACAATTATATTTAACATACAGTTGAATTTATTAATATTTAAAATTTTATTTGACTGCTTTTCGTTTTATTGTTACTTCCCATTTTGTACGCAATAAATAAAACATTAATGTAACGTTTGTCTTTGTTTTTATTTCAATGTACACGAATGTTCTAATTTCCATGGGTCCGTCCACACCAAAGTGTGACTATTGATGTTTCAAAATAGACGCTACCGCAAAAAGTTTAATTAATGGTTCGAGTCTGATGAAAGCGAGCATGCGAATTGAATCATTAAGTTTTGAAACTAGTCCATACGAATGTCGGGATGGACACACGCAGACTATGACATTAGCTCCTTCATGTAAACGTAAATTAACATCATCGGGAGAGAATTAATAACTTTTTTTCATAATAATAATATAAATGACAAAAATGTACAAAAGGTGGTTTTATGAATGTTAAAGTGTGATACAGAAGAGAAAATTTGTGTGCTTTTGCTGGTAGACTATATTCATTTTCTGTCATAAAAGAGGGTGAATCTGGTAGCTGAGGTTCAAGCATATCTTTAGTAAGTTTGTGCTGATGTCATTCAGCATAATCTGTACATGCATGAAGGATGAATTGGCTCTTCGTAAAATTGTTGTCGTAGATGTTGACTTGATGTGGTGTGAGAGTACCATGCATTTTTGAACAATATTTCTTTACGGGCAGCAGTGGCGACCTATCAGAGGAGGCAACGGAGGCAATACCTCCCTTAATCATTTTGTATAATGAAATTTTTTTGTAATTTATTATTTTCTATACATGAGTGTTGTTTTCTGTATTAAAACGCGTATTTTAGTAAATAGTTGTAGTTGTAGAAATTACAATTTTCAAACATCCCGAGATCTTATAGCGCGAAAATATTGTGAAATTTTGCCGGCCGGAGGCAAACTAAATTCAGCCTCATAAACTGCTGCATTTGACGCGCCGAACCGATACAAAACCTAGCACAGTCCGTTTTAACTAGAGACTTTTATCGATAAAACCACATCGGCTGGAGGCATGCCGCCAGACGCTGCGTCACGGCACATTAATACTCCCACTCCCACTGTTTCTCGTGCAGTTGTGTGACGCATTATATAGTTTTTAATACAATTGAGTTTAAATTTTTATTAGCATTTTTGTTTATTTTCTGTTACTAGTTTACTTTAATTTTTGTTAGTTAGTTATTTTAGTTTGTTAATTACTTTTTTTAAATCTTATTTTGTTTCATGTTTCAACAACTTGGTGGGGAGTTCAAACCAAGGAATCTCATGTTTTAAATTGGAGCACATAGTTTTATTTTATTGTGAAATAGAAAATTTTGCTTCGTTTGATTATTTTTGGCCTCCCGAGATGTACACATTGTAACTATGCACTGTTCATGTCACATGTAACTTCGTGTTTACGATGATTGTGCGTTTTCCCGCATAGTATGCGGTAAAGTAAATAATCCTTCTTTTTAAACTCCAGAGACCTAGGAAAAATACGCAATTTTGAAATCATGAAGCCGATGTTCAGGAGAACGAGATATATTAATATTAATTCAATAAGTATAACAAAATACACAAAATTTAAATATTAATTTAATATTAAATTAGTCCAATCACTCCGCTGGGCATCGTGTTTAAGATATAAACTTTATGCAGCAAAATTCAATTTCCTACATTCGATTATAAATAGCTAATAATAAACGTACCTACCTACCTAATAATCATTAACTTTTATACAATTATTTAAATGTAACAAATCTGTAAAATCTGTCATAAACAATGCAATGTTGTCAAGTTGAATAAATAAAATATATAGGTATAAAAAGATGACTTATTAATTTAAAATAAAACTATCGGCCAAAAAATTTTATACAAATCTAATGCGTTAAGTTATTTTACAGGGCTCCGGCAAATGAGGCACTCGCCCTTCGGGCTCGTGCCTCAAACGAAGCCGTCGCGCTGTAAAATTGAACTTCGACTGTAAATAACTATTTTGGCCTCCCGATGATGGTTAGTACACAAAGCAGATAATGATGCCCTTTATAGATGCAGAAGAAAATGCTCTGGTGGAAAAACAGAGAAGACGGCTGGTGAACAAGAATAATTAAGGAACTAGACGTTATGTACAAAGAAACAAAGCCCAACGATTAAGGTGGACATGTCATTTCGAATGAATGGCTAGAAGTAGGTTACCAAAAATTGTCCTTAATAGAACCACAATTGTAAAGAGGACAAACAGTAGACCACGGAAAATAGTTGGAAAGTGTAGAGCAAGGTCTAAAACGTGTGAAGACCGAAAATTGGAAAGAGACCAATGATTTCGCAGCTTGTAGTGCTTATACATATATTTGATTGTAACTTGTATATAAATTAGGTCGATGCGAAATTTCTGATATAATTTATAAAGTGTTTGATCAAATACAAGGCCTACCAATACCGCGGCAATATTTATGCATGTTGGTTCCATTTATGTAATATTATTCGTTGACGTGAACAAATGGCATCCTGATTTATCCTGTTAGGATTAACACAGTGCACTACTCTATTATGTACAATGGTATCAAATAAATTTCGGGCATCAAATTTCCTGTCATTTTTAAAAATAAAATGTGGTTTAGACTTTAATGTCGTAATTTAATATGTATGTTTTAGGAAGAACATAATAAACCTTGAATGAAGAATTGGAAAACTAAACATGCTTTCCTCAACAAAAATAACTAAAATTTAGGAAAAGATTAATTCTTATTTCTACATAAATTATATATATTCAATATTTTTGACTTCTACATTAAAAATAAAAATAAAATCAATATTTCGTCACATGCCCATTTGCTGATATCACATTTTCCAACCTTCTAGGCATCGAGAGACATATATTTCGGAAATAGTCCTGATGTATTGTATGCCATTCTTGCATAATTGCAGTCAACAGCTCCTCCCTATTGTGAAAAATTACCCTTCTGCTTTGTAATTTCTTTTGCAACAGTCCCCACAGATTCTCAATAGGATTGATATCCGGGCTTCTACTAGGCCAATCTAGAATATTTATGTTTTGGGCCTGGAGCCACTCAACAGTTCTTCGTGCCGTATGTACTGTACAATTATCATGTTGGAAAATAAAATTGTCATTACGATATACTCCTCTTATCGATGGAAGCATGATGTGCTCCAGGATCCTAACATAAACATCACTGTTTAAACGATTTTCAACGTTTACTGTTACACCAGAACTAACCGCATAAATCAAGCACCATAAATTAACTGAAAATCTTCCGCTGGGTCTATACACCCTGATGTGGCCATTGTGGAAAGATTGAAATACCTTCTCATCTGAAAATACAACTCGCCTCCAGAAGTCATCGTCACGAGCCAAAAGCTCCAAAGCAAATGCTACACGCGCTTCCTTATGTTGAGGTGTTAATTCATTTTACATTACTAACCCTTATACGATTCCGCGCAGTCGAAATTGAACCAGGAAAGTTACTAATTATTCTTGCGTTAACGGCATTCTTGAAAGGGGGATTCAGTAACACATCAACCAAGGCTTCATCTTGTTCAACAGTTGAAATTCTAGATCTTCCGGACCCTGGATGACGTTCTATTATTTGAGTTTGTCTCCATTTCTGCATAATGCAGTGAATAGTGCTTTTGGGTATACCTAACATTTCTTGAATTTGCCTGCATGATCTACCAGTCTGCATGTGAGCTATTACTCTAGATTTGTTAAATTCAGATACTGATGGCATGTTCAGATTTCAGTTAATCTGACGTTACCTTAAAGCATTGAAAATATTGAAAATAATGTGGCCTGGGGTTGTCTTGCTGGGATGTCTTTGAAGGCAACAAAACTGGCTCAAAAATTAAGTTGATGTAGCGGGCCGCATTCAGACTTCCTTGAATGAAGACTAGAGGTGACCGGCTTCCAAATTGTATTGCACTCCAAACCATAACACCCGGTGTTAAACCAGAATGGCGTCTAAGTGCAAATTACATATTTACTCTTTGTCCTGTATGTCTTCTGATACGCAACCGTCCATCAGATTGCCACAGGCAAAACCGGATTTCATCACTGAACATTATTTGATGCCATTCATCGACCGAATGCTCCCTCAGCCTACGCCACTGGAGCCTGGTTAACTCGATGCCCTGGGATTAAAGGAAGACGAACAATTGGTCGATATGACGCTAAGCCATACGAACGAATTCTGCGATAAATTGTTCGTATAGACAAAACAGCCCTCCAAGTAGCCCCCACCGATCGTGTTGTCTTAAACGAGTTAATTGAGGCCAGTCGCCGAAGACGCCTTTCTTGACGTTCATTCATAATTCCTGGCCGACCACTACTTCTCCTACGTATTTCTGAGTCTTCGTTGGACCAAGCTCTCCATGCTCGAATGATTGTAGAGTCACTTCGACCGAATCTTCTGTCCATTTCGCGCAAGAGTAATCCGGCCTCATGGATTCCCACAATTAGACCCCTTTCAAAAGGAGTTAATTGATTGTAATGTTGATTACGATTACGGCGGCGCATGACAACGACACAAGTAAGGCAAATCAACGTCTAAACTGTCACTAATCATTAAGTTTGCCTTACACACGAGAACAAAAAATGTACCTTAAAAAAATTAACACGAGACAAAAAGAAACACAAAGGTCGCTGATCATGATGAAATTTAAATCAATTATTCCTTCATTTGAGATGTATATAATTTGAATAATTATATTTAAGAAAAGTTCCCAAAGCTTTTGTTACAGGTGAAATATTACATAACACCTGTCTCATACGTTTTGGGAAAAAGTTTAACAATATATAACTTAAACAAAAGAAACCTTTATTAAGCAAACATAAAATAAAAATAACTAATTGACTAATATAATATAATATTGGCGAAAACATAAAACACTTTACAATTTAAATAGTGTTTTAAAATTGTCGTGTATTTTTGAATATGTTCATTTCACATGAGATATGTCAATTTTGAGAATATTAATATAAATTCTTACGTTTAACGTAATCAAATACAAGATGCAAATTAATTTACGGACCGATGAACAATAATAATAATGAATTGTTTCATAGTCATATTATAACTTCAGCGTTTCCGCAAATTATGGACGCTTTTAAGTTCGATAAGGCATCTAATTACACTTCAGAACAAAGTTCACCCGTCTTCTGCATGGTTTGTGATATATTGTCCTAGACGACAGATACGCATTATACGAATGTTTGGATACTAATTCGTGACATTGACATAGCACCACCATTCACAAAAATTCACTATGATTTAAGATAGAATTTGCAATCTTAAATACGTTGTAAGTTGATATAATAAAATATGGTGCTTAAAACGACTAAGCCAATAACTCAAAGTTATTTGTTGAAAAATGAGAGAAATGTTAATTGTGGATATTTATAAACAAATTTTCACAATCATTGTTTAGCAATGTATTTTTTCTACTGCTGTTTCTAAAGTATAACTTCTTTACACACCGATATAAATGCGTAAAGTTTGATTTCACATACCGGTGCGTGAATGGTACAATGCTATTCTTATGGGATTTATTTCACGCACCGCTGCCATAAGAGCCAATATAACTGTTGTTTTTTTTTTAATTTGGCGTCAAAGCTAACCGTGAATGTTTAACTGCGAACGAACCATCATTATTAATTTGACATCTTAACCTATGTTTAACCGGTCTAACCTCACTTGTCAAGAGTTGTTACTTAAATGACGTTTGAGTGTATATACAAAATTGTGGTTCGGTCACAATTAAATACTCATGGCCAACTTTGACGCCAAATTAGATTGTTTGCATATTTTTAATATTTTTAATCGTAAGGTCGTAGAAAAAGTGTAGTGTACAACACGTGCGTGAAGATTTTTTTACACTCGCGTGGTTGCTCCACTTCCTCCTTCGTTTCGCAAACTTCACGCTTGTGTAAAAAATCTTCTTCACGCACTTGATATATAATATAGTATTCTATTTCTGAAAGTCGTTTTTAAATTTTAAACCCTAATTTTCCACATAATAATTCTAAAGTTATTCAGAGAAATGATAATAAGAAACTAGTTCAGCGACTAACTGGTCAAAATAACTTGGTCAAAGTTTTTGGTTTACTATTTTCGGTCTATTTGAAAACGTAGATCTGGTGAACGACTTGCCAAAATTAAGGCGAGAAAAATATAAAAATATTTTATTCATAAAGAAAATATTTTGAAAACTTGTTGCACTTGCAAGAACAATTAGCGACGTCAAACATTGATTCTCTACGTTATGCATTTGTTAAAAACATGTATGTTAAAATGTTTAGAAATTGAAGTAAAACTTAGAAATGTACAAGAAATTTAGCAATAAATGTTGAAAATTTAAGATGCTGAAGGGATGAAATGCGAATACAGTTACTTTGAAAAATGTGGATAGGAAAAATGGCAATCTATATCTATAGACGATAATATTTGATAAGCAAAGGAATACTTGAGAAAACTAGAAGAATAAAATAGAGACTACTGTACTATCGAATGAAACAATAAGAGAAAATGGAACCAAACAAAAAACTGGGCATATATATATATATATATATATATATATAAACAAACAAACAATAAATAATAAAACTGATGTTGATAATCTTTCACATATATATTATCGGAATTTGTAACTCATAAAAGGAAAATAATTTTATTAATGTAAATATATAAATAATTTTATCTAGTCACCAAAAAAAAAATATTGACATGCATAATTTATGACAATATGCCAAATTATTATACATCATAACTAATATAAAAGTAAGTAATATAACAATTTTCTTTTCAATATTATGTTCAAAATTTGCATATGTATACTGTAATAAATAATAAGTTTAGGAATATTATATAATAACCATTATTAACTCAATAATAACATTTTCATTTCAATTTACTAATATTTTGACACTTAATATAATTGAGTTAATAATGTAAATAAAATTATTACCACCAATTGTATTATGCTGACCATTTATATATGTATGATACTTTTATTTAATTACAGACTATGAAAATACCCACTTTTGGCCGAAACGTTGTTGATAAACATATTATATTTTAATAGTAAAATATGTTCTAACAAACATTTTGTCATTTAATTGTCGAAAATCCCATCAAAAGAAATAAAATTTCTAAGAAGAAATACGACAAAAGAAAAAAGAAAAGAAATAAATTATATATATATATATATATATATATATATATATATATATATTGAAAATGCGTCTTGTCAAATATGACAGAAAAATGTAAAATTTACATGAAATATGGTCGAATCTTACACCTCAATGGTGTAGTGAACATTAATTAAAACAGGTCCATGAAGACTAACTGGTGGATCGCTAGACAATATTGTTTCTGGGTTATTACCCTTCGTCAGTAGCGATTACCAAGAACCTTAGTTGTTGAAATACCTTTACATGTAGTGGCCATCAGTTTTGATGGCCACTACATGTAAAGGTATTTCAACAACTAAGGTTCTTGGTAATCGCTACTGACGAAGGGTAATAACCCAGAAACAATATTGTCTAGCGATCCACCAGTTAGTCTTCATGGACCTGTTTTAATTAATGTTCACTACACCATTGAGGTGTAAGATTCGACCATATTTCATGTATATATATATATATATATATATATATATATATATATATATATGGCAGCAGTAAATTAAGTCAGTCATAAATTATAATTTGTACCGTACTCTCTACAATTGTTTTAATGAAGAAATAAATCTTTTTTAAAAACGCCCTTACGGTAGAAGCAAACTTAAGTTATATATTACAGTTCACTGGAGCCAAATATGCGCATTGGAAAGGTATGCACAAATTTACTTCTATAATTCTTAATCTTACTAATAAGTAATTTGTCTAAGTAACCTATATGAGTTTTAGATAATAATTAAATGACGAAAGCGATTAATTTTATTGCAGTTGTAAGTTATATATATTTTTTTGCTAATCCACAAGCAGTAAATCTGTCATTTAAATTGTACGGTTCATAATCGACGAATGCAAACTTTATTGGTTTTACTTTGCTTATCTTGTATCTTGTTTACACCGATATTATTATAAATTAGCTTTCAACATTATCGATTTCTAAAACAGATTAAATATACGCCGTTCATAAGACCGATTGCAATGTATGTATGCAAACTTTGTGGAAGTGTACTTTAGGGAAATGACAAAATTGTCATTTCCCTAAAATACGAGTATGTATTATAAGGAGCAACTAAATTTGAAAAATTAATTAATAATACTTAATTGTAATTACAGACATATTGCAAAAGATACTCGCATATGCATGTAACACTCATTGCAATTATTATTTGTGAAATTTTAATTAGAAAACAGCTGGGTTTAAATTGTTTTAATAGCAATTGTGGAATTGCAGAAACAATTTATGTAAAAAACTTAATTAGTTTCGATTATATCGTTAAGTTTTGGTACCAATTGCATGGTTGGCCTGCATTTCATTAAAAGAGCGTTGAAAGAAAACTTACCTATTGTGTTTTTCTCTCGGTTCATTGTCCACGCATTTACAATGTCATTTTATCGTCGTTAGTAATGTCAACACAAAGGAGAAGAAAACAACACAAAAACACCGACATTTACGGAGAGCTCATTTACGTATAGTCGACCGCATTCATTACGGTCGAAAAATTAGTGCTGCTCTTGCAAATGTGTGTACAGATAATATTAAATCAATATAATAAAATTAGAGTATACTGTCTAAGTACACGGTCCACAAGCTGTTTACTACACGATGAACGTTTCCTTCTCTCTTAGTACACAGGGGATTTCCGATCCCGAGCACACGGCGTCGATGAAGATATTATTATACAAATTAAGACGAGCAAGAAACAAATCAATTAAAACAAATCAAATTTTCTGTTGACCTTGTGTATTGTATAGTTTCTAGTTTAAATGCCATAGATGAAGTTGTTATGAGGAGCAACATACCAACTAAATGAATTTCACTTGATTGACTTGCTTGGAATTTTGTCGAAGGGTTGGAAGGACCGTTTAAGTGATTTATATAATTATTTTACAGTTTGGAAACATATTATAAGTGTAAATACGATGAGCCATCCTAATGCAGCAACTACTGCGCACATTTTGTAAAATGGTAAAACATGCACAAGTGTGTCGATTTGTGATCACATTCTGTATTCTTGTCTTCTGTTCACTTTCCTTTTCTTTTATTTTAATTTGTCATTTTACGTTATCATGTTGTTTTTATTTCTGCTATGTTGGATGCATCCAATCTGATATTTTGTATTTTGAATGCAATTCAACATAAAGGTTTTGTAGTATTAAAAAATATTATTTCTATGTAAAAAGCAAGGACAGCTATATGATTTGTGTTCCTAATTTCCTTTACAACTACGTTTATAGTTTTAAGTAGGTGCATATTTATTTCAATTGATTGCGTAATAAATTAATTAGTAAATTTCTGCTTCAGCAAACTAGCACAATGCTAGCACATTTGCCGCCACTTTCAATTTGGAGCTGTAATTGTGTTTATTATTAACCTAATTCCTGCATATAATCTGTTGGAGCTTACACGTTCCCTAAAGGACTGGCACAATAAGCAAGAGAATCAAATCGGGCCAAGCGCATAACGTTATACTACATGCATATAGATAACAGTTACTTGAATTAGGTTCATATGCAAATATTATAACAAGTAATCTCGGTAGCAAATAGTGTCACGTGTGGCCATTCAATGCCTATTTTAAACTTCGTGCCATGCCGTACTGAAATTGTTGTATTAAAAACTTTTGTTATTGAATGAAAATTGAATTACAAAAGTACTGAATATTTGAAGTGCCTTTACGTGCCTAATTGAATTAAGAATTGATCCACAGACGTCGAATAAAATTATCGTGTGTAAGTAGCATTTTAAAATAAAGCACACGAAAATTATTGATTTTACTTTTTGTAGGTCGTATTTTTTTTTGTTCCTATAGTTTTGTTAATTTGTCTTTTTGTAAATTTTTATTGGTGCTCCCCTTCATATGTGCTGTAATTATTTGAGTAGTTTGTACACTAACGGTATTTGAAATATTTTTAGTTCCTGATTTTTCCACATAGCTTTAGTTGGTTCTTGGTCAAGTGTAGGGGGTGATCAATTTACATTCTAATCGTTTTTTAGCATATGTTGAGTAATCTATTTCTTTGCAATAAATAATTTAATACATAAAATGTCACAAAATAAAATAACATTGTGGCAAATTTCAAAACTTAAATATTCTATTAAATCATAATTTCCAAAAAGACTAAATCGTACAAAATCACTAAAATTACTGAACAAATATTGCAAGTGACGAAAATTGATCTTATTACCTAAATTGTAAAAAATAGCCAAAATTGTATATGTCTCATAACTAAAATGAACAGACAGACAAAATTTTATAATTTTTAACATTACTAAACTTAAATGTAATGATGGAGCCTGTGGATCTTCTTATATTTCAATAATAATAATACCTTCCCCTTTTCACATATTTATTAAACACTTTTAATATGTACATATTTCAACAACTATGTTGTCATCTTCAGAACCTAATTTCTCTGAAGATGACAACATAGTTGTTCAAATATGTACATATTAAAAGTGTTTAATAAATATGTGAGAAGGGGAAGGTATTATTATTATTGAAATATTACTAAACTTATTTGACAGATTTTCGAAACTAATTGTAAAAAATGTCGCTCTAATACATTTTAATAAAAATTTTAATTCAAGACTTATTCGCACACGTTGAGGTTATTTATTAACCCCCCGGTTGACAGATAGATTCAGAATCACACCATTCGACGGGTTGGGTCTCTCAGAGCCAAACTGTGTTTTATTTTTTCCCCTAATAACACATTAATATGTCCAGTTTCTGCTATGCATTTGTTAATCTGGTCTATTTTGCATTGCTAAGATACAAAAATAGTTGTGAAAAAAACATTCACTTGGGTGTTCCCATTTATTAAAAAAAGTTACATGTAATGCAAATTTGCAAAAGAAATTATAGATTGAAGAAACGGAAAAGACAATAACAATAACATACAATTCTTTGTAAAGTATCTGGATGAATAGGTGTAAAAAAATATAAAATGAGTGTACATAAATTTGACACACAAAATGTTGAATGGAAAATTTCGTTAATCAAATTATGCCGCACAGTCGGCGCTTTGCAGAATTTGCACCTTCTTCGAGCAGTAGAAGTCGTCGGTTGGGGCTCTTTTGTGACTGAGACACCCGAGAATTTAGCCGCTGACAGCCTTACATTCCGTGGTTGATTTGGCATATTTGCTCGTAGTTTCATATATCGGTATTGTCAAAACGTATACACTTCATCAGAAACATAAATCTTCGCTGAGATAAGCTAACAGGAAATAATTGGAGTCCTAAATTTGGACCAAAATTCGTATAATTCTTTTCGCGCCCCATGCTGAGAACCCGTCAAATACAGCAAACCGATAAACGCCTTCATTCCACTTTATTAGTAAGTACAACGTCGTATTTATTCTAGTATCTTGGTGCTATTTTTTGTATATACAAATTGGTATTTTCGATAACTGTGCACACAATTTCTTTAAAACAGAGCACCCAACCCTGAATTTGCGTGTTTCCGTTTCTTGCACCTGTACGAACACCAGGCAATTGGATAACGATATTTTGCTGCTGCCTTCTTCGAACCCGTTGGCCTGGGACATGCTTTTTCCACTTGGTTCCATCTCCTCCATAAAAATACAGAGATCTGGAGGTTGTACTAGAAGTATCTGATTAGTCTTCATCTGGTTCTCGGTGCTCCGTATCTGTATCGTGTTCGCTAATTATGTCTTGTGCACTTTCGTCTTCTGACTTAAATGCTTCACTAACGTCCAGGGTTGATACTTCATCGTAAAGTGCCTCTAGCTTAATAGTTTCCCTTTCATAACCATCCATCTTGCCAAACAAAAGTAATAAAGTCACAAGCGGAAAAAATCACAAATGGAAAACACGGCTAACTATCAGTTGCACTTCCAATAGAGACTAAACAAAAATAATTGCTTGTCTTGCTTTATATAGCACGGATCAAGTTCATAAAGAACGGGGATTCCTCTACAGAAGATAAACTATTTAGTGTAAGAAAGTTAAATCCCCTAAACTCGAGATAAAAGTTTGCTAACATGCAAAACACGCAGTGACGATAAACAATTGAAATTTAGTGGCTTTCCCGTATGCAAAAGATTCTGTGTGAATACTTAGGAAACTAGGGGAAGGCCTTAAGAATGTTTTATGCCTAAAAACGGCACAAAAATAGTCGTCCCTTTACGAAATACGAAAAAATAAATTGTAGGAAAAAACTTACACGAATACTCGGGTTGGGTCTGACATGCCCAAAGCCTTTCTGTCAGCCAAACGATACATGATAAAATTAAGAAAATTAAGGAAATTAAGGAAAACATGTCTTTATTAATGTTAAGAAGGTACTAAAAAGCTAAAGATATTAAAAAAATATATTTAAAAAAAATACAATAAAAAAAAATTGTCTGGGCCTCACAGACCCAGCCCGTCAACCGCAGGGTATTAAAGATGCCCTATTGACGGAGACACATTTTGGAAACGATACCTTTGAACATAAGCCAAAGGTATAACGATGGAGTACCATCCGGTGGATTTTGACCACGACGTCAGAATATACATTTCTGCTTATGCACCTCTGTGCGATAAGCTTGGCTATGATATTTGAACTCTCATCCCAGAGTTACTAAATAATCGAACTGTGACATAAATGAAAAATGCTCGGAACAAGGAACAATGGAAGGTCAAGATATATAACATTATGAAACGGAAAAATGATAAAGAACAAAGAACTTATTATGATGTAGAATAGGAAAACAACAGGAACACTCTCGAAACAAGGTGTTGGAACAACTCAATTGCAATGTGGGAAACATGAAAACACAAAATTAAAAATAATCGATCAGATATTCTAGTCAAGAAAACCAATAGCAGCGATGAATAAGGTAAGTATGTTAATTATATACTACATTTATAAATGAACAATTATTTAATAAATAAAATGCCAGGGAAATATAAAGCGGAACGCACGTCAGAAATATTTAAAAAATCAAAATCAACAAATATCAAAGCACATGTCATGTACAACATTGACTTATACAATTAAAGGTACATCAGAAATAATATAGCACATTGAAAACAATCCATAAACCTTGTTTTCAACAACACATGTACACATATACCAAATTAAAATTTACAAATTAGAATATAACTAGAGAAAAGGGATATCGAAAGGGATATCGACGTATATGAGCACAGACAGGGTTCTATTTCAAAAGCCTATAGTTAAGCCGAAATTATATCGTTCGTACTTAAATAACACACACGAAGCTTCACTGTCGAAAATATCTTTATTAAATAAGACGTGTATGTTACGAATATTACAACTGCTCTACTGAATATTTACTGTTTCAGTAAAAAAGTAATATATGTTCACAAACAACACTTCTTGCAATACTCGACGGTGTTAATATAGTATACTAATAATCATATTATGTGAGTATGTATTTATATTGACACTAAGATAATGTTTGCAGTTTTAGCACTTTATAGCAGTAATAAATTATTATATTAAGAAAACTGGTGTAAGTACGTATCATAATATATATTAACAAATTCAGTGTTCCTATGCAAATTTAATTTCATGTTATTTAATAAATATAATTAATATAACATCATATAATGTATATTTAATAATAATCACAGTCACATGGTGCAGTGTGAGAGTGAGAAGCGAGAAAACAGAGAAATTTAGAACATCTAGAGGCAGGGGTGCCCCTTGAGCCCACAATTATTTAACATATACATAGCGAAACTGGAAGAAGTGATGAGGAATGACCAAGGCAGGGGGTGAGGATGGGGAATGAGATGCTGTGGACACTCGCATACGCAGGCGATATCGTGCTGCTGGCAGAGATGGAGATAGGGCTGCGAGAAATGTTGCGTAGGCTAGAAGGATTCCTGGATAAAAGAGGGTTAGAATTGAATAGAACGAAGACGAAAGTTACCGTATTCAAGAAAGGAGGAGGAAAAAGAAAGGAAGTGGAACTGAGATGGAAGGGAGAAACAATTGAACAGGAGAGAAAATGGACGTACTTGGGAGTGGTGCTGAGGGAGAGTAACAACTGGGATGAACATATGAGCCATATATGTAAAAAGGTGAGGAGAGCGGAAGAAGGGATGAAATAGAGCCTGTGGGGAAAGAGGGAGGGGGGATTCGCAGAGTCAATGATGATCTGGGATATTTGTGCAAGGAGCATAATGTATGGGGTAGAAGTTTGGGGGTAAAAGACCAAAAAAGACTAGAGAGGGCTTACATGGGCAGATGAAGAGAGCGCTAAAATTAGAGAAATCTACACCAGACTACATTATGAGACAGGAGACAGGCAGGGAGAAATTGGAGGTAGAGGCGGCGAGGAGAGTGGCAAAATATGAAGAATGATAAAGGGAGGGAGAGGCAATAGCTTAGTGAAAAAAGTGATGGAAGAGATGAGAAGGAGGACGGAGGGTAGGGCAGTTGAGAGGGAGGTAGTGGAGAGGTTCAAATAGGTGAAAGCACAGGAAAGGGACGGGAAGATAAGGCGCTCAACATACAATGAAAAGTATAAAGACATAAGAGTATACGGAAGAAGGCCAAAATATCTGCAAGGGGGAAAGACGCAGGAAGAGGAAAAAAGTTTAGCGAGATATAGATGCGGAAACGAAGAAAAAAATTACAAATACTGGATGGGAAACGAATACAAAGAGTACGAAACGTGTGGCAACGGAAAAGATGACTGGGAGCATTGGTGGGAGGAATGCGTGGGGAAGGGATGGAGCAAGGAGGAGAAGGAGAGGGATAGAGACTGGAGTGAGGTGCTAGGAGAAAAATGCGGTGGGGTGGAGATATTGAAAAAACTAAAAGAAAAGAGGGAAGAGGGGAGGAAAAAGAGGGTGAATAACAAAAATTTTGTTGTTACAGATAACAGAGAATATGGGCGACAGGTTTCCGGAGGGGTGAAGGAGAGGAGGAGGCACAAAGGACAGATAGGATGTTACAAAATGTAAAAATGTAATATTGGGTTATTAATTTGTAATTATGCAAATAAAGGTTTTTTTTTAATAATCACAGTCAGAAGTAACTGTGAAATGTTAATATCCACATTCACCCAATGATTTAAAATATTTCATTGAATCGACTCTTCTGTGTCCACAAACCATTTTTTAATTTAAGTTTTTCTTTGTAGTGCGTGTTTCAAAATGAATGTAAAATGTAATTTATTTTTCAATAAAACAAATAATTTACTCGAAAACCGCAAATAATTTTATTTTAAAATAAATGGAATAAAATAACGAAAAAGGCCGCCATGACTCTGCTCGTACACTCTTGCTCTTTTAGAGAAGTTGTTGACTATATTTTCGCATATTTTCGCGGGGCGAACTTGACAAAATCTCACCCGCTAAAATCCTCCTTTATTTAAAGGGAATGGGAATGGAGGGTGAACTATAATTAGTTGTGAGCCACAATAGACCCTTGCGGTCGCAGTGGAGGGGCGATAAACGCCCCACTCAATATAATTAACTAACTAACTCTCATGCAACAATTGCAATGCTTTTCGCATGGCATGAAACAGGTTGATCCGTCCTGCTAAAACCACATCTCGTCTGAATCAATTGTAGGACATTCGCCATTCATGGTCACAGCATTGCCGACGTCGTCGTTAAAGAAACCGATCCGACTCCACCACCCCAAAGTCCGCATCAAACGGTGGGTCGTTGTGGATGCATTACTTTCGCTTGCACAACATGTATAATTTGTGAATTGGCTGATTTTTGTGCTCACGGACGAATTCAGTTAGAAATGCATCTTATGTCTAATATTTTTTCTAACAATATCAGCGTCTTGATTTTCCAACACCCAGTTGACAAAAGTACGCATGATCACATGGCTTAAGTTCTTCAGTCAATTGAACGTTTCAAAAACTGCTTCTCGAAAGAGCCAATTGCTGTTTCGAGATTGGAAATTTGGAAATGTACTTCGATCGTAATTCAATCTAATTTAAAATTCAGTATATCGCGTTTCGTAAATTCGATCAGTATATGCAGGCCAAATATACATGCCACTGCATTCATAACATGAGATTTCATAAAGACCCGATTTCTTTAAGGGGTTGATTTTATCTTTAGCATTAAATAAAATATTTGATAATGTGCAACTTGATCTGAACGCGATTTGTTGATTTTGTTTTCTAAGAATCTACGCTATGGTTCCTGTTGTTTTCCCGAAATAGGTTATTGTAGTGAACGGGTCTTGATTTAAATTAGAAATTTAGATAAATGTGAGAAATTGTGTTTTGGTATTGTTTCTTATTAATTACGTTCTGTATAAGATTGACTGGTGAACCATTCATATTTCCTATGGATATAATTTTATTTAGTGCTACAGTAAGATTTTTATGTGGAATTGAAAAAGCTATGTGCCGTAGAATGATAAGCAGCTAGTTTATGGGATAGTTGGATTTGAAGGAAATTGTAGAATTGGCGTTGGTCGGTTTTCTGAATATATTCCATTCTATTGGTATTGTTGTGAATTATGGTTAGGTCTAAAAAACATATGATTATTTTTCTCTGTTTCCAGAGTAAATTTAATTTTGCGAAGTATGCTGTTAATTTTATTTAAACATTAATCAAGTTGACGCTAAAACACGCAATTACATCATAAACGTATCGATGCCGTGTTTTTTGATAAAGGCTAAATTAAATGTTTTATCCTCGACAGTTGACATTAATATATCTGTTTAGCAAAGGGCTAAAATGTGTTAAACTTTCCGTTGTAATAATCGTATTTAATTTGTTATAATATTAACTATTTTTAAAATGACTATTGAATTAGATTTAGCTTTTGTGACCGTTAGTTCATTATTTCAAATTTTACTCACTGTTACTTGAAGTATTACTGTTTGTATTGTAAATGGTATCGCTCTGGTGCACTGAATGTTGTATCTGAATGGTTAATAAAGGTTGATGTTGAAATTACTTTTATTGTACGAATGTACGAGCCGAAATCGGCCTATTCTGCAAGTAGTCCAACTACAGTCCGGAAGGTGGAAAATATCCAGGATACAGTAGAAGAGTCTCCAAGCCAAAGTTGAAGCAGATTGGTAAGAAATTGTCTTTAATTAATTAATATTTTTGAGTTGATACATTTCATTTGAGTGGTTAGTTTAATTTTCGTTTTATTATTGGGATTACATTATAATTTTTGGTTTGCATCTTTCCGTTGTTAAGGAAATATCGCTGTATTTTCCTTGATAGTAATAAATTAATTTAACAAAACCGTCGTAAGGAAATATCGTTGTATTTCCCTCGATAGTAATAAATAATTTAAACAAAACCGGCGTAAGAAAATATCGTTCTATTGCACATAAAAATACATACAATTTAATACGGAATATATATATATATATATATATATATATATATATATATATATATATATATATTGTCATTATATAAATTATAAATTTAAAATATGTGCCGTTAGAATTGTGAATTATTATTAAAAGATTTGTGTAACAGTTATGTACAATGAAAACTATGTAGCCATGATTCATACGGATATCAATGTCAACTATTCGACAGTTTTATGTAAAAATACAATCAGATACACATGGATATTTGATATTGGTGTCCGTGGTGATTGATAAATAAAGTAGTAATATTTGGACGTTTATAACGGACAGATGTGTTTCAATTACGTTCAAGTAAAAAGACAATTAATAGGGACCAATTGTCCACATTTATAAAATAAAAACACTTCAGAAGGTAGAAGTATCAATACATAATTGGCAAACAACGTGAGACAACACTTCAAAGAAGTAAGAAGAATCATTAAATAATTGGCAATCCAACGTAGGGTAACACTTCAAATATAAGAAGAATCATAACAATATATATATATATATATATATATATGTGTGCTTCTTGGTTCTCGGGTTGTGAACCGCGTTGTGGAAATGTTCCCGGAAGGGTCGCTTCGACGTTTCGGCAGAGTCTCATCTGCCATCTTCAGGAAGCTCTTCTAGGTGTCGCTGACTTAGAAGAACTGACGTTCGGAGTTACTCGTAGATCCTTATGTACCGGTATGTCGTTGGGGTTGACTACGCTTCACTGCTTCTTACTTCGGCTCCTGGTTAATGGACCTTGGTGTGGTGGGCGTGCGATGAACTGTGGCGGTTCCTGTGGCGCTGTCCTCTGAATACTGGTTGTACTGTATTGTTGAAATACTGGTCTCCATGTTGCAGGCAATCTTTGGGCATCATCTCGTGTCTTGAGGATTTCTTTCCGTTTCTCTATTTCTATTGCTTCCCGTATTATCCTGCTGGTGAACTGTTCGATGCTAGCTATTGTCCTTGTATTGTCGAAGTCGATGCTGTGTCCCGTGTCTAAGAAATGGCTAGCCAATGACGACGACGAATCTCTTTGTTTTACAGGGCGAATGTGTTCTTGTTTGCGGACTTCGATCCGCCTATTGGATTGTCCGATGTAGGTCTTCTCTTCTAATGGAATTTTCGTTTTTGGATTCCGTAGCATCGTTTCTATTTTCCTGTGTGGTTTGAACGTTGTATCGATGTTTTGTGTACTAACGATCCTGCTTATCTTGTCCGTGGTCCCTCTGACGTACGGTAAAAAAGCTATGGCTGCTGGTTTTTCTTCTTCCCTTTCTTCCTCCTGGGTTTGTCTGGGGGGGTCTGGATGCTCTGAGAATTTCCCGTTTTGAGAATCCATTCTGCGCCAGTGCATGCAGTGTATGTTGTCCATTTCTTTCTTCTTGCTTCTGTCATCAGCTATCCTTTCTGATCTTGTTATTAATGTTCTTGCTACCGAGTGGAGTTGTGCCGGGTGGTGGTGTGACTGAGCGTTGAGGTACCTGTTGGTGTGAGTCTTCTTCCTGTATAGCGTATGGCCGAGACTCTTGTCGTCTCTTTTCATTACCAATACGACCAGGAACGGCAGCTGGTTGTCTACTTCCACTTCCATGGTGAAGTTTATAGCTGGATGTTGCTTGTTGAGGTGCTCCAGAAACTTGTCGAGTTCTTCTCCCATGATCATGATCCCACTATCACCTGTGATAGCCAACCTATTCATGGAGGAACTGGAGACTACAGCACTAGAGACGGCCGAGTTAAAACCAAAGGTGTGGCTGAGATACGTGGATGACACCTTCGTAGTATGGACACACGGAAGAGAAGAACTCGACAAGTTTCTGGAGCACCTCAACAAGCAACATCCAGCTATAAACTTCACCATGGAAGTGGAAGTAGACAACCAGCTGCCGTTCCTGGACGTATTGGTAATGAAAAGAGACGACAAGAGTCTCGGCCATACGGTATACAGGAAGAAGACTCACAACCAACAGGTACCTCAACGCTCAGTCACACCACCACCCAGCACAACTCCACTCGGTAGCAAGAACATTAATAACAAGATCAGAAAGGATAGCTGATGACAGAAGCAAGAAGATGTAACAATGTTCATTGTATATATGAATTGCTTTTTATCGTAATCTCTTTTTTACTATATATGTACGTCCGGCAGGTACGCGCGCACAAACAAGCAATAAACACTTGAGTCCAAACCTCGCAGTTTGATTCATCCTTCCGAAAGATACAACAGTGGCGACGAGGAACGGATTAAATAAATTACAGAGATAGTAAAAGTAAATTACGTTAATTAAATATAGTGCATTAAATTAAATATAGTGCAACGATGTCGATTGGAAGGATTGAAGAATTTAAATTAAATGAAAAGAATTGGTCGACATATGTAACACGTGTCGAACAATATTTTAAAGCAAACGGGATTAAACCTGAGTTAAAAACGGCAATATTAATTACTGTTATTGGTGATGAAACCTTCGAATTGATGACGGATTTATGTAATCCGCATAAACCAGAAGATAAAACCTATGAAGAATTAGTAAAAATAATGAAAACCCACCTGGAACCGAAACCATCCGAGATCGCGGAGAGGTACAAATTCAGGCAGCGAAAACAGGAGCCGGGTGAGTCCATATCTGTTTATGTGGCTAATTTAATGAAGCTGGCGAAAACATGTAATTTCGGTAACGGATTGGAAGAAAATTTACGGGATCAGTTAGTATACGGCCTAAAAAATGAAATCATCCGGCAACGTCTGTTTTCGGAAGCTACGTTAACGTATGGCAACGCACACAAGCTCGCAGTAAGCATGGAAGCGGCTGAAATAAATTCCGGATTGATCGACGGAACAACGGTGAACCTAATGAAAGTGAAAAAGGAACATCAGGCTTCGTCCACGTGCTCGACATCACGGCAACCGGTGAACCGAACAAAGAAGCGGATATCCTGCCGCCATTGTGGCAAGCAGAACCACGAGGACAAGCATTGCTTTTTCCGAAGTGCGCAGTGCCATGTGTGCAGGAAAAAGGGTCACGTGAGTAGTGTGTGTAAACAAGGACGAAATGAAAATAAAACCAATAATTATGTAGATGTTTCTCAAAATGAGAACGATGTCGATAATTCATTCGAAGTTGGCTTGTATAATTTAAAAGAAATATCTGAAAAACCTGTCAAAATAAATATTAAAATAAATGATGTCAATCTCGAAATGGAAGTCGACACCGGTTCTGCAATTTCAGTTATTTCAAATACGATGTATGAAAAGTATTTTGGTAATATAAAAATATGCAAGTCTAATTTAAATCTTAAGTCTTACGTTGGGGATAGTATACAAGCCATTGGTTATATATATGTAAAGGTTTTCCACCATAAAACGATTAAAAATGATTTAAAACTATACGTAATAAAACATGGCGGACCACCTTTAATTGGCCGTGATTGGGTAAAATTATTAAAAATTTCAATAGACGGTTTATTTAAAATAACTGATATTTCCAACAATACTCTGTATGAAAATAAGGTATCAACGTTATTAACAATTAAATATCCGAACGTTTTTAAAAACGAATTAGGAAGTTATAAAACGGAAAAAGTTAAGTTATATTTGAAAGAAAATGTTAAACCAATATTTTGTAAGGCAAGATCCTTACCTTATTCACTAAAATCCAAGGTAGAAAAGGAGATAAGTAATTTAGTTAAGCAAAATATCTTAGCACCGGTAAAGTATAGCGAATGGGCGACGCCAATAGTACCTGTACTCAAAAAGAGTGGTGATATTAGAATTTGTGGTGATTTTAAGGTAACATTAAATCCAAATTTAAATATAGATAAATATCCATTGCCAAAGATAGAGGATTTATTAGCAAATTTAAAGAATTGTAAATATTTTACAAAAATTGATCTTTCTCAGGCTTACGCTCAAATAGAACTTGATGAGGACTCCAAGGTGTTAGTAACAATAAACACTCATAAAGGATTGTTTAGATACAATAGACTTCCTTATGGAGTTGCTTCTAGCCCAGGAATATTCCAAAGAATTATGGATAATTTATTCTCAAACATTGAAGGAACCACACTATTTCTAGATGATATTTTAGTGGCATCCGAAAATATAGAGAAACACAAGAAAACTTTATTTCAAGTTTTTGATAAGCTTAATTCTAACAATTTAAAAATTCAATTAAATAAATGTAGTTTTTGTCAAAGTAGTGTCAGTTATTTAGGGTTTGTAATTGATAGTAAAGGTTTGCATACGGCACCAGAAAAGATTAATGCAATAAAAAAGATGAAAACACCAACCAATATAACTGAGCTAAAGTCATTTTTAGGTATGGTAAACTACTATTCTAAATTTATTAAAAATATTTCAACAAAATTAAATTCCCTTTATAAACTATTAAAGAAGGATACAGGTTTTATTTGGTCTAAAGAACAACAGAGTGTTTTTGAACAAATAAAAGCTGAATTAATTTCATCAAAAGTGTTGGTGCATTATAATTGTGATCTACCATTAATTTTAGCATGCGACGCAAGCTCCTACGGTATTGGCGCGGTTTTATCACATGAATTTCCAAATGGGGAGGTAAGACCAATTGCATTTGTATCTAGGACATTAAATTCTGCTGAAAAATCCTATAGCCAGATTGATCGAGAAGCGTTGGCAATAATTTTTGGCGTAAAAAAGTTCCACCAATATATTTTCGGACGATGTTTTACCCTGTTAACGGATCACAAACCATTGATGGCAATATTTGGAGACAAAAAAGGAATACCTATTTTTGCAGCCAGCCGGTTGCAACGCTGGAGTGTCATTCTATCAACTTATCAATACAACATTAAATATATTTCATCAAATAAAAATTCTAATGCAGATGCGTTATCGCGTTTACCAAGTAAAACGAATTCAAATGTACCCTTCGATGACGGTAGAGAACATATATTTTATTTGGAGGAAAATTTACCCATTGATCATAAACGCATTGCTAAAAAAACAAGAAATGATCCTTTATTAAATAGAGTATTTGGATTTTGCTTACATGGGTGGCCTGCTAAAGAACATGTAGCAGACAATTTTAAACCGTATTACACAAAATGCGATCAGTTACATATTGAACAAGGTTGTATTTTATGGGGTTACCGAGTAGTTATACCTTCAAAATTAAGAACTCTGATTTTAAACGAATTACATCTTAGTCATTTGGGTATGAGCAAGTGCAAGTCTTTTGCGAGATCATATGTCTATTGGCCTAACATGGACAATGATATCGAAAAGATGTGCTCCAGTTGTGACTTATGCAATTCTGTAAGAATAAACCCATCAAAAATAAATCTAAATCCCTGGCCTTTAACAAGAACACCATGGTCAAGGATACATATAGATTTTCTAGGACCTTTTGCAAATAAAAAGTATCTTGTAATTACCGACGCATACTCTAAATGGTTGGAAGTGTGCGAAATGTTCGCAACAACTGCAGAATGTGTTATCAGAAAATTACGAGAAACATTTTCGCGGTATGGTTTACCGAATGTCGTAGTTTCTGATAACGGCCCTCCTTTCTCATCTGAAGAATTTAAACATTACTTAAAGTTAAATGGCATACGCCATATTTTATCACCACCTTACCATCCCGCTAGTAACGGAGCAGCAGAAAACGCAGTGAAAAATGTAAAATATTGTTTAAAAAAGGCATATCGCAGTAATCAAAATATAAACATTTTCATGCAACGTTTTCTATTTGACTACCGTAATACAACTCACTCTACAACGGGAGTAAGTCCAGCTCAATTGATGTTTGGTCGTAAACTTAAAACTCGTCTAGACTTAGTTTTGCCTGATCACAGCCAATATGTAGCCAATAAGGTTGAAAAACAAATAGAAAATCATGGTGGTAAACCTAAAGAGTTAAATATTGGTGATAAGGTGATGTATAGGGACTATACTCTACCCAACAATCCGTCTTGGGGCAAGGGCACGATAACCGATAAAGGCGGAGCTGTAACGTTTGAAGTAGGAACAGAGGGAGGCAAAAGTGTACGTAGGCATTCGGATCAATTAAGAAAAAGTAGATTTTCCTTGCATTCTTCTGTCCCTACAGAAAACAAAGATCAGACTGTTAATGACACGAATACGAATGAGATCGAGAACGAAAATTGTGACGGCGGTTCAAGCACTAACATGGATAATGACGAAAGTTGCAATATTGAACCGAGATACAATTTACGATCAAGATTGTTAAATACGCAATGAGTTGTGTTGCACATATTGTATAGAATTTTGTTTTAATTATGTTAAGAGATATATATTAAATTTGAAAGTTGTTAAGGGGCTGAGACTTTAAAAATAGGATAAGGGTGTAACAATGTTCATTGTATATATGAATTGCTTTTTATCGTAATCTCTTTTTTACTATATATGTACGTCCGGCAGGTACGCGCGCACAAACAAGCAATAAACACTTGAGTCCAAACCTCGCAGTTTGATTCATCCTTCCGAAAGATACAACAGAAGAAAGAAATGGACAACATACACAAAGCACTGGCGCAGAATGGATTCTCAAAACGGGAAATTCTCAGAGCATCCAGACACCCCAGACAAATCCAGGAGGAAGAAAGGGAAGAAGAAAAATCAGCAGCCATAGCTTTTTTACCGTACGTCAGAGGGACCACGGACAAGATAAGCAGGATCCTTAGTACACAAAACATCGATAAAACGTTCAAACCACACAGGAAAATAGAAACGATGCTACGGAATCCAAAAACGAAAATTCCATTAGAAACGCAGGGAGTATACGAAATACCGTGTGGAAACTGCGAGAAGACCTACATCGGACAATCCAATAGGCGGATCGAAGTCCGCAAACAAGAACACATTCGCGCTGTAAAACAAAGAGATTCGTCGTCGTCATTGGCTAGCCATTTCTTAGACACGGGACACAGCATCGATTTCGACAATACAAGGACAATAGCTAGCATCGAACAGTTCACCAGCAGGATAATACGGGAAGCAATAGAAATAGAGAAACAGAAAGAAATCCTCAACACACGAGATGATGCCCAAAGATTGCCTGCAACATGGAGACCAGTATTTCAACAATACAATACAACCAGTATTCAGAGGACAGCGCCACAGGAACCGCCACAGTTCATCGCACGCCCACCACACCAAGGTCCATTAACCAGGAGCCGAAGTAAGAAGCAGTCGAGCGTAGTCAACCCCAACGACATACCGGTACATAAGGATCTACGAGTAACTCCGAACGTCAGTTCTTCTAAGTCAGCGAGACCTAGAAGAGCTTCCTGAAGATGGCAGATGGGACTCTGCCGAAACGTCGAAGCGACCCTTCGGGGAACATTTCCACAACGCGGTTCACAACCCGAGAATCAAGAAGCACATATATATATATATATATATATATATATATACAACATTCA
The DNA here is from genome assembly GCA_959613385.1 of Geotrupes spiniger. Classification (NCBI taxonomy): domain Eukaryota; kingdom Metazoa; phylum Arthropoda; class Insecta; order Coleoptera; family Geotrupidae; genus Geotrupes; species Geotrupes spiniger. The sequence goes on from OY390738.1 coordinate 1,517,231, forward strand.
AAGAAAAAACACAATTGCAAAAAAACAACACAACATATATAAAATGCCATGCTCGAATTGCAAAAAATGTTATAAAGGACAAGCAAACAATACTTTAAAGACGCACATCTTTAAAACAGACCAACAAGAAACTGGACATAAATTTTATTTCAATAACACATCGATATTATCAATTGAAAAAAGCAAAAAATCTAGCTTATAAAAATCAAACCACAAACTGTTTACAGCAAAATAAACTTTGGTAACCTTTTACAAATATATTTCAGAAATCTGTAACTCATAACGGGACAAACCTAAATAGCACCATCTATATTATAATAGACATAAGTGTACACTAAAATTGAAATATATTTGAAAATATATGATAATTTAACAATAAATAGTACCGACATAAAAAATATAAATAGTTTAATTTTATTAAGTTTACAAATATTACATACATACATTATATTTACATCCACCACTTAAGTTTCGACTTTTGAGGGCCATTGCCCAGTAAGTAAAAAACCAGCAATAGTAATATATCATAGTAATATATCAAACTATTGTTAGTTTTTTACTTACTGGGCAATGGCAACAGGCCATCGCGAAACCTAGCAATTGAATTACATTTTCTTAAAAAAATATATATACAAATTTTACTTACTTACTTTTACTAAATATGTTATAAAAAATCACTGTTCCTATCCCAACAGTTACAATCATTAACCACTCCAAAAACTCGAACACTCGAAATTATTATCGTTTTACGTCAAGAGTTTGTTTCAAATATCCGAACACATGAATGCCTTAACATTATTCATCATATACTACAAAAAAAAACAGTCACAAATCTTACTACATATTCGGAACTTTATAGCGCATTTGAAACGTGTTTAACCCAAAATTGTTTTCAATTTAACAATCATGTTTATCAGCAAACTGCAGGTTTAGCGATGGATTCGCCTTTAAGCCCTTTGCTGGCATTCATGGCTTTCATGTCAACTATCGAGGATAAAATATTCAATTTAGACTTGTCATCAAAAAACATGTATCACATATACGTGGATGATTTTCCGTATTTTAGCGGTACATCACGTCAACTTGATCCATTTTTAAATAAAACCCCAAAATTAAATTTACCCTGAAAATATAATCAGATACTGTTTTTAGACCTAACCTTAATTCACAACAATAACAACATATAATTCAATATATTCAGAAAGCCCACCAACGCCAATTTCACAATTTGTTTCAAATTCAACCACCCCATGTCATATAAACTAGCAACTTATCTTACTATGGCATATTGAGCTTTTTCGATTCCATAGCCACATAAAAATCATAATGCAGAACTGAATAGAATTATATCCATAGGAAATATGAATGATTTTCCAGATACCAAAACAACAAAATAAAAATACATTCACAACATTTATTATTTTTATTTCTACGAAAACAAAATCAACAAATCGCGTTCAGACCAAACTGCAAATTATCAAATATTTTATTTAACGCTAAAGATGAAATCAATCTCTTAAAGAAGTCTGGTGTTTATGAAATCTTATTTTCTGAATGCAATACGTATGTGTAAGTCAAACAGGCCGAAGTTTTGAAACGCGCTATACTGAACATTTAAAAGCTTTCATATTAAATTACGGTACAAGTACATTTGCAAATAACTGTATGTCATCGTTACTGCAATAAGGCTTGACCTGTCTAATATTGTTACTAACATACCGCTCGTTGATATTATAGGCTGTAAATGTTCTTTAAATACAACATCGTTGCATGTCTTTGTCCTATACTTTCCGCCAGATATATCTGTACCCGAGTTTGAATCTTTTTTTGACCTATTCGAACAGCTAGTAGTTGGTCTAGCAAATATTTTGATATTGGGCGATTTTAACTGTGCCCTTTTTGTAGACAGTGCTATATATAATCCAAGGTCACAGGTTGTTCGTAGTTTTTTGGATGTTGGCAATTTGAAACAATATAACCAAATTTTAAACTCTAGTAATCGCCTGCTAGATCTTGTCGTTTCGGACTTCGATTGTGCAGTTTCTCATGACAATGCGCCACTAATTAAAGAAGATGGGTATCATCCGGCACTTTCAATTAACCTGTCCATTGTAGTTGAAAATTACTGTAACTTCACCAGAAAGTGTTCTAAATCTTATAATTTCCGCAAGTGTAGTTTCTACGAGTTGTATGAAGCTATTCTCCATATCGATTGGAGTTTTCTTGATGACCTTGCTGACGTCAATCAGGCATGTGAGGCATTCTACTTATCGCTGAACTCAGTCTTTGATCGCTGTGTCCCAACGTTTAGCCACCAGGCATATAAATATCCGAAATGGTTCACTATAGATCTTATCCAGAACATTAAACGGAAACACAAGCATCACCGTAATTTTAAGCGCTTCAATAATAACTTTGACTTGATGCAATTTAAATATTTGAGGCTGCTAGTGAAACAATAATCGAAAGAAGCATGTGCTAATTATTTGGCACAAGTTGAAGATTCTTTCTTAAGCGAACCTAAACAATTTTGGTCTTATATACAGGAAAAGAAGCAACGTAGTAGAATACCTGGATCTATGTTTATTGGTGTCGATAATTTTAGTGATCCAATCATAATTGTTGATGCTTTTGGGAAATACTGTAATAGTGTTTATACGACCCCTGTTCCTTGTGCCGCGACAGACCATATTGAGGGCTGTTTGTGCACATCAATAGTTTATCTGAATCTGATATTCTCCAAGCTATTTCTAAACTTATTTATCACCCTGTCAACATGGATTTATGGTGAATAGATCCACTGTGTCCAACCTAGCTATCTTTACTCAATTTATTTCTGATGCATTGGATTCGGGAGACCAAGTTGATGTTATTTACACAGATTTCGCTAAGGCCTTTGATAGCTTAGATCACTCTATCTTTCTCCGTAAGCTTAAAGCAGTTGGGTTTAGTGACCCATTGATTGAGTTGTTTGGGTCCTATTTATCTAATCGGCCGCAATATGTTCATTATAATGGGTATTCCTCGCAACGATATATCCCATCTCTGGAATCCCCCAAGGCTCGAACTTAGGGCCGTTAATCTTCAATATCTTCATTAACGATCTCACTAATGTTATTGATTCCCAAAAGACTCTCTTTGCCGACGATCTTAAAATATTCCGCCGAGTATCTTCATCGGCTGATTGTAACTTCTTACAAGCTGACTTGGATGACATTCATTCTTGGTGTTTGTCTAACAACCTGCATCTTAATATTGTGAAGTGCAACATAGTGCCATTCACTCGTAGAGCTAATCCAACTCTATTCTTATATAAATTGAACTCCCAGGATTTAGTACGCAACGATTCAGTAAAGGATCTTGGTGTACTGTTTGATGCAAAATTGACTTTTGTTGATCACATTCGATTTGTTGCTAAATCTGCAAGGGGAATGCTGGGTTTTATCATCCGGAATTGTGCATCTTTTTCAAATACCGATGCATTAAAGTCTCTATATTATTCTCTGGTGAGGTCGCGGCTTGAATACGCATCGTTAATCTGGTACCCTTATTATCATGCGCACGCTCATGAGATCGAATTAGTCCAGAGAAGATCTCTGCCGTCTCCGTCCATTCAAACGTCATTCCGACCACATAGTATGGCATTAAAGTCTCCCTCGACTATTGTTAGCGCTGTGTTATTAGCCATTCAACTACTAATTCATTTTGTATTTCGTATTTGTGAATTGTATTTAATAGAATATAATATTTTCTGCTTAATATTAATAATCAAACACCGATGTTTCGATATATTGTAAGTAATTTACAGTCAAAATTCCAATAAATTTATTTAAAATCACCATTTCGTTTTGGTCTCCATAGACCACAACCTTTGGATGATTTAATTAGTTCGCAGAGCGAACGTTAATAGAATATTTTCTGGGCGTTTATTTTATGAAAATAGTGCACTTGTTAAGTACTATAGAATATATATATATATATATATACACGAAAGATGGTCTAATCTTACACCTCAATGGTGTAGTGATCACTACACCATTGAGGTGTAAGATTAGACCATCTTTCGTGTAAATTTTACATTTTGCTGTCAGATTTGACAAGATACATTTTTAATTTATATATATATATATTGTTGTAAATTGTTTTTATTTTATTTAATTTATCGTTGAGATTCTAATGAAAGTTTTGTATGGTTGATTGCTTTCCGATAGGTTCTTTTTATGTGAGCACCTTAAAAGATCTCTTTATCTCAGGGAATGCCGTGGGGTGTAGAAGGATAGGTATTGGTTGGAGTGTAGTTAAACGATAACACAATATTTATTACTTTCTAAATGATTCAAAATATTAAACACTGAGTGCAGACAATTAGGCAACTTCTTATACTATGCGTATAACGCGTCATAGAAGGTTAGGTTTCGGTAGTTATTATTTATTCTCGCGGACTCTTCGATGGCGGTTTTAAGTGTGATCTCTAGAGATTTTATTTAAACTAGGTGAATGTGCTGTGGTATTGGAGTAGGTGCTGGATAACAGGTAAATTATATGTGTTGCAAGTATGAGTGTGCAATCTTATAATCTAATCTAACCTTTATTTCTAATCGTCTACTTGGTGACGCTTACAAAATGGCGGTCGGTGGCGTGGGTTTCGCCGGGATTTTAAAAACAGGATTCCGGACCTTTTTGAGGCTGGGGAGCCGTCAGGACTTCGATCAGGATCGTTGATATGGTAGCAGGAATAGGATTAGGGCCTCGGCTTATTCAATTCGACAATTTTGTTGCTACTTAATTTTTACGCAACCGGTACTTCTTCTTGGTATTACGGTAAGTTTATTCACTTTCTACACTCTTTTACTAATTTTTAATTTATTTTCTTAGGTACTTCCTCGCGAAAACGGAGTTTATCTGGACACAATTTCGAAAATCGTCACGACGCTATTTGTACACCACTGAGTTCAAATGTTATCTCCTTGTTGATTTCTACTTTTGTTTTCGTTACCATTGGATCTTAATGTTGATTGGTGCCTATGCAAACACTTGTTGTCATGCACAGTGGCGCCGTTTTTTAAAGTTCCTCAAACACATTGTAATTTAGTTCGTTACCGAGGTAAGTTTAACCTAATTTATAATTTTTATCTATAATTAAATTATACAAGTTCCTAATTTAGTTATTATTTACATTATTTTATGTTATACATCTTAATATAAGCTTGCCCCTTTAAACCTTGTATACCTAACACGGCATTCACTATTTATGCATCCCGATGACTGCGGAAAGGCTTATCTAGCATCGTAACTTGTTGTATTTTTGTATTTTTTTTAAACGTTATTTAATTTTGTCAATGTAATAACATTACAATATATATATAGCCTACAATGATATAGGGGAGACTCACTCTTTATACTAGAATGTTTCGTACCTATTTCATATAAATGTGTACTTACGTAATAGTTGTGGAAGGACTACTGAGTAATATACCGACACGAATGTTCCATAACAGCATAATATTATTTATAACATTAAGATATAATTTTAGGATCCTTTGAGGATGAAGGTCTAGGGTAAAACAAAACCATCAATTACATCCTGTATAACGTCGACACCATACAATCTAATACAGGAAAAAATGGACTATACTCGTAGCAAACGTGACCTAGTGGTTACAATTTTCATAGCTATAAAGTGGACCTTAATAAAGTCTGAAAGCACATCAGGACCCACGAGAAGAAGAATTAAATTTTATAAGGCATTGTTTAACTGTCGGAAAATTAATAACAAAAATAGGTACTATATAAAGTGACCACATGTATGCACAATGCGAAAAGATACAAGGACGAAATATAAAACGTTCAGATTTAGCAGGTATAGCTGTTGGACGTGTATTTGACAGTAATCTGTTAATCGAAATTAAATCAAATTGTTGTCCACAGAGTTCTGGGAGTGCTCGGCTTTATACATATACACACACGTTCATATGCACATTTAATTAAGTCAATTTAGATCCGCGCAAATCGTGTAAATATTTCTTACAATTATTTTTAAGTATTTAGAATAGTTTTATGGTAATTCGCACGACCCTGTCCAGGTACTGATGGTGCCTCCGATGCGGCCAGCTAACGGTCACTTCGGTCATTTGCATTTTATTACTTATTTTGCAAATTTAAAATCTAAAAACTCATGTACGGTCACGAACAAGACGTTATGCATTCTTAAAACATTTGCGGCCCTAATTCCCGTTTTGCGAATATTTAAATTGTTATATGGCTCTCGTGATTTTAGATTAATCCTCTGAACCAAATGTTCCAAACTTACCTTTCTTTCATCGCTTTAAATTCATTCTTTACCAATCACAACGAGTTTTTCATTTTACATCAAAGTGGGGACATTTCATTCCACCCAATTACACAAAAGACCGTAGTATTTAAAGAACGTTTTCACCCTTAAACATACATTATCACAGTACAACATTACCGCGACAACAGTCAAAGTAACAACATTATCACGACACCAGTCGGACAGTTTGTAGCAGAGCTTACTATTCATTTTAGTTTGTCGAATTTAAATATACGAGGTGTATTGGCTAACATCGACAAATTGGAAACTATGCTGGATATTGTCGGTCTTACATTTGATGTTATAATACTAACCGAAACGAGATATCTGGTAGATCTGGGTTTGATCAACATACAGGGATATAGTTCTTATTACACTCAAAGTTCTTTCAATCAGAATGATGGCGTCATTATGCTGTTGAGTGAAAAAAAATTTACACATAGGCGGATTTACGGTAATTGTAGAAGTTGTCTGAACCACATTTCTGTAAAAAGTGATTTGGAAAATCAAATGAACCTCCCTATCGTACCACACTATAAGTTTACTGATCACAGTACTGTATTTATTAAACTAGTGAGATACAAGTGCTGATATATCAACAGGGATACAGGTACACATGCAAGTTACGACGTTAATGTTAGAAGTCAAGGGCAAGGACTAAATAAGACCTGCATTTAAAGAACAAATCAAATCATCAAATTTCACTGGGAATCAAAAGAAAGAAACAAGTGAAGAAACACAACGACAAATCACAAAAACAAAATTATCCATGGAATCATAAACCTAATTATACCGAAGTGATTGACTATGTGGCGTTAAAATGTAGTATTGCAAGTCACGATTTGCATGTGCACACGAATGAAAATGGGTCTAATTTTCGCAGTGTAATGGATGTTATAAGTAATGAAATTAAACAAGCTACATTTAGGAAACGAATTAATTCTAAAAGTAGAAAACGCAAACCACTGGTATAGTTACAGCCATAAATATTAGTGACAGGTTGTATCGTCAATAGCCTATCATACACGAGCAGACTTTTTGGCGGACCAGGTCCGTGGGAATTGATCCGCTGGATCTGATCCGACAGACTCGGTCACGGACCGGCGTGCCCACTAACGTAAAATTGAAATTTTAAGAATCCGTTAGTGGGGAGGAAATCCGTCACATTTGGAGGACCCGGTCCGCCAAAACCTGATCCGCTGGTCCTTTATGCACGTTTGAAATCACCGGTGCTGAGTGAGCGGGCGGAGCATTATGTCGAAGATAACCTTTGCCATTGCAGCAATCGGAATTTATGGATAATTCGATAATAAAAGCGATAATGCGAAATAAAAGAAAAAAACGTGAAAACCTGCATTGCTAAAAGAGATATTTTGATAATGATAAAATTTCATTATAAGCAGTATCTTTTAGATTTTTGATTTTTCTCTTACGGGTGTGTTTAATTTAAGACATTTAGGTGCATATATTCTATATCAAAGATTACACTATCTGGGACCTGAATATTTATGAAAACGTCGTAGAGGTTTATTGCTTTCCCCCATGCCATACTAGCCCTAGCGGTGGGGTTGTTTACGGGAAGGACACAATTCGTCATCGTACCGTGAACATTACCAGTCTTGCTCTCACAGTGGCATGCGGGCGTACGGCGAGTGTTTGTCGCAGTAGTGGCGTTGTTATTGTGATATATGTATTATGGTCATTTGTGTGAACAATGACTACTATTATTCGTTGGTTATTGAGATATATTAATGACAACTGCTTTGAGTACGTTACAGTTGCGGGAGTAATTGAAAGTGGAGTTGTGCAGACCGAATGCAGTGGTGTTGTTGTTGATGCTGTGCTGCTGTTGATGCTGTGTTGCTGTTGTTGCTGTTGCCGTTGTTACGGCTGTTATTGTTGTTGTTGCTAGATACAACTGGGTTCCCGGTGGTACTTAAGCACGCAGGTAACGGCGTGATCGCTTGATCTGGACGCAAGTCCAGTGGTCCATTGTATCCGATCTGGTTAGATAATGGGCGCGGGCACGCAAGTGCATCGTACGTGACTTGACTATCTGGTTTACTATGTCTATTAACTATTCTCTTTGACGCTACGAACTAACGTTAGATGTATACGAAGATCGCCGTTAGAGGAGCAATGGTGAAAGACGGATAAATGTGCAGGCACGATCCGAAGAGTGTTAAAGCAAGGGTGCTGGAGCATCCGGTATGTTAATGCTAATTATGGTCACTATTCATAATCACTAAATACTGTTTGTCTTTCATGTTCCTTGCCGTATTATTTGGTTACCCGAATGCACGCCCATGTGAGAGCATCATCTGTCGGTCCGCGGGCATCGAGGAGAGGAGTTTGGTAACGGAAACATATACTTGACTTGCATTGGGCTGTGTCAGAGGGAAGGCAATTATATTAATAGTCGCCACTTATTAAGGGTGCAGTAGTTTTGGTCGCCGGACGTTTTATAGTATTCGAGATGTATTGTGCATCTGGCACTCCGTACAATTAACAGGCAATTTTATTCATCGATATAACATTCCACAAGCACGGTTTAAGTTTATAAATTTCATTAAATTGTCTGATTTCATAAATAGATCTTTCCCCGAGCGCACGTGTCTTCATCGGCGCGTGTGTGACTTACCATCGCCGTCGTCGGTCAAGTGGTAACAAATCACCGTATAATTAGTGGCGAACAAAGGATTAGGTCCGCCGGATCGTTGTATATCAAATTAAAGTAAACGATGAAATAATTGCTAGTATTGCACGTATTGCGGACTTATTTAATTCACATTTTACTGAAGCAGCAGAGAATCTTAGCAATAATATCACGCAAAACTTATCTTCTACAAATGCTATGTTAAAATAAATTACTAAAAATAATAACTCACTTTTTCTGTTACCCACGGACACAAATGAAATTTTAAATATTATAAACGATCTACGTAATAATGCATCGTCCGGTCCTGGCGGTATTAATGTCACTATTTTAAAAGAATTGAAGACTGCTCGCTCCTTGCTTCCAAAGCTTTTTGATACATTTATGAATGACGGATACTTTCCTGACTTTTTTAAAACTGCAATTGTAATTCCCGTCTTTAAATCTGGTGCCAATGATTTGTTATCCAACTATAGACCAATTTCTCTAATAAGCAATATCACCAAGATCTTTCAAAAGATAATTAAGTGCGGACGTGTTTCTTTATTTCTATATTCCTAATTGGGATTTGCAAATGGGAAATCGACTAATGATGCAATAGCTGAACTTACGACTCGTATTAATAGCGCATTCAATCGCTCATTAGCGGTATTTTTAGATCTTGCTAAAGCTTGCGACACCGTTAATCACGACATTTTATTGAAAAAGATGGACATTTATGGTGTTAGAGGCGTGGTATGGAAGTTATTGAAGAGCTATCTGGATGACTAAAAACAGCTTTGTTAATAAGTTAGGTACATCTGTAAGTAATGAGAGAAATATAAATTGCGGTGTACCGCAAGGCACAGTTTTAGGGCCGTTGCTATTTTTAATATATATCAACGATATGCTAAATTTGAAGTTGAATGGCCTTATAATATGCGGATAACACTGTTTTATTTGTGGAAGGGGGAATTGGCAAAATGCACGGCAACAAACATAACGGGACCTACAGTAAATAAAAAAATGAAAAGTTCAAATATATTGACATTAAATGATAAAAAATCATTTTCACAACGTTTACATTGCGTAAAATAAATGCAAATTCGATATCGAAGTTAAATGTTCATAATGAACTCTGAACGTATCTGGATTATAGTTGTTAAACTGAGATTTTATTTAGCAACAATATTAAATACCTAGGGGTGATAATTGATCCCCATCTTAGGTGAAATAAGTACATTGTTCATGTCAGCCGCTTACGAAAAACAATTTATATATTTGAAACACCCAGGCACGTAGTAGAGTCACAAACATTTAAGATATTTTATTATGCCTTGGTTGAATCGCTGTTGGCTTATGCTATTTTAAACTGGAGATCTCCATCGAGCAACTACATTACTAAATTACTAACATTAAAAATCAATATTTAAAATCATGTTGAAGAAGTCGCTAATATATCCCACACATTTAGTTTATATTGATTTAAAACTTTTAACAATTAAACAACTTTACACAATTGCGGTTGCCAAATGCATATATAAACAAAATCATGAGTTTCTATTTCTGAGTATGCACTCTTATAATACTAGATTGAACGTTGTCAATAGCGCAGTGACTCCTCTGCTTCAGCAATATTTTATTTACCATGTATCCGAAGTGTATAATTGTTTTGATACTTATTTTCGTCTGAATGGTCATAATATTAATAAAAAAACTACTAATTTCCCATTTAGGAATGGCTTAAATCATTGACTCCAGTCCAAGTCGACGATATTTATGCTTAGCAGTCTTAAGCAGAGAAATGTATTCGATACGATGTGGAGCATACCTAGCTTAAATGTTACTTATTGATACTACTGCTAGTTTGTTTAATTTATGTCGGGCCACCTGTTGCTGCCATTTAGGCAATTTCAGGCGGTTTTACTTTATTGGTGTTTATAGTTATTACTATGTATGTATAAAATACTAATGATATGTATTGACTTTTCAATAAAGGTACATTATTATAATTGTAGTTAATATGTCATATATGTATGGACGCCCTAGTCCACATCCGTCGACGAAGCAAATGCGAAATCTGCAGGGTTGCACTGTGGTTCGATATACTAACGGAATTATATACAACATATTCCAAAATACATTACGTATTTGATATTGTGTCGTTCTTGGCTTTACCTTGTTTCTTGTTTTGAGTATATATTTACGATATTATTTGATTAGATAATAATCTCTGCTTTTTAGATAATGGATAGAACAAATACGAAACGTGCGATTAAATTTTGTCATATCTATAACAAAAGAAAAATTCAACTCAGCTTATTACTTTGAATGGACCGACATTCCTCATAACATGTTTTCTAAACTTGAAATTATTTACGTTTTCCAGAAATTTTTATCAATATTTTGGCACGATATCAATATATTTATGATGCACAATTTATAAAAAATATATCATACACATATGATTATTAATTTTAATTGTGTATTTTTGTGAGCGAGCTAAATTAATAATTTACATCGCGACGTAGATATTGGCAATCTATTAATCGAATTACAATGTTACGAAACAGTTTATACTTTGTGTATTGCACTCATGAATACATGATGAGACAATTCATAATAAATTCACGGACACTGGAATAGCCGTCCATCGTTTGATAAGGATGGAGCAATTACCAAATTGATGATCGCCAACTAGTCGTATATCATTAGAAACATTCATTAATCGACATTATCTACGCAATGTAATTTTACACCGCATTAGATCTGATGAAGAGTGCATTAATGTATTAATATGTAAATGTCTTGTTAGATGAAAGGAAGATGAAAGGACGGTTGACCTAAATCTTTACAGTTTCCTGCTTGATTTTATTCCTAGCAAATATACCAATTACAACGCAATCTCGTACTGCAATCTTTATGATTGCAAGACGAAAATTATCGTCTGGTTTTCATCGGTTTTAATGCATCGAAAAGCAAAAGATCAAATTAACCAACGATGTTATCATTAAATTTAATTTGTTGCCACACCGAATATCTGATATTTACCCTTCGAGTCGTTGGTGGAAAATCAAAGCCTATTTGTGTGTTTAGTATAGAATCTATGAAATCGCCTGCTAAACACGCGAAAAGTAAATAACTTCATTTAGGTAAGTATTTTTGTTAGTAGGTTTGGGAATTACTTTAAAGGATATACGATAGCAGGATTGCATGCGCTGATACCATTTATGTTTAAAATTGTATTAAGAAATGTAGAAAGTAATTGAAAAATACATGCACTCGTTTCCGCAAAACATCAAGGTTAATTTAATTTCATTACCTGGAATAGTTTGTGTTATTTAATTATGAAAACTTATCAGTAACTAAAAATATTTATTTGAACAGCCGGAATTAAAAACTGCCATTGTTCTATTAAGACCAAATGAAATTGTAGATAAATTTAAATTGAAAATAAATGCCATGAACGTTAATAAGTCATTCCATGACGAAAATCGTTTTTACATCATATGTTATTGTGATCGAAATAAGTGTTAATGATTTTTTTTAACTGTGGAGCCAAATTCCTATCTTATATATTATATGTACATATACCTGTTTGTTATTGCGAATGCGAATGTAAACTTGATTGTAGTGTAACGAAGATTTAATTAACATGAAAGTACGTATTCTATGGACATTTCACATATTTTCGAAACTGCATAACGCAATGTGCGTTTCTCCAAATAAAAAGCATACACACGGGCAAATGCAACTTGTTTTTTAGCGTTAGGATTCAATTCCCTATTCCACAGATATTTATTTGTAAAATATGTATATCAATCATCACCGAAACAATGAAAAGTAACAACTACGTTCAATGGTATTATAGATAAATAGATATTTATTTGCATCTGTAAAATGTAAATATATGGCATTTAAGATAAATAGACTAGTCATAAGCATGTAGCATATATCCAATACACTGAATGAACCAATTGTATCTGACAATATATAGATTCATAAATACATTAAATCAGATATTCCTCTATAGTATCGAAAACATTATTCATAAAGAAGTCAATACATAGATTCTTAAATGATCTTTGATTATTTTGATTTTTAATAACTGAAGGTAACTTGTTAAAACACTTTGCACTCATAATGTCCACGGAATGATCAGACACAGTCAATCTGCGGAAATCGTATCGCACTAAGCCACCCCTGGTATCGTGTTCGTGATAGTCTCTATTCTTCTTGAATTCATTGTTGAAGTTGTAAAGTACTAGTTTGTACATATCAAGGGAATAAACCGCCATAATTTTGTATTTTTTGAACAGTTTGACACAACTACAGCCAGGTGCCGCTCTTTCAATAATACGGAGAATTTTTGTTTTTTGAACCTTGAAAATAGAGTTCACATAGAACTAGAACTACCCCGGAAGATAAATTCGTAGGCAAGATGGGACTGGACCAGACGAACATATATATTTTTGAGCACTAAAACTGATACTGTAGAGCGTAGTCTTCTAATTAAGAATGTGGCCGCACTGAGTTTGCTTGTCAAGGTCACTAAATGGTGTTCCCATGTCAGTTTAATATTATGTAATCTGAGTCCAAGGAATTTTACAGTATCCAATTGTGTGATCGATTTATGATTGGCCCTAATTAGTGTAGATCTATCTATTTTATGGTTATGGTTTTACTGACGTTGAGAGTGATGTCATTGTTAGTACACCATATTTGGAGCGTTTTGAGGCATGATGATCAACTTGTTTGTTGTACTTTAAACTATTGACATGTTAGTGTCATCTGCTTACAATGATTTTGCAACATCTGGGCATATAAGCAGTAGATCGTCAATCATTATGATGAACAGGAGTGGCCAGAGAATGGAACCCTGAGGCACACCCCTGTTTATTTCCAGAATGTCGGAGAACATATTGTTTACCCACACACCTTGTGTTCTTCCGGTGAGGTATGAACGTAGCCACTTCAAAGCATTTCCACTTATGCCTTTCTTATACAGTTTCTCAAGTAACAATGAGTGATCAACCGAATGCGATGCGACACGTCGAAACAGCCCAATTATGTTACCTTGTCCTCTAATGCTTCACACATATTCTATTGCCGTGATTGTTGATCTCGATTTTCTAAACCCATGTTGCGCGGGATTTAATAGTTGACATTTTTCCGGAAAAGAACATAATCTGCTATGGAAACAACATTCGAAACTTTTAGAGCATTGATTTTGTAACGAGAGTGGTCGGAAGTTTTAAATTATCTCAGGGCACTTGAGTTTATTGGGATAGATTCCGGTATCAAAGGACTTGTTTATAATAGAGCACAGTGGTTTGATTATAATCTCTTTTACTGATGATAACAACTTTCCCGAGGTTTCGTCTATTCCAGAAATTTTTTTACAGGTTTGACTCTATCCACCTCCATGGGTTACCCTGCTGATATATATATATATATATATATATATATATATATATATATATATATATATATATATATATATATATATATATATATATATATGCTGTTAGTTGGTGTAGCGTTGTTCGAATGATGTTTGTATTTGTGCAATCGGTGGCGAAATCTGCAAAATACTTGTTTAGTAAATTTGACCACCATTGGGTAGCACGGCAATGTTTGACTTAGCGATTATAATCTCCTTTGGGCCGTAATAGTTTCTTTCCTCGTTAATTATATTCCAACTTTTCATGGCATTTTTACAAGTTTCTTATATAACTTACGCAGCGAAATATACCGCTCATTACATAATGTACTGTTAATGCGTTTATTTATCACCACCATTTCGCATAACATTTTGGAAATGTGCGCATTTTCAAGGAAATCCATTTATTTTTATTTTGTACACCGTTATTAGTTTTCTTCTCGACCAGCGGGCAGATATTAAAATCTTAATTTATAATATACACCAATAACATTGTGATACTGATCTGTGATATGTACGACCTATTCAAAATTTGCGGGATATGCTCACGGGCTGCTCATTAACTGACTGCGATATTTGACTCTAAATTCTGAAGTTGACAAATAAATTCTGTACTCTCTGAATTCTTCTTATATCCTTGCTGTCAAGACATGGCCCATACACAGCATCGCAGTAATTGAAATGCGATAGCACTAGTGCATCACAAAGTATCAACCTGTGGTTCCTGCTTAACGTGTCTCGATTTACAAATAACATTTTGAGATTGATATAAATTCATTTTGATATTTATCTTACTTAATATAGATTGTCTCTGCTTACCTCTGCCAAGAACTATAACCGATGACTTGCTTGGGTTGA
The DNA here is from genome assembly GCA_959613385.1 of Geotrupes spiniger. Lineage (NCBI taxonomy): Eukaryota > Metazoa > Arthropoda > Insecta > Coleoptera > Geotrupidae > Geotrupes > Geotrupes spiniger. The sequence continues at coordinate 1,532,498 of OY390738.1, forward strand.
TTTTTATCTCATATTTTTCTGATGTATTCAGCAGCATTTGCAAGTCACTATTGATAAGATTGTTGGCATCGCCAACATCGTTTGAATGAAACGAATAATAGATTTGAGTATCGTCTGCATACTGGTGATATTTAGAATTAATCTTTTTAAATAAATTGCAAGTATATATTGTGTATAAGAGTGGGCCATTAATACTACCCTGAGGGATACGAACGAACGAATGGTAAAATAAATAGACAACAAAACTTTATTAAGGTAATATTAATGTTGTCACAACTCATCTTCACTACTTTGTAAAGGAGAATCAACACTCACAAAAAAATCATTAATTTTATTCACATCCTGCAAATTGGTTGGCAATTCCGTTCGTTTAGGTTTTGCATAAATACCATTATTACACATTTCTTTCCAAAACGTTTCAGCGTCTTTTACATTATAGAGTTGAATTTTAATGAATACCTGCTTTTCTTTCCGACACGCATAACTATATTGGTTGCGAATTGACTTATAATAGTCCCAGTTTGTTTTAGACTTGGTCTTTTTATATGTGGTGAATGCTTTGGTTTTTAACAACCGCATTTCTTTAATGGTGTTAGTAATCCAAGGAAAATTAGGTTTAGTAAATCTTTTTGTTTTAAGCGGAGCATGAAAATCAATGTTCGAAATCTTGGCGGATATCTGGTTGCATTAATTGGTATAGAACAATACACCAAACCGTGATAGGTGACATATATATTGCACCAATTGGGTAAAGTTTCTTACCCACAAACAGGTTGATCTATAGTTGCTCTAGCTGATCAATCGTAGCTATATTTTCAATCAATGAAAACCTAAAGAAGCTTTTTATGTACAAGCCGATACCACCCCCATGACTGCCTGGATCACTGTGGAGAAACACATAGCCATCTATTCTAACTATATCCTCATTCAAAGTGGAACTTAGCCATGATTTACTGACAGCCACAATATCAAAATCTGAAGACAAGACATAATCCCTCACCTGGGAAAAATGTGCAGTCAGTAAGCGTACATTTAAATGAGCTACATTCAATTTCTGTATTAACATGTAAAATAGATAACCTGTATAAAGAGTCGTATATATTTCATTTCAATTTTACAATAGCGATTTTAAATTCTTTATCAGTTCCGTTCACATCGTCGACTTGTTCTATTTCAAGTTTCTTTCACAAAGATGCATACACCACCTCAATACACTGTGATCTAGCATAGTGTGCTACTAGATGAAAGCCGTTAATTATCGTATTTTTAATCTCGTTCACACGCATCCAATGTTCGGTGATGCACAGAACATCGATATTATTTTGCTCGACGATAACTTTGAGTTGCAAGGTTTTATCATATAATCCGTGTGTGTTAATGTGCATTATCTTTATTTTTTGTGTGTTCACAAGTTCATCACACGAAACATTTCGTTGCTATTTCTCAGTTTCAATCTTTAGTCGCTGCTTTTTTTATATTCAGACAGTGACAATCTTCGTCCCGTGCTGTATGATTAGTGTCTATTTTTAAATAATTTCTTTTATTCGCATCAGTACAGTTCACGCATGTTTTACCTTTATCATTTGTGCATTCCATGAGCGAGGTGTCCATACTTTTGGCAATTAAAACACCTAATTATATTCAGGTCCTTGTGTATCCTGCAACTTGCCCAACCCATAAAAACCCTATCTCTGGACAATAACGCGTTTCTACGTTGCTTATCACATTCGAAAATTAAGTTGAATTTCCTTCTAATTACTTGGGATTTCTAAATGAGTTTAAAATCCTCCGTTGTGGCAGTTAAATTATTCTGGTTAATTATATTTCGCACAACATCATCATTATTCGACTCAGATTCCGACTATGTTAACTCTCGGAATAATGCCTTTAGGTCGTTCGATTGTATATTTGTTTTTAAAATCATGTTTTGTGTCAAAGTAGCAACCGCCTCATTGCTATCGCATTGTAATATACCTCCGCCTTTTCTCGTTTGCTTATCTATTTTAACACCTAATTTTAGTTTAGAAGGGTCGATAGTTTCTCTGATGTCTTTTCGTATTTTTCAGGTGTCATTCCATTAGACTGCCGAATAATTATATTTTTGTTGCTACCGGATGTGGCATCACTGTACGATTTTATATTCTTTTTACATCATAGGATTAATTGCTGATGTTTTGTTTTCATTTTATTTGAAATTTCCGTTAGCTTATTAATATTGAAGAAAACATTTTTTTGCTTATTATTAAATGGAAACAAATGGATTCGAATTTTTGTCATTAATGGGCTGTGCAAAAAATAATGTGTTCGCCACTGGCGTAAAACGATTCCAACTCGTGCAGTATCGCTAACTCTGCCCTCGTTGAAATCTTCATTTTTCTGTCCGTGATAAACAATATACTATTATTCACAATCACTATAGTAATATGTTGATTCATGACCTATTCGAGGTTTGAAAGTACACCTATCCCCCGATTTACACGGTAGATACGTTCCTGAGAAAAACGTGTAAATCGAAAATTAAAAATTTTCAAGTCAAAATCGTGTAAATCGGAAAGCTTGCAGAAAATGCATAATTTTGCTATTTAACAGTTGTTCTACCTAATGTTTATTGGTTAACTAAAGAAAATCAACAAATTATATATTATAATAATTGTTTTTTTTCATTAATTTACAAGTATGTAACATACTAAGCGCCAAATAAGAACAAAATTATACCTTTGTATACCAGTTGTTTTAGTTCACCATAACTAGACTGTTTAACAAAAGTTTAATAATTAATTTTTATTCAAATTAAAATGTTTTAATTTTTTTATTTTAATTAAACCTATTTGGTAAATTGCCATCATTTCCCTCCAAAATTTCCCGCATTTTTTCCCTCTGAATTTTACTTTAATCACAACTTTAACTTTATGCGAAGAAATACAGACACAGTGTGCGTGTGCAGCAAGTCAGCACATAAGCTCGTGATTCCCCGTGAGATGTGTACACAGCGCACGTGTTCAATCACAGTAGCATTTAGTAGAGTGCGATAAAAATAAAAAAAAAACTTATTTGGAAAACCGTGTAAAAGCGAAAACGTGTAAAACAAGTACCGTGTAAATCGGGGGATAGGTGTACGTCATTTCAAAACGTCCTTATTTTCCCACGGGTCGAAAGTAATCACTTTCGACCCATGGGTGAAAAAGTAAGCACTTTCATTTCACCTCTCATCTCATCTCTATGATTTTCACAATTATTCGAAGAGTAATTATTACAAATTTCATATTGATTGAACAAATGTCAAATGAATTAAATGCAATGTCATAGGCTACTTCATCAACTTACTATATTGGAAAAAAATTATTCGTATTTTGATAATTATTGACTAAAAACTATGGTGATTGTGAATAAACTAGCATACAATCCTCGCTGGAAAGTTTCATTATGCCTCTGGATATAGCTACCCTTATTCCTCGGCTGTAATGAAACACTTTCCACCTCGGATGTAATATTCTATTTCGTCGAATTTTAAACAACGAAAAATATTTCACATTATCTCCGAAAAAAGTAAGCGACACATCCTGGGAGCAAATTTTTTAGAAACTTACTGCCTTACAGAGGCAAAGGGAATTTATTTTTCTCACACTGAAATTATTAAACCAACATACCGGTGCTTGAACATCCAAAATTTCAGAAATCTGAGCATTCAATTTTAAGGTGAAAAATAATTGTAATAATAATAAAGCATTCCTCGCATAACGAGCAGATCTGTTCGCACAGAGCTGGTTAACAAACCTCATTTCTTCGTTGACGCCTTCCAGATGAAAATATGACAGCTGGTCAATAGCAGATCCCAAAGTCGAAGCTAATGTGAAAAAATACATTAAGCTATATTCCCAGAATAGAGAAATGTTCCATGAAGACCAACTGGTGGATCGCTAGACAATATATTTTTTTGTCTTATTACACTTCATCAATACCGATTACCAAGAAGCTTGGTTGTTGTTCTGTTGTCGGTGGTTTGTTAGGTGTAATTGGCTCGCGCCAAGAAATTTTGACTGTCACTACATGTAAATGTATTTCACCAAGTAAGGTTCTTGGTAATCGCTACTGATGAAGTGTAATAACACAGACAAAATATTGTCTAGCAATCCACCAGTTAGTCTTTATGGACCTGTTTAATCAATGTTCTCAAAGTACCTAAGATTAGTCCATAATGTATATACCGTATGTCCCCGTATTGAGTTTACAATAGGTATGACTGAATTGAAAAAGTTTCGAATTGGAATTTCATATTTTGGGGGGTTCCGCCCTGCTTGGTCTGGAACTAATTTTTAGTTTACCTTTGATTTTTTAAAATCAAGTAGGCGTTTACAGTTTTGCAAAAACTCTTTTACTCTTTTCCGTTCATAATACGTCAAAATATTACTAAGAAAAGTTGTTCAAAATGTAAAGATATGGCCTTGTTGTCATTGCCGTTTCAATTGCAATACTGGATTTTATCAAAGTAGGCCGATCATTGTGAAAACTTGCATAACCTCATAACTTCATAACTTTACATTCTGAACAACTTTTCTTAGTAAGACTTTGGCGTACTGTGAACGGAAAAGGTAGTTTACCTAGAACTAAAATAGTGTTTGCCCAACTGTAAACGCCTACTCCACTTAATTAAAAAAAATCTAACTAAAAATAAGTTTTAGACCAAGCAGGGCGGAATCCCAAAACATGAAATTCCAATTCGAAAATTTTTGGTCAATCATACCTATTGTAAACTCAATCCGGGGACATACGGTATATATATATATATAATATATATATATATGTGTGCTTTTTGGTTCTCGGGTTGTGAACCGCGTTGTGGAAATGTTCCCCAAAGGGTCGCTTCGATGCTTCAGCAGAGTCCCATCTGCCATCTTCAGGAAGCTCTTCTAGGTCTCGCTGACTTAGAAGAACTGACGTTCGGAGTGTTACTCGTAAATCCTTATATTTCGGTTTGTCGTTGGGGTTGACTACGCTCGACTGCTTCTTACTTCCGCTCCTGGTTAATGGACTTTGGTATGGTGGGCGTGCGATGACATGTGGCGGTTCCTGTGGCGCTGTCATTTGAATACTGGTTGTACTGTATTGTTGCAATACCGGTCTCCATGTTGCCGGCAATCGTTGGACATCCTCTCGTGTGTTGAGGATTTCTTTCCGCTTCTCTATTTGGATGGCTTCCCATATTATTCTGCTGGTGAACTGTTCAATGCTAGCTATTGTCTTTGTATTTATCGAAGTCTATCCTATATCCCGTGTTTAAGAAATGGCTAGTCAAGGACGACGTGAATCTCTTTGTTTTACGGCGCGAATGTGCTCTTGTTTACGGATTTCGATGCGCCAATTGGATTGACCGATGTATGTCTTGCAGTTCCACATGGTATTTCGTATACTCCTTGCGTTTCTAATGGAATTTGCGTTTTTGGATTCCGCAGCATCGTTTCTATCTTCCTGTATGGTTTGAACGTTGTATCGATGTATTGTGTACTACGGATCCTGCTTAGCTTGTCCGTGGTCCCTCTGACATACGGTAAAAAGCTGTGGCTGCTGGTTTTTCTTCTTCCTTTTCTTCTTCTTGGGTTCGTCTGGGTCTGGATGCTCTGAGAATTTCCCGTTTTGAAAATCCGTTGTGCGCCAGTGCTTTGTGTATGTTGTCCAATTCTTTGTTCTTGCTTCTGCCATCGATAGCCTTTCTGATCTGGCTATTAATGTTCTTGCTACCGAGTGCAGTTGTGCCGGGTGGTGGTGTGACTGAGCGTTGAGGTACCTGTTGGTGTGAGTCTTCTTCCTGTATACTGTATGGCCGAGACTCTTGTCGTCTCTTTTCATTACCAATACGTCCAGAAACGGTAGCTGGTTGTCTAATTCCACTTCCATGGTGAAGTTCTTCTAAGTCAGCGAGACCTAGAATAGCTTCCTGAAGATGACAGATGGGACTCCGAAACGTCGAAGCGACTCTTCGGGGAACATTTCCACAACGCGATTTACAACCCGAGAACTTACGCACCAACATATATATATATATATATATATATATATATATATATATATATATATATATATATATACAGGATGTCTCTAAAATGCGTGGACATCACTTAACCACAGATTTCTGGTTCGAAAATAATACGATTTAACTAAACTTATATATATATATATATATATATATATATATATATATATATATGCAGTTACGTTTCGTTTAGCTAGTATACTGCTTCAAAGTTCTTTCAAGAAAAAAATATTTTGTCCATAACGACAGAACGCTTGAATCGATTTGGATAATCTTCGGTATTGTATTCCTCACGGATGTAGGTCATCTTTTAAGGTGATATTAGTTATTATCAGTAGACCATTAGTGTACGAAACAATGGTAACCCGGCATAAACCAGTCAAAAATTTTTAATGTGAAGGCCAATAACTTTCAAAAAAATAGTTTCAGAAAGAGGCGTTCAATAGTATTTTTTTGTTACTTTGTAATTGATGATATCTGTTAAGGTTTAGACACAAAAAAATTAAATCTGAGGGACCGCGCGCTGCATTTCTTAAAACAAATGTAATCTAGCAGTATGATATTCTAAGAAATAAATGACGATAAGGCAATTTGTTATGATATTTATTAGTAACAAGTATGTACTTTATTAGATCTACAGTAAATGCTCAATGTGACCACCATCTTCCTGGATACAAAGGTTGATTCGACGCAAAAAATTGAATTGTACTCGTTGTAACATTTCTGCATTATTCTTAATGGATTGTGAAGCGTTCTGTATTCTGGCTCAAAGTTCGTCCTGTGTGTTTATACGACGGAGAATACACTTTGCTTTTTAGAGCTCCCCACATAAAAGAATCGCAAATATTTAAATCTGGTGAACGAGGTGCCCATTTTGCAGGAGCATCATCTCCTCTGCCTATCCATTTGTTAGTAAACTGTACATGAAGATGATTCCGAACGTCCAATGTAAAATGAGGTGGTGCTCCATCGTGCAGAAACCACATGTCGCGTCTAAGATCTAACGGCAAGTGTTCCAATAAATCTGGTAAGGTATTTATAAGGAAGTCTAAATAATTCTCTCCATTTAAACGATTTGGTAAAATGACAGTGCCTATGACGAAACTGCCGATTATCCCTACCCATACAGTCATTCTAAACTCATGTTGAAAGTGGTGTTGCTTGCAGACATTTGGATTTTCAATTGCATACACATGTTCGTTGTGCAAATTTGTCATACCCCTCCTTGTGAAGCACGCCTCATCACTGAAGAGAATTTTCGTATGCAAATTGACATCTTCAGCTCTTCCTTCTTGTATGAATCTACAAAACTCAAGACGCGCGATGGTATCAGCTGGCAAAAGCTCCTGGAAGTTATGGTAAGGATATAGCAATTGTTCTTTAAGAACTCTATGAACAACATTCTTTGAAACGCCTGCTTGCAATGCTAAGCATCGACTCCTTATTTCTGGATTTTCTTCTACTATTTCCAGAATTTCTTCCTTAATCCTGGGGATGCGAATTGTACGAGCACGTCCACGATCAGGTGTGCTCGTTGCAAATTTTCCCGTTTCACGAAGGCGTCTTTCAATTTTTCCAAAAGTGTTATGATTGAGCACGCGACGATTTGGAAACCTTTCGTTGTACACCCTAACACTTCTGCGACAATTTCCTTCGCAATATCCTAAAACCATCAACATATCCGTTTGCCCAGCGGTAGTGTAGTTTACAGCCATTATTACGGAAATAACGAAGAATATTAACTGCTAAAAATCACTAGCTAACACCAACGGAAATTTGAGACACTTCACAATTGATAAACAACAGCTACTGTCATTAAAAGTACGCTTACTTGTCACTAATACATATCATATCTTCATTTATTTTTTAGAATATCATACTGCTAGATTATATTTGTTTTAAGAATTGTAGTGCGCGGTCCCTCAGATTTAATTTTTTTGTGTCTAAACCTTAACAGATATCATCAATTACAAAGTAACAAAAAAAATACTATTGAACGCCTCTTTATGAAACTATTTTTTTGAAAGTTATTGGCCTTCACATTAAAAAGTTTTTGACTGGTTTATGCCGGGTTACCACTATTTCGTACACTAATGGTCCACTGGTAATAACTAATATCACCTTAAAAGATGACCTACATCCGTGAGGAGTACAATACCGAATATTATCCAAATCGATCCAAGCGTTCTGTCGTTATGGACAAAATATTTTTTCCTTGAAAGAACTTTGAAGCAGTATACTAGCTAAACGAAACGTAATTGCATATAGATAAGTTTAGTTAAATCGTCTTATCATCACTTAACCAGGAATCTGTGGTTAAGTGATGTCCACGCATTTTAGGGACAGCCTGTATATATACATATATATATATTAAAAATGTATCTTGTCAAACCTGACAGCAAAATGTAAAAATTACACGAAAGATGGTCTAATCTTACACCTCAATGGTGTAGTGAACATTAATTAATACAGGTCCATGAAGACTAACTGGTGGATCGCTAGACAATATTGTTTCTGGGTTATTACCCTTCGTCAGTAGCGATTACCAAGAACCTTAGTTGTTGAAATACCTTTACATGTAGTGGCCATCAAAACTTCTTGGCGCGAGCCAATCACTCCTAACGAACCACTGACAGCAGAACACTGACGAGACGATACCTTGTCTAACACCTTGCGGAGACTAAACAAGAGACGACTGTGGTTCGTTAGGAGTGATTGGCTCGCGCCAAGAAGTTTTGATGGCCACTACATGTAAAGGTATTTCAACAACTAAGGTTCTTGGTAATCGCTACTGACGAAGGGTAATAACCCAGAAACAACATTGTCTAGCGATCCACCAGTTAGTTTTCATGGACCTGTATTAATTAATGTTCACTACACCATTGAGGTGTAAGATTAGACCATATTTCGTGTATATATATATCTTCCTGTGTTTATGACGTTGAAATGATAATCTTATTTGATATAATGGTACACCATGGTATATATATATATATATATATATATATATTGTCGGTAGTAAAAATGGAAACCTTCAAACGTATTAAACAACATATTGTCTGATGATGCAATTTAATAAATTGCGAAACGTTACTAATGTAAATTACGTTTAATTTGCAACCTGATGTCCCAAATTTCCCGAAGAATCTTTTTGAATATATAAATATACTGGGGACGAGAATATATTTATACGAACATTATCATTTGCCGGTAGTAAAAATGGAAACCTTCAAACGTATTAAACAACATATTGTCTGATGATGCAATTTAATAAATTGCGAAACGTTACTAATGTAAATTACGTTTAATTTGCAACCTGATGTCCCAAATTTCCCGAAGAATCTTTTTGAATATATATATATATATATATATAAGAAATTTTTTTCTGTATTTGTCGTAAACTCGATAATAAAATTAAATAAATTGTTGGGGTACACGACAACTGTAAAACAATATTAAATTGTAAAGTTCTTTATTTTTTCACCAATATTTCGCATCTAAATGTATGCTTCATCAGGGTCACTACAAAACAAAAAGGCAAAAAATACAATAATTCCAAGGTAATCAAAAACAACAAACTTACAAACGTGAACAATATAAGGGAGAAATAAAAACACTAAACTATCAAAAGGAACACAAGTAATTAGTACGAAATTAAAGTACATTGCAAAAATTAACGAAACTGCACAGGAACAAAAAACGAGGTGTGGCTGTCTTAATACACATGGCGAACGTAAAAATTCATACCAACATAAAGTATGAAATCTAAAAACGAAAAACATAACCACATTGAAAAACGAAATTAAATTAACAACAATTGAAATTTGAAACAAAATCAAAGAATTAACACTAATCAACATTTAAAATAAAACAACATTAATTAAACAACTGTAATTGAAAAATAATAAACAATAGGTTAACTACAAACAAAAAACAATTAATTTTAAAAACTTACCAAGGAAGGGGGACCAACTAAATAAGTGAATCAAAAGTATTATCGATCTGACTAGAAAACTTCTTATTAAAGGTTAATAGAAATGAATAAATCACATTTAGATTATCAGTATCAGATTTAAAGTTCATAGATTTAGGTTTAATATTATTAATTTCAATCATCTCGAGGAACTCCCTCGATTTTTTTCCTTTAGAGGATCTTAAGATCTTAGTATTATTCATGTCCACAGAATGATGTTCCAAATTCATGTGTTGTGAAAGAGCACATCTGGTTTTTTTAGTTCTAATATCACTCTTATGAAGTGTTAATCTTGTTTTAAGCCAATTAGAGGTCTGTCCTATATATATTTTGTCACACTGATCACAGGGTATAGCATAAATTATATTGGAGTTCATTAACTTATCATTCTTATCCTTGATCCTACTGAAATACTTATGAATAGTACTAACATTATAGAAAGCAAATTTAACATTACCATGATTTAAAATTCTTGAAACCTTAGGTGTAAGATCAACAATGAATTGTAATCTGAAATATTTAACTAGTAAATTGTTAACAGAATCAACGTTTATTGAATTTGAATTGACATCAACTTGGTTAGCATCAGAATGGGAACTGAAGAATATTTTTTTTAATAATGAAAAGGGGTACCCGTTATTCAAAAATAATTCTATTAAAATATTAAAATTTTTATGTTTTAAACTAGGATGAGAAATTTTACTTATTCTATTTTTCATTGCGGTGATAGTGTTGATTTTTTGTTTTATTGTGTGATTCGAGTAAAAATTCAAGAATCTACCTGAATGCGTATTTTTTCTGTACCAATCAATGATAATCTTATTTTCAGGTGTTCTAATCAACAAAGTGTCTAAGAAGGGTACGCTATTATTGCTTTCCTCTTCTACAGTAAATTGAATGTCAGGATGAAAAGAGTTAAACATGTTTAAGGTATCATGAATTTGTCCTTCAGGAAGAGATAAAATTAAATCATCAACATATTTTTTTATAAACACTATTTCGAATGGTACTATCAACAGTATATTGTCTAATATGTAGTCCATGACAATATTAGCAAGAATCGGGCTAAGTGGACTGCCCATAGGTAAACCATGAATCTGACTATAAACCACATCATTAAATGAAAAGAAAGTATTCTGAAAAATTAAATTTAAACATTCAAAAAAGGATTCTTTAGAAAGATCAGTGTGATCAACAATATCTTCCCATTTTTGGTCTAGTACGTAAATGACCAACTCAACAGGTACATTGGTAAATAAAGATACTACGTCGAAAGATGCCAACACATAATTGTCAGGAAGTACAAATTCTTGAAAGGACTCACAAAACTCAAAGGAATTTACTATGTCATAAGGACTATTGTTCTTAAAGGATACAGATAGGATGTTCGCAATGAAGGTAGCAATATTATATGTTGGTGATTGTATGCTAGATACTATGGGTCTCATAGGTACATCAATTTTATGTACTTTTGGCAGACAATAAAGTTTTGCTATTATTGAATTATGTATCAATAATTTCTTATAGGTAATAGTATCCAGTTCTTCTAAATCCAATAAGTTTCTTAAAAAACCATTAATCTTACTCTGTGACCTAATAGTGGGGTCTTTATCAATCTGGGAATAGTATTTCTTATCTTTTAAAAGTTCTACAGTTTTATAGATATATTCAGCTTTATCCATCGCAACAGTAATAGCTCCCTTATCGGCCCTCAAAATTAAAATGTCAGTATTATTTTTTAAAAAAGTATTGCATTTTTTGCAAGAATCAAACCAAACATTCCGGGTACCACCGTTGTGTAAACAGTAATTAATATATATATATATATATATATATATATATATATATATATATATATATATATATATATTCGGGTATTAGATGGCGTTATTTTTAAAAAAATCAAGAGTGATAATGCACAATTTTTATTTGGTCATTATCAATTTTAACGTTTCGACAATTTTATCATGTCTTCATCAGTAAAATATGTGCATTGCATGAGGTGCGACGATGAACCTCATGCAATGCACATATTTTACTGATGAAGACATGATAAATTGTCGAAACGTTAAAATTGATAATGACCAAATAAAAATTGTGCATTATTACTCTTGATTTTTTTAAAAATAACGCCATCTAATACCCAAAAAATATATATAAATATATATTTTTCAACAAAATATAAAATAAATTTGGCAAAAGTATAAAAAAACTAATCTCTAACAACATATATATATATATATATATATATATATATATAAAAATTTTATTTCTTTTGATGGGATTTTCGACAATTAAATGACAAAATGTTTGTTAGAACATATTTTACTATTAAAATATAATATGTTTATCAACAACGTTTCGGCCAAAAGTGGCCTTTTTCATAGTCTGTAATTAAATAAAAGTATCATACATATATAAATGGTCAGCATAATACAATTGGTGGTAATAATTTTATTTACATTATTAACTCAATTATATTAAGTGTCAAAATATTAGTAAAATTGAAATGAAAATATTATTATTGAGTTAATAATGGTTATTATATAATATTCCCAAATCTATTTATATATATATATATATATATATATATATATATATATATATATATATATATATATAAATAGATTTGGGAACAAATGGAATATCGAAGTAGTAGTTTCAAAGTCATTTTTCAATGAAAAACATATGTCTAGCAATAACTAATCTATCTAAATTATTTGCCGTTCCGTCGAAATTTTACGACACTTTTCCCAAAAATATCACCCTAATTTTAGCAATTTAGACTTACCTCTATTCGAAAATTTGTTATATTAAGTTATCTTTTCAAAAAATTACTAAAATTAATGATTATTAAAATTTTCTCAACAAATATTTACTTCTAGATTATCGAACTACTCTGATGCATGTACCTCACTTCTTTTCCTTTAATTTTATTATTTTTGCCAGTACCCAGTGTCGAATATTTATACGCGCAATAATGAATATGTTTTACTGAAATTCTTATACGAGTACTACTTGTACAACAGATATTTTGTTTTTAAATATCCAAGAATAATTCAATGTGCTCATTATTTCAATTCACTGCAATATTCGTCGATCATTATTTTATGCATGGATACGGAAGATGTGAATTAATGCATCTTGCAAACAAACACAATATTACGAAACTTATTAATAACAAAGTTCTGTCGCGTGAAAAATATCGTTGGTTACTGTAACATAGATTAACTCGCGTGCGACGACCCTCGAGACATGTAGCAACTAGTAGTGGCCATCAGTTAAAGTGACGAACTTTATACTAACTGCACCGAAACATAGAATTGCACTACAAATTCGAAGTTAAAACGAGCTGTTCGGACCAATTAATTATACAATATTTAAGCAAAAGTAAAAGAAATTAAAGAAATTGATGAATTCGATTCAATTTATAGAATTGCTTTAGCTCTAAGAAAATATTCCTCTCGTCATCACCTACGCTCAAGTGCGAGAATACCACAACATACCACGGTTATTGTGATTCGGCTCGATTGATGACAGCTACCTTTTAAAATTATTGTTAATTTCAACAAAATACCATATGTCACATGTGACATAATAAAAATGTATGCCTCAAATGTTGACTTTAGAACCTTTATGAAATTTCTATGTTAAAAATGTCTAGAACGTTGCTTGAAGTTTGTTAAAAGGTAAATCGAATTCGAATTCAATTGGCTTGTTTTAGACAGCTCTCAATATCGAATTTAGCACAATTTTGAAAGCTGGAATATAAATCATCGAACTGTCATAATTTCAAAATAGTTTAACTAATGATTATTATACAGTGTTGCGTTACATCACTTATTAGTTTTTGTGCGGGAAAATTTTGTAATTGTTAATTTAACGATTAGGTTTAGAATTTTGCAGTTCGACTTATTAGTACTCGTTACGTTATGAAAGCAATGTGTGACGCCCGGAGCAAGCCCCAACAGTTTATTTCCTGAAAGCGAACGTAATTTTAAAAGCAACGTGTCGTTTAAATAAACCCAGAGAAATATACACGAATTAAGAAAATATGTTAACCAAAGCAGTGAAAAATTTCATGGAAAATTAAATTAAGATAAAAGCTGACGTTAAAACTGGTCAAAAATTAGGACCGAAAATAATGATTTAACACCATGAGAAAGGAAAAATGCACTAGCAATCAAAGAGATAGGCCAGAAAAAAAGAGGAGAAATGGAAGTAGATTCAAGATTGGACATGAGAAAATAAATATGGTTTAAATGGCATAATGTTACTGGAAATTGAAAAGAATGTGTGCGAAACTGGAAGAAAATAAACGAATATGTTAAAAACGGAGGAAAGGAAAGAAGTTAAAAGGGAAATAATAAAATGAAATAAAAGCATGAAAAATTAAGGACATTTGTTAAAATTTAGTAGAGTGAGACAAAAATAGATAGAGATAGAGAGAGAGAGAAAGCTATTGCTGGAAGTGGATGTATAGTATAGTACATAGAGACGGAAAGATTCCCCACATGAAATGGAAAGCAATATCAGAAAGAATATTAACTATTAAGATTGAAGAAAGAGTACAAGAACAATTATACAACCTGAATCCAAAAACTAAAGGGCTAGGAATTGAAACGATGTGGGATGATGTATTCAAGAAAATTATTATCGGATCAGCGCGGCAAAGAGTCAAAGTAACCATCAAGGGCAAACATCATGGTAGAGAGCAGACATTAGGCAGCAAGTGAACATTAAAAATATTTCTCAAAAATACGTAAATAAAAAGATAATAGCAAGCTATGAGGAATACAACGAGTAAATCACAAATTGAGAAATATTAAGAGTAACCAGCAAAGGTTCTACAGAGTCTTGAAAATCCTAAGAGGCAATAAAAAATTTGGCCCTGCGATGCGAATTTTTCGATGAGTTTTGTAATTTTAATATATTTTGCGTTGGTAATAACTTCATTTTAGCACCCAAAACAGTGTTAAAATGAAAATTTGGGTGCTAAAATGAGTCTGGTATAATTTTTTTTCTTTATGTGGCAACGGTTTGGCAGCCTCTAACGTCAACGAAATGTCAGTTGCAAGTAATAATCTCTGCATTGTTTTCGTTGCACCATTCTTCGAATTTTTGATATTTGTGTTCGTATTAAGAACGCGCCTTGTTCCGATATAAATTCCCAATCGTAGTTTGTCCAATTTCCCGTATATCGGGTGGAGTACATTGCGAGTCTTTGCAACTCATATTGCGTCAAAGAAAACTGACATTTCAAATTAAACGTTCGACCGCCTCCTTATTTAATTTCACACAAACGTTACCAACCCGCGCAAATATCCCTAAATGTTGAATTACTTAACAAAGTTTAATTTTTCACGTAAAAAGGGCGCAAAGTAGAAAAAATAGTATAAAATACTCGTACAGAAGGCCATTCAGTGCATTCGTACGTTCAGCCACTCGCCTTAGCGGCTCGTGGCTGAATTTCGGACTCATGCCTGAAACAGTGCCTTCTGTAACTTGTTTTTTAATATACTATTTTCGAATACGCTTATTTAATTTAATTTTTACTGCGTTGTTTACAATTCTAGAATTTTGTTACACAGAAGCTGCTTGCTCGGCGGTTGGGGACGCTCTGACCAAATTTTTTTTAGTTTCCCTTTTATACTGCTGGCCGTAGCTATTCTGATTGACATCCGAATTCCAATGGTTTGTTGTTGTTAAGCGGCCAATCTGACATTTCGATGCATATAAAATGAACATAACCTCACTTATTTTCCTTATTTTATTATACAATTCCTAGCGTTAAACCGGGTTTTCGAGTAATTTGATTATGTTAAAGTAATTTAAATTTGTTGTACTTTCTATTTATGCTGTATTGGCTTGTATTTAGGTTTTAAAATTATATTTGAAGTCAATCCTTCCGGAGTCCTCGGAAACTGCCTCGTTACCTCTTTTTAAACTGCCAAATTAGGTGTTTCATTCTCCGTAACGAATTTTTAATCATTACAATATATACATATATATGAGGAAGATTTTATGGGCATACACCCGCATGGAAACACGCAACCGCCGATACGTGTTTCTGACTTATTAGTCTTCATCAGGGCGGCATTTCGAGTTCGAATATTTTCGAAGATTTTCATGATATACATAAAGTATAAGAAAGTAAAAATATAACATAACACCATATTGTTATGTTATATATTATACATATGCACATATATGTATATTATATACCAAATATTTTTACCTTTACTGAACTTACAAAATCTTACAAAGTACCAGTATAAAAGACGCACAGCGTTGACCATAAAATGATATGAAGTCAGATAATTAAATATTCATATTTCACTAACGAGGCCCGGATTAATTCGCCCGCCCATTCATTTTGTGTTGACAGTTAACGTACCAATTCAATTTGCGTTCCGCCCCTTCAACATCTGTGGCGTTCAATGATTTATTTTTATCCAAAAGCTTCCATTTACGCGTCCCATACAAATAATATACATCGATGGAATGGACATTGAAAATGAATATTTATATACATTATTTGGCAAAGGTTAATACGTTCACCGTTACGTACGTGTGGCAAGTGATGCGGTCTATTTTAATATGTGGCTGCAAACTAATGGATCCTGTAATGGTTGGGCATATTGATAATCTAAGACGTTTTAGTTACTTCGCCTCAAATGCTCAGTACGATCAACAAAATGGTGTGTGAACTAAGTGAGCAAATAGGAACATCTACACTATTTTCCGTTGAGTCATGTGTCTGCTCCTCTCATACTGCTTATGTTAATAATTATTTATTTTCTTTCTACGAGTACATGATCAATTTGATTGCAAACCCTACCGTCTGGCTGTCCCTTTATATATTTCCTTGCTTGGTTGGTGTCCATATCATTACATATTTTGTTTTTACTGTGTAATAATATTGTTAATCGGTACATATCTTTTTTCGCAATCTTTACTTTATAATTTCCAAGCACTATTTTCACGTCTTGTTTCCATAACTTTTCATATTATTCTCTTCTGTTGTTATTCCTCTGCGCAATATTGGTTTGAAAGGCGCCATTTGGTCTATATATTATTTGTACCATGAAGTCAGTTTCGAGTCTTTTCCATCATTTTTAAAAATGTCATATATCGTACATCTGAAATATTTAGCCTTAGTTGTTTTGTTTCTCGTGGGGCTGTTATCTTATATCTTCTAACTTCCCTTATTAGTTTCTTTAAAATTAGTATTTTTCTCCGTGTCCTTTGTTCGCATGGCCGCCTTTAAAATATATTACCTTATATCTACATTGTTTAGTTTTTATTTGGGCGATGAACTGCGTATTTGAATTGTCCCTAAGAGAGTTATTCCGACGTTTCGGCAAAACCACAGGTCTTCTCAGTCGAACTGATTTAGAAAAAGACCAACAAGAACAATTGGGCTTCATTTAAACATGACGAGCAGCAATGATCTGTGTTTACGCTAGACATATACGAAAAATGAAGTATCTAGCTTTTAATAACATTTAACTCAAGTTTAATCGCGTAGCTATCACACGATAGCATATTGCATCTCTGGTAGCTTAGATTCAACCTCAAGCAAAGACAAGGAAATGAATATACAAATAAAAGCTTTTATTATTATGATAAAATTTATTTAATTTTTCAGACAGACAATCAATATATTGACAAGAATTAAATGAACTAAGTTTTTGACTAGTAATAATGTTAGCATTTTCTTGTTTTATATAGTTGCGTATATAAGTTTATTAGTGAACTGTTTTTGGTAATCTTTATATATTAAAATTTAATCCATCCGATATTAATACTACCGTATTAATTTTATGCTTTATAGATTTTTGTGATGACAAATTTAGTACCTACCTGAGCTAGTTTTTTCTTGAATATCACAAAGATGATAATAATTAATCTTCATTGCGAATGACCGTAGTGTCTAAAAGGTTTTTATATTGTTCTAATTCAAATATAAATTGCAAATATGTACGAAAATGGTGGAGTGAAACTGGGGGCGGGGAGAATATGGTCGTTGGCATATGCGGACGACATAGCCCTCATAGCGTAAACCGAGGTAGAACTTAGAGAGATGATAAAAAGACTAGAAGGATTCTTAGAAAAAAGACGTTTGGAATTGAACATAAGAAAGACCAAAGTGATGAAGTTCAAGAAGGGAGGTGGGAGAAGGAAAGAGATTCAGGTGAAATGGAAAGTGGAACCGTTGGAACAAGTGAGGGAGTGGACTTATCTGGGGGCAGTAATTGAATTACAATTATTGAATTACACGCGAGTATGTTGAGTCAGGGGGATCAAAAAATTCTTATAAATTATGTTTTAAAAACGCGATTATCAGAAAACGCGAAAGTTAGGCTCAGTTCAAAATATAACACGGTCAAGAATTAGTATCAGACTTAAAAATAATTCTGTAACACGGAAATCGGCAACAGTTCTCTCAAACCAACTTCACCAAGCTAAACAGCAATTCAAATCGGTTGACGAATTTGGACGAAATATTGAGCAAATGTTAAACGAATTAACGCTGGCCCAGGCGGGTAGCAAGGAAAATCTTTTAGAATTATTACGGGGAGTAAACGAAAAAATTGCGATAAAATCTTTCTGTAATGGTATTCGGAACGTCGAAGTGTGAACAATTTTAAAAGCCAGAAATTGTCAAACATTAAAAGAGGCTATTAATTTGGCAAAGGACGAAGAAGCCAATAAACCTATAACGTCAACGATGTTTTATACACATAACAGAGGACAAAATCATAACAATAACTACAACGGTTTCAACAACAGGGGACATAATTTTAGAGGCAGTCAAAGAGGTTGGTCCGCCACCAACTATCAGAGCTACAACCCACAACGTGGTTCGTACCGGGGGCATCCACAACGAGGTTTCCGAGGTCAAACGACTCGCTTTCCAAGCGGCAAAAGATTCGCTTCACGAAGAGTATTTTATACGGAAACAGAAAAACCGACAAAGCCTGATCAGTTTTTTCGTGAATCAAGAGTGAAAGGATATAATATTAAGAATGAATGGAATGAATTTTGCGAGAATGAAATGTAAAAATAAAAACGTATTATTTTTGGTAGATACCGGAGCATCAGTAAGCATTATTTTTAAAAACATATTAAATGACGAAAAAATCGATACCCGACAAAAAATAACAATAAATGGTATTGCGGGATCACAACCTCAAAAGGTTCTACAAAATTAACTTTAAATGTAAAAAAATACAAGATTGAGCATGAATTCTTGGTTATGGATGAATTTGAAACAGAAATGAATGGAATTATAGGATCAGATTTTTTCAAAGAATATAGCGCTATAATTGATTTTAAAAAAATTTCATTTTCATTTTCAACTCAGAAAAAATGTAATACAATTAGAATCAAAATTTAACACGTATACCCCTTTACCACCACGGTGCGAACTTATAAGGTATTTTTGGGTTGACAACAACGATGACTGTGTGGTATTGCCAGGCGAAATTTCCGAAGGAGTTTTCACAGCGGGAATAATAGCAAGGCCAAAATCACACATGATTCCAGTTCGATTGCTAAATACAAATGAAAAAGAAGTAAAAATAAAAAACTTCAAACCAACTTTTGCAAAATTAGAAACATATGAACTTTATAACTTTGATTCACTTACGAATTCAGTAGCAAGGGTTGATAAACAGTTGGAATTAATCAACATAAATCATTTAAACGATGAAGAGAAAGATTCAATTGAAAAAAATTGCGCCAAATACGCAGATATATTCTTGTTAGAAAATGACCCTATAACAGAAACAATAAAATTAAAAGATCAAGCAAATCCGATTTACGTTAAACCCTACAGGTTACCAATGGGATTGGAAACTAGTCCTAGTTCATTTTCGAGAGTAATGGCACATGTTATATCAGGATTAAACTACGAGTCATGTTTTGTATATCTGGATGATCTTATTGTTTTTGGAAATAATTTAAAAAGTCACAATCAAAATTTAATAAAGGTTTGTAATAGACTTCGAGAAGTCAATGTTAAACTTAATTCGAAAAAATGTGAATTTCTTAAAAAAGACGTTCTACATCTGGGACACCTAATCTCAGCAGAGGGAATTTCTCCCGATCCAAATAAGATTAATACAGTTATGAATTATCGAATTCCAAAAACACACATGAAACAAAGCGATTCGTAGCTTTCGCGAATTATTCAGAAAATTTATTAAAAATTTTGCGGAAATCGCAACACCTTTAAATAAATTAATGCGTAAAGCAGTTACATTTCATTGGGTCGAATATTGTCAAAAGTCATTCGAAACGTTGCAAAAAGCACTCATGGAACCACCAATCTTGCAATATCCTGATTTGTCAACAACGAATCAGTTCATCTTAACGACAGACGCTTCAAGGTATGCAATTGGATCAGTTCTTGCAAATTTAGACAATAAACCAATCGCATACGACAGTAGAGCATTGAATAAAGCAGAAACAAGATTCGACACTATAGAAACGCTCCACACTATTAGCAATAGTGTGGAGCGTTAAGCATTTTCGGCCCTACCTATACGGTAGAAAATTTCAAATCTATACTGATCATAGTCCACTAGTATATTTGTTCGGAATGAGTAATCCATCATCAAGACTAACTAAGTTTCGAGTGATACTTGAAGAGTTCGACTTCACGATACATTACATAAAGGGAAAGAATAACGCTGTAGCAGACGCATTATCCAGAATACAGATAAAGTCACAAGATTTAATAGGAATAGTCGAATTATTGAAACGCCTGTAGATTCAACAGAGCTACGAATGCTAGATAAATCATCGAACATAAATGAATATCAATTCATTAAAGCGGGCAACACATTATTTAACAAAAAGGCAAATATAATATATATAAAGTAAAGTAACCGATCAGTTCAAGCCCTAGACGCTGAATTGAGGTTCTTGCAAAAAAAT
Source organism: Geotrupes spiniger (assembly GCA_959613385.1). Taxonomy (NCBI): domain Eukaryota; kingdom Metazoa; phylum Arthropoda; class Insecta; order Coleoptera; family Geotrupidae; genus Geotrupes; species Geotrupes spiniger. Next base: position 1,553,446 of record OY390738.1, read on the forward strand.
TGTGTGGAATATAAAATCCCACAATTATGCATCTTAAAATGCGATGAGAACGAAAGTATAATGACCCAGCTATCAAAGGAATCTAAAAAGCTCAAAGACTTTAACATAAATATCTGTATTATAAATCATTCTAATAAAATCAAATGTAAGAAAACAAGGCAACTGATTTTGAACGATTTTCATATGCTGCACACCGGGGGTCATGCAGGAATAAATCGCATGTACGCAAATATTAAAAAACAATATTATTGGGAAAACATGAGAGATGATATTTCAAAATTTATTGCGAGGTGCGATGACTGTCAACGGTATAAGCACTCGAGGGCTCATATCGAACCACTGACAATCACCACCGCAGCTTCATCATCGTTTCAAAAAATATTTTTAGACTTAGTAGGTCCATTGAATCAGGGCAATGAAGATAATAAATATATCTTAACGATTCAGTAACTAAATTCGTAGAGGGGTATGCAATCACAAATAAAGAAGCTGAGACAGTAGCAAAAACATTTGTAGATAACTTCATTTTAAGGTTCGGGATACCACAAACTATTGTTACAGGTCAAGGGTTAGAATTCTTGGCAAAAGTTTTTAAAGAATCCGCAAAACTTCTGGGGATAAAGCAATTGCAGGCGACGTCTTACCACCATGAAATATTGGGATCTTTAGAAAACACGCACAAGAGTTTGGGGGCGTATCTACGAATACAAACAGCTAAGTTTCCAGATACCTGGAGCAGTTGGGTACCATACTGGTGTTTTGCATTTAACAACACGGTACATACATCTACAAAATATACACCATACGAATTAGTTTTCGGGAACCATTGCAAGTTACCAAGTAATATTGTGAACTGCAGTAAACCAATATATAATTTCGATAATTATCATGACGAATTAAGATTTCGATTAAAATCTGCATGGGCAGATGCAAAAAATAATTTAATAAATACTAAAAGTCGAAGGAAAGAAGTTTTAGATAGGAAATGTATAAATGTTAGGTATACGTTTAACGATAAAGTGTTAGTGAAAGCAGAAAACAACAATAAATTAGAAACATTATTCAAAGGTCCATATAAAGTGATCAGTGAGGAACCACCGGACGTTAAAATAAAAATAAACAATAAAATAATAGAGGTACATAAAAACATAACAAAATTGTACCGAGACAAAAATCAGTGTAATAATTAAGTTCTAGATAAGTAGGATTAATTAGTTAAGGAAATTAGAATGTATAGTGTGTAATATAGAATTATATAATTAAATAAGAGTTAAGAATTACTCAAGGAAAGTAGTGTAGAAATGGGTCATATAAAATAGAAATATTTAAGAAAATGTTACCAGTAAAATTTTCTTTCCTTTTGGTGTGTGGTGTTAGGAAATGCCGTAGCCAAAATGTGTTATTTCCGTTGCGTATAATGCAATTCAGCTGTTTTACGTACAAACACCATGCATTGCATCAACAAAAAACCAAGTTCGATTATTCGGCATTAACGACAAATACGATATTCGCACTCGTCAGAGGAAATTGCCGAATGATCATTTATTTCAATATAAGATAAGTCAATTAGTTTTAATGCAACAATAGTCGACGATGGGAATTACCAACAAGGTTCTTTTGCAAGTATTTTATAAGTGCACGAACCTCTGATTTTTCCATTTTTAGAATTTTTCTAAACTTGTCTACTTAAATTTTAAAATATTTGAACAGGTAACAAGTGACAAAACTGCAATTGAAGCAACGTAACAAGAAATGATTAATACTTTAATTTGTCAAATTCATTCAACACCACTCAACGCCTACTATGCCAGGGACGGTAAATGATGATCTCCCCTCGTATATGGCTGTATATTGTAAAATATTTGTGTTAGTAGTTATAAGTAACATATAGTTTTCTCAAATTGGTCGAAACCTTGCACACATCGGTTCATTTTTGCACACGCATATTCATACATCCCTGATTTCCGCAATCCAATATTACTATATTAATACGTTTTCCCAAATTATTGCATTTGTACATTTATAAATTCTTTAAACGTCGCTTATAGTAATCTAGCGTGATAAGAGGGGGTAGGGGTGTAGACATATTGAGTTATCTGTATGCTGTGGTCAGCACGACATTTGCTCATTGTCTTAACTCGTTGCTGATGTAGACTCTGGTTATAAATTCTGGCTTTTATCTTGGGAAATAAGGGCAATATACGTCCCGTTACCTTCGTTTTATGGCCAGGTCGATTTTAGATAGCCGGATGAAAACTCCGTAAAATCACAAACAATAGCGTATGGATTATTGGAATTGGTATGTACTTCACAAATAGTGTGGAATATACGAGATCATTTTTTAAAACTTAAAGACAGAAACTAATAGGTAAAATCAAAGCAGTGATTCTATTCAAGAAAATGTACTCTATTATGATATAATAACGTGCAACAAGACTGGAAGAAAATTTGGGTGTATTTACTTCTACACGGACATTTCTTACAACTATTTCACAAGCGTGACGTCTTTGAGTGAATTAACAAGATTATGTTTGTGAAAGAAAATTGAATAATTTATTTAACAATTTTTCATCTTAAGTGAATTGATAATATTTTTTTATTAATCTATCTTCAAGTCTATTTAACATTATCTTATTGGCATATTCCATTAATAAAAAATTAATAATTAGTTTAATGTTCACAAATAATTATTGTGTCACAAAAGTTTCGGTTTATTAGACTATCATCGAGCGATTACAAATAACAGATTTTGTAACCGCTCGATAATGACCTAGTAAGCCGAAACAATTGTCGCTGTACAATACTTATTTGTGCAACACATTAAACCTAGTACTGTCTTCATTAATTTTGTAACAAAGTTTCACCTAGTGCCAACCACCAACTCGATCAATGTGATAGAAATTAACGTATTCACCTTTCATAACAAAATGTTCAAATATTAAAGTGTGTATAATGAAATAATATGTTTTAATTGACTAGAAGTTTGTTTTAATGTTTTAATAAAAATATAAAAGTGAAACAAAATGAACAACTGGAAAATTGTCTTTTAATATTATTACATATTTCGAGTTCCTGTTCCGAAGCTTTCGTTCGTAACTTGTCTTAATGGTTCGTGGCATTAGAATTTACCGAGAGGGTCTGGTAATCTCGTACGAGAACTGAAATAAAATCTGTGATCTGGGAGTTGATTTTAACTTTGTTCCAGAAAGATTAATAACGGAACGGTCGGCCCGAAGACGAACGAAGGGAAGTAGATAATTCGATTTAGAATGTTAAGTGAAACTTAAGTGGCATATTAAAAATACTTATTACGCATTTTTAATGCTGATAATTAAACTACGGCCACATTATTAATACGTGTCATCTGTAATTTTACTTAAGAATTACATTGATGCAGGTGTGGGTGTCATAACGTATTTGAAACAAACGTGCAACTATTGTATCGAATGAAATTGACAGAAAATAATTATATAATATTAAATTTACATCTACAGCTACAAATTAATGTATACGACGCGATCACAAAATATTTTCTATACTAGTATATGATATATACCTGTTGAAGTGGACACAGCTATCTGAACGCTCCGATTTAAAACTGTGGGGTAGTTCCATCGTTACTCATGGCACCACGAAGCGCGTTGACATGTCTGAACATTTACCCTTAATTGCTATATTTGGATGTTTGTATGCGCACAAAAACGTATGTAAATGATTAATTCTTCTATTGTGAAATTTGTACAATATTTCACCGTAAATTAATTATATTTACATTGATTGTAGGTGGATTCTTTTGTTGCTTTTAAAGGAAAAAGTTCGTTATTGTGTCTCATAACCGCGCAAATTTTAAATGCATATGTAATTGTAATCATGTAAATTATGCTTATGAAGTGGATAACATTTTCCAAGCATTTAACAACCAGCGGTTTTCTACAACGTTTGGCTAAAATGTGTATGTTTATTTAGAACTTTTCTTGAACGTGATGAATCCTATTACTAGTTAGAATAAAGTTTTTATAAAAATATTGTGTACACTCCCAATGAACCGACATCATATTTAAATAAATGCTACCAGATATGTCTAAATATTATAAAAAAATAAATTTATATAAATTAATATTTAATTCACTGTCGGTGATCATGTGGCCGTTATGTTGTTAATATGCTCGTTGGGTATTAAGATCCTGCTTTAGGAGGCCTCAAAATAGCGTTATTGGGGGAATTTTTTTAGGACAGAAAAAAAATGAATTTTTTAGAGCATTTTATTGCATATTTGAGCATTAAAAAAAAATATTTCGAGAGAAAAATATTTAAACGGAACCGATTTTTATGCACATTTGTGCAACATATTTCAATTGCAGTCTACAATCGGTGGGAAAGATGTAGCTCGTAATTTTTGTCTAAAACAAAAAAAAACAAAGACAATTGTAATTCTCATATATTTTCTTGTAGGTGAACTTAAAAAAAACCCAAAATTTTGAAATTCAAGATTTTTCTCAGGTTTGAAAATAAATGTGCTCCTTGCAGGAAGAGAAAATCATTTCAACTTGCTAAAGTTGTTGAGATTTTTTTTTTCATTAATCTTTTTAGTTCAAATCAAGGAGAATGCTACTGAAGCTAACAAAAGTTTTGTATCGTTTTGATTGCTTGTCTAGTTTTCTCGCAATCACGCCCACCAGTTTAGAAAAATCGTAAAAACGAAAACTCGAGAAAACGCGCTCTAAAGTTTACGATCAGCAAAAATGTTAATTTTCGATTACTTACGGAATATCTCGTTATAATCCAACTATAGCGCTTACGAATTCAAAATATTATTGTTTCGAACGACCGATTTTTTCAGTACATAGTTCGGTGTTATGTGACTGCGGGAAGGGGGCGCGCTTCGTTTGTCCGAGCGTTTATAGTACGATTTCCTTCGAGGGGAAAGCCCGGGAAAGACGTTACTATTTGCGTGACACAGTGGTGGCGTCTATTTTAAAAAGCGAGAAGTTGGGCATTTAAATAAAGAACGGGGGCGAGTCCCGGCGGGGTAGTTTAAAGTGAGAGAAACAATTAAATGGCGTACAGGGACGGATAAGGAAGTGCGGGGGAAAAAGTTCCAGAGATGTTCACTAGGAGTAGGAAATTAACAAGATCGAAAGAGAGAGAGACAGGGGCGGGGAGGAAAGAGGAGGATAGAGAGAAAGATACGGAGAGTGAAAGCGTGATAGAGCTAATCAAAGCACTATTGACAGAAATGAAAGAAATGAGAAGAGAAATGCGGAACTGAGAAGAGAGTTAAAGGAGGATAGGGAGAAGAGGGAAAAAATTGAAGGCGAAATGGAAGGAGGAAAAAGGGGTGGTTGAGTAGTGCGTTATATAGAAGAATTTGATTTTGTGGGATTGGTGGAAACGTGGGTAGATAGTAAAACATGGGTGACGGTAAAGGACAAGATGCCAGGAGGGTTTAGATGGAAGTGTCATTGAGCTCAAAAAGGAGAGGGGAGGGGGAGAGCAAGGGAGGTATAATAACGGGGGTAAATGGTAAATGGGAAGAGGAGGTAAAGGGGGCAGAAAGCAGGTCAAACAACATGCAAGGAAGAAGAATTAAGAATAATGGAAGATGGTGGGAAATATACACGATATACAGCAATCAAAGAATGAAGGACATAATAAAACAAATAGAAGAAGCGACTGAAGGGTTAGAAGAAGCAGTGATGATAGGAGGAGATATGAATGCAAGAACAGGAATAGTGGAAAAAATGGCAGGATGGAGAGGGAGAGAGGGAAGAGAAGAAAGGAAGTCAAAAGACGTAATAATAAATGCGGAGGGAAAAGTATTAAATGAGTGGTTGGAAGAAGGGAGATGGAGCAAGTTAAATGGAGGGAAATGGGGGGATGGAGAAGGGGAATTCACTTACGTGGGTCCAAATGGCAGGTCGGTGATAGATTACGTTGTAGTAAATGAGGAGATGGAAAACGAGTTAATGGAATTTAGGGTGGGGGAAAGGTCAGAATCGGATCACATGCCATTGGAGGTTGGAGTAGGAAAAAGAGTGACGAAGAGAGAGATGGAAGGAAAAGATACGGGAGAAATTAAGAGACTAAGAAATGAATGGGGCGAAGTGGCAAGAGGAAAATATGAAGAGGAACTAAAAAGGATAGACTGGAAGGAAATTACGAGGATAGAGGGGATAGTGGAATGAATGGGGAAGGCGATAACAAAGAATATTAGAGGAAGAGGAGAGGGAAACACATGGTTTGATGAAGAATGCAGAAGAGAGAAAAAGGAAGTTAGGAAAAAATTGAGAGAGGCGAAGGAACGGGTAAAGAGCTGGGAGGAATACGGGGAGGAGAAGAGAAAACAGAAAGCGCTATGGGAGAGAAAAAAAGAGAACAACAGGAGAGGGATATAGAAGAGGTAAGGGGACTAGAGGGGGAGAAGGATATTTGGAGATATTTGAGAAGAAAAAAGGAAGAGCCGAGCGAGGCGGGGGGGAGTCGATAGAATTAGAGGAATGGAAAGGCATTATATGGAGTTGCTAGGAGGATCAGATGAGGGAGGGGGAAACGAGAAAAATAGACAAGAGACAGGACAGGGGAGATGGAAAGAGAAGAATTCACGTGGGAAGAAATAATGAAGGGGAGGAACACGTTAAAGAAGGGGAAGGCCCCCGGAGAAGATGGAGTTGACAGTAATGGATGGATATATGCGGCAGAAGAGGGATAAATGTGGTATGGATGGATAGAAGAGAGATACCAGAAGGATGGAAAAAGGGGGTGGTGGTGCCGATATGGAAAAGAGGGAACAAGGAAGATGTCAAGAATTATAGGGGGATAACGCTAATGGATGAGGTTTATAAGATTTACGTGGGGATGATGGCGGAAAGACTGGGCGTAGAAGTAGAGAGAATGGGGATTTAACAAGAAGGGCAGGCGGGTTTTAGGAAGGGCAGGGGAACAAGGGATAATATTTACATTCTCAACTACTTAGCAGAGAGGGAAATGTCAAGGAAAAGAGGGAAATTGTATGTGATGTTCATGGACCTTAGAGCAGCATTCGACAGAGTGGGAATATCAGAAGGGTTGAGGAAGAAGACGGAAGAACTATACGAGGAAACATGGTGCGAGGTAAGAGTGGGCAGTCAGACAACGGGAAAGTTCAGAATAACAAGAGGACTGGGACAGGGGTGCCCGTTGAGTCCAAAATTATATAACATTTACACATCGGAGATGGAAGAGGTATTAAGGAGAGGGCAAGAAGGGGGGATTAGGATAGGGTGAAAGAGGATATGGACGTTAGCTTTTGCTGACGACGTTGCGGTGTTGGCAGAGACGGAGGAAGGGTTAAAGGGAGCTGGGAGAAGGTTGGAGAAATACCTGGAGAAAAGGAAGATGGAAATAAACGTCGAAAAAGATAATGGTATTCAGAAAAGGTGGAGGGAAAAGAAAGCGGATGAAGATGGTTTGGAAAGGTGAAGAGATCGAGGAAGTAGATGGGTGGATGTATCTGGGAGCAGCATGGACGAGCGGGAATAATTGGAGCGAACATATGAAACAGGTAGAAGATAAAGCTAGGAAAGCGGAAGAAGGGATAATAAGGAACTTGTGGAATAAAAGACACGTAAAATTTGGGGAGAGAATGAAAGTATGGGAGGTGTGCGTAAAAAGCATACTATTGTATGGGGCCGAAGTATGGGGCGTCAAAGAAGAGAGAAGTATGGAGAAAAGATTGCAGGGGGAATTGAAAAAGGCGTTAGGGATAGAGAGATCGACAACAGAATACATAGTACTGCAGGAGACAGGGCAGGATAAGATGGCATTAGAGGCGGGAAGACGAGTAGTCAGATATGAGCTGGGGAAGTGGATGGAGGGGGAGGAGAGGTTGGGTAAGATGGCGTTGAGGGAGATGGCGACGAGAGAAAAGGGAAAATGAGGAAGGCAATTTATAATAAAAGGTACAAAGATATTTGCGCATATGGGGGAAGACCAGATTATCTGAAAGGAGAAAGATCAGGGATGGAGGAAAGAATCATAGCTAGATTCAGGTGCGGAAGTGAGGAGAAAAATAACAAATATTGGATGAATGAGGGGTACAGAAAATGTGAATGCGAGGGGGGGCAGATGAGTGGAAGCATTGGTTAGAGGAGTGTGAGGAGGTAGAATGGACTAAGGAGGAGAAAATAAAGGGAAGAAATTGGAAAAAGATTTTGGATGAGACAGGAGGTGGATTGGCGATTATGAAAAAAATAAAGAGATGCAGGGAGAAGAAAAGAGAAAAGAAGAGGATAGGAGAGCAACAGGGGGACGTAAGGGAAAGAGCAAGCACATGAAAATGTAGATAGTACAATATAAATGGGTATAATATGCCAATAAAGGTCTTTTTTTATATTTTTTGCTCGACACCTCACTGTGTTTAGTGCCGTATCTTTCAAAATATTGCGAATTAGCCGCTTTAACTTTTTATACATATTCTTAGATATATTAGGCATAGATTTGAGCGAATTAGACCCTCCTATGTCGTATGGAATAAATAAGCGTCGTAAAAAAACATGCCATACCACAATTGCTCGTTTTGTAAACTGGAGCTGTAGTCTTTCATGCAAACAATTTCGAGCAAATAGAAAAATATTTTTCTTGTTTTTTGCAGTTGCCTTTAACAGGCTTAATATAATTGGCAATGTTCAAAAAGATTAAAATTTTATAACATAAAACTTTACGAGACAGAACAGCAAGAGAACTTAAAAATGTACTTCAACGAAATGCAGGATAGGAAACAACGGAAATTTGTAAAATTTTTTGATATATAGCGTCAATAAAATACACACCGATTACGTGCTGTGACGTCGTTCATTCGCTATGTATATATATATATACTATCCAAAAGGAGGCAATCTTTGATGAATATTAATAAAACACTATTTACCATTCATAACTTCAAATTATAACACCGTATTAAAATAAACAATAAATATAAAGAATTTTTACCGCATATTTTTTAATTTAACCTCGTATGTTATCCATATTTCGCCAAATTTTAAATTCTTCTAGCACAAATAAATCCACGGTCTATACATAACTCGTCGAAAAATGAAACAGTGGGGAAATATGGACTGACGGCCTTAACCTTAACCTCAACCCACATACGTCACTGTGACATTGATCGAGTCGGCGGTAGGGGCTTGGTGAAACATTGTTATAAATAACGAGTAGTAATGAAAACACTTGGTTTAATGTTCACAAAATATTTAATCTAAGGTAATTCTTTTGACTTGGCATTCCACTATTGAGCGGTTACAATCAATTGACGCTATGTAGGGTAAGATGCAATTATATACAAATTATCGGCGGTTACAAATAAGCTGACTAAGATTGGAAAACAAGTAATAAAAGCAAATCTAAAAATCCCATTAGGTTCTCTGTGGGAAGTTTCACCAGTTCGGTATTCACATTGACAATATTTTTCTTCACAAATTGAGCTTCTTTAATTAGTAAATTTTCTAAATGCCGTTTCTGCACATGATGTATCATCATTATATTACTACGGGACGAACTTCCCCAAGAAACAGTCAAAATTTACCAAAGTTTCCCTTACATACACCAACTGTCCCCTTCCTTAAAAAAAATATTCCAAGGCATCAACATCGTGGTCGCCGACAGAATCGCTAAACCTGTTGGCAAATTCTTTTCCAAGGACAAAACCCCTATTCTTCTTGATAGTAATATTATTTATCAAATTCCCTGTGATGATTGTAACCAAGTTTATATAGGCCAAACTACTCATAGTCTTAAACAACGCATCATAGTCTTAAACACAGCATAAAAGTGACACTATAATCAATCCATAATATTGTGCTCTGGCTACTCATGCCCCTGGCAATAGCCATCACATAAACTATAACGAAACCAAGATTTTAGCGTTTAACGACCACCTCCAAGAAAGAACTCTTATGGAAATATGTTACATTGTTGACTCACCACAGGCGATGAAATCTACCACATTATCAAGCGATACATAACCTAGGTACGCCTAAAAGCATATAAACCGTAGCATTGCTTCAGCAATATTTTATTGAAATAGAATAAACATCAGCAAAAGTTAACGCGGAACTCAAAAACTAACTGGTTACAATTTAGTCTAAAAAGTGTGTTCTTTATGCATCCAGTTCGATATAAAATAAATCATGACAAACCCTTCGAGATACTATGTGTGGTAGGTGAAACCTTCAAAGATAAACTGACATTAGTTTTTCATTGAACGCACATGCACCAATTGCCCGGTAATATGTTTTACATGAGCGGTCAAAAACAGTATCATGATACTATTGTTAGATATAAGTTTTTATAGAAAAACCCGTTAACATAATGATATAACTAAAGGGAGCATGTCGTTGGAGATTGTAGACAAGAAAAATGAAATTGAACGACCAATGAACTAGGTAAGTTTTTTAATTTACTTGCAATCAAAAACATAAAAATTTTCGCTGTTATTAGATCTCCCAACATGATTGATGAACAATTCGGCATTTTTATGGGATTGCATAGTGAACCCTGAATATTATGGTTCTTGAAAAATGAATACGGAATAGGATATGTGCATATAGTTATGTGACTCAATAATACAACTAATATTACTTCCTGCATGATATTATCTTCATTGGAGATTTGTGGGACAAGAAAAATCGACATTTGCTAGACATTATTTTTAACAATTTATAGTACAGACGCCAATAAAGTATTTATTGGCGCTTCTAAATTGCAATTGGGAAGTGGTATGTGAATACAAGTGCCCCAGAATCCAAGCATATTGACAAACTAAAATCATATTTAATAAAAAAATAAAAAACAAATTTTACAAATTGTGTTACTTCAGTAGTTACATTTATTAATAATCACAAAGAAAAATAAATATGGAGGCTAAAGACAAACTGCATATACATTTCGAGTAAACAATTTTTTTAACAAATTAGAAAGCTGTATTCGCATTTTCTTGTATATTCGCCACTGTTCGGCTAATATTTAAAGCTTCATATTTTGGTTACTTAACAGCAGTGAATGTAGGTAGTTCTTGTAACTCATTGAGAGCGGAAGATTTTTTAGCCGGTCTTTATTTTTCGATTGACGTTCGTTGTGTCTAAACCGTACGCTAACTTAATGTGCTGTTATGTATTGGAGTCTTGAAATTATTTAATTGCATTTTTACTTTCTTATACTTTATGTATAAGAAAGTATAGCAATCATGAAAGTTTTCGAACTCGAGATTTCAACGGATATACACGTTTTGAGGTTCCCTGAATCGTTTGTGACTATTTTGGGAATGACGTCTGTGTGTGTGTATGTGTTTTGAAAGCAATATCTCAACTGGAAGTGATGGTTTACTCTTATCACTTTTTCCGTATATCGAAAACGGTAAGATTTATCGAAAAAAATATTCTTATGAAAGTTGTAGATACTGAAATTTTAAACTTTTTCGAAAAATGTAGTATAAATAAGCATAAGAAAATTCAGTGCGGGCCACTGCTGTGTGTCTGCATGTCTGTCTGCCTGTCTGTGTGACTATGCGCGCTCTACGGCCCAAAGGATTAAAGCTAGAGCTCTGAAACATTAAAGTTAACATTTGTATGTAGCAAGGAGGAAAACGTCCTATTTTGAACCTCGACTGGAAGTGATGGTTTACTCTTATCACCATTTTCCATATCTCGAAAACGGTACACGTTACGGAAAAAAATATTTTAAACAACTTTCATTTCATAAGTTTTTTCGAAAAATGTAGTATAACTGAGTATATGTCCTTATTATCTATTTCCGTTACTTCCAACGGCAATATGTGCCTCACTATTTTATCTTGTATGGACTGCAACATGTATAAGTGATAGTTCGAAGCATTACCCCATACCGAAATACTATCGAATTATTGCTTCCACTAACGCGTGGTAAATCTTTTTCAGATTGTTTCCCGGGATCAGATCTTTTAGGTAATAGAAACTTCCTGTAAAGTGGCTCAGTCTTTTAACTACACTGTCAATGTGATATTTCCACTGAAAGTTACTATCTAATATCACACCCAAATATGTTTTACGTTTGAACCTCCCCTATCATCTATTGACACTTGCAGTTTCTCTCCTGTTCTTTATTGTGCAAGCATTTTTGTGAGTGAAATATTATTTTAACTGGTCTTCGATCCCTCAATTTTGGTGGCATCACGTGCAGGCATTTCGTTTTCTTATAATTTATAATCAGTTCTTTATCATGGGCACAACGCTGAAAGCGATTGGAATCTTTCTGTATGATCTTTTCTGCCATGCTTATATCTTTGTGTATCGAAACGATAACTGTGTCGTCAGCATAAAGCCAGTGTTTACATTCCTTGAAACACTGTCCGACATCATTCACGTATAGCAGATACGCTCTCCTGCGGGACTCCTCTTGTTACCTGTGCTTGTTTCCCAATTACCGCACCGATTTTAACAGCGAAAGTCCTATCTTTTAGATAATCCTCATATCAGTCACCTACTTTGCCTTTTACTCCTATGCTCTCTTATGCTCTCTAAGATCTCCAGCAGCTTAACATTTTTTCCATCAGTGAGATTGTACCTTTCTGTCTCTGGTAGCCATATTGATTTTTGTCCAGGATACTAATTTTTGTTAGGTAATTCCAAGTTTTATCCCATACGTATCTCTCCATGACTTTCTCTAACACTGGTGACAGCGATATTGGTCTGTAATTTCTATTATCTCTATGTTGTCTTTCCTTATAGATTGGCCTGACTAATGCCTTTTTCATTTTGTTGGGAATCCTACCCTCTCTAAACGACATGTTGATAATTTTTTTATCGGGTAACCGAATCATTCTATACCTTCTTTTACATCCTGTACGCTCATCGCATTAATCCCTGCTGATTTTCTCTTATCCAAGTCAGTCACTATTTTTGTAATTTCTTCCAGAGATATTTCATTTATTACCATGGATTGAATTTGTCTTGCTCTTGTCCCTCTGAATAAAGTTTCTCCACAACTATGCACAATATCATCTACTTGCTTTCTAAACATCCACGCAAAGTTGTTTGTTATCACTTATTCAGAATTTCTCATGTGTTTCTTAATATTTTCATCCACCGTTCTTTTTCTTCCTTTTCCAAGAATTTCATTAATATTTGACCATGTCATGTTCACCCAATGATTTTTTTTTGCGAAGATATGATCAATGCACGACTGTACAAGGGTCTCATTCCTGAACTCCTCTCTTGTGTAATTATCAATTTTCCTTTCGAAACCATAAGTTATTAACATGTTTTCATATTCCCTCGCACTATTAGATTCACTCAAAATGTCAATATTCGCGTCACCTATCAACACCATTCAATTGTTTTTGTTATTCGCGAAAAAAACTATCAAGTTCCACTATGAGGTGTGTAGCACTATTGTTTGGCGGCTTATTAATTTCTTCCAATATTTTGTAATCCCTTAATTTCATCAGGAATCGTATTAAAGATTTCTGGCACCATAACAGACATATCTTTCACCATACTTGTTTCTTATGCGTGGTACTATATATTTTCCACCATCTCAAGCTCTAGTCTCATATGCATGACTTATGTTTTCTCTGTATATCTTATTGAAGAAGTTGTTCACAATCACCTTATACATGTGTAATTTTCTTATATTTAAAATTTCCGCCGACTTGTACAGCTCCTCCGTATTCGTTCCCTCTGGTACCATATTCCTCACGATTCTGTCCTGTAATGATTGAAGTCTGTCCAACTGATACTCAGATGCAGATCCCCACACCGATATTACATAACTCAATCACTAATTCCTTGTCATTGGCCCAACATTGGAATTTGTGGTACTCCCTTTGCAGGTTTCTCTCAGCCACATCAATGTCTTTGTTTATGGACACCACAATGATCTCTTCCCATTTCACCAGCGATATTCAACACGAACGTACGATCTTCGAGGTAGTTCTTAAAACATTTATGAATGTCACCTCTTATTCCATTTCTCTCTAGAATATCTAGCAGTTTCACGTGACTTATCAGATCGAATGCTTTGGAAAAATCTACCAATGCACAAAGTACATGCATTTTTTCATTTAGTTTTGTATTAATTTTTTGAGAGAATTCCTCCAGTAGTGCTGTCGTACCCTTTTTTTTTGATAGCCAAATTGATTTTTGTCTATTATACCATACTTGTTTAAATACTCCCACATCCTTTCTGAAATGTAGCGTTCCATAATTTTTTCTATAACAGGCAATATTGAAATCGGCCTATAGTTCGTACATTTATTGTGTTGACCCTGTTTGTAGATGGGTTTAATTATTGCTTTTTTCATGTCACTAGGAATAATTCCGCGTCGCAGTGAGCCGTTGATGATACACATTATTGGCACACTGAATTCAGTCTCTAAATCCTTAATATCTGCCACTAATATAAGGTCGATTCCTGCTGTTTTTTTTTCTTATCAAGGCGTCTAATTAACTCCACAACTTTTTGCGACGATATCTCTTCTACCACGGTTGACTGTATTTGACTACTGTCATTTTTATTGAGCAGCTTCTTTTTGCGGAAGTGCCCTAGATCATTTACCTGTCTACGAAACTCCCCCGCAAATTTGTCAGCAATTACCGACCCCGATAATTTAAAATGTTGAACTATACTTTTTTTGTCTTCCTAAAATGTGATTAAGATCTCTCCATGTCATCTTCATGTCATTTCTGTGACTTTGCAGTAACGTCATAAAATATTTCTTTTTTGCCTCTTTAGTTTTCTTCGTCACATAATTTCTTGCCTTATTTATACGCTTCTCTTAATCGTCTCCTATTCTCAGTGGTAACCCCCGATCTTTTCCACAACTGGAAAAGTTTATCTCTCCTTTGAATATTAGCACATAATAAATGTGTTAGCCACGGTTTTGTAGGACGTCGCTCCTTCTGAACATATTCTCTCGTACTAGCTTGGTTCGCCAATTTGTATTCTGCAATTATTCTATCATATAATTCTGCCACCTTTTGTCTCTCGTCCATGACATCCAAAACCATTTATTCTTTAACATGTTTCTATCCGTCCGCGAAATAGTTTTTATATTCTCATGTATCTTCTCTTTTTTATTTTCTTTTATGGCGCAAACAATCATATAATGATTTTACATTTTTTGGACAAGCCGAACCCACATTGTAAGGTAGGTAAGATATTGTACAGGCTTTACCAAAACTATCTACTCAAGTTGAATTCTACACTCTTAAGCCATATTTTTATTCTTTTTATGTTACTTACACTAATACAATTATTATATGTTATTTTTTATTTTTTGTCCACATGAAGCACTATTGCGAATGAATTAGCATATTGGATAAATAAAATGGAAACGAAAAACTTATTTTTACTTCAAGGTAAAGTTATTATTCGTGCTTAAATGAAACGAGTTTGTCATAACCAAAATATTATCAAACGGTCTACATATGACGTAATCAATCTGCGTGCAAGCCTTTCGAACAACTTGAGTTGGTATTTGGACACTTGCACCGAAAGTGGAAGATCGTGTTTGTACCCATTTTATCCCAAATTGTTCCACGATTTATTTACGAATGTAATATATATATATATATATATATATATATATATATAATTATTGTACAAATTCTCGACTGTAAATCACTTAAAATGGTACTTATCTTGTATCATGAGCAGTCAGTCGTTGAATAAAACACTTTTAGCAATATTAAAGTTTATTGCGACACCTTTTTTTGCAATAAGGTGTTTCGGAAACCCTTGTCAAGCAATAAACATTAATATGACAAATGACATTAAATAAAACCTATCGCGGTAACAAGGCCGACTTTCTATTACCCCAGTATTTACTGCAAGAACTAGGGAAAACCTTGTAAAAACCTAGTTAGGGTATTCGACCAACATTTAATTCACTACAATACAATTTAAAATCACAACGATAAAAAAAAAAAAAAATTAGAATTCACAATTTATATAACAACAATGCAAATCTAATATCTACTAATAACGATATTAGATATGCATCACTTCCGTATATTCAGGGTTTATCGGAACGCATTAAACATGCTCTAAAGCCATACGATATTATAATTGCACACACAAACCATAACACAGTTAAAAACATTTTTACACAACTTAAACCACAAATACCAAAACAAAACCAAACACACACTATATACAAAATTAACTGTTCTAATTGTCCAGCAACTTATGTTGGTCAAACATTACAATACTTACATAGACGCATATACACACATAAATACAGTACAACATCTAACAAAACCATTGACACTGCTTTATCCAAACATGCAAAAAACACAGGACATATTTTTGATTTCGATAACACCAAAATTCTTACAAAAGAGTGCAATTATAAAAAGCGTTTGGTTTTGGAGATGTTACATATACAAAAAGACACTAACGCTATAAACTCTAAAACTGACACTCTCAATTTAAGTAAAATTTATAATAATTTATTACTGTGAGCCTGCACCTTTCTAGATTGATTTTTTTCTTTTTCTTTTATTTGTTAATTTAATTTTAGTTTTATTTTGACCAATGTTGAAACTAACTTTTTCACATAGCTTTAGTTTGAACATTGATCAAATTAGTAATTAATATTTAAGAGATGTGACCTTTAATGAACTCATTGTAGAGCTGATCTTTAAGGTTGATGTGTGGTTCTATTTTGGTGCATGCTGGTGTTTACTTTTGCATAGTCATTTTTTATGGCATTGGCATGTATTAACTTGGAATTTATACGTTATCCTTTTAGAGCGGCCCTGCGTTTGAGTTGATTATTGGCACATTAATTTAAGTTTTGATTTGTATATTTTTTTAAGAGGTCTGACCAATGTTGAATTCATTTTAATCATTTTTAGAAATTTTCTTTGTTTTAATGTAATTTTTTTTTTTTTTATTGAATTAAACATTGGTCATTCTAGTAGATTTTTATTATTAGTTCTCTTAGCTAGCCTTTTCACAATGGGAGTTTTGTGGCTTTAATATTAATTTCTAATATTAATTTTGATTTATTAATATTGAATTAATATTGTCACAAAATTCCAAGTGTCCAATATTTCATTCATTACAATACAATTTTTTGATCATTATTATTACAATTGCGGGTTAATTTATTTTTATCTTATCATATATATTTTTTTTTATCGTTGTGATTTTAAATTGTATTGTAGTGAATTAAATGTTGGTCGAATACCCTAACTAGGTTTTTACAAGGTTTTCCCTAGTTCTTGCAGTAAATACTGGGGTAATAGAAAGTCGGCCTTGTTACCGCGATAGGTTTTATTTAATGTCATTTGTCATATTAATGTTTATTGCTTGACAAGGGTTTCCGAAACACCTTATTGCAAAAAAAGGTGTCGCAATAAACTTTAATATTGCTAAAAGTGTTTTATTCAACGACTGACTGCTCATGATACAAGATAAGTACCATTATATATATATATATGTTGGTGCGTAAGTTCTCGCGGCTGAAATCTGTGCTTCTTGGTCCTCGGGTTGTGAACCGCGTTGTAGAAATCTTCCCCGAAGGGTCGCTTCAGCGACCCTTCTTTTCTACAACGCGGTTCACAACCCGAGAACCAAGAAGCGCATATATATATATATATATATATATATATATATGAAAAAAAAAAGGTTTTTACCGCGGGAACAAAGATATATGAAAGGAAGGATTCTTGGGCATACACCCGCATGGAAACACGCAACCGCCGACACGTGTTTCTGACTTATTAGTCGTCATCAGGACGGTATAGCCAAATTAAAAAGGTGGACAAAATTTGGAGATAAAACAATCGGAGTCAACAACAAGCAGCCGACCTCGACATGTGTGATAACACGTCAAAATACCCACACATTGTATGGGAACATTCAACATAACCACGCGGGAGGACATAGCCACCTGCGTGAACAACCGAGCCCAGGATATAATAATAAAAAAAATAGTATTTTGTGTACCAAGGCCAAAAAGTACTGTTTTTTCGTCCGAGTTTTCTTTACGACCGAGGCGTAGCCGAGGTCGGAAAGCAAACGAGGACGAAAAAACAGTACTTTTTGGCCGTGGTGCACACAACATTTTTTAGGCGACCCTCATAAAATTTTCAAATTTATTGCAACATTTACTTACAATTTATTGACATAGTCATTTATGACAACTGAACAATTGCACATATTTGTGACACCTTCAGACATGTTTATGTTTTCTTTGTCTACATTCGAAGTTATTTCGGCTTTATAAACAATAATTACCCAATAATCAGTTAAAAAGTCTATCACCAACACGTATTTACTAATGTAAACAAGATGCACAGTTTGACACTGACGGCAATGTGGTTATTTTTATACAATTTCGGTAACTGTCGGTAGATGGCGCCACCCTATTGCGGACGAAAAATGAAAGCGGACGAAAAACGATTACTTTTCGTCCGCGTTTGACGACTGAAATTTCAATTTTTCGTGTCGGTCGCCTAAAAAAGGTTTTTACCGCGGGAACAAAGATATATGAAAGGAAAGATTCTTGGGCATACACCCGCATGGAAACACGCAACCGCCGACACGTGTTTCTGACTTATTAGTCGTCATCAGGACGGTATAGCCAAATTAAAAAGGTGGACAAAATTTGGAGATAAAACAATCGAAGTCAACAACAAGCAGCCGACCTCCACATGTGTGATAACACGTCAAAATACCCACACATTGTATGGGAACATTCAACATAACCACGCGGGAGGACATAGCCACCTGCGTGAACAACCGAGCCCAGGATATAATAATGAAAAAAAAAAGGTTTTTACCGCGGGAACAAAGATATATGAAAGGAAAGATTCTTGGGCATACACCCGCATGGAAACACGCAACCGCCGACACGTGTTTCTGACTTATTAGTCGTCATCAGGACGGTATATATATATATATATATATATATATATATATATATATATATATATATATATAATTAAGATGGTGTTTGTAACATTTTTTAGTTTACATTTGTTAATATAATGAAGATGCCGAAAGGCGAAATGTACATTGAGAAATAAATATAATTAGTGTGAAGCAATACCAATTGCGTTTAATTTAAGTTAATTTGATAAATTACTAAGCAATTACATGGCGTAAATTATAAAGCAATGAAATTACGAACTAAATATATCGAGAAAACATAAATTGGCTATATACGTTAAAGCACAACTTCATGCAATAACTTAAATACGAAAGAAATAGGAATTATAATAATTTATAACGGCCTCAGGGAAATCTCCTGAGTGCCCCGTAATAAACATTTATCGTCATTTGAAATAATGTGCTTGATTATGGATGTGCTAGAGTATACACATGTGCTGGTATGCGCGTATTCTAAATAGTTGCAGTTATATTTTTGTACTATATGTCGACTAATATTGCATGCACTTTTTCCAGTTGTGCGTTGGCACATGTTGTAGTACCTAACAAAATTACATACACATCTTCGTCTTAATATAATAAATTACAGTACAAGCTCGCTCGACTAATTCTGACCCTTGGAACGCTGTAGTAGTGAATAAGATTTAAACCATAGTTACTTAAAAGTAACATACGAGGGGAGATCATTATTTAGCGTCCCTGACATAATACGCGTTAAGTGACGTTGAATCAATTTGACACATTAAAGTATTAATCATTTTTTGTTACGTTGGTTCAATTGTAGTTTTGTCACTTGTTCAAATAATTTAGAATGTAAGTAGATAAGTTTAGAGAAATTCAAAAAAATGAAGAATCAGAGGTCCGTGCAGTTATAAAATAATTATACAACCATTTCTATAAAATATTTTAAAGAAAGGGTTATCGCCAAAAGAAATTTATGAGGACATGGTTGGTGTATTAGTGAGGGTGCTCTTTTTTACTAAATGGTAAAAAATATCTCGAGAATTTAAACTGGGAAGACAAACATGTGAACATGACAAGGGTGCTGAACGATCAGGGACTCTCACTACCCAAGAAAATGTTAATCGTATATACGATATGATAATGACAGGTATACGACCATTCGCCGGATAGCTGAAATTACTAATTTTTCTTATGGCACTATAGAAAATATTTTAAACAATATTTTGGGGCTAAAAAGTTGTCTGCACGTTGGATCCCACGTTCAGAATCGTTCTAGAGTATTGCATTCTGAAGCCAGTTTGGCAAAGTTTAAAGCAAACCCGTATGAATTTCTTTCTCGATTCGTCACTGTTGATGAAACGTGGGTTCACCGCTTCGATCCTGAGTCGAGGCAACAAAGTATGGAGTGTTTTGCCATCCGCTGGTAAAGTTATGGCCACAATTTTCTGGGACCCAGACGGAATTTTGATAATTGATTTTTTGGAACGCGGACATACAATAACAGGCTCGTACTATGCCAACTTAATTTAAATATTGTGCGATATTGTGTGTTGGGGAAAAAAGATTGGGAAAATTGAGCAAAGGAATTGTGCTTCATCAAGACTATTCTGGACGCAGGATTTCAATTGTTTGAACATATTCACCAGACAATTTAGCAATTATAATTATCTCTATCGGGGAATAAGGATCGCACAGTGTCATATTCTTTCAAAGATACCAGTGAATTCAACTACAGTGACAGCATACCAAGATCTGCAGCTAGTTTGTCAAGATTAGTATCTCCAATAAATATTTTAATTCCTGCTCTTAGAGTATTTGCGTACAACAACCTCTATAATTTGATTGAAATTGGTCGAAGACTATCGAATAGGCAGTGATAATGAACTGGGTATTATTTATGTATTCTTGAAATTGTTGCTTGAGATAGAACAACAATTTATTGGAATGTAATTACAGACGCTAGGGCAGTGTGTTCCGACAACTGCCGTTTTTGGGAACGATGATGACTCACTCTCACTCATTCAAAAATTCTCTGCATTTCTGACGTATTTCGGCGACCCATTCCTTTTTTTGTGACACCCCCTCTGCTTCTGTCTCCATACTCCATATGAAATGCTCGTTACACTACAGTGATCGATTGCAAATTTGCAAATTTCGCGTCTACAAAAATTCTTCATTTTTTAACTGCCAGTACTATCTTGTCTAATGAAATGTGATGAATTTATGATAAAAATTAAATGTATTATATTTTGTTTAAAATATATTTAGTGTTAACTATTGTAGTAACATTGCTATTCACAAGCCTGTTTGATTATATTAAATATGTTCTACTTTCAAAAAAATCCCTCTAATTTGCGTTTTTCGCATCCATCCAAATTTTGAATAATAATTTGATACGTATCCTATTACGTACACTATTATGCGCGAAACAATTAAAAACGTATTGTGTAATTTGGTTATTTAAATTACAATTTTCGTTTATTTCGCGCGACCATAAATTTCACCAGAATTGCATTATAACGTCCGAACAGAATAAATTGTAGATTTTTTACCGGGTCGTTAAATTCACACATAGCAGGCCATGATGTTTACATATTCACTTTGATCAAAAAATTATATATTCGGCGTTGGTGCGCGAACATAACAAATGCTGCACCGATTTAAATGCAAGCATACAGAGCTTGAATCTATTCGCTTGCGTCACGATTGCTATGTAAATTTGCTTACAGTGGCAGTGCAACTATTTGAGTTATTGCATACACTTGCGAAGTATCATAATTTCACACACCAAACGTAAACAGTGTCAGAATACTGTTTAATATAGTTTGGGTTGAATACTATGTAATGCTTGAAATAATTGGAAATTTACGTTTGGAAAATAATTATATTATATTATATATTTTTTTGTTTAAAATCCATTAAATAGGCATGAAAAATACAATTCACTAATCAACAGTAGAAATTACATATACTAAAGCACAGAAATGAACACAACTTTTTACTTTCTTATTAGGATTAGGATTATGAAATTTAACTTAAGTTTTAAGATTTGTACGTGGCTCGAGAGAAAACCTCTTGTTTTTAAAGCAATATATCAATATTTCAATTTCAATTTACCCTTGCCAAATTTTATCTCGAAAACGGTAGGTGTTACCGAAAAAGTAGTTCTTATAAGAGTTAAAGACAATTTAAACAACTTTTGTTTGAAAAGTTCTTTCGAGAATTCCACTGTAATATACAGTGTGTTTCACTTAAGAGTGTAACACCCTCATATCTTTTTTATTTTTAGTCCAATTTTAGTAATTTTTTTCTCAAAATTAGAATACCTATTGCTCAATTTATTCCCAAAAAACCAATTGTCTTCTTTAAATGCAAAGCAACCTGCGATGGCAAAATAAACTGCAAAAATCAAGAAATCACTTTAGGGATTTTTTTATCGAAAAATTTTACTAGTAATAATTGATCAGAATTGCCCAAAAACCCTAAATCCAAAATTTTATGAAAATTAAAAATGTTAAAATTTCCCGTAAAAGTCCGTAAATACTGCGCCGAAAAAAGGACGATGTGAAAATTTTGTTTGAAATAAACTCTGAACTGTCAAAGTTGTTTAAAGTTGTTGTTGTTTAGGCGCACCTGTGCAAATAATATTTACCGAATTGGTAACTACTTTTGAAGAAATTTTTCACATTTTTAATTTTCATGAAATTTTGGATTTAGGGTTTTTGGGCAATTCTAAACAATTATTACTAGTAAAATTTTTCGATAAAAAAATCCCTAAAGTGATTTCTTGATTTTTTCCATTTATTTTGCCATCGCAGGTTGCTTTGCATTTAAAGAAGACAATATTGGTTTTTTGGGAGTAAATAGAGCAATAAGTTTTCTACGTTTGGGAAAAAAATTACTAAAATTGAACTAAAAATAAAAAATATATGATGGTGTTACACCCTTAAGTGAAACACACTGTATAAACAATCTATTTGGTTTATTGTTTCAATCGTTACGGGACTTCGGTCGTTGGTCGGAATAAAACACTCGCCGCCTTGTGACCTATTTAATTGGCCTTATTATTTATATACACGTAGCACATTGTTATATGATATTCGGTAAGGTAGGTCGCGGAGGGCATCGGACGCCACTCGTGCTATGTGACTGGTAATTCCAATAGTGAACTGTCGTTTTAAACTAATTGACGTATTTTATATTAAAATAAATGATAACAATCGGTAATTCCCTGGAGCACAAGTATCCTTATTTGGATATTCGTTTTCGTCGTTAATGCCGAATAATCGAAATTGGATATAGGTGTTCTTGTACGTATGGACTGCTAGACGCTGAATTGCATTATATGAAATAATACATTTTGGCTACACTATTTCCTCATACCACCATTTACCGGAACATCGCCGTTGAAAAATTCTTTCTATTTCGATGTCACAATGACTATTTTGTGACACTGTTTTTGCAAAAAGCAGTTAGACAAAATTGAATTATGTGTAACTGCTTTTGGTGACTTTTCCGGTGTTGTTGGCA
This sequence comes from Geotrupes spiniger, assembly GCA_959613385.1. Lineage (NCBI taxonomy): Eukaryota > Metazoa > Arthropoda > Insecta > Coleoptera > Geotrupidae > Geotrupes > Geotrupes spiniger. Next base: position 1,576,849 of record OY390738.1, read on the forward strand.
TTAGTTGCTAATAGACTAATGGCACCGATCACCGAAGAAATCTCATGTTGGCAAAGTAAAAAGGCGTTAACATTGTGGTCTAGTTATTCCATGCTGCGACTTGAATATTTAAAACGAAAATTTGAAAATTAGGTATTTTGAAACTAAAATGTCAAAATATTATGGATGTCAGTCATACCCAACCTAAGAGATTAAAACTCAGTAAATGTTTTTTTTATATCTTAATATTAAATTAAATATATTAATGAAAGCGAAATAGAAAAAATAGCATGTAACGCTCGTTGTACAAGACATCTTGTCCCAATTATTCCTTTGGAGCACTCGTCGCTTCACTCCAAACGAATGTCTTGTACAACTCGTATTACAATATAACGGGTGTTTTTTAACATTTGGCCTAAAAGCTGGCCGTGAATGTTTAACTGCGAACGAACCATATTTATTAATTTGACATCTTAACCGTCTAACCTCACTTTTAATTGTCAAAAGTTGTTACTTAAGTGACGTTTGAGTGTACGTACAAAATTGTGGTTCGTTCACTGTTAAACGTTCATGGTCAACTTCGACGTCAAATTAAAAAAACACCCGTTACTATTGTGGTAACGTACGAAAAACATTGCAGTTGCCGTGACTGCCAGATATAACTATCTTATCTGGACGTATCTCGTAAATTGCCGCCTTCAGTAGAAATCTTGTTTAGGTTTCTACTACAGATAGCAACTTAGTTGCCGAAATACGTAGTACAATACGGTAGGGTTTGTTAATTTTGTAAATTTGTTTTTATATTTTTTTTGTAAAAAATCTAAAGTCAAATAAATCTTTAAAAATCGTAAACATTTAAACACAATGTCATAAGGAATTATATAAAAAAGTAAAACAGGTGAAAAACACTAAATGATCATTAACCCATTTGGGCCTGAAACTTTTTTTTTACTTTAAATTTTTTCATGATGTAACTAATTGTTTTAGATCTATAGTATGTTCAGAAAAATAAAATAAAATTTGTTGCTCTTTTCATTTAGCAGTAATTAGGTGTCCTTCTAAAAGGACGGTAGGTTTATATGCTACTTTAAAATTACAAATTACACAATACTTTAAAGATTTTTAAAATAGATGTATGTTCTTAAAATAACATATCCAAGATTTATTTTGTATGATACTGAAAAAGGCATTCTTCCGGGTGTAGGCCAATATCACTTTTTGCACCTAAAGTTGCATTTTTTGTGGCACACATCGCAACGTCTTTGGTTCTCCTGGTACTCTACTAGGTGGTATTTTCTGTCATAGCGGGAGAATTCGTACAAATTTATTGGAGGTTTCGAAGGTCCTCTTTTTGCACCCTATTATATACTCAGTGACATATACACTGCACCACCTAGAAGGGGTGGGAATTTTTGGACCAAATTTGGCAGAAATATTGGACTAGTCTAAGGTAACAATTGATTAAAATTTGATAAAGAAAACACTTCATCTTTTTGATTTTTCTTTAATAATGTGTTGGTCCGCCCCTATTTCTGATACACTCATTGACCCGCCTTGGCATTGATTCCAGCAGGTGATCAATGTCTTCTTGGGGTATGGCGTCCCAAGCAACCTGTACTTCATGCCGTAGAGCTTCTATTGTCAACGGTGGGTTCGGTAGATTCCTCAATCTTCTACCCATCATGTCCCACACGCGCTCAATGGGCGACAAATCGGGAGATCTTGGCGGCCAAGGCAAAAGATTAACATTGGTTTCTTCAAAGAAGTCAAGAGAAACCCTTGCTACGTGAGGTCGTGCATTATCTTGCTGGAAAAGTGGGTCTTCCAGCCCTCGAAGATATGGAAGAACATGTGGTTCTACCACTTCGTCAATGTAGCGTCGGGCGGTCATACTGCCCCGAAAAAGAGCAAGGGTGACCTACTGCCATAAGCAATAGCCATCAACCCCACAGTTCGGTGAACATGCCTCGCAATCAAAAAATCAGGATTGAGCCTTTCTCCACTTCTTCGTCTAACAGTCATGCGACCATCATGCATTCTTAAACAAAATCGCGATTCGTCACTAAAGACAACTCGATGCCACTCCAAGTTCCATTGAAGTCTTTCCATGCACCAGGCCAAACGTTCCTGGCGATGTTGAGCAGTGAGCGGCACAAGATGTGGGCGGTAAGACAGCAAGCCAAAGGTTCTTATTCGACGATAAACTGTTCGTAAGCCTATCGGACGACATTGTACCTATCCATTGATCAGCTATTGATCTAGTTGTAGAGAATCGGTCTCTCAAGGCCATTAGTCTTAAGCGGCGATCTTGACGTTCATTGGTTCGTCTTTGAGCGCCAGTGCCTCTTCTCCGACGTTCAACCCCATGTTCAGACCACGCTTGATAAACACGCATTATTGTTGAGTGGTGCCGTCCCAAACGGTTGCCGATTTCTCTAAACGAATAACCTGCTTCTCGTAAACCAACAATCCGCCCTCGGCCAAAGTCACTCAACTGCTGGTAAACTTGAGGTCTCCTTCCTTTAGGCATCATTAAATACTTGAAGCACTTTAAACTAAAGAACGGGAGCCGAAAAAGTCGAACAAATTAAAAAAATGACTCGATAATTGCTTGTCTATCACCACCTCTAAAAAATGACACAAAAAATTTTAATCAACTATTTCCCTGGACTAGTCCACTATTCCTGCCAAATTTGGTCCCAAAATTCCCACCCCTTCTAGGTGGTGCAGTTTATATGTCACTGAGTATATGTTTCTAGTAATTCTGTTGCTACCATGACTATCCTTGTGTAGTCGCCACGAATTTTGCACAGTCATAACCACACCATTTTTTACCCTTTACTGGTACTCTATATTTACTTAAATTTTGATCTCCGCGGTCACCTCCTCACACGTTTTCATTATAAGATTTTACCCGTCTTGGTTGATCTATGTAAACATACTTTTTCTCTGCCTGTGAAAATCGTTTCACCATTAGCTGGAAAAACTTCGCTACACTATTATCATTACATTCGACAATAACGATTTCGTCATTAGCCAAAGTGTATTCAAAATTGCCACGGTGTTTTTTCTTCATTACCGTAGAACTTGATAGAGGAGACTGTGGAATGCGGTTTTCCCTCATGTTACTAGTAACCATTATATTTCTGATTGTTTATTCTTTTAAAATGGAAAGAAACGTAAAAAAGTTATCAAAATATAAATGGAATGAGTCATATGGCATTTGTTTCAAAATATCAGCATACTGAAGAACAACCGAGGCTCCTAGTCCCATATGCTTATATTTCTCCGGGAGGGTAGTTGACTCGCCTTGGTATGGGTCAAAAGTAACTATATAGCACAGTCACAACGCGCCAACTCAAAACTTGTATCCTCAACGAATGGATTTTCCTCTAATAAATTGTTTTCCGCTATGACGGCCAAAGTAAGAAATTACAGCCTCGTCTATGCTGTGAGTTTCTGCCACTGGTGCCTGTTCTAAAATTTTTTTATTCAGAACAGTCCGCTTTCACTAAATTTGTATTATCATTAAAATGAATATTGCTCATAATATACTGCAATCAATCACGTGACAAAGCATCACACATCAATTTAGTAATACTGTCTTTTCTGTTTTGCCAAAACATTTTCTTACTCTGTAGAGATGCATAACCACTTAGGTCAAAAATACCGATAAAACACATATGTTCATCTTCCGTAATATCTATTACGCGGTTTTTCTGCTGGAGATATTGGTTTGAAAAATCAAGAATTAAGCTCAATACTTCGTTATTGAAAAAAAGACGGAAAGTGGCGGTAGGCGAAATGTTATTCTTCGGATTTTCATTGAGAAGGTCGACTGGCATTATGCTCCTGGTTTCTGTTGAAAGTTTGCTTGTTCGTGAAAGTGAAATGGGATAAAACCGGTATAGGCAGTTAGACAATAATTTTGCGGTCCTAGTGTAATCTGTCAAAAGGTTTAAATGAATTAAATATATAAATCCCACACAAAAGAATTTTTGCCATTCAGCATTTACGAACTTTTTTTACGTTAATCTGTTTCGGACCGGGCTTCGTGCGCGTACTGGAAATTTTTTTCCGTGCCGGTGACAAATTTGTGTTTTATTTTGCCAATAAAAATTCGTAAATTGTTCATTTAAGAAGCTAATGGTACAATTAAGTTATAATTGATCTGTATTATTGACTGTATAATATATAAATCGTCCAGAAAAGAATTTTTGCAATTCAGTGTTTACGAACTTTTTTTACGTTAATCCGTTTCGGGCCCGGCTTCGTGCGCGTGGTGACTAATTTGTGTTTTATTTTGCCAATAAAAATTCGTAAATTGTTAATTTAAGAAGTTAATGGTGCAATTAAGTAATAATTGAATGTATTATTTACTGATACGAGATTCACGATAAGAAGTCTGAGTGCGGGAAAAATTTAGAAATTGTTTGCTATAATGAATGAAGATACGCGAACAAAGTGCGCGAAATGCTATCTGGCATTACCATCCAACGGAGGCTACGTATCATGCAGAGGATGTTATGGTAATTACCAATACGACTGCTCAATTAGTGCAGCTTCGCATGAAAGTAAGGGGCGGGCGGATAAGGCAAAGTGGAGATGTGAGCGCTGCAGAAACGCAAAGAAAATTCAGGAGGATGAATTAAAAGAGCCGAAAAGAAGTCAAATGGAAAGGGATATAGGAGCAAATTAAAGACAATATAAGAGGCCAGCAATTCGTATCGGATCAATACGAGGACATAAAGAAAGGGCAACAAGAATTTATGGCGAAAATAGTCAATTTAGAAAATTGCCCAGCTGGTGACTTCATGTGAGCAGAAGGATAGAAAAATTTCATCGCTAAATGCAAGAATAGGTGAACTTGAACAGATAACTTACGCAAAAAATTTTGAAATACATGGAGTAAAGGAATCAGAGAGAGAAGATATTAAAAAGATTGTGTACAAGGTCACGAATTCGATAGGGGTGGAAATGAATGATAAGGATATTGATGTCGCCCAGAGAGTAATGAAAAAATAGATGATTTATCAGGGCTCCTATAGTTGTACAAATGTTCTCAAAGGTCAAGCGCGATGAAATTGTGAATAAACGAAGAACTACAATATTGAGTAGTGAGATTATAGACGCTAAAGCTACGTTAAAAATTTATTGGGTAGAACAACTCTCCGCTTAGAACAAAACTTTATTGCGGGAAGCTAAGAGGAAGGGGAGAGATGCAGGGTGGAAATACGTGTGGATACAGAATGGAAATATCTTAGCGAGAAAAGAAGACGGATCTAAAATCTGGAATGTGAAAGGCTTGGAGGACCTGGATAAAATAAATTAGATTAAAAAAAAGTTTATTATGTTATTATAGATCTGGAATTCATTGATATCGAAGTAGAAAAGGAGGTGAGGTGTATGGTAACAAAATCATTGGATGACTGATCAAATTTGGTGTGTGACGTTGACACTTTCTCAATATTACATTTAAACGTTCGGTCATTGAAAGCACATTTCGATGAATTTATCGCGGTAATAAATAACAGTTTAAAACTTTTGGACATTTTAGTGTTGACTGAAATTGGACAGAATGAAGATGACTTTGAAGTGGTAAAAGCATATTACGAAATTGACCAGTTTAACATGTTTCATAAATGTAGGGTTAATCGAAAGGGTGGTGGAATAATAATCTTTGTCAAAAAAAATTTCATTGTAATGGAGTCGTGTTTTTGTTTTGATTCTTGTGAAGCAATCTTATTAACAATATCAACGGAGTATAATACTGAAGTCAAGTTATTGGCGGTATACCGGCCACTGAGCTTAAATGTGAATCTATTTATAAAAGAAATAGAATCATTCCTCGTATCAAATAGGGAAATAAATTAGTTTTAATTGGCGACATTAACATAGACATTATGAGTAACACATTAACTACCCAGGAGTACGAGAACGTGTTTCTTTCTCATGAACTGGAAAGGAAAATGCATGAAATAACAAGAGAAGGATTAAGAGATGGTGATTTAGTTAGTTCCTGCATCGATCACATTTACCTAAGCAAACAAATGGGAAAAACATTCAGTGTGGTGATCCAGACGAAAATTTCCGATCATTATATGACTGTGTGCGCAGTAAAAAAATAAAAAAGAAGATGAATGCAAAAATGAAAATGGTTTCGAGGACGGATAGGAAAATGCTGCAGTCGATGCTAAAAGATTCAATGACATGTGATGTTACGCATGAGAGACAAAACGTGGAGGAGTTGTATGAGAGAGTAATTGCAGTATATGAAGAGGCGTATCAAGCAACGACAACAGATTTCGCTAGGAAGGAGCGACGCCACACTAAACCATGGCTCACACAGCTATTATGCGAAGAGATTCAAAAGAGAGATAAACTCTTCCAGTTATGGAAAAGATCGGGGGTGACCACTCGGAATGGAATGTTATTAAGAATTGAATACAATAAAGCGAGAAATTCTGTGACGAATAAAATAAAAATAGCAAAGAAGGAATATTTCACTAAATTACTGATGAGTCACAGAAGCGACATGAAAATGACATGGCAAGATCTCAATGCTATTTTAGGAAGAGAAAAGAAAAGAGCTGGAGATGAGAGTATAATCCAACACTTCAAATTGTCAGAGTCGGTGATAGCAAATAATTTCGGGGAAGAATTTCGCAGGCAGGTGGATGATCTTGGGCATTTCTGTAAAAAGAAATTGCTCTAGAAGAATGGCGGTAGGCAATTGCAGTCCATGGTAATAGAGGACATCACGACGCAAAACGTTTTGGAGATCATAAGAAGCCTCGATAAAAATAAACCAGCCGGGATCTACTGTATAAAAGTGATAGACATTAAAGAATTTAAAGATCAATTCCGCGCGCCAATAATGGGTATCATTAACAACTCTCTACGAAGCGGAATTATTCCAAGTGACATGAAAAAGGCGATAATAAGACCAATTTAGAAGCAGGGTCAACACAATAAATACCTTAACTATAGGCCGATTTCAATATTACCAGCAATCGAAAAAATAATGGAGCGGTACATTTTTGATAAAATATGGGCTTATTTAAATAAATATGGAATAATTGACAAAAAGCAATTTGGGTACCAGAAAAAGAAGGGTACCGTAACACTTTTTGAGGAATTCTCTCAAGTAATAAACACAAAATTAAATAAGAAAATGCACGTACTTTGTACATTTGTTGACTTTTCTAAAGCTTTCGATCTGATTAGTCACGAGAAGTTGCTAGAAATACTTGAGAGAATCGGAATAAGAGGGAAATATATACAACTGGTTTAGGAACGACCTAACGACTCGAAAATTCGTGGTGAAGATCGCGGATCAAATAGGAAAAGTGGAAATTGTAAACAGGGGTGTTCCTCAGGGCAGTATTTTGGGTCCGTTGCTGTACCTACAGTACATGTTAATGACATCGATCAGTGTTTCGAGAATTGTGATTATTGGCTGTACGCGGATGACACCGTTGTCGTGTCGATAAACAAAGATATTGAGGCGGCGGAGAGAAACCTACAAAGGCAGTACCACAAATTTCAATTTTGGGCCCATGATAAGGAGCTAGTGATAAATATTACATGTGTGTCCGCCGAAATTGTGTGGTAGGCGTCACATAAATATTATCCATCACGGGCCAGTCTGTCTACATGATACGTCAAATGGAATAAGAACTAACTGTGGTTGTGAAATGATAGAGGAAGTGAAATCATACAAATATATAGGTATAGAAATAGACCACAATATTCAATGGGGTCTGCATATTGAAGGGGTGGTGAGGTATTTTGCGGGAATGTATCACTACCTTAAATATATAATTCCAAAGGAGCCTTTACGGATAGCGTATCGCGGTCTAATAGAGTCTGTGTTGAGTTACGGAATTTCGGTTTGGGGTTCTGCGTCTGATTATCAGATAGACAGACTACAACAACTGCAGAACAGAATTGTAAAAGATATGGCACCAGAGGGAGCAAGCGCGGAGGAATTGTACAAATCGGTGGAAATTTTAAATATAAGAAATTTACATAGATATAAAGTGATTGTTAACAATTTCTTTAAAAAAACACACAAAGAAGACATAATTCATTCTTATGAAACAAGAGCTCGTGATGGAGGCAGATTCAAAGTACCTCGTGTTAACAATAAGTATGGTGCAAGAACTATGTCGGCTGTGGTGCCGAAAATCTTTAACAGCATTCTTGAGGAAATCAAGAGCCTAAAAAATTTTAGAAAATTTATATCGACAAAAAACTATTAAAAGGCGTAAAAAATCGAAAAAATCTTTATTTAAATTAAAAATGTTATAAATTTAAATTAAAAAAAATCATTATATATCGAACTAAGTAAACATATTTTTAAAGATTGTAAAAAACACTATAAATTACGATGAGAGGTAGTTACAACCGACTCGCTAAAGATAAAAACATTTACGAAGAACGTTTCTTTGGGTTATGCGGTCTTAAATCGGTAAATGTTGGTTGTCTTTATTAGTTGTCAATATTTCGTGAGTAATATCTCACATCATCAGGACATCTACAAGTCAAGTAACAATAGGATAAAATTATTTAAAAATAGGAGATAACTTACTCAAAACGATATTTGAAAAAGTTAAACAAGCATGATAAAATTTTACGTGATGTATGTATTATTTGAGTATATTGATTTTGAACACTTATCTATATAAGTTGAACATTATTTGATTATTGTCACAATTGACATTAAGCCACGTTAAAAAGATAAAAACGAAATTATAATGTTACATTACTACCTGCACGTGTTTACTTAAAGATGGAAACAGCTGCATCCTTGCTGTCTACATTCAACCATTTATTACTTTCTGGTAATTAATTCATAAAGACAATTATCTAAATATAAGAACGTCTAGTGCGGGACACTGCAGATTTCTTAAAATATATCGAGGGACGATATCTGACACCTTTCAAATAATAACTTATATTTTATGACATTCCGCAAAAATGTTGATACATGCAGAGTGGATAAGTCCATCAGTTATTATGCTCGTGTGCATGTATTTTGAATTCCCTCCACGCTACAACTGTCCATCAAGTTCCATTAAAATTCAGCCCTGTTCATATGCATCGCATGCAAAGTTTCCTATCAATATCTCCGCTCTCCAACGTGCACAATTTTCGTATTAAAACAATCAAAAGTGAAATTTGAAAGCAGGTAATCGAAAAAAATAATTAAATGGGAGTAGGAGCGAAACAACCTAGAAACCGATTGTCAATTCAGTGGAAATAAAAATCGTGAAAATTAATTAACAATAGCGAAAGAAACGAATAAGATATTGATATTCAAATCAAATGAATAAGAAACCAAAAGGTTACATAAGTGAAAGTAACAAAATACAAATGAAATAAATCAAATAAAATTAACCGAGCTATAAATAAAGTTAATTTAAGCAGAAAAAACATCAATTTAAAATATATATATATATATATATATATATATATATATATATATATATATATATATGGAAGTAAATAAATGGCAGCAACGTCGATTGTTATATCTAAAATAAGGAGACATAAAATTATCAAATTAAAAACGAAAAAGTAATAAAAAGAAAACGACAGAAAATGGACACAAGCTGTACGAAAATAGGTTACATGAAAACCAAATATCGAAGTGAAATATAAGTGACGTAACAAAAAGCAAGAAAAATGAAACTATATGGACCTAATTATACAATGATTTGAAAACGATCGATCTCAAAAATGCAAACAGCGAATAGCATAGTGAAACAGTTGTAGTGCATCGAGTTACACCGGTTAAATAGGACGAGTATTGAAACTGCTCCGGTGAAGAATACATTGAACATTAGTTAACAAGTCATATTAGCAAGTCACATAATTTTATAGAAAAAATTAGAACGATGCAGCATTATTAAACAATATAAATGATATTTTTAATAATTGCAACTAATTACATTAAATAAATTAATTAATAAATACAGATTAAACATTCGTTTGTTTTATATGATATTACAAATAATGTTGAAAACAATAAACGAGAATGATTAATGGAGTAAACTAATTCATAGTTTAAGTGATGTTGGTGTTTACACTGGTAGGCGTCTTGAAGTCTTCCTTTTTTTAATCAAGCTCTACTTTGTTTACTCTGCCGGTTATTGTCTTGGCCAAAAATATGAATAAAAAACTAGCTATGCGACTGTTTCATTAACCAAATTATTATGGTGTTATGTAAAGCGACCCAGTTATGAAATTTTTCATTTTGTGTAATGATTTCCAGAAAAATACACGATTAAACCAAAATCGCACTTCGTAACATGTTTGTGGGTGTTGTTGTTTTGTGCATTGAAAATCACAAGAAAAGCCCACGTAAAATACAGCGTCATAAGAGTAATTCCGACCACAGTGAAAGCGATAGTTCAGTTAGTTGACTTCGTACATATCGTATAAGCATATATGAATAACTACTAAGATACTGCACCACAATGGGAGAGTGTACTCGCTTGGAATAGTCTTTGACGTGTAAACGAGAGGGAGCCAGCATTAAAATAATCTTATGAAGCGGTATGCGCGAGTGAACTGATGTTCGTGCGAGAAGGACAGCACATTACAAGACCGGTGTCAGGTCTATATGATGCCATTCGTATTAATTCGAGTCTTATATCCTGTATATAATGGAATAGATTTTAGCACAATATTACTTTTATTTTGATGGCTACTAAAAAACAAAACATTAATACATATCTTGTTGGAAAAAACAACAATTAAAGAAGTAAACATTGCAAGTTAATACATTGCAATTTCAAGTGGGACAGGTTTGGTATGAAAGGGCGTTCACGTGCCGCGTTTTTTACTCACCAATAATGGAAATGCCAGTTGAGTTTCGATTACGATATATTTTTTGTGCTTTGCTTGTTTATTTCGTTATTTTGCTCTTGAGTTTTGGTATGCATTTTTATTCACTATCACTATAGTAATATGTCGACTCCTAACCTTTTCGAGGTTTGAAAGTACGGCATTCCTAGCCGTCCTTATTTTCCCACGGGTCGAAAGTAATCACTTTCCATCCACGAGCGAAAAAGTAAGGGTTGCCAACCATTAGACAATTACATGTTCAATAATATTTAAGGCTTTAATAAATTTGGAAAGACTTCGGCAGATGCTTCTTTTAACTGGAGTGCTATAATCCATTTCACTATCTGAGCAATTTAACAAAGACACCAAGGTCGGTGACATTTTTGGCGATTGCGGGGTGGGCGGGTCTGTGTGAGGTGGTGTATCAATGTGGTGCCTAATTGCACGTTCACATTTCCTATCACTTCTTTGTTTTTTAATTTCTAGGGGTGGCGTGTTTGCCCGAATTGTTGAAACTGATTCAGGCTTTTGGGTGAATTTTAATGTAGTGTTTTCATTAAAGTTTTCATGCCAACGAATATATTTTTAAAGCACATATGAACGGCATTCAATTTAGTGCTGTTTTTAAGCTGTTTCTAAACTGACTCCCTTGAAAATGTTCACTACATAATCTTTTATTTTTTTAATTTTGATGAAAACATGTTGTGAAAATCCGGATTTCCTATAAGAAAGATGGAAATATGTAAAAACTAAGAACTAGTACGTACATTTTAAAGATTTCATTTCTATATTTTGTACTTATCGTCGCGATTGCGCCAGTTCGATGGAAATTTATCGAATGATAAGACAATTTTAAATGAAGTACCTTATGATCCTGTAACATGGAGAAATTTTGACTGATTTATAAAACCAAGAAGAATAAAAATCATCCGCTTATAAATTCTAAATGATAAATTAAAAATTTATTTCAAAGTATAGGTAGTTTATTTTCGAATCTCAAGTACTCTTATATTTGTGTGTTATTGAAAAACGCACGTAACGGCGATATTGGTTTGGTTATCCGAAACGCTTATCGCCATGCCGGTTCTAAAGCGTTGTTTTTAACGTGCTGGCCACTGTGACAGTAGCGTCACAATACTACAGAAATGCACCCTCGCCAGCCTTTATTTATTCCATGTGTTTTGCTTCTAAATATATTAGACTAAACAGTAACATCAATTATTCATTTTAATAAGCAAATTTTGGTAACTGCATAACAACTAAAATTATTATGTGAGCATACATATCTACAGGGTGATTCCTAAGTGGCACATTTCCTCAAATTACGTTGTAGGGGACCGCTAATGCAGCCTGAGAAAAGTTTTAAAAGATACACATCTTTGGAAATGTGAAATTAACGTACAACTTTGAAATTTTCAGATAACTAAACAATTATCACAAAATCGTAAAAATTGATATTCAGAATTTTAAAAACTTAAGGATTAAAAAACTTTAATTGCTCCAGCAATTTAATAACAGTGGTTCTTAAAGTTTATTCAACGCTTAACAAAATATTGCGAAAAATTTAACATTTCCAAAAAAAAATTACATTTTTACTAGTGATGGGAATAATCGAGATATTTCAATAATCGATTATTAGTAATCAATATAATTTAATAATCGACTAATATCAGTAGTTACAATTAGTAGCAGTAGTACTAATACTAATTAATGCAACGTACAACATTAACGTTCTAATACCACTAGCAGTGTGTTTTTTAAAGCCGGGCAAATTTACGTCGAAACAGACTATCGTCTAAAAATTTAGATCAAATTATATTCCTTAATACCACATTGGAGTTGTAATGAATAGTTTGCATTTTATTCTGTTAATTATTTTGAGTAATAAGATGGTACCTACTTCTTATAAATTTGTTTTATTAATTTTTATTAATATTGTTTAATCGCACGTTATTAATTTATTATATAGGTACCTTTGTTTTTATTGAGAATTATACTGTTGTTGTTATTTGCTCATATTGCGGCCATGGCTTCGCGTACGACTAATATTAGTTGCCATAATCGAATGAGTAATGTTAAAATAAAATATCTCGAACCTCGAACTAGTACTAATATTGTGGTGGGAATATCTCGAGATATCGAGGTTCTCGGTGCTCGGTTCCGCTCGCACACAACTAATTTAGTATTACTAATTTTCGGAGTGCAGTCGAACCCGAGATATCGAGCTTCTCGGTGCCGCTCGCACACGTTCCGTGACCGACGTTCGACTACTAATGTAGTAGTACTAATTTTCGGAGTGCATAGTCGATTATATCGAGAGATTTTAATAATCGACTAATTCGTATATCGCATCTCGATTATTCCCATCACTAATTTTTACGCCATTAAATCAAAACTTCAAAATGACGATAATAAATGCCTGACAATGTCAAGTTGATACATCCAAGGAACGATCTAACAATTTTTGTTGTTATTCAGAATTTTAAGGCATCGTTGCCAAATACATTTTCAGGACAGCTTTAAGATAAATTTTGATTTTCAAAATTAAAATTACGAGTAAATTAGAACTTTCGTTTTTGTAGAAGTTGTGCCCTTTTCAATGAATGAATCGATATTTTGCGGTAAAAAACGTATTTCCATAGAGAACACTATTATGAAGCTAGTGTGAAAATTTTAAATGGATCCATGCAATAGTCTCCGAGAAATTTGTCCTCCCAGTTTGGAAAAAGTAGTTCAGAGAAAAACGCGTTTAAAGTTTCATAAACACAACACTTTAACATTCTTTTTCCACTATCAATCAAATGGGATATTATTTTTTCATCGTTATCGCTATCATTAGAGTGAAGAAAAAAAAATCCTATAGTGTTATCTTTAAAGGAAATGTCCTTCGGTTTCGATGTAACTGTTAATTCGACGTTTCATATTTGAAACGCATTTTCCGTTCAATTCAAATCAAGCACACAGTCAGTGGACAATGTAATTTGAGCGCCCACTTTAATTACAAATTTAAATGATCTCGATATGAAGTTAAATAATGCCTATCAGAAACACCAATAAACATATACGTACTGATGTGAAGAATTATAAAATAAAATTATAAAATCTGCATTACTCCTTACACGTATGGATGAAACATTTTTCTAATATAGTAAGTCTATGAATTGAATCTTTCAATTTAAAATATTTATGTATGTGTCCGATAAATAATCCAAGACGTGCGACTAAGAACAGGCGTTTTTTATTGTGAGGATATAAAAAACGCGTTTTTCTGATCCGACCGACGCACGTACCGCAACTCAGTGCGGAGATAAAAGTAAGTGTGCGCTTAGAATCACGAATCGACTTTACGTTGACAGTAAAATACAAATATTCCTTCGCAACAAAATTAAATCGTTAATTGGAAAACTAAACAGAGACACTCCAGGCGTAGAATATTTGCTTTTTCCCCAAACATAACGTAACTGCATTTGTTACGTGCCATTTCAAGCACGACCGCTTCGATAGTCCGGCCCTGGTCACAAAAAAACAGATGTGTTTACGCGTTGGCAATATTACTACAACGTTACCGTTTCTGTCTCTGTTTCATATGATCGATATTCAGAGCAATATTTGTGCCGTACGTCGAAGATAAATTCGTCATCGCGTATTCAACTTCATTACCGTAGTTCTTATGCACGTCGTCTTTAACTGTCTCGAACATTTAGCATGCATAGTACGCTAACACTACTCTTTTGTAAAGTCACACCAAAAGCGGGATGTATTTTAGGAGTGCGCCATCTATTTTTCGCGTCAAAAATATAGCATTAGTACATTGATGCGACATCTTATTAGTTATTCATTTATAGTATAAGTGAGACATTATTGCTCCAGAACAAAAAAAGTAATTTTTAATTTTAAATAACGTGGCAACTAGTAATTGAAAATAAATAATAAAATGTCGTCATAGAAATTTGGAAATGAGTAAATCATTACACCTTAAAAATATACAAAAGTATAATTTTTATATTATGTTTATTATAATCTAACAGCACAAAAAAATAATATCCATCTCTGAAATTTTTGCATCGTCCTTGTGAAATATTTTATATTTCATGACCAGTTACGAAAACTGCTTTGTCAATTTTGAAGAGGGAACACATTGAAATTGAATTTCAGTTTATTCAACTTATCCCTTATTCCTATATTTTAGAATTCTGCCCACCCCTCTCCGTACAAGATTGACCACGTTCGAGATTAATGGGGATCCTTTTCATTAGCCCGTTTTTTGTCGTTCGTCGCTGTTTGTCGTGCAGAGCGTGTATTTCTTGAATATATCTGACTCTTGTCATCGATATTGGTTTGCTTGTTCCGGCTCTTTCAAATCCATTCCTGCATTTTCGAGACAACAACTGGATTCATGTTCCCTTTTGAATTGATAATAAAATAAATACATCGGGAATTGAAGAAGTTACGAATTTATTTCTAATTGGCCAATATCTCTTCTAGATGTGTAATAATGCGAGTTCTTGTCGCTACTATAGCCTGCTCTTAATTAATTAATTATTATTTTAAATGAAATTCGTTGAATAATTATTTTCAAAAATTTCATTGAAATTATATTATGTTCGATTCCATTTACAATGTGTATGGCGACTTGAATTACTTGAATATAGCTGAGTTGATAGCAATCGCACTTTCTGCCATGAGTTAGACATATTATGCTTATGAGGCTGGTGGCAACGTTGAGGCCTTTTATTTGCGACTCACCACCGCATATCTATGGCTAATTTTACTAAACCAAAAATGTAAATAACGTTCAAAAAATCGAAAATTTTTGGAAATGTTTGTTATTTTTGACTTCTACTTGAATAAAGTCAGAGAATATGAAACATTTCCAGAATATTTTATTTCCATGTTGCTGGAGAGGAGGAATGGGGTGACCAGAAGGTCCTGCGACCTGATTCCTCCAGACCTTTTCGTGTTGCGGAGATTTGGTTTGCCTAGATGGCATGAAGGCACATATCACGATGTTAAAAGTTTAGATCGAAGACAACCTAACACTATTTACTCCGAATTGTGCACAGAAATTTCTAGGAACGTTGCACCAACAAATGATGCGTCAAGTAAGTATAAGTATCTTATTATATTATACACCGTGGTTGCCTCAGTGTGCTTAGTTACACCAATTCAAAAATTTACCATCACTTTTCTGGGCACACAATATATGATTTTCATATCTGTATTGTTAGTTATGATGGCTCATACGAACACTACCAGTGACCATGAAAATGTATTTAAAAATAACGTTTGACCTTCTACGTAAAGAGCATTGCTTATTATAGCAGAATTAAATTTTAATTAATTAAATTATTAAATTAAATTAATTAAATTTTCCTTGAAAAATTAAACAGTAACTCATTTAACTAGTGTTGTAACCATCCTTTCATTATACACTTAATTAATAATACTATTATTCATAAAACATTAATTCGCAACTCTGTATTGAAATACACATCTACTTTTTTTGTGAGGTTGATAAAGGCTTGATAAATTTTCCAGTCTAAAATTATAGTGTTATTATCTGTCCTAATTAATCTATTGTGAATTTAATGTTACTATTACAATTATTAAATTTATGTCTCTTCTTCTCTCATCTTTTTCTTATTTGGATTTGGTTTCTGTTCATTTCCTCCATCGCATTGCGTTCCCTTACTATGTGGGCCATATATACTATAAAAAGTGATAGGTTTAAACTATCCCCCTGTTTTAATTCTCTTTCCATTTCAAATTCCCTGGATTTCCCTCCCTCCATTCTTACTGCTCCCATCATTGTTCTAAATGATGGGAGCACTGATGATAGGCATATCGCCCTGTAGTTTTCCCTGTCCATCCTTGTCCCCTTTTATCCAGTGGTATTATTATGTTTCATTTCCAATCTATTGTTATTGTTTCTTCCTTCATTGCTTCCTTGCATATTATCCTCAACCACTCCTTCACTCTTTCCTCCTCCCCATTTAATTATCTCTGGCCCTACCCCGTCCTCTACACTTGCTTTTCCATTCCTCATATTCTTTATAGCTTCCTCTACTTCTATTTTAGATCTATCGTTCCAATGTTTTAGGCTTTTTTGCCCCTTTCACAGCATTCCTTTGTATTTCTTCTTTATCTCCTTTCTTTCTTTCTCTCTCTAAACTTTTCCTTAAAATATTCCCTACATGCTTCCAGTATTTCCGCTGTTTCTGTTTTCATTTTTTTCTTATCATCCCTTATATTCCATATTCGTTTCTTCCCTCGCATCTTAATGTTTTATGTAAATACAAAAAGCCTATTATTACCTACAGTTTGTTTCCATGTTATTCCCGAAGTCCATCAAACTATTCTGTTTCGCCTCTTTTACTGCTATCTTTACCTCATTTCTCTTTCCAATATTCTGTTTCCGCATTTTAGTTCGTTGAATTTTTTACATCGGTTTCTAATGCGATGGCACAAATTATATCATCCACATATAAAGCTAATTGAAAAGATATAATAGTAGTTATAATGGTATTCAGGAGAGTCAACAAACTGTCCTAAAACAGGACTAATATTAATACGCCATTAGACTAGCTGTAAATTTATGGTAGTACTCGTACTCACAACTATAGCTGAAGTAATTAGATTCAAAAATAAAATTAATGACTACTAGAAAATCTTTCCGTGTCATGGGAGCGATTTTTGAGGTTGTTGGTAAAATAGTCAGCAACCAAACTTTTACAGATATTAGCAAATGAAGATACAAAATAAGGACATAGTTACAAACAGTTGGAAGGCGTCCCCAGTAAAATAATTCTTCTCGTTCTTGTAATGTCTGTTATATATTTAGTTAAGCTTTAGGAGGTTTTATTGATGGTATTATCGGTTGGATGGGTAGTCCCTCTTTATGATGTTTGGGGCTGGAATGTCAGGGTTTTTGCTACTTCTTCAGTGATGTACTGTTTCTTTTTTAATTACTTAATCGTAATAAATACAAACCAAAAATGGCGCCATTTGTATAATTCTAAAAACTATAACATAAAAATAAGAAATATCCATTGGTAACGCGAATTTTTCAAATTGTTAAACATTTTATGGTGATTTAAAATGTGCACGAATAAAATATTAATTCTAAATTAATATCTACGAGTTCCTTATCAAATAAGGAAATATAATTTTAATTTAAAATTAAATAGTTTTAAGCGCGCCATAACCCGCTTTAGAAAATTCATTTGCATTTTCATCTCATAGCGAGAGATTGCGGACAAAACAACTCAAAGTACGATGCCCTGAATAACGAGTAGCAACTGTAAATTGATTAGTTCGCGCTCAAGTGCACCGTATATTTCGTTAATTAACTTAATGCGTTTTACTTCTTCCCAGGAAACAAACTAAACATAAAAGTAGCGTACATGTTAACAATAGCAATAATATTTTTGTTGTATACAAATAGAAAAGATAACGTTTATAAATTCCATCTTATTCCGCCGCTTAGGGAATGCGCGTCGCGACCTAAAGAGTTCTTAGATCTTTTCAAAGAAGCATTTTATATGATCATTTGACATCACAGAGCGGATTTTGAAGGAGTAATCCGATACCGATGAGAGATACGTTGCGGCTCTCGGTGGTGGGGTTCTAAAAAGATCTTGAATTTATATTAGACTTATGACGTTCTTTCAGAAAACGACACGAATTATTTATTTTCCTTTAAAAGAAGCCTGTTTACACTATTCAATGACGTACTTGGACTAACAAATTAATGAAGCTGAACCAGTGTAATATTCAATAATGACGCTGTAGTAAATTACGTTTGTTAATGATATTCACTGTATATACTTTGTATAAAGGGAAAATGTATTTTGCATGTTCATCAACAGCGAAGTTTATGCCTTTGGTATTTATATCGCGTAATAGAGTAACAAAAATAAATGATTAATTTTACTCGAGACAAGAAACTTAATACACTAGGCAAATTAATTTCCTTAATAGTATTAAAAAATTGAAGGTATCGTTTATCCAGACTGTACATCTGTTTATTGTTTAATACTAGTTCTACTGCATAATTAATTAAGTAATTTAGAACGTTTCACATTTTAAGGTCCAGATATGGATAAATTAAAACAAATTATTTAGCAGTATCCAACACATTAAGCACGATTATAAGAAAATATCGGAAGAGTCTATTTAAAATTAAATATATTAGTAAGTGTATGTGTAATAAAAAATA
This sequence comes from Geotrupes spiniger, assembly GCA_959613385.1. Classification (NCBI taxonomy): domain Eukaryota; kingdom Metazoa; phylum Arthropoda; class Insecta; order Coleoptera; family Geotrupidae; genus Geotrupes; species Geotrupes spiniger. The sequence goes on from OY390738.1 coordinate 1,595,900, forward strand.
TATTTCCATCGATTTTTCATTCTTATACTGCACTCTAACTTGCACTCTCTAAAAACCTGTTTACCATAACAAAGTGTACTTAATATGTCTTTTCATGGATATTAATTAATAGTATTTTTTAGGCGACCGACACGAAAAATTGAAATTTCAGTCGTCAAACGCGGACGAAAAGTAATCGTTTTTCGTCCGCTTTCATTTTTCGTACGCAATAGGGTGGCGCCATCTACCGACAGTTACCTAAATTGTATAAAAATAACCACATTGCCGTCAGTGTCAAACTGTACATCTTGTTTACATTAGTAAATACGTGTTGGTGATAGACTTTTTAACTGATTATTGGGTAATTATTGTTTATAAAGCCGAAATAACTTCGAATATAGACAAAGAAAACATAAACATGTCTGAAGGTGTCACAAATATGTACAATTGTTCAGTTGTCATAAATGACTATGTCAATAAATTGTAAGTAAATGTTGCAACAAATTTGAAAATTATATGAGGGTCGCCTAAAAAATTTTGTGTGCACCACGGCCAAAAAGTGTTTTTTCGTCCTCGTTTGCTTTCCGACCTCGGCTCTGCCTCGGTCGTAAAGAAAACTCGGACGAAAAAACAGTACTTTTTGGCCTTGGTACACAAAATACTATTGTGTACCAAGGCCAAAAAGTACTGTTTTTTCGTCCGAGTTTTCTTTACGACCGAGGCGTAGCCGAGGTCGGAAAGCAAACGAGGACGAAAAAACACTTTTTGGCCGTGGTGCACACAAAATTTTTTAGGCGACCCTCATATAATTTTCAAATTTGTTGCAACATTTACTTACAATTTATTGACATAGTCATTTATGACAACTGAACAATTGTACATATTTGTGACACCTTCAGACATGTTTATGTTTTCTTTGTCTATATTCGAAGTTATTTCGGCTTTATAAACAATAATTACCCAATAATCAGTTAAAAAGTCTATCACCAACACGTATTTACTAATGTAAACAAGATGTACAGTTTGACACTGACGGCAATGTGGTTATTTTTATACAATTTAGGTAACTGTCGGTAGATGGCGCCACCCTATTGCGTACGAAAAATGAAAGCGGACGAAAAACGATTACTTTTCGTCCGCGTTTGACGTTTCAATTTTTCGTGTCGGTCGCCTAAAAAATATATTACGCCTTTCTTATTTACAATTGTGTGTACATGCATGCATTAGGCATTAGCATTACGTCGTTATCGCTAATTTTAGGTATGTATTGTAATCGATTGCAAAACACCTACTTGTATTACAAAGCATAAGTCTACAGTGTATAACATATTATAATTTTCCAACTCATAGGTTGAGTGAGCGAATATTAAGATGCGCTACAATAGGGAATTCTTTTCTTTTACAGCTTGCACCCAATCTTCAATAAGATAGATCCATTGTTAGTTAATTTTACTTTGATGATTTAATTTTAATATTAAATATTTTCGTCCCTTCAATTTTAGCAGCAAAAATATTATCATTCTGGAGCCATACATATTTCCAATTTACTTCTTTTGTCTTGGTTTGCCCTGGCCTCCCATAAAATAAACTTTTATTGAAGTTTGACAATTGCGAAGTTTTTTCAGCAGCTTATTAACATTTTCACTATTTCATAAAGTTAAAATTTTTTGTTCATTATTTCGCTTTGGTTGTCACAGTTTTTTTGCTCCCTTTTAGTGATTCTGTTTTGCAACGAATACATTTTCATGTCCTTTTCCGTACGACAAGTTTTTCACGGAATCCCCTAGATCTTGCCCTTTCCTAATTTCGTCATATTGTTCAGCAATAAATATTTGACTATCAGTAAGTTGCTCAACAACGCTTGATATCATATCTTTCATTTCAGCTATATCAAGAGCTGACTTTTTCCTTGTAGTTTGCCCTTCTGTTCCAGCCTTTTTTTTTAGTGCATCCCTATAACATTCCCATCTACATTTTCTGAGCCTTGATTTTACTCCAAAACGTTGACGACTTAAGGGGGGATCCTGCTTTAGAAGGCTTAAATCTATGCCTAATATCTCTAAGAATATGATTATTATTATAAATAACCTAAAAAGCAAATTAAAAACTGATACAGAACAAAACGACATACTAAAGCGGAATATATAAACTAAAATGCAAACGTGTATAAAATTCAGAGGTAGATTCAAAGAATACATTAAATCAATTAAAAACATGAAAAACGCTCCAACCTATGCAACACATTTATTAGAAGATCACCACGAAACAGGAACCATAGACAATATTTTCTACCCACTTCTTTTCCAAAACAAAACCAAAAATATATAAAATATATTCAACATTAAAAAAGTGTACATCATCATGAAAAATAAAACTACGTACCAATTAGTATAGTATCGATTGACAGAGTAACAAATAGGACCGTGAAGCATTATTGTGTCAATCTGACCTGAGTTGTTACTTGCAGGCAGGTTGAGATTTATAGACCGTAACATTGCATTGTAATTATATTATTGACTTCGAAAATTTGAAACATACATATTTTATTAACGTGAAAATTATTAAATTTTATGAAATAAATTAAAAACATAACGTTTTTTATTGCACTGCACAAGGGTAGAAACACTAAGATGACAGAGCCGACAACTTATAATATATTCGGTTGCATTAGATTAAACTTGCAAGATTTGTTACTATTCCGGAAGTTTTGAGCTATATGATTATTTGTTAATTAAACAGGAAAAAATCGTGCCGTTGAATTGGCATGAAAGTGGGCTTTATTTATGGCAGCAGTGAAAATTGAACATTTTATTTTGACTTAAATGATATAAAATAATCGAAATTTTACTAAATCCAGTTTCTTGATTGGTCGATATCGGCACGAGAAACATAATCAATAAAATCACCCTCAATTACGACCTATCTTACTGGAATTTTTCTTTTATTTAATTTACATAATTGCATCTTCGAAATGATTTCATTTGCATATATTTTACTTGAAATTTAATCAAATACTGTAATTACACTTTACAACTTTATAACAAAAGTTAATCAAATTTACATTTATACTCGCTTTGTACGTACTTCCACAACTACTTCGGACAGCCGCATCATGAAGACAGCTGGACGCTACGATGAGCCCGATATATCACTTAACAGCTTAATTGCACAACACTGATTGACTAGTGGTAACGGGATTTTTCCACCAATCATTTCGAATGAGTTGAAAGTTTATGTAGATAGAATGCACTTATAATTATATAAAAAGTTGTGATGAATCTTTGAAATTTTACATTTTAAGCGAAATATATTTTATACAAATATGTTAAATTCCGAATAACGCTTTCGTGGTAGTAACTACTTTACCACAAAAGAGAACTATATGGGAGCCGCGCCTCGGCACCTTGCATTTTCTCATACTATTGTTTGAAGAGTGCTTGTAATGACTTGCAGCATGTCGGAAGCGACACATTCAGAACAATGGTTTTAGTGTGTAGGTGTTACTCAATCGAGAGTACACCATAAAGCAGTGGATTTTACGAACTTGCAAAACTTTTCTCGTAAACTCTGATCTTGTTATTTTGTTAAACTGTGTCAGCCCGCTCAGTCACAAAAAATTTCAAGAGTAACTTAAATAAAACATTCATCGAAGATACTACGTATTTCGTGGTAAATTGTTTAATACTGCGGAATCCGAAGCAATAACAGTATACCTCGATTAGCTGCAGTGGGAACGGGTGTGGTTTCCAAAATAGTAAAGTATATGTATATAAAAAAATAACCCAAAAATAGTTGTTTAATATTAACAAAAAAATTACAGACAATAAATAATACAAAAAAATATCAAACCGTAATTAATCAGTGATTTATATAACGTTTGATCGGTACATAAAATGTAAATTCTATTGATCGCATTCAAAGTTTCAAAACAAGTATTGATCGGATATGGTCGCTTAGGCTTTCCACATTTGGATATTAGCGTTTTAAAAGTAAATCACAGTTAAACAAAATATCTGGCAAATACCTGCACTTCTTATGCCCGCGTTGAATAGTAGGCGAATGGGCGAGTTCGTCCGTTCGAATTACGACGACGTAGCCGGTTACTCGATTTGAAATTTCCCAGCACGTTTCGCTTGGATACAGCAAGGACACCGTCCTTAAGGGTGTGCAAAGTACAAGCCCTCACTCACAAGATATGTATTTGAGCCCAAAGTTAGGAGCCTAAATATAATAAGAAAATCTCAAGGTTTCCCAAGGTGTAAGTAAAAATAAAATACTCACCTCTAAACCACGAGGCGAATCAAATATTATAAACGTCGACAAAAGATCCGTAAAATTACGTGATGTCGTATCGGTCCACTACCAACACGATTAATATATTCTTCGATGAGTCCACTTAATCCCCAACTTGCGAAAATTGCTTTTCAAACACACACATGGAATGAACAATTACTATGAACAACGAAGAGCGACTGATTTGATGTTATTCTATTGGACACCAGAACACACCTGCGAGTTTTCGACCGTCCGGTCCGTATCAAAAAAAGACCAACAAAAACCAACAAATACGATTTCCAAAAAGGTAAATTTACACATATGGAACCTTGAATATAAAATACCACCAACTTATACCGAGCAAAACATTACCAAATCTCGAAATTTAATTAAATGAATTTAATTAAAATCGTAAAGAAATCCAACCGTTACAAAGAATAGAAATTACAGCATCTCCGCCGATAACGGTTTTTAGAAATTTTATTTCGTTTTTGTTGCAAAGGTCTAAATATAATGAATACATAATAAAAATAATAATACATCATTTAATGGTAGAGATCATTGAGTTAAAAAACAGAACGTTGAATAAGAAAATAACAATATATACCAAAAGGTTCATATTACAGAAGGCTGCAAAAGCAGTGTCCTGACCTTCCATATGAACTTTACTAACAACTAATTAAACTAACTTACTAACAGAAAAAAATACAGAAAAATACATGAATATTTGAATGTTCTTACTTATAAATCTTAATAAAGTAAACAAAATTTTAGCAAAAATTAAAGAAAAAAAAACACAATGAACTAAAATATACTAACTAAAGCATTACGACTTGATAACCATTACATTATAAACCGAAAAATGCCATAAGTAGGAAAAATTGAGTATAATTGATATAACCCAATTAATTACAATTGTATGCTGGAATTAAATTAAAATAGGTAACGAAGATGAAAGTAAAGTAAATATAGGTAAATACATATCACTTGTTATTCATCAATGATAGCATGCGTTTTGTTCCTGCATAAGGCGTTGTTTTAGTCGCGTTTTAAAAACATGTAATGATACTTTTTTCATACTAGTATCAATACTATTAAAATAGTCTGCAACATTATAACTAAATGAGCGCTCGTAAAGTGCCGTTCTATGCTTGGGGACATCAATAATATCTCTACGCCGAATATTCAAATTGTGTATATCTGTTCGAAATTTAATTTTCGCTAGCAAATATGGTGGTGTCTTAGACTGCAATATTCTGTAGAAAAAGCATGCCAAATGTAAAAATCTGCGTCTCTTCGTATTTAGCCATGCAGCTTCACATAATTTGTGAGAAATTCGTTCATATTTTCTTACACCATAAATAAACCGGAGACAAACGTTCTGAATTGTTTGTATACGACAGGTATCAACAGCGTCAAGGCACGGGCCATAGACAGTATCGCAAAAGTCAAAATGTGATAAAACCAAAACGTTACGCAAAGTGTTTTTAGTTTTGACATTTAAGAGATGTCTATAGGATACAGAAGTTTCAGATTAAAAAAAAAGCTTTTTTAACAGCAGTTATCCACGTGAGATTTAAAACGCAACCGAGTATCAATATACAAACCCAATTTTCTTTACACAATCTGTTTGTTGTAATGATACATCACATAATGTAATATCTATCATAGGTAACACTGTTTTCCGAACACGCTCACTGCCAAACAACTTGTAACAACATTTATCCGTATTGAGTTTAAGTGTATGCTTCCTAGAAACTTCAGCCAAACTGACCAAGTCATTATTTACTTTACGAAATCTGTTCACTAAATCCTCCACAGCAAAGGATATATATAATTGGATATCGGCCACATACATGTGATGTTGGCATTGTACACTAAAAAAATTAAAAAAGTTTCCAGTATATATGGAAAACAGCAAGGGGTCAAGGATCCCTGTGGAACTCCATCTTGAAGAAGTGCAATACCCGACATATTTTCACCCAAACATACACTTTGTTTACGATCTTTCAAGTAGTTACCAAAAAAACGCAAATGCAGTGTTAGCCAATATAGTGCAATATGGCTAGAATATTGTCGTGATTAATGACATCGAAGGCCTTGGAGTAGTCTAAGAGGACAAGTAGTGTTAGTTCGTTGTCATCAATAGCCTCAATTATATCATCAGTTATGTGAGCCAACGCTGTAGTGCAACTCTAACCAGCCAAACCCTGACTGCACAGGTGGTAATAACGTAGCCAAGTATTCGCGCAACTGCTCAGCAATTAGCTTCTCCAAAACTTTCGACAGAACAGGCAAAATGCTCATTGGCCGAAATTGATTAAAACTATTGGGTTTGCTAGTTTTCGGCAAAGGAATGACGCGTGCATGTTTCCACAATTCTGGAAATACACTTCTCGTTAGACATGTGTTAAATATATGTACAAATATTGGCAATAAAAACGGGCAACACATTTGGACAATTTGTAAGTCGATATTATCCACACCACAGGAATTTGACTTAAGATCATTTATACTTTTAAGAACTTGATCCTCAGTAACCTCTGCGCACGTAAAGCATGTAAAGGACTCATGCTTTACGTTTGTTATTCTTATAAAAGTTTATGGTTTCCGTATCATATTGTGTAAACTGGTTGATAACATTATTGAAATAGTTATTGATGGCATCAACATTTTGCAAATTATCTGGAATACTCAGCAACTTTCTCCAAAGAAGTTTTTTATCAGTAATGCCAAAATTATATTCGAGATAATCTTTTTTCAGCTTTTACAGCAGCTGTAGTTAAATTACGTAGCGACTTATAATATTCCCAATGTTCAGGTAGCTTTGTACGTTTAAATCTTTGCCTTATCTCGTAAGGACATCATTACATTATCGGTTAACCATGGTGTTTTGGGTTTTAGAGGTATTGTAACTTAAAAAATCTACATTTTCATCAATATAATTTAATTCGTAAACTACGAACCATGGGATCAAGTGCATGTCTGACATCAACAGATCATAATTCAGATTAGCAAAATTGCGATACGTATAAGATCTGGGGCTGGGTTTAGAAATGTCGCATCTAACAGTACAATGAATTAATGAATGATCTGACAGATCATGAACTTCTAACACCTGTACTTATTTGCCCGAGTTCCTGACTCAACAACAATTACATCAACAGGATTTGACGACATGTGTGTTGTTCTGGTTTGTGCATCAATCAATTGTTTAAGACTGAATCAAAGATGTAAACTTGAGGGCGTTAGTACTATAATCAAGTAAGTTAATATTAATATCACCCAAGCACACAACGTTGTCCGACAAAGCATTAACTTCAATTATAGTTTCATTAAAAGGATTAAAAAATTCATTAACATCGCTGTTCGGTGGACGATAAATTATACCCACACACACATTAAATTTATTGCATGTAATATTTACCCACAACTGTTCATAAAATACGCAGGACGCAGTCTTCATAATCTTAAAAGACTATGTTTCTTTACATACAATGCAACACCCCCTCCACGAACACGTCTATCTTTCCTGACAATGGCATATTCAGGAATATATAATGTATTATCAATAATGTCGTCAGTGAGCCACATCCCACTGATAGCGAAAATGTCATAGTCGTAATTATTCAATGACTTAACATCGTTAATTTTATTCAATGGTGATCGAACATTCAAATGAGACAACTGTAACGTGTCATACCCAACTGAAGCCAAAATATCAACATTCACCGTAATACAGAAATATTTATAAATTAAGTACAATAATCCCTATTAAATAGACAGGCTTTATAATTAATTATGGATAGCTAGCCAAAAATACAAATACGATAATTGTATTGAAACAAAACAAAATGTGGCCGCATCGCTCCAGACTAATAAGATTTGCCATGACAACTATTATATGTTTGTTGTATACAATACACAATTTATAAAAATCGGATTTACTCTTAATCAAAAATGTCTTATTATTTATATTTTCGTTTATATTGACATCCAGAAGCCAAACGCTTTTAAACCCAAACTTATCCATAAACTTTCTATATATCAAGTAGCGATTAACCGTGAGATCTTCCACCACCTGGACGCCCGTTCTCTTTAAAAACTTTCTTCTAAATAACACATCTCTGCGACATTTATAACTTTTAAATTTCACAAGCACAGTCTGTTTACCATTATTCACCTGACCCACTGGATGACATCTATCGATATCAGGAGAAATATCCACACCCTTATTTTCCTTTACAACACTCACTACATGATCTTCGGTATTACTTAACGGACTCGGTGCCATACCAAGAATGCGTACGTTATTACGCCGCGAGTATTGTTCTAGAGAATACTATTTATCCTTCAGTAATTTATTTTCCGTTTGTAAACAACATACTTCCTTTTCTAATAACGCGGTTTTTCGTCATACACTTTTTCAATCTCCTCGATAATTTTTTTGGTAATTTCGGCTAAGAACTTATTCACCTTCAATATTTCGATGACATATTCATTCATTAATTTTGTCGGAATTTGAGTGCGTATTAGTGCTCATTGTTATTCGTATAGAACTACACACACAGGAAATATATTATGTTAACGGAATTGACCTTTTATAATCCGCACCTCATCAATAAAAACACCAATGCCCGGTTTCACAAACGCTAATCGGTCGTTAACGGCTTGTTAACAAATCGTCAAAAGATTGCCGATTCGTTATCCAGTCTTTAATCCATCGCCAAATATTTGATGATGGACATGTCAAATACATTTGGTATTTGGCGATGGATTAAGGACTCGATAACGAATCGGCAAACTTTTGATTATTATATTATATATATTATATTATTATAATAGAATTTCCCGACCTTTTATGTCCCCTGCTATCAAAACTCTGAAAGTTACGTCTGAATATTGTTTAGCTGTTACTCTTTGTTTCTTCGCTTTCACTCTAGGCCCTTTAGGTGCTTCGGTTTTCACATTTTGAATGATGTAATCCTTCTGTCGTTTGTAGTCTTTAAGTTCCCAGTAAGCTTTACAAAGCAAAACACGGTCATCCTTGTAAAAGTTCTGGGTACACCTGAATCTACAATCACTAAAGTCAATTGGCTTCGGAGCTTTTGCAGGTTTCAACCCTCTTCTCGTTGTGTAAGGCTTACACTCCGATCGTAGTATTTTCGATTTGGTTGATTTCGATCGAGCTTTCAATATCTTAGATTTAGAATTACGTTCAATTTCAAAGTCAATTGATTCTGTATCAGACATGATGTACTCAGGATCAGCATCACTCTAGTAATCATCATAAGTCAACTCATAACTAACGAGTGGTTGTGTGTCGTTTCGGATTTTCGGACAAAAATCAGAGTTAGATATTACATCGCAAGGTTTAGTCTCTAACACCGAAGTTGGAGGTACTGTTATGTCATTAGAAGATTCAACTGTGAACTTTAATGATAAAGATTCATATAAATGTCACAGTGAAAAATTCATTAAGTTACTTACTGAGTTTCACAGTTACCAGAAAAAGATTATGTTGTACAACTACAAACAGAGATAATGTGCCTGTAATAAAACAAGCGAACAGTTCGAACTATCCCCTTTAAAGAACAGATACCGGGACACATAAAATGCAAATACGCTACAACCCCAACCGCGATTGTATTAAAAATAACAATTTAGATATTCGTATGAACGTAAATATATAATAGTTTGCATTTAAAAATATTTATTACTTCCGAAGGCATCTCATCAATTATGCAAATACATATATTTCGATGTTATGTTGATTTACAACAAATCCTTATGGAATGAAATATATGAAATCTTATACATTTTTGTAGACATTAATTTTAGTCGTTTTTTGAAGAATAATAATTAAATAAAATAGTTAAACTTACTTATATACTCAGTGACATATAAACTGCACCACCTAGAAGGGGTAGGAATTTTTGGACCAAATTTGGCATGATTAGTGGACTAGTCTAGGGAAATAGTTGATTAAAATTTGAAACCCAATCATCAAGTAGTCATGGGATTTTTGACGTTTGTGTTATTTTTTAGAGGTGGTGATAGACAAGCAATTATCGAGTCATTTTTTAAATTTGTTCCACTTTTTCGGATCCCGTTCTTTAGTTTAAAGTATTTCAAGTGTTTAATGATGCCTAGAGGAAGGAGACCTCAAGTTTACCAGCAGTTGAGTGACTTTGACCGAGGGCGGATTGTTGGTTTACGAGAAGCAGGTTTTTCGTTTAGAGAAATCGGCAACCGTTTGGGACAGCACCACTCAACAATAATGCGTGTATATCAAGCGTGGTCTGAACATGGGGTTGAACGTCGGAGAAAAGGCACCGGGGCTCAAAGACGAACCAATGAACGTCAAGATCACCGCTTAAGACTAATGGCATTGAGAGACCGATTCTCTACAACTAGATCAATAGCTGATTAATGGTTAGGTGAACAAGGTCGTCCGATAGGCTTGCGAACAGTTTATCGTCGAACAAGAACCTTTGGCTTGCTGTCTTACCGCCCACATCTTGTGCTACCACTCACTGCTCAACATCGCCAGGAACGTTTGGCCTGGTGCACGGAAAGACTTCAATGGAACTTGGAGTAGCATCGAGTTGTCTTTAGTGACGAATCGCGACTTTGTTTAGGAATACATGATGGACGAAGACGTGGAGAAAGCGCAATCCTGATTTTTCGATTGCGAGGCATGTTCACCGAACTGTGGGGTGCTATTGCTTACGGCAGTAGGTCATTCTTGCTCTTCATTCGGGGCAGTATGACCGCCCGACGCTATATTGACGAAGTGGTAGAACCATATGTTCTTCCATATCTTCGAGGGCTGGAAGACCCACTTTTCCAGCAAAATAATGCACGACCTCACGTAGCAAGGGTTTCTCTTGACTTCTTTGAAGAGGCCAATGTTAATCTTTTGCCTTGGCCGCCAAGATCTCCCGATTTGTCGCCCATTGAGCACGTGTGGGACATGATGGGTAGAAGATTGAGAACTCTACCGAACCCACCGTTGACAATAGAAGTTCTACGGCATGAAGTACAGGCTGCTTGGGATGCCATACCCAAGAAGACATTGATCACCTACTGGAATCAATGCCAGGGCAGGTGAATGAGTGTATCAGAAATAGGGGCGGACCAATACATAATTAAAGAAAAATCAAAAAGATGAAGTGTCTTCTTTATCAAATTTTAATCAATTGTTACCTTAGACTAGTCCAATGTTTCTGCCAAATTTGGTCCAAAAATCCCCCCCCCCCCCCCGCCTTCTAGGTGGTGCAGTTTATATGTCACTGAGTATATATGAAATTAGAATAAATAAATAATTCAAGGAAATATTTGAAATAGACGAAAAATATACATATTTCTATATTTTGAATATCCAATTACGATTTTTTTTAACTGTTGGAATGATATCAGAAGAAGGAGAAGTTAATAATTGCAAGAAGTACTTTTAAACAAAAATTGATCCTATTTGCGTTTATTAGAAAACTTTATTAAAGGAATATCTAATCCGTATTCATTAATATCGTATGTGACTCTCAACAGAATGTTAGCGGTTTTTTCGATCTCTCAAATTCTTATTTAATAACAAGTAATTGGCTTTTATATTTTGGTATCTAGGTAAGTTTGTATACTGGTATACTGGTATCTAGGTAAGTTTGTATACTGATCAACTCGGATTTCCTACCGTCGTTACTGTGAAGAATATACTTTATCTAAGAAACATTGAGGTTTCACGACAACAAAAAATCCGCGGTGGTCCGCACGAAACTTACTTATACTTAGTTATACTACGTTTTTCGAAAAAACTTTTCAAGTGAAAGTTGTTTAAAATATCTATAATTTATGTAAGAATATTTTTTCCGTAATGTGTACCGTTTTCGAGATATGGAAAAAGGTGATAAGAGTAAACCATCACTTCCGGTTGAGTGATTGCGTTCAAAATAGGACGTTTTCCTCCTTGCTACATACAAATGTTAAGTTTAAAGTTTCAGAGCTCTAGCTATAATCGTTTGGACGCTAGAGCGCGCACAGACGCACAGACAGACACACACACAGACGTCATTCCGAAAATAGTCAGAAACGATTCAGGGGACCTCAAAACGCGTATATCCGTTAAAATCTCGAGGTCGAAATTTTTCATGATTCCTATACTTACTTATACATAAAGTATAAGAAAGTAATAAATACCGATGAAGTAAGTAAAAACTATATTCAAGTATCTATGTTATACGAATGCAAAATGCATGTAGCTATTGAAGCAAGTCGTGACATTATTCAATCAGAAAAACAAATATTAGGAGTACAAGATATATTTTAAATGCAAAATAATATGCAGTTTACGTTCATATGTTTTACTTTGATGTGAATCACTGTATACTTAAGAACAGCAACATTTTAAGCTATAGCTAATTAGTACGGTGATCGAAATACTTTCATCATTCTTCACAAAAGGACAAGTGAAATTAAAGGTTAGAAAAGTGTGCGAGACATATATTTTGTGTATTTCCATGGTGTGTAAATTTACCTAATTTCTGAAAGGTTTCGCGGAATTATCATATGTAACTATATTTGTATATGCGTAATAGATGAAATGATTTCAATAATAATAAATAAATCAAAGCAAACATTTGTAATAGAAACTAACACATATTTACGGTTTTTCATTAAACGAAAATCTAAATCGTATTGTTAAACGCAATGGCAACCTGGGTAGCTGCGATCGTAATACATATTTGAATTTTATGACCGGTACCTGCTTTTTAAAGCAGAGAGTTGGAACCGTTCGCTTATTTTAGTACAGGGGCAGTATCTCTGTGTATGATAGTACATGATGAAATTTACTTTTCGTAAGAATGGTATAGAAACTATATAAGCACTGAATTTTTAATAAGATAACACATAAAAATCTTGTCACTAAGTGATGTTTAACTAAATTTTCATCAAACCGGTGACTGTTACCTTTAAACCGACGATTTATTTATTGATTGCAATGTTCAATTATTTAATTATTTATTTATCACACTTATTTACTTAATCTTTGCAGAATTAAGATGATTCCTTTTGGAATTCTCTGAATATAATTTAATAATTCAATTTGAAAATTAAAATTACTATTCTACGTTGAGAAGGAAATATATTCTATTCTGACAGTAGAACGCCGTTTGCTATCACATATATGTATATAATGTTAACTTGGAAATTGCAATCGGTGCAGCCAGCGCCCCGAGCAGCGTGTCACCGATCAGATCATCCGCTTTTCTTCATAAGGAATACAGGGTCGGCTGGATATATCTCCTTCCTCCCTATTAGAAACGGCCTTATACTTCATTTGAGTGGAAGGGCTTCATTTCGTTACATATATAAACTTATAGACACGATGACATATCATCGATATCAATAGTAATATTATAATGTATAAAATAATTACTGATATGCTAAGTTAATTTTGTTTTGATGTTAGTAATGTTTCAATTGGTGATAATCGATGTGCATGCCTGTTGAGCTCTTGCAGACTCTCTGAATGCATTTCATTCAAATTAAGTGATTTAACATCGTTTTTGACTCGGTAATTTTTCTAATTTAATAAAGGGCGGTAAAAGTGGACATATATTTTTTCTGTATTAATCAAGGTAGCTGTAGTTGTAGTACAATACAGAACTTGTAACTTGAATAATTTTGGTTAAGGCGAAGAATCTTTATTTATTTAGTAGATTGTTTTTACTGCAGTAGTGTACTGTGCTTAAATCCTTGTATTTTCTGGTGCATAAATGAAGTGTTTCTTGGAATAATAGTAACGTTATTATTAGGTATGGAATATAAATGATAATAACTTTTATGTTTCGGTTGAAATAATAGGAATGATAATTGTGAACACGACTCGAGGTTTAGTGTAAAATCAATAAATATGACAGTAATTGAATAATTATATAAGTATTAAATTCCTCTAGGCTAATATATATTTTATAGCTAGAAAATGGTTGAAGTTCAAAATAGCTACCGTATCAGATATTTTTTTATTTATATAGTTCAACTGCGCATCTGGTTGGTCTTCTTAGTTGGTATTTGTATATTTGTGCATTTTTATCGGTAATAACGATTTTGTCTTTATTTTCTTGGATTGTATGCGATAGAAATTTAACATGTTCTTGTTCTACATAAGTCAGTGGTGTTTCTCGAGTAAGGTTACGATTGTCTATAATCTTTATTTTGTTTTGTTGTAATTTCAGATAACTCAATATTAAATGGATCATCATTTGCGTTATTTAATTATTTCTATAGGTTTTCTTTTCGTCACTGAATGTATGCTATATCATAAAATTTACATAATAATAGGTACGGTTACGGTCAATAAAATCTGAGCGCTAATTTGACATTGTGTGACTTTTTCGTGATTTTTGGTAAATCAGGCTTTCACCTTAGGTCACATTACCTTGGAGACGGTACCTAAGCATAGGTACACAAATACCACGTGTTAATTCACACCTTCCGTGAACACTAAATAACGTATTTATTGAAGAAACACGACAACATTGTGAGATAATGCAACAAAAAAAACTTTATGACAACTAATATTTTGTAGTAGCCCCATTTTTATCGATTACATGATTTAATCTTCTCGGCATTGATGCTACCAAAACCTCGGTATAGTTTGGAGTTAATTCATTCCACTCTTCTTGAATTCTTGCCCATAACTCTTCGACGTTTTGTGGATGTAAGTGATTGCCTGAATTTATTTTCTTTACCGTCAACCCCACACATTCTCGATGGGGTTCAAGTCCGGGCTGCGCGAAGGCCAAGGCAGAACGCGTATTCCTTGCTGCTCCATCCAATTTGAGACAATTCTAGCTGTATGAATGGGGCAATTGTCGTGGCGATAGATAAAATTATTGTGGGGAAATGTAGCATTTACTGATGGCAGCAAGAAATTCTCCATAGTATGACGGTATACCTCTGCAATATTTCTGCATATTACACGTGTTAAAACTCCAGGTCCTCAGGCGCTAATCCAGTCCCAGACTTCCCAGAAAAGCTACCGTTTGCTACTATTTTTTGTGTATAACGTTCATCAGATCGAGAATTTGGTGGTCTATAAATTCTAACTCGACCGTTATAGCACGATTGAAAAAGGTTCTCCTCTGTGAAAATAACATTCTGATCGGAATGTAAGGGTTCTAGTGAATATTGCAAAGCGAATCCTACTCTCTGTTCTTTGTTTTATTGAGACAAAACAGGTTTTTTGGCAGCAGGATGATTTCGCAGTTCCAATGTTTCCGTGATACGACGCCTTGCGGTTCGAACGGACCTTGGAAAGTTTGTTTCATTAGCCTGCCATACACGAGCGGACGTTTCGCTGATCATACTGTCAGCTTCTTCAGAAGGTTTCTAAAGATTGGTGTTGATATCTTTTTCTCCGCGTTATATAGCCGGTCGTTGCTGCGCTTCGTTGATGCGTATCCGTTACGTTCCGTTGATCCGGATCCGTTATCGTCCGCTGATCCGTGCCCGATGCGTCTCCTGGATTCGCCCTTAGTGGTCCTGGCTGCGTGGTCGATGGTTCTTTCTGCGTCTTCCATGGTTCTTGCCACATGATTCCCGTGTGGTAGTGCTCTGCTACTGCGGATTTTTTCTGTGCTACCATGCGCCATGTCTCTGCGATGCTCGTTTACTCTGCACTGTATGCTGTGTCCAGTTTGTCCAATATACGATTTCCCGCACTGACATTGAAGCTCGTATATTCCTTTAGCTCGTAATCTTGGTATCGAGTCTTTATTTGACGGAAGCAGTTCTTTTATTTTCTTAGCGGTGCCGAATCTGACGTCGATATAGAGTTCTGTAGAGTTTTCTTCAGCCTATCCGTCACTCCGGCAATGTAAGTTAGGTACGCGTATCCTACTGGTTCTTGTTTTGGGTCATCCTTCGTTTTATTCTTAGCCCTGGCAAGTCTCTCAATCTCCTGTGATTAGTAGCCGTTTTTCTGCAATGCGTCCTTCACATGTTGGATTTCTTTAGTTTTGTTGCTAGGATCACTAATCCTGTCTGCTCTGCGTAGCAGTGTTGTGACTAACGATCGTTTCTGCTGTGGATGGTGATGAGAGTCTGCGTGTAGATATCGGTCCGTGTGGGTCTTCTTGCGGTATACTCCATGTCCCAATTTTCCACTGTTCTTGCGTTTTACCAGTACATCCAAGAAAGGTAAGCAGCCATTCTCTTCCATCTCCATCGTGAAGTTGATGTTGGCATGTTGTCTGTTGATGTGTTCCTTGAACGTGTGCAGGCTGTCTATACCGTGGGGCCATATCACAAATGTGTCGTCCACGTAGCGATACCAGCATTTCGGCTTCATGTCACTAGAGCTGATGGCTTCTTCTTCAAAAGTCTATATAAAAATATTGGCGATGACTGGTGAGAGTGGTGATCCCATAGCTGTACCGTCCTTCTGCTCGTAGAAATCTCCATTCCACAGAAAGTACGTGGTAGTTAAACACAATCTTGCTAGGTCGATTATATTTTCTTGGAGTCCCTGCGTTATAAATCGTTGTCTGATTAGTTCTAGGGTTTCTTCTACTGGCACATTGGTGAAGAGAGATTCCACGTCAAAACTCACTAGTATGTCTTCTCTGGTTATTTGATATCCATTTAAAATCTCCACAAAATGTTCGGAGTTCTTCACAAACCTGCTAGTTAATCCCACGTACTGTTGCAGTTGTTTGGCAACATATCTGGCTAGTTCATAAGTTGGAGATCCACATGTGCTTACAATTGGTCGTAGAGGGTTTCCGGTTTTGTGGATTTTCGGCAGTCCATATAATCTTGGAGGCTGAGTTTCTGATGTCAGTAGACGTCGATGTTCTTCCTTCGGTATGGCTGACTCCCTGATTGCTTTCCTGGTTTGACATTCTATCTTGGCTGTTGGATCTCTGCTTAATTTCCTGTAGTGTTCAGGATCTAATAACGTGCTGATCTTCTCATTGTAGTCTATCCGGTTCATCACTACTGTCGCGTTTCCCTTGTCACAGCTCTTTGGAACGATGGCCGTGAAAGGCTACATTCGATTATACTCAGACAATTTAGTGAAATTTATAAATTTAAACCGTGCTTGTAGAATGTTAAATCAGAAGACTATAGAAACAAAAATCTAAAAGACACTGCTTATAAAGAAATTTTATCATTATCAAAATATCTCTTTTAGCAATGCAGGTTTTCAAGATTTTTTTTTATTATATCGCATTATCGCTTTTATTATCGAATTATGCATAAATTCCGATTGCTGCAATGCCAAAGGTTTTCTTCGACATATTGCGAAGGAACAGCGGATCAGGTTTTGGCGGACCGGGTCCTTCACCTGTGACGGATTTCCTCCCCACTAACTAGCGGACCTAGCCCGGTAGGGAATTTAATCCGCTGGATTCTTAAAATTTCAATTTTACGTTAGTGGGCACGGCGAAGGACTCAGTCTGCCGGGTCAGATCCGGCGGATCAAGTGCCACGGACCTGGTCCGGCAAAAAGTCCGCTCGTGTATGGCAGGCTATTGTGTGTCGCAGTAACAGAATTGAACGGATTTTCCCGTAGAACTACCGACTTGCCTTTCAAACGACTGGCGTCGTTATGTTGTGGATAGTACTACTGGCTATGTTGAACCTGGGGGATACTTCTGACTAACCCTCTTCGAGCAATATCACAACCGTTAATTTTTCAGCGAAAGATAAATGTGGTATTTTTTGTCGTTTACATCAACATGGCAGTTTTCCAGGTGACCACCGCAACAATCTAAGTCATATCTACAGTATAAAAACATACTGCTCAGATTTTATTAACCGCAAACGTACATTGCGTTGGATTGCGGGTGATTTGTCGTACAGAAATGACTTTATATCTGTAGGTGGAGGAATTCCTTGAACGTTTTTTAGTTCCAGTCCGTTGTCTAATGTAATTAAAGTAGGGATATTACGATGGGACATAAATTGTAAAAGGCTCATTATTACTTCAATTTAATAAGCTTGGGAGTATTTGGAAAATCAAACAATGTATGGTAAGTTTTTTTAATTTGGAATAAATGAACGTGAACTACTTCAAAGTGTTTTGTTGGAGTAGGTGTAACATTAATTGCGGTCTGGGTCGATTCCTTTCATATTTTGTAGTCTGGGAAATGTCGCATTTATTAATATATGCTTGTACCGCTTCCTTCATGCGCGGCCAATTATTTAGGAGACATTCTTTCGTTTCGTTAATCCCACGATGGTTCTCTTTCCTCTCATGGCACAAGTGAATCAATTCCTTCGCGTCGTTTTCATTTGTTATATCTGTGAGCATTCGAGCGCATTTAAGGAATTTATAAGACGGGTAGCTATTACGAATTGTGTCGCATAATGTTTCGTATAAATAGTCTAGTTGAAATAATATATAATATGGTGTATTTGTAACGATGTAAGCTTTGACAAATTGTACGATGTCGTTGTTAAAGTTATTTTCGGAAAGTTGCACCATTTCTAGCCGAATATTTCCATAATTTTTGGTCGAGCAGGCGAGTGATATACATATTTACAAATTAATTGATTTTGACCAAGATTTAATGGTTAGAAGTGATTGGAATTTCAAATTGTATTTTCCTCTATTTCGGAATGTGTTTCCTGTAAGTCAATATTCTCTATATACTGTCATTGATTGCTTATTTATTTATTTCTACTCTTCATAGGACATCCGCATTGGCGTTATATTTTCCTCTTTTATAACAAATACTGTAGTTGAATTCTTCAATTTTCAACATACTAGTTCGGGATTCTGATGGTTCATTTAATGAAAATAACTATTGAAGGGGTTTATGTTACATTAGCAACGACATAGGGCATACGAAGATACTCATACTAACCATACATACCATGTTCTAGCATTTTTGATTTATTTGTCTGCTTCTGGTTGGTGAATAAATGGATATCGATACGTTTTAGTATGGTCAGGAATTTCATCTTTAGTTTTAATTCGATGTGTCATCTGGTTGGTAAATGTTAATTTTGTACTTTCGTCATAAAATACGTCGTGATATTCTTTACCTAATTTGTAGATTTTTCGTTTTTCTTCGTCATTCGTATGCTCGGTTCAAACAAGTTTTATTTCCATTGTTTTGGTATGCGCTGCTCAAAATTTTGTTTCTTTTTCAT
Organism: Geotrupes spiniger; assembly: GCA_959613385.1. Taxonomy (NCBI): domain Eukaryota; kingdom Metazoa; phylum Arthropoda; class Insecta; order Coleoptera; family Geotrupidae; genus Geotrupes; species Geotrupes spiniger. The sequence continues at coordinate 1,615,319 of OY390738.1, forward strand.
ATTCAGTTACCCGTAATGGTGTAAAGATATTCAAGGTGACAGTCTCGCTAATTTTAAGTTAACTATTTTGACTATAGCATATATCCGTGTTCTGTTATCATTACTTTCGGAAATTTCACACATCTGGAATTCTGTTTTCAGAATTAATGTCCCCTTCCGCCATCGTGGCAGGTACTTTAATAATATGTTTACAATTTTACTTCGTGTGATATTGATGTCCCGTTTCTTGGTATAAAATTTGAAAACTTGCATTTGGAGTAGTAAGTATTGAATTAAAGAAATCCAGCTTCACAATGAATGATTTTAAAATATCGAGACCAATCGACTGTCGAAAGTGTTATGGAAATGGAATAGGTAACATTTTAAATCGGAAGGATAAAGTATACAAAGTTCTCTCGGAACAGGAAAAGTTAGATTATGGTTATGATGCGATATTGGGAATGCAGTGGAAACAATGGAATGGCCGTGTATGATTTCTTCAGGAAATTATTTTTGTCCGATCCTTGGATTTATAAATAATTTATTGGAACCGATATCGATTGAGAGGAGGAGAACGTAATAGTATTCCTTTTGATTTAGTCCAATACTAGCGTCGTAATAAAAACGTTCATCTTCATTGGATTTACCTGGTAGCTCGACTATTGGCTCAAGTTGCAATTTCATTTATATGATATAGATTTCGAATAACTCTGTGTTGTGAAGTTCTTCAGAATTAAAACACGATTTTTGTTTGTAGTTTCGGTTACATTGCGAAATTGTTGCCAAGGTGTATGTATTTATGTATATCACGCTCACAGGTGTGGGTTTTGGTAAATCGTGATTATTCGGACGGGGCTTCCATACGTCGGTGGTATTAGGAAATACTTGTTTGTTATTAAGAAATATTGTACATAAATTGTTTCAGGCATGGTTGGATACTAATCGGCTGCCTGGAAAAATTTTGTTTGTGCGTAAATTATGTGTTAGCGTTGTAAAGATTTGGTGTAAGTAGTTGACGTTGGAAATTATATTGAGGTGTTTGGGGGTAATTTTGACTAAAGGGTTGAAGTTGTACAATTTTGTAGGGATCTAATCGCTTGTTGGAGATATTCAGATCATTACTTCTTCAGAAGTAATGAACCTTGAGTCCGGCTAGGATGTATATAGCGTTAGTGCCCTAAACAAATGGTATGACGTTCTGGAAGTCATCAGCACGTATTCACATATTCAAATATCATTTGCAATAACTGTTAAAGCTTTCATTAGGTAATTGCCTTGTTGAAACTAGGAGTCTTGTAAGGCGCCTTTCGTCGCTCTGATCTTCAAAATTTCTTATTAAAAGATTTTGATACTATTGATCATCTTCTCTTATTGTCGATACTAAAATACAGTCGAATGCAAAGAAAAGTAGACATGAAATTTTCGGCTGCTTGACCAAACTTGATATTAGCAATGTCATGTAAATGTCAATGTTGTCATTTCAGTGATATTTTAATGGACTGGTGAGCTGTGGGAAAAGGGGATTTTAAAAAGCCACATTTAATCAAAAACAATTCGAGGAAAATCAATTACAGGAAACTGTTTTTGTCTACTTTTTTTGCTTTCGACTGTATATCTGCCTCTCTAATAATTCTATTCAATTACTAACATCATATCTTACTAATAGATTTTATTAAAATATCTGATTCAAGCGAAGTGTCTGATGTAGAAGAATCAGCTGCATTGGCGGTTCAATCTTTATTACCTGTGAAATCCAAAGGAAAGTATGAAAATGCTTATTGTCAATTTGACAACTGGTGTAAGAAAAAAAGAGTAAAGATGATCAATGAGGTAGTGCTGTAATACTCTGTTTTTAAACTAGGAGGAGTGATTTAAATTTGCCGCGCTAATTCCTACACCTGCAATTGGTGGAAACCGAGTCTGTTTTACATAATGCTAAGTTGTCTATGTTTTGACATATCAGCTGTCAGTTAACAGTTTTATGCTCGCAATTTCTTATTCGTAATTCTAAGTGTAAATAAATCAGTTCTTTTCAGAACTAGCTTTTACCGCAACATATCGTTATATTATTGTGTATATTTTTAAATATGGATGTTGTACCCAGTACAAGTTTCGCGTCAGTTTCGCCCCCAAAGAAGCGCAAGCAGTTAGATCTTGGCCATTTATCGATAGCCGAAAAGCAATGTATAGCAAATATATATAAGCAAAGTGTTAAAGATGAACCAAATATGAAAATTTCTGATATCGTATCTAAAATTGGCGATACAATGGGTAAGATATCCAACAGCTCAAACATTATTTTATCAAAGTTTAATAATATATTTCTAGGAGTTGCTACATCCACCGTATATCGTACAATAAAAGAATATAGGCGGACCGGAAAGGTTATGAGTTCCAAACAGGTTGGAGGACAACCTAAGATTGTAACAACGTACGATGAAGGAATAAAGACCTCTGTGCGCCAAATAATACATACTTTCCTCTATAAAAATGAAATTCCTACATTGAACAAAATTTTAAATGAAGTAAAAGGTCGCCAAGATTTACCGAAGATGAGCCGTTCCCCATTATATTCAAAGAAGAAAATTAATTTCAAGTTAGTTATGTTTGCAATATACATAGATATAACAAACAGTAATAAACATAATATTATGCTAAATACCTCAACATTATTTTGTTTTATAGGTATATGAAGAGGAAAAGCAAAAGTATATTAATAGAACGTGACGATATCGTTAGATGGAGACAAAAATACTTAAGAGTTATTAAAGAGTGTAGAAGGGACGGTCGACCTATTTATTATCTCGATGAAACATGGGTAAATGAAGGTCATACAAAAGAAAAATCGGCGGCAAGCATTCATTGAAGGGATTACTACTGGGCTTAAAAATCCATCAGGCAAAGGGAAACGTTTTATAATCCTGCACGTTGGGTCTGAACTGGGTTTTGTTGATGGGGGATTGTTGTGTTTTGAAGGTAAAAAGACTGCGGCTTACCACGAGGAAATGAACGCAACAGTTTTCGAAGAATGGTTTAGCAAGCTGTTACAAAAATTACCAGCCAATGCTGTAATTGTAATGGACAATGCATCATACCACAGCCGTAAATGTGAAAAAATTCCAACAACATCATCCAGGAAGAAAGATATGCAGAAATGGTTAAGATTAAAACATATTGAATTTGATACCGATATGGTTCGTCCTGAAATCTTACATTTAATACGTTTACATAAAGAACAATATAATTTATACGTAACCGATGAAATGGCAAAAAAGAGTAATAAAATTGTAATAAGGTTACCACCATATCACTGCGAATTAAACCCGATTGAATTAATATGGGCTCAAATAAAAAATGAAGCAGCATCCAAAAACTAGACCTTTAAAATCGCAGATGTCAAAGACCTCTTATTGCAAGCAATTCAAAATGTTTCACATATTCACTGGCAAAAATGTATCGAGCAGTCATCAAGGAGCAAGCAAAAATGCTTTCCCTTGTTTTCTATGGATATCTTTAAGGATGTTGCTTTATTTTTATAGCTGTTTGTTTTTGCACAATTTTACTAATTATTAAAAAAATGTGTATCTTAAACATGTTAATTTATTATAATAGTGTAATATATATTTATGTTTACTGATTTTTTATATAATTCAACAAAATAAAATTACACCATATTATCCTGTTATTGCAATAATATATTATAGTTAATGTAGATACTGTGTGGTAAGGGTAAGTTTGTTTCATTTTATTTGCCAACCACAGTCTCCAAATTACTAATTTAATTAATGTAGTTAGTTAAATAAAAAAATCTTTAACGTTAGAACATTAAACATTAACATTAAATGCAATTTATTTTTAGTATCAAATATAAAATATTTCAAATTTGCCGCCTAAATAGCTGGTGTATTTTCTGGTGATATTTTCAGTGTAAATATGGCTTTTCAATTTACTCCTCCTAGTTTAAAAACAAACTATAGCATATTTCGAACAAAAATCCAAAGTATACAAGAGTTCTACATTGTGGAGCATTTATTCAATGGTGAGGGCAAGATTATCCGTAAAAAATATAGACCTAAAGAAGTTTCCAAGTTTAATAACTTTTATTAAGCGAAAATCAGTTGGGCATCATTCTAAGAAATCCAGTGTTTTCACTAAATTAGAAATAGGATTTTTTTTTAAAGAAAAGCTGACCATAGAACCTACTTAATGATGAAGGTATTTGTTCAATTTGGAACTCGTCCAAATTATATAATCATTATTTAAATTATAGACAGTGCTAATTGTTGGTATCAGTGGAGCATTACGAAGAGAAGAATTAAATTTTCTACAAGTTCAACACATTAAGGACATGGGCTCGTGCATTTTGATTGAAATTCCCAATACAAAAACCAACATACGAAAAGAATTTACAATTTCTGGTGTTTCGTTTCGTAATTGTGACAATGTTACTGTTAATATTTATAATAGAGATGAAACATGGTCATGTAGAATTTCAATAAATGGATTTTGAACTTTCAGTGTTGAAATATTATTTCCGCACTTATTAGGAAATATTCCACTTTTCCTAACTCAAATTAATATGGAAATATTGAAGTTTTCCAAACTCTAATAGAAAAACTATTATTCTACGTTCAATACATACTCTACATACACATATTCGACATTCTAATACTATTCTAATGTTCGAACGTTTGCTGAATGTTGGCGGGGAAACTACGATTTGTGTTTCGAGCAGCGTGTCACCGATTTGATCATACGCTCTTCGTTGTAAGGAATTCAGGGGCGGCCGGATATAACTGACATTTTAGTTTTTCAGAATACAGACATCAAATTAATATTAACGTAGAGAAAGTGATTGATGGTTTTATTAATAAAAAGACTGAAAATATTACTAACGGGTGAATATGGCAAGAACGAGTGAAATATTAAATTATCAAATTATAATTATAGAATAGCAATAATAATTAGTTCCATTGCGTAAATTTGCGGCACATTTGTATACAATACAGTACCGTAATAAAATATGCCGAAAACAATAGCAGTTGACGGTTTTAATGAGTTTGTAAAGTTTAAATTTTTTTCCAAACATGGAACGACTACATGCGATGGAACGGCAGGGCTATAATATCGGTTAACTTCAACTACTTGCTAACTATGTTATAAGGGTCCTACTTACTAATTCGATTCATGCACTCGACCATGTATAAATAAACAAACAATAAGGTGTGCTATGGTTAGATGCACATCGCGTACAGATGAACTCTCTAACTTTATTAGTTTCCTAAATTAAACTTGTTCGTCGGCCTCTTATTGATCTATCAAAAGAAACCTTTGTAGGTTCTTTTATTTTAACAACCTCAATTTCTGTTGATTGATATTAGACGAAATTTAAAACGCATTTCGGTAATCGCCTATACACAAATCAGTATCTTGAGTGGATTCAAAAAAATTATTTAATCATTCCTATATTTTCTTCTCTATGTAGTGATACAGAAATATGTGACATTATTACATCATTGCAATCAGAAAATAAATCTCTAAATGGAAAGAAAATAAGAAAGACAAGAAGATGAAGATATTCGGTATTAGATGAGAGTAGTATGACAGTAATAGTGTCCACTACGGTTATTTTCAAAATGCAAAATTCAAAAATAGAGCCCATTTTTTGAAATTGAAATATATCAATTTTGTTTAAATAATTTTTGCTGTTAAGTCTAATTTTGTTGTGAAATGAAAAAGAAATTAGGCTTGTGTTTTGGTATTTGAAATGTTCCATTCTTTCAACATATATGTGATATCTATTATTTTTCCTTTCGTTTGAAAAGTTGGTTGGTTATATACATGAGGTTTCTTTTATTTGGGAATTTTTGGTCAATACATTTTTTTTATATTACAATAATCATAATTTGTATAAACTCATGTTTTGTTGCGTTTATGTAATTTTATAACATTTGGAGGATTAATTCATGTTCAAAGTTAACGGTTGGAGTTAATGTCTTAAAATAGCGGACACATATAATTAATAATTGTCAATATCAACATTTGTACGTAAACAATAACTAGATTCATGATTTTGTCAGACAATTCGTGCAATACCAGAATGTTCTATTCAAGACTAATAAATACAAAAGGAAAAGTCGTCATTCATTTCAAAAGTATAATAATAGAGGTGCAAAGATTTCATCTGCGCATCACGAAGACAAATGCGATAGGAATAAATTTCCGTGCGAAAAATTCACACCGCACATTATTTCATTGCGTGAGCTTCGTAATTTATGGACGTTCATCGAACTCATACAAATATTCCCCGCCGAACGTTTCATTCAACTAACCCATCCTCCCTTTAATGCAACCTCCTTTACATCATCGAGGGAACCTTTTAGCATATATTCAATTAAGCATGCAAATCGTCCGATCTATTGATTTCGGATACACTTCGTCTCGCCCATTGCGAATCACGGACTTTGACTAATTAAATTTCTGCCGATTTATAAACGAGGTCCCCAGCTTTTCAAATTAATTGCTAATGGCAGCTCTTCATTACGAGCGTCCGTCGCGATTTCGTGGAACCTAAATCTCGAACACATAATTTTTTAATACCTACGTCTCTTAGCGCTTCTTATTTCTGCACTAATGTCATCTCGTAAGACGATGAAGCCGTATACGGCGGCACTAAACGCGACGACTGTTAAATTTACGACGTACTTCCGAGGTGCCGAAATGATTGCTTATCTTTATATAACTGCCGGGTAGTATTTATCTAAACGGGGGTGTGCGATATTTTCATAACAATGATTCTAACAATCTTAGAGTGAATATTTTTTTATGATGTTCGCAGCGACAATGTGATATCACAGTGAAGTTGACATTTATTTTCGACGGTGTGAATTAAATTGCAGTTGAAGCGTTGCATGTTATATTGCAAACTTTATTTTCTTACATTATTACTTTTCTTGTCATGATTTTCGTAAATTGGACGTGCACAGCTCGTATTCATTGCACCGACTGCTTCGGAACTGACAACGACTCCGGACAGAAGGACAGTAACGAGTCTTCGTTGTTGTTTGAATTTTGATTTATGCTGCTTATGCTTTTTTTTATTTTTTTTTGTATTTTCGTTGGTTTTCATTTAGTTTTATTTCACGTTTTGTAATATTAATATAAATTTAATTTTCTTAATTAATTAAATAAATTAATCTGAGCAATCTATGAATGTCGCCGATAACTTTGCATTCACCTGAAACTTGAATGACGAATTTGAAAATATTTTGCTAAACGGCCTTGAAATTCTTCATAGCTCAAAATACCATACTCTTTATAGTATAGTTATGCGCAATTTCGATTAATGGTTGTGATGCTTTCAATATGTCGTAAAAATTGTTAACTTGACACCTTACAAATGTATAGAACATACGTGAAAATGTAATACCTGTTACAATAAAGTCCGATATATTAATTACTTGGCAGTTTTCATTTAATTTTCTTGATTTGAGTTATGTTGTAATTTTAATATATTCGAAATTAAGGAGCCTATGAATATGTGTTGACCTAACATAACATCAAAAGAACAACATCAGTTTTGTGAAAACCAATGTAATAACAGTATTACATGATGTGCAATGTATCTGGTTGTGAACGCAGTAATTCGTTGAAAATTGCTTTATCTTCTGGAAGTAGTTCACCGTACGTGTTCGTGTTCAATGTACGGTCTAATGCAACTTGAGACTACGGTTAAAATATTCGACGCCTCATCTTAAATTTGTTTTCTTTTAGGTGGCGGTGTAAAAGCATACCAGTAACGTGAACTACGTTGATCAACATGTTCCTGCTTGAATCGTCACTGACTTCAAACGTACGTTTACAGAAAATTACGTCTATGTATCCGCATAGCAGGAATTTAGTTGTGGCGAATATTACGCTTGATGGAAACATTGATATAATGGGTCTTGATGTGATACGGCATCACAGGAATTACTTATAAGTAAGGCTGACATGTGTTTGTGATTTTTCTAGTAAAGTGAATATGAATTGTATTCATTTAATGAAATTTCATCTAAATGGATGGATGCACTTATTTGTTTGTATATACAATCATGTAGCTATAAATTGAGCTTTAAGGAGGATATTATACAAAAAAAATTATCACAAAAATTTTAAATTTGCAAATACAAATCTGTGATAATAATTTGATTTTCTATTAATTCGATCTAAAAATTTCCTTGTAGATCGAGAAGATCACCACTATTCAACTACGACATTACTCGAGAACCAAGAAAAACCAGATTTTGCCTACGAATCAACAATATATCAAATTTATTGTAGCCGCTAATCTTTTTTTTGAACTTTTTTTGGTTTGTCACTCCACTGCCTTTCCAATCTTCATTCGCTTCGTTCCTTTCCCTAGGGTATTTTGCTGACTTGGCCATCCGATATTACTTTCCGTTCTCCTGTTGCTCGAAAGAAAAGATTCTGCTGGCATATTTTTATTATTGAAGAAGAAAATTGGCAAATTCTTCAATGTGGACCAAACGTACAGTTCTGGCACGGAGGACACACCGTTGCCACAGACACCAGGTGACACAACACACTTACAGAATGCATTAAAGACATGTTTACTTAACGTAAAAATGCAAAGGTAAATGGTGTTTATACAGAAAACAGCTAGGAGAACTGTAAACCTCAAATTGTGATGTTTCACCTGAGACCGGAAATATTCAGGAAGGGGTAAATGGAAGTATGGATTGAAAAGAAAAGCATAAATTGAGAGAAACCTGGAAAAATCACTCTCGTACAAAACTAAGCCACGCTTTTCTGTTATGTATTCATATTCTGTTTCAATAGTCGATGCCAACTGTCCAAAATCTTCAACACGACTGGAACCGAAACAGAAAAGGAAGCAGAGACGTGTGTAATTCTTCTAGCTAATCAAATTCTGAGTGTGAATCACTTTACATTGCACGGTCTACAGCTTAATAATTCCGGTGAACATAAACTTTTATCGCACCTTGTTAATTATAAGATACAGTCAAGGTGAATATCACAACAGACACATCAACGGTGACAACTTAATGGATTTGCAAAGGGACGGTAATAAGGAACGGCAAGATTTCTAATAATGACAATTATAAAACATCTAGATGACGTTATCGGCATGGGCTTTGATATAATTTCCTAAATATTCAGTGCTTAAGGGGGGATCCTGCTTTAGAAGGCTCAAAAAATCGATTTGTTTTTTATTGGTCAAATCTATGCTAAGAATATGCATAAAAAGTTATAGCGGCTAATTCGCAATATTTTGAAAGATACAGCACTAAACACAGTGAGGTGTCGATCAAAAAATATACGAACGTATGAACGCTCGGACAAACGAAACGCGCGCCCCACCCCGCAGTAACATAACACCGAACTATGTACTGAAAAAAGTTCAATCGGTCGTTCGAAACAATAATATTTTGAGTTCGTAAGAGCTATAGTAGGATTATAACGAGATATTCCGTAAGTAATCGAAAATTAACATTTTTCCTGATCGTAAACTTTAGAGCGCGTTTTCTCGAGTTTTCGTTTTTACGATTTTTCTAAACTGGTGGGCGGGATTGCGAGAAAACTAGACAAGCAATCAAAACGAAACAAACTTTTGTTGGCTTCAGTAGCATTCTATTCTATTTGAACTAAAAAGATTAATGAAAAAAAAATCTAAACAACTTTTTTAGCAAGTTGAAATGATTTTCTCTTCCTGCAAAGAGCACATTTATTTTCAAACCTGAGAAAAATCTTGAATTTCAAAATTTTTGGGTTTTTTAGTTCACATAGAAGAAAATATATGAGAATTACCATTTTCTTTGGTTTTTTTTGTTTCAGACAAAAATTACGGGCTACATCTTTCCCCCCGATTGTAAATTGCAATTGAAAGGTGTTGCACAAATGTGCATAAAAATTGGCTCCGTTTAAATATTTTTCTCTCGACTTTTTTTTTTAATGCTCAAATATGCAATAAAATGCTCTAAAAAGTTTATTAGACTTGCTCATTTTTTTCTGCCCTAAAAAATTCCCCCAAAAACGCTATTTTAAGGCCTCCTAAAGCAGGATCCCCCCTTAAATAATTATAAAACCATAGAACTAGAATATGCAACGACCGTTTTAGGTAACGCTAATTTTATTTTCCGGGAATCGTCTAGAAAACAACATTTTACTGCTTACGCGCAGGAAAATTGAATTTTGCGGACTAGTGCTATAAAGAGTTTACAAGACGTAAACTAAAAAATCCGCGGTGGTCCGCACGAAACTTACTTATACTTAGTTATACTACGTTTTTCGAAAAAACTTTTCAAATGAAAAATTGTTTAAAATATCTATATCTATAATTTATGTAAGAATATTTTTTTCCCTAACGTGTACCGTTTTCGAGATATGGAAAAAGGTGATAAGAGTAAACCATCACTTCCGGTTGAGAGATTACGTTCAAAATAGGACGTTTTCCTCCTTGCTACATACAAATGTTAAGTTTAAAGTTTCAGAGCTCTAGCTATAATCGTTTGGACGCTAGAGCGCGCACAGACACACAGCCACACACACACACACACACACACACACATACCTGTGCGGCAACTCTTGTGGGGCCACCAGAATTTAGCCCACTTATGGGGTATTTAAAGTCACGCATTCCACGATATTGTAAATACAATCCTGATTCGTTTGATATATTTTGTGTTGTCATACACTCCGAATTTCACACATTTTCCTTGAAAACCAACTTGTGGGGTCAGACCCCACTTTTGGGTCGCCTGCATTCAATCGGTGTGTGTGTGCGGTTATTGTCTTTTTATTTGGAAGGTACTGTAAGGTATTATGAATTAATATTTATATGGTGGTGTTAAATGAAATGATCCTTTCAGGGCAATATATGGTATGCATATTACAGTAAAGGGGATTATACATATAGTAATAATAATTTGTAATATCGAATAATTGTATATTAAACCTATTTGAAAAAGTGTTCACTTGCGATGTTTCTTTAGAAATGATATTTGATACTTTATATCTATCCAAGATCGTGTTTTTAAAATGTCTTGATATTGTTGCTTGCAGTCTTCTGCCTCAGTCTTTGTTAGATTTTTTCTATTTTTGATATGTTTGCTAAATTTTGTTAACACTGCCTTTTTTCATTTGATGACCATTTTCTATGTATAGTCGGTTTTACACATTTTTCTTTAGCTTACAAAAAGAAAACAAATTAATTTAGTTTCAACGCTTATAATACAGTGTGGTCGAATAAAAAATTAGTCAAAGTTGACTATGAGCAAAAAACGCCCGTCTTTTCCTAAAATTCTTTGCGAATGTCAATCTGCTATGTATGTTGACACGAGAAAATGTTGTGAATGCAAATAAAAGCTTCTCTTTTACCATCATATTTTAGAAATGGAGTTAAGTTGGAAATCGGTGAATGGCAAAATTCGTATGTTGCCTGTTATGAAGAGTTTCAGGAGCATTTTCCCGGCGAAGCAGCCACTCATTCGTATGACCATGTTTATCAAGTTATGAAGAAATCTGTGAAATTATTTACAGAAAATGGAAGTGTACAAAGAAAAATAGGTAGTGGAAGAACTAGAAAACGAACAGCTGCGGTGGTGAATAATGCGCGGGAAATCATGGAAGCAATTCCATCTACATACATACATTCGAAGACTGGGTCAACAATTAAAGGATTTACAAATGTATCCGTATGAAGTTCAAGTCTACCATCAGATTCTACCTAGTGATTTTCAACCTAGGTTTGTAGAGAATCTCAATAATGACGAAATGATGGGTACGTGAATTTTCAAAATACGATGCATTGGTGTATGGAAAATCCTCATGTGTTTGTTGAGGCGCCTCTTCATCCAAACTTGGACTTTGGGTTTCAAGAAGGCGCATCATACCATTTTTTTTTCATGAAAACGTTAATTCAAATTTTTACGTTAATCAAATTCCTACACCATTTATCGAACAGTTGGACGATCAGGAACTACAAAATAGATTTATCCACCAGGACAACGCTACAGCAAATACAGCAAATCTAGTTTTGATTTTTTTAAACCATTTTTTTGGGAGAGATTAATTAGCAGAGATTTATGGCCACCTAGGTCTCCAGATTTGACAAGCCCGATATTTTCTTGTTTTCTTATTTAAAAAATAATGTCTACAGGAACCGACCTCAAAATTTGCAAGAATTAGAATTGGCCATAACAAGACAGTTGGAAGAAATCACACCTGAAATGCTTATCCGCGTTACTGAAAATATGAAGCGACGCGTGCAGTTCTGGAAAATAATGGACAACACTTTCAACACCTTTTTTAAATAAAATACTGTTTCAGTTTTGTCACTTTCATTATTCCAAATTCAGTTTAAATGCAGGCTAATACACTAATCCATGGATTTGAATAAAAGTTCAGGATTTATGAAAAATATGGTATGTTCCCTTAAAATGTTGAAGAAATATTATCACTTGCATTAAAATTAGTTCTATTAAACGAAATGTTAATTGAAATATTAAATACAGTATAAAAAATGGCTGGTAGGTAAATGCAAGTAGAAACGTTGTGGAAGGCTTCATTGTCGGATGCAGAAGAAGAGGGAAAGAGTTCGCAAACTTTATTTATCTAAACTTTCTACTGAAACAATAATTCTGGTTTAACAGAATGACTGTGACAAGTACATATGTAGACAAGCAGGATGGAAGATCAAACTTTGAGTTTAATACGCATAGAGGGCTAAGGTGGAAGAAGTAAGCGGATGTTATGATATAGGAAGAAAGTAAGTAATGGCAAAGAATGATAAATGTATTAGGCATATAGGTGTTTTGGAGAAAAACAGGAGGACATGTGAAAGAGAGCAGTTTACTAGAACATGAAGTAACAGGAGGTTAAGATGCAGCATTGGACGTGAAAGGGCATTATCAAGTATTATTAATATTATTATGTTACCGGGTAGACATGGATGTCGCTACATTAACATTAACATTAAGGAAATAACAAAAATGATTACATAGAGCAATTTGTATCGAATCAATATAATGAGATAATGAACATAAGGGGGCATGTGAATAAGTTGGAAAGGAAAATTGCCCAATTAGTAGTTTTCTTTGGGCAAAACAAAATATAATCATTAAACACCAGGATAAGCAAACTAGAGCAAATAACATTTGAAAAAAAATCGAAATACATGAAGTGACTGAAATGAAACAAAGCAAATAGTAAACAGAGTAGCTAAGAAGATAAGGGTTGAAGTAAACGTAAAGGAAATAGATGTTTCCCAGCGCTCAGAAAAAAAACTAGATGAAATAGCGCGGCGAGTACGAACAATAATAGCCAAGATGTTTTCAACAAAATTACGAAATGCAATCATAAAGAAACGAAGGACAAATATTTCGAACAGCGAGATCGTAAACTCCTAATCTATGTGGTTGAATAACTATCCTCACCTTATAAGTCAAGCAAGAAAGGAAAAAGGATCAGGGGTACTGAACCTAAAGGAATTGGAAGATTTAGAAAGAATCAACTATAATAAATGGGAAATAATTGGACACAATTCTATCTACATACAAGACAAATCATTGGGTACTTATGGGTGACATTAATATAGACATAATTAAGTGATTCAGAAGTATCAGAGGATTACGAAAATATGCTAATTTCTAATGGATTTTCTATTGATCATACAGGGTGTTAATGGCTGAGAGTATGTCCCAAAATATTCCGAAAAGTCTTAATGAACTTCGGTCCGCAAATGGACGGTTTCGGAGATACATTTTTTTATTTCCACAATACGCATGTGTGGGTCGGCGAAAATACCCATGTTATTATGGAATACAGACATCAACACACTGGGTAATCTTTTAGACGAGATTGCTTTGAATCAAAAGCAACAAATATGGCTGCAGTACGATGGTGCACCGGCGCATTTATCGGTTGCCATTAGAGATATTTACACGGAACTTTTGGACGAAGATGCGTAGAAACGGGCGAACCTGTATCACGAGCTGCAAGATCGCCTGATTTAAACACCATTGATTTCTTTCTTTAGCGACATTTGAAAATGTTAGTGTACGCTACGCCTGTAAATGATCTCTCGGATCAAGGAGTATATCGAGGATGCCACCGAATCCGAGTCACTGTAGGTCTTTTCGAAAGAGTTCGAGAGTCCACGCCACGGAGATTTGGTGTAAGTGGTGAAAATTCAAAATGTTTCGTATCTCCGAAACCGTCCATTTGCGGACCCATGTTCATTATAACTTTTCAGCACATTTTGGGCCATATTCAAAGGCTGTAACACTTTTTAATACCCTATATGTCATCAACACTAACCTGGGAACCATAGGCGGTGGAGTGGTTCTGAGCAAAATATCAGACCACAACGTGATTGATTGTACGATTGAGAAGATAAAAAGGAAAACAACAAGAAATGATAGATGAAAACATTAGTGAATATAAGTGATATAAATGAACTATATGGTAAAATGGTCATCGCATATAAAGAAGCGTATAAATCAGCCAAAACAAACGAAAAAAAGAGTCCACTTAAACCCTGGGTAACACAACAAATCAAAGACGAAGTAAATAGTAGTTCCAAACTTGCAAAAGGGCACATGATAACACGGAATATAGAAGAAGACTGGGAGTCCAGTACAATACTGCGAGGAATAAAGTTAATTCACCAGTAAAACAGGCGAAGAGAAAATACTATACAAAAGTAATGCAGAAGACATGGGCTAACATAAATGAAATACTCGAAAGAGCAATAGCAAACAAAAAACCTCTACTTGGAAACAAAGTGATAATAAATTATATGAAGATGTCAGAGGAAGTTTCAAACAGATTTGTAGAAGAATTCAGCAAAAAGACATTGTCAACAGTGGTGGAGAAAAGCTATTCAAAAGCAACAATTTTAATCAAATACAGTCGATGGTTACAGAATATATTTACAGAAAAAGTGCTCAAAACTTAGACGAAATCACCTAGAATAAGAGTGAAAGCCTGGAAGGAATTCCAAGCCCCTCAATAACAAAAATAATCAACTCATCTTTATTAAGTGGTAGCATCCGTTAAGAAACAAGAAAGCAACAGCAAGACCTATATATAAACAAGGACAACATATTATTGCGATAATACATAGCACAAATGAATGGTCATAACTTATTAATATTAATATTATTACTCAAATTTTGTTTCCCCATAAAACTGATACTATATATATACACGAAAGATGGTCTAATCTTACACCTCAATGGTGTAGTGAACATTAATTCCATGAAGACTAACTGGTGGATCGCTAGACAATATTGTTTCTGGGTTATTACCCTTCGTCAGTAGCGATTACCAAGAACCTTGTTGAAATACCTTTACATGTAGTGGCCATCAAAACTTCTTGGCGCGAGCCAATCACTCCTAACGAACCACTGATGGCCACTACATGTAAAGGTATTTCAACAACTAAGGTTCTTGGTAATCGCTACTGACGAAGGGTAATAACCCAGAAACAATATTGTCTAGCGATTTACATTTTGCTGTCAGATTTGACAAGATACATTTTTAATGTATATATATATATATGTATATATATATCAACATAGTCTTTTCGGAATATTGGCCAGGAGAGCAATTCAGAAACAATAAATAAACAAAATTAGCTATGCAAGCCTTGTAGGCTATGGGCTCGTGAGACGATTTGCCTCCACTCTCTCCTATTTTCAGCATTCTTCTTCCAATCCTCCACTCCTATCTGTTCCAGGTCTCTCTCTACTTCTTCTATCCACCTTCTACTTGGTATGCCTTGCATCCTCTTCATTATGGTCTTTGGTAGTCTTCCCTCCTGCATTCTTTCTACGTGGCCCAACCACCTTACTCTCTTCATTTTTATTTGCGTTGTGACGTTTGGTTCATTGAATAGTTCCTCCACCTTATTTTTCTTCCTTCTCCACTGATCCCCTTCTTTTACTCCTCCATATACTCCCTTAGCAGTTTCCGTTCCCACACCTGTAGCTTTGCTTCTTCCTACCCTGTCAGCGTCCAGGTCTCCCCTCCGTATAAGACCGTTGTCGTTATTATTGTTTTGCACACACACTCCTTCACTTTCCTTGATGCATGCTTACTCGTGAGCTTGCTAATCAGTGCTCCAGCTGTTCTATCGCCGCGTGCTAGTCTCTCTTTGATTTCTTCGGTCATTTCGCCTTTTGCTGTGATCATGAACCCCAAGTAGTAGTAGTAGTAACAACCTTTTATTGGCATATTTACACGCATATTCTGTCTAAACTAGCTATTTACAAATATACATTATGAGATCCTGCGCGTTTCTCCTCCCTCCTACACCCTCGTCTCCTTCCTGGTCCTCGCTTCCATTCTCTTTTGTTCGCTCCCTTCTCCTCCATCTCTCATCTTGTCCTTGCATCTACAACAAATTATGTATTATTTATTTCTCTCACTCCTACATCTTCCATCTTCCATCTTCTTTTCTCTTCTTTAACTCTCTCAACATCTCCACTCTCATTTCTCTCCTAGCATCCTTCTCCAGTCCCGACCCAGCTTCTCTTCCTCTCTACATTTCTTCGCACCGGAATCTAGCCAATCGTCTTTCCTCTTCGACTGTCTTCCTTCCCTCCAGATACTCCGGCCTCCTACTGTATACTTGAAACTCCTTGTATCTTCAATTGTACCTCGCTCTCTCTATCTTTTCTTCCCTCTCCTGGGCTTCCACCTGAGACCACATCCCTACCAACTCTATCTCCACCCGACGCCCTTCTTTTCTTCTTCTTTCCATCTTCTCCACCGACCACCCCACCTTTTCGTACAGTTTACTCCTTACCACCTCCCAGCTTGATAACTCTTTCCGGATTCTCTCCCTCTTTTCGAGCTCATCCATCACCTTCTCCCCCAAACTCTTCTCTCCCCTCCCCTTCGCCCCCAACTCATACTTTGCCACTCTCCTGCCCGCCTCCACCGCCATCTTCTCGCTTCCCGTCTCCTGCCGCACGATGTAGTCCGGTGTCGAACTTTCTAATTGCAATGTTCTTTTTAATTGTCCTTCCTATATGCTCCCTTTATACTCTTCTTCTTTCCTTGACGCCCCATACATTATTATGCCGCGTACACATACATTCGAAATTCAAATTGTTTCTTCGAACTTCCCTTTCCTCTTCCCCCATAAACTTGCCTTCAACCCTTCCACTGTCATCTGCGCCTTCCTATAAATGTGCCTTATGTGCGCGTCGCCACTGTTGCTTTCACTCAGTACATATCCTAAGTATGCCCCTTACTTGCTCTATTATCTCTCCTTTCCATCTCAACTGCGCATATTTTCTTCTTCCTCCTCCTTTCCTGAATATTATTATATTTGTCTTTTGCACGTTTACTTCCAGTCCTCTCCTATCCAGGAAACCTTCCAATTTTTTGCCAACTCCACCAATCCTTTCTCCGTTTTCGCCACAACTACGTCGTCCGCAAAGGCCAATGACCAAATCCTCCCACTGTCCAACTTTACTCCCCCTTCTTGCCTTTTTTTAACACATCCTCCAACTGTGCAATATATACGTTAAATAGTTGCGGGCTCAACGGACACCCCTGTTTCAATAGTCTTGTTGTCCTAAATGGCTCCGTCAGATTCTCTCCTACCCGCACCTTACACCACATCTCCTCATAAATCTGTCTAATTCTTGTCACCACCCCTTTTGATATCCCTGCCTTTTCAATAGCCCTAATCAGGGTGCCTATTCTGTCAAAAGCCGCCTTGAGATCAACAAACATTGCGTATATCTTCCCCCCTATGTTCGACAGTTCCCTCTCCACTATGTAATTCAGCATATGCCCTAGTACCCTTTCCCTCTCTAAATCCCGTCTGACCTTCTGGTAGGATCTCCATTCCTTCCACCTCCTCTTCTAATCTTGCTCTAATCATTCCTGCATATATTTTATATCCCACATCCAACAACGATGTCCCCCTGTAGTTTCCTGTCCTCTCCCCATCTCCTTTCTTCCATATCGGAACCACTATCGCCACCTTCCAAGTTTCCGGCAAATCCCTCCTACCCATCCATATGTCATTTAACCACCTGAGAGTCTCTCTCCACACCTTCTCCGGTGCGTTTATCTAGCCTCCCGTATCTACTCCATCCTCGCCCGCAGCATTGCCCTTCTTCAATCTACTCCTTGTTTTATCAGCTCCTCCCAAGTAAATTCCACTATCTCCTCCTCCCCTCCCAGTCTCATTCTCCCTTCTACACCTTCGTCCTCATCCCCTTCTAATAAATCCATAAAATATCTCCTCCACTCCTCACACCCAATATTCCCCATGCCTCCCCTTCCCTTTCTTCTCTTCCTTAGGTACTCCCATATCTCTTTCTCCCCTCACAAATCTTGCACCTCCTTCTCCTCTCTTTGTCTCCTCTCATTTGTCTTCATCTCCCACAGTCCCTTCTGCCTTCCCCTCTGCTCTGTAAACTCTTCCCAGGATCTCTCGCCCCTTCTCGCCTTCTTCAGAATACCCCTCAGCTTCTGCTTCCCGTTTCTACATTCCTCGTCGAACCACGACCCTTCTCCTTCTCTCTTTCCCTTCTTCCGTGGTTATGTTAAGCTCTACGTTTGTGTCCTCTTCCGCATTCATCCTCATATACTTTGTTTATTTTCAATCCCATAGCTTCTTTCACTATTGTTCTTGCCATTCTTTCGAGCTCTTGTTGTAGTTTCGTTATTATTGCAACGTCGTCTGCAAACGAAAGGCATTGGTGTCTTCGGTCGTAAATCAGTCCTGATCTATTCAGCTTACCTCTTCTCATTATCGTTTCTAGTACTAAGTTAAACCATGTGGATGATACCGGGCCTCCTTGTCTCAGAAGAGATTCCCCCTCAAAAATCTCATATTTTGTCCGTTCCATCTTACTCTACTCCTGGTATTATGTAGGGTGCTTTTAATTACTCGGTGAGCTTTCGTGAGATTACTAGTTCGTTCATTGCCTCCAATAGTTTTCCGCGGTTTATAGAATCGTATGCTTGTCTAAAATCGATGAATAATATGTATCTATCCCATCCCTTTTCGTAGTGTACAGCTTGCAATTCCTTCAAAATGATCAATGGTCGATCTGTACTTTCTAAAACCAGCCTGGTATTAATTTATCTTCTTTCTTGTGTATTGGACAAATTATTGCTTCCTTCCATGCTTGCGGTATTCTTTCTTCTTTCCAACAAATTTTCCGCCACATTTGATTAATTCTATTTGTATTTCGTTGTCTCCAGCGCTTCTGTTATTTTGCATATTTTTTATTATTGTTTCAATTTCTTGTTCTTCTGGTTGGGTATTCTTTCTTCTTTCCAACAAATTTTCCGCCACATTTGATTCATTCTATCTGTATTTGGTTGTCTCCAGGGCTTTTGTTATTTTGCATATTTTTTATTATTGTTTCAATTTCTTGTTCTGGTTCGGGTATATTTTCTTGTTGTATTTCACCTTCCTCGAAAGTGTCAATGTATTGTTCTGTTTGATTTATGTTTAGCAGTTCTTCAAAATATTTTGCACATGTTTTTGCTTCATTGTCTACTATTAAATTTCCTTCTTTTTCCTGGCAGCCAATGATTTTCGGTTTATAGCCCTGCTTTTGGTTTCTTGCACTTTGATAGAAATTCCTTATTTCCTTTCTGCTGTAGGTCTCCTCTATTTCTATTATTTTGCGTTTTAATTGCTCTCGCTTCTCTAGCTTACTCTATAGATTCTTTTAATGTTTTTCTGCATATTTGATACTCAGTTTTATCGATTTCTTCCGTAGTGTTGATGTATTTCTGTCTTGTATTTCTACTATAATGTACCGCATGCATGCACTCTTCGTCAAACCATTTAGTCTTCGTTTTGCTTATGTTTCTAGTTCCTATTGTTTTTCCGCTAAATGGATTATAATGTTTTGTAGTGCTTCCCATTTTTTGTCTATTGTGAATGTCTGAGGACCTGCCTTTATGTGGTTTTCTATTTACTTTGTATACTGTCCTTTTTCTCCTTCTACCTTCTACATTTAGTCCTTTTCTTGCTCTTTTCTCTCTAGCTATCTCCTGCCTTCTTACTTTCATTTCCGCTCTCACGAGTACATGATCAGTGTTTGCTTCAGCCCCTCTGTACGCTCTGATATTTGTTATATATTTACTTTATTTACTTTATTGCTTATCAGTATGTGGTCTATCTGATTAATGGTTTTGCCGTTTTGTGAAATCCATGTCCCCTTATATATTTCTTTTTGTGTGAAATATGTACTTTTAATTACCATTTCATTTTGTGCTGGGAATTCTATTAGTTTTTTTAGCCCTTCCAATTATTGGTCGGTATGGTTGTTCCTTTCCTAGTTTGGCGTTAGCATCTCCCATCGCTACTTTAACATCCCTCTGCGGTAATCTTTGGTATTGTCTTTCCAAATGTTCGTAGTATTCTGCTTTCTCCTCTAAAGTCTTTTCTTCTGTATGTGTGTGTACGTTGATGATACAAATTTTCCTGCATTTTGTTCTTATTTTTATATAATACATCCTTTCTGTAATAGGTTTGAAATCCATTACGGTCCCTTTCTATTCTTTGCTAAGTAGGAAACCTATTCCTAGTCTTGTCTTCTTCGCCACTATTGAAAAACGTACGCCTGTCTTTAGCATATCTGATGATTGTATTTTAGATTTTAGGACATCCAGAACTTTTTATGAAAAATAGCTTTTTTTGTAAAATTATTAATAAAGGACTTTTCCATATGGTGCGAAGTTAAGCAGATACACTCTATATATATAATATTTGACAAGACACATTTTCAATATAAATATATATATATATATATATATATATATATATGTGTGTGTGTGTGTGTGTGTTGATGCGTACATTCTCGCGGGTAAAATTCGGGTAATGAACCGCGTTGTAGAATTGTCTCTGTAAGGGTTATTCTTCTAGATCAGTGGTTCTTAACCTTGCTGGAGGTACCGAACCCCATCAGTTTCATATGAGTATTCACCGAACCCCCTTTCATTGGAAAAATAAAATCTAATTAATTTTCCCAATAGAACACACGTTATGCATTAGTTTTCGAAACCAATACGGTTTCTACGTCACGATGACCTCAGGTGGTTGACCTCCGCCGAGCCCCTGAGACTGACTCGCCGAACCCCAGGGGTTCGGTCGAACCCAGTTTAAGAACCACTGTTCTAGATCGCTTAGACCGAGAAGACCAACCTGAAGATGGCAATTGTGACATTGCCGAAACGTTGGAACAACCGTTACAGGGACAATTCTACAACGCGGTTCATTCCCCGAGAAAAAAGCAGAACCAGGCGATTTCACCATCACGTCTCAAAACATAGATGAGCAATTTTTTATTTTCATTGTGTTCCGGGACTCTTTTTGCCCGAACTGATAAAAACATCAAGTTGCTGTGGACAACAAATTGTCAAAACATTTAGATTAGTCATAAATCTACAAAACGTCACGCATTTGTGTCAATTCTACTGATTTATTTCGCTATATTTGTGACCAATTTTGTTAAAACATTACAAAAAATGGGCCTGGGTTTCAATTTTTCAAACAAAGGTTGCCAACGTTAAGTGATTAAAGAAGGGATTTTTGTAGGGCCATATATAAGAAAGTTAATAAACGACCCTTCTTTTTAGCCAGCCTTGGTCCTACAGAAAAATAGGCATGGCTAGCTGTTATTGACGTCACAAAAAAAATTCTTGGCAACTACAAAGTTTCTCCATTTCCGGATTTCCATGAAAAAATTAAATTAATGCAAACAGCCTACCATGAATTAGGATGCAGGATGTCCCTAAAAATTCATTTTCTTCATTCCCATTTAAGTTCCTTCCCCGAAAACATGGGCTCTGTTAGCGATGAGCATGGGGAGCGCTTCCACAAGGAAATTGCAGTTTGAGAAGCGTTACCAAGGCAGATGGGAGCCACCCATGCTTCCCGACTACTGTTGGTCCCTTCTGATCGAATGTTCGACGGCTGGTTACAAGAGGAAAGCCAATCGTTCAAAAAAAATTTAATATTTTCATAAAGAATAATGTTTGATGTAGCCAATTCTCAGGAAAAAAAATTAATGTTCTCTACAAAACTAGACGTGATACAAAAATTTTATTTATCAAACTTAATTGAGTTAAGGTGAAGAATCATAATTACATACTATAAACCCAGTGAAAAAAACAGTTTTTAATTTGTTGCATAGTGTAATTTGTTATTGTAGGTTATGTGTACAGTGTCAGAAACCCCGAACTAGAATAACTTTTAATTAGTCGTTGTCGTTCAATCCAAGATTCTACGCCGAACAGACGAACTACTGGCACAAAAGTTACAGTTTTCCGATGTACAAACTTTTGCCGGAAAAAATGTATACACGTTTTTGTGGATGCGTTCATTTTCAAATCCTTTTTCCAAATAAGATATAAAGGGGGATTGCGTTTTCTTTAAACTTTTATTGAAATCAAATATCATATTTATATTGAACAAGTGATCTTTTCAAATAAAACTCATTGTAAAATTCAAAATTTATATTTTGAGGTATTATTTGCAATGAAATAGAATATGCATCCTTTAGTAAGCATGAACGTAAAACTATTAACTAATTTATATATATCGACGTAATTATTTGCTTAAAAAACGTTCGAATATGCCTTCACTAAGTAATTTTTCACCTGTCGTCTTATTTATAACATTGATATAAATTCATAATGAATTAATCATTAATTTTCAATGACGATGGTAAGGGATTTGCACGAAAATTAATTTTCTTATTTTGTTATAATTTGCTAAAATTTTGATTATATTCTACGTATTTTATATACCTATCAAAAATAATTACTTAATTAGATCACCTAGAACAGCAATAAAACTTCCCCTCTTGTACATTTGAAAACTATCTTTATACCTCTAACCTAATGCGCATACTGGAAGATTAATTTAAATGAAAGCAAAACACATCCCAGGTGGCAGCACCATACAAGGTCCCCACAATACTAGTAAAATTGGTATCAAAATACACTCCAAATTTTTACTGCACTTATGGGGACATGATAGAAAAAGTAATTTTACGGTGATTACAGACGTCGAAAAAGCTAATAAAATTGGTTTTAAATTGTGGGGACGTGTGTAAGGGCGCACAATTAGTGGAGGCCCCCCAAGTAGGGTTATATTCCGGTGTGTGTCCCCATAAGCATTGCGCGACCTACGCACACACACACACACACACACACACACACACACACACACACACAGACACACACACACACACACACACACACACACACAGTGACACAGACGTCATTCCGAAAATAGTCAGAAACGATTCAGGGGACCTCAAAACGCGTATATCCGTTAAAATCTCGAGGTCGAAATTTTTCATGATTATACTTACTTATACATAAAGTATAAGTAAGTAAAAAGATACTTTAAAAAGAACAATTTATTCAAAACTATTAATTAGAAATATTTATATGTATTGTGGAACTTGTTATGTTTGAAATATTGATTCCCGATAGTGATTTATCGCCGAGCTTCAAATTTTGAGTAAAAGTCAGAGTCGAAATGTCATTGTCGGCGTGATCGTAGAAAATTGTGAATAAATCATGACTAGTATAGGGATTATTGCCTATACTAGTAGTTGTATTTTTTTGCAAGCCCTGATTGTATTTTTTCTTGCTATGTCTAGGTTATTTTGCATCGGATCCTCAACCACCGTTGTAACGTGCGTTCAAGAAAAATCCTAATTTAGGAGGGCTTTGAAATTCAATTGGTACTTTAGCCACAACCAAAATTAACTACAATAATGACAGTATTGACAGATGAGATTCTAACCTCTAAAAACACATTATATATTCTTCATGGAAATCTCTAAAGCTCCGGGAATGGAATAGTGCCAAACACTATCAACTTTTCGCCCTATTCCAAAATAGCATTCTATTAATGTGATTTCTGCTCTGTTGTGATAACCATTTTTAATTGGTAAAGAAGTTTTGACTTTTGTTAAAATTAAATTGTCATTTTGGTTGTGGCTAAAGTAGCTTTAAACACCAATTGAATTTCAGAGCCCACCTAAATTAGGATTTTTCTTGAACGCACGTTACTTTGCCATCCTCTTTTTTAAATTGGTAACGTCGCCCCCAGCGGCGCATACAATGCCCCGTGTATTCCAGAGGTGTAGATACGTTGCAATTTTAGAAGGGAATTAGGAGCCGGTGTGGAGTACGAACCGGGCGTAATGACACATAACGCCTGTACAAAGCAAGATTTCCTTCATCAACAATCATAAAGCGACGAGGATTTTTGTTTTAAAATCAGGAATGTTGTCTTGATCTTCAATGTCATCCAATAACATCTTTGATAATTCGTCGTATCCACAAGATCCCGAAACACCAAAAATAATCGCGACCTGTAAATACATAAGAAAAATTAATTTGAGGTACTTATTTACCAGTTGTTTCACAAAAAAATTCCTTGTCGGGAGCTTCAAAAAGAAATTTAATAATCGGGTCCCGGCACAAACATTTCAATTTTGTTGGTTAGGAACCAGTCGATTTTCGCTTGAAGTATGCTTATAAAACTTGCTAATGCAAGATGCGAACGCAATCGGTTTTTCCGTATTATCTGGAAAAACGTGAGACAACACAGCTCCAATTCCAGTTGCCGATGCATCAGCAGTAAGTTTAAGAGGTACATTAGTATCAAAATGTGTTAACACTCTTTGTGACAATAAGATATTTTTAACTTGATTAAATGACTTTCTACAAGCCTCATTCCATTTCCAGGGCTCGTTCTTTCTCAGTAATTTATAAAGTGGGTACATAACGGTAGCTGCATTTGGGATGAATTTGCAATAGAAATTGGCCATCCCTAGAAATGATTTAAGTTGACTGATCGTTGTAGGCTGTGCTGCATTTTTAATTGCTCTTACTCTAACATCTAATTTATGTAATCCTTCACTGTCAATTTTGTGACCCAAATAAGTGACGTCCTTTTTCATGAAGGTACATTTATCTTTCCGTATCTGAAGGCCACATTCCTTCAATTTGTTTAGGACTAATAGTAAGGTATCTAAATGTTCTGCATCGGTTTTCCCGGTTATTAAAATATCGTCTAGAAAACATACTACGTTGGGTATACCTAGCAGCATCTGCTCCATTTGCCTTTGAAAGATCGCAGGCCCGCTGGTAATACCATAGGGAAGACGAGTGTAAGAATATAATCCTTTATGAGTAGAGATTGTAACAATTTTTTGTGACTCTCTGTCCAATAATATCTGCTGATAAGCATCGGTTAAATCTATTTTAGTGAAATGTTTTCCCCCTTGTAACTTGGCAAATACGTATTCAATTCGCGGTAAAGGAAATTTTACCGCTTCTAATTGCGGGTTAACTGTTACCTTATAGTCGCCGCATATTCGTATTCCACCGTTAGATTTTAAAATTGGTACTACCGGCGTACCCCAATTTGAACAATCAGTGGGAATTAAAACTCGTAATTTTACCAGCCATTCAATTTCATCTTCCAGTTTATCTTTAAGTGAAAAGGGTACAGGCCTAGGCTTACAATATTTTGGTATTGACGTTTGTTTTAATTTTAATGAGATAACTTTATTTTTCCAGGTGCCCGAACTAAATAATTCTAAATATTTATTGAGAATGTTGTTGACTTTTTGATCACACGCTTGATCATGACTTGCTAAACTATGTATGTTTGCCAAATGTAAATTTAATAATTTTAATCCTAACCTGCCTATAAGTGGTGCTCCTCCGTCTTTAACCACGTACGTTTCTAATAGCACCTGTTTTCCGTTATGTTTCGCGCTCAACAATAATTTCCCTAATGGCTTAAAAGTTCGCCCCACGTAATCCTTAAATAGGATTTCACTTTTCATCAATTTCTTAAACTTAAAATATGATATGTATGTATCTTCTGAAATTACCGAATAGTTCGTGTCAGTATCGATTTCAAACTTTAAATTATGACCTTCAACATTGAGTTGAATATTCATCGGTGCAATGGCTGTAGGTTCTTTTAACCTTGCCTTTATACAATAAATATTATCACTGCCGGAGGTATCGGTACCTTCTTTACTTTCAAGATAATTAGTTGTATGCATTTTTTTGTGTTGACTGCAAGTTTTTGATAAATGACCCTGTTGTCCACATTTATTACATTTATTACTACGATATCTACAATCCCTCGTTTGGTGATTATTGCGTCCACAAACCTGGTATATATAATTATAGTTTTTTTTTCTGCTCCCTGTGGGTCCGTCTACTTCTGTTTTCGTCCCGGAAGCGATAGACTTCGGAATGGCTGGCTGGCCTGGAACGTCCCGCGACGCCATTCTCTGCACGTTCTCGTTGCGCTGCCTCCTTTATTTGAGCCAACTCGATAACACTAGTGAATGTCGTCGCCGTCGATGATGCGTCTTCTTCCATCACTCGGTCCAAAAGGGGTCCGGGTCCCAAGCCCAAATCCGCATCCTCCCGCCAAACTGCGAATTCGGACAGCCCATTCTACCACCAATTCATCGGCCACACGGTGCGCGTTATAAAATTTCATACGTGACGAAAAATAGGACTGCACGGGACTGCAGTGGTTGTTAAGTAATTGTAAGATTTCTCCATACGATTTACTTTCGGCGTATTCGGAATACACAAATTTCGCACTAGTATGTACGTTTCATCGCTGAGAGAACTTATTAACACTGCTTTTTTCACTTCCGGTGCCTTTATATTATTTGCAATAAAATATTGTTCAATTCGAGAATTAAATACTGAAAATTCGGTTACCGTGTGATTGAACTCTTTAACTGTACCGATGAATCCTCTAGCACTCTTCGGAATTTCCCGGCATCGTTGTCCCAATGATTTCCTCGTCGCCACTTTGTAATATATTGCTTACAATAAAACACGTGTCTAATATAACACCTTTATTTAGTCATGTGCGCCACTACAATGAACGTCGTACGGCCGAAAAACACCTTGACGGTTTTTGCGTACATATGTGCGTGCAAGAACCAGATAACTGAGGATATAATTATTGATATATAAACAGAAATAAGTATTAACTCTAATACATTACAAGGTACATATCCGGCATTGTATGCTTTTTGAGTTTCGCAAGGGTATTAATGCAATAGTTGCTACCAAAAACATTTGCGATATTTATCCAAATGCATTAGACATTCATAAATGCCAAAGGTGGTTTTCTAAGTTCACATCCGGTAATTTTGATCTTTCCGACTCGTATCGATCAGGAAGACAAACAACTTTAGACAATGACGTGTTAAGGGCGGAAGTGGAAGCAAATCCATGTCAGACGATCGAGGAACTGTCAAATACTCTTAACCAACCGTGGTCGACCATCCAAGAATATTTGCATCAGCCTGGTAAAGTAAGCATAGCAGGCGTTCTGGTTCTGCATAATTTGCATAAACCAGGTTAACACTCCAAAAAGGCGCTGTGTGTTTGGTGAAGTATTCGCGGGTTTTTCATTTTGAAGTGCTAAAACCTTGACAAATCGTTAACGCAGGCCTCTACTGTCAGAAATTGGATTGCTGGGTAGTTTAATTAAAAAATACCCAGCGATTGTCAACACGATAATGCAAGACCGCACTGCGCAAAACGTACTCTGGAGAAAATTAAGAATTGGGGTGGGAGGTACTGCGTCACCCACCGATATTGCGTCATCGGGTTTCCACTTATTCCGGTCGCTACATCATTTTCTAAGTGGCAAAAAAAATTCAAATTTGGATGATGTCAAAAATTAATTGAATTTTATCGATCCGGGATTGAAAATTTGCACACTAGACGGCGAAAAGTTGTTGATAACGAGGGTGATAACATCATTGATTGAAAATAAAATATTTTTAAAAATTTATATTTTTGAATGTATTGTAAAAAACGACATTACTTTCCGGTCTCCGTATTATATACAAAAAAGGAACAGAATATCTATACTGATTTACTTTCCCTGGTTCTCTTCTACGTTTCTTCCTTTTTCCTTTCTGCTTCCTGCACCCTCCTCCACGAACACCTTTCGCTCTCATATTCCCTATAATATGTGACAATCATATTTTCATTAATTGCTTTCGTCCTCCCTTTCCTGCACACTTCTCTCTTCTCCTGCAGTTTATTCGTTGACTCCACCCCCTACCCTTCTCTCCCAACACCTTCCTCCATTTACTTCTTCCCTCCTTCCCCTTCTCCTTCTTGCTACATCCCATTTCTTCGCATTGCTCCCACCAATGTTTCCACTCATCCCTTCCTTTACCACATATCTCGCATACTCCACGCCCATACAACATTAGATCTTCTTCTCCTCGGTTCCGCATCTGTATCGTGTTATCTTTCTCTTCTCTTACTCATCAGATATTTTGGTCTCCTCCCGAATGATTATTTCCTTAGATTTTTCATTATATCTTGAATTCCTTATCTTTCCATGCTTTTCCTGCGCTTCCACCTATTATTTCTACCTTCTCTACCAACATTCCCGCTTTTGCATATATCTTCCTTCTGTTTTCTTCCCAGTTTGATAATTTCATGCCCTGTCTTCTATGCTCCTATGTCTTCCTCATTCATTTCCCGAAAAGTATTATCTCTCTCTCCTTTTAATACTTCTTCATACTTCACTACCCTCCTTGCCACCTCCACTTCCAATCTGTCCCTCCCTGACTTCTCACGATATATTCTTGTGTATTGTGTAGACTTTTCTAGCTGTGTGTTAGCTGTCCCAAATGTGCACTCTCTTACTTTCTTTACATTTTACCCCCCCCCCCCCACACACACTTACTTCTACCCATACATCATTATGATTGCGCAGATGTCCCATATCTTCGTTGACTCCTCGAATCTCTTTCGCGTCACCCTTGCATACATAAATCATGTGCTCTTCCCAACTATTATCCAGCCTCATCGTCAATCCCAAGTACGTCCATTATCTCATCTGTTCTATAACATCTCCCTTCCAACTCATATGTACCTCATTTCTTTCCCTCTTCCTTTTTTGAACATCAACACTTTCGTCTTCCTCGTGTTAGTACCAACCCTCTCTTTTCTAGGAATTCTTCCAGCCTGTGCGACATTTCTCTCAGCCATTTCTCCGCCTCTGCCACCAGGATGATGTCGTCTGCGTAAGCTGAAGACCGAATCCTATCCTTCCCCAACCTCACCCTCATATTGTCCATTACTCAGCACCTTTTCCAATTTCGCAATATAAATATTACACAATTGGGGGCTTATGTAGTCTTAATCCTCTTGACCTCCTAAACTTTCCCGTCTTCTCGTTTCCTGCTCTCACTCTGCACCACGTTTCTTCACATATCTGCCTTACCCTTGTGACGGCCCTTTCCGATATCCCCCCTTTTTCTATTGTCATTGTCCTGTCCTATGTATCCTGTAGAATGCTACCTTTAGGTCTACAAACATTGCGAATAGTTTTCCTCATTTATTTACACCTGTTTCTCAATTAAGTTATTTAACTAATATTAATTAGGACTCTACTATTCATATGGAATGCAGTTTGGACGGCCTATAATTAAATTGAACTTATCTTTATTAGTCATAGAATTTTTTTTTTGGTAAAAGAGTTTCTAGGCATCTAATTGGAATTAAAATTTGACTAGAAAGGTACAACAGAGCAAAGAATAATTGTACGGTGCGACAAGCAAGATGCGTTATTTTTAAACGCATTTGTATGAAAGAATTCTGTGGCTATTTAGTTCTCCTAGCGCTTGACAAATGATATCTACATTTGGGATAATAAATTAGACGTTAATGCCTTTCGCAACTATTTATTATTAATAACAGCGATTGTGATGAAGAAGAAAAAACATTTCAAAAGTGATTCGACGAAAGAAATATTTTGTTGTGCAGCATTATTTGTAAAAATTAATAATAATGATTGTTCATATATATTTTATACCAAGGGGTGAAAAAATACACCGTAATAAAGGATTTAATAAAATATGTTATTTCCAACGTAATAAGTTATCACATTCTTTCCACATGATGAAAAACTCCGACTCTAGACTTTACGAATATGCCCCAGTAGATTTACTACCATGTCGTCGTAATATTTGCACATGTTTTGAATTGCAAATATTTCGGCGAAAATCTTGCGCACAGTAAATTCGTTACATTGTCCTTTATTTATTTAAAATGTAATATCAAAAACTTTTTTCTCGCGCGTGAACGCGTTTACTATGTAATATTTGGGGCTACAATAGTCACGTTTGCTGCAGTTTAACAAAAATAAAATAATTTGCAATAGATCACATTTACTCCGAATAAACTAAAGCAACGGTATGGTAATAAATTCGCTTGAATAATGGAAAAGTAAACAAATATGTAAATGCAAAAATGCGATAGGAAAGAAATTATTTGTGGATACGCTTTGATAAATAATTATAGTGATTGTCAGGGAAAGGGCGTTACACTAAAACCGTGTAGTTTGTATCAGTAACTAAATAAGATAACGAAGTGTATGTTCATTACAAGTATTTAATATATTATGTATACTCTGCTGCTATAAGTATATATTAATTCTTAACATTTGATACTTTCACCAGTGGGGACAACATAGAAACATTATACGATTAATATATATATGCTTACCAGTGTTGTGGTCGTACGGAAGAAGGGAAGGACGGCGCATGAAATGTTATATAGATGTACGGAGCGCAATTGTTGCTAGGAAAAAGTAGTTAAAATTAAGTCAGATGATTAGAGACCCTTGAAATGTAAAGCTAACATGTTCATATATAGCTTTAAGAGTTATGTGAAATTACAAATCGTGAAGATTTCATAAAAATACTGGCATAAGATGAGAGGGGAATAGGTAGACTGGCAGATGGTGGATAAGTAACAAGAAGCAGTTACACTGGAAAGAGGAAAGAAGAAAATGAGGGAAAACAAGAAGTTATGCAGGGGGGGGGGGGGAGTTTGAGGTACTACTATAACAAGACAGATAAATAACATACCGTGCGTGGAGAATATACCACACGGGTATTTTGTAAAGGGATGGACAGAAAGGTAAAAGGTCAGGCGAAGACGACAAAGAAGGGTAAACGTTATAAAATATATTCAAATGAGTAAGTAGGCCGGCCAAGTCCACGAATGAGGAACATATTGCCATGATGCGCTATTTGTAATTATTGTATTTTTCTTATTTTAATTGCTTTTATTTGTTAACTATATATTAGTAACAATTCTGTAACGGGTTCTTTATTTGTTTATTAAAGTAGAAAAAACATATATGCATATTATAGTTGATGATAT
Organism: Geotrupes spiniger; assembly: GCA_959613385.1. Taxonomy (NCBI): domain Eukaryota; kingdom Metazoa; phylum Arthropoda; class Insecta; order Coleoptera; family Geotrupidae; genus Geotrupes; species Geotrupes spiniger. The sequence continues at coordinate 1,646,579 of OY390738.1, forward strand.
TATTAATGCCTCAGATCTACTGAAAATAAATCATATAATTATGCGGAAAATGTACTCTTTTGGCTTCTTCGTTGGACATAAATATATATGAGTAAAAAAGAAAATTGAGAGATTTTAGAACATTTTATAATATTGCTATAAACAAACATACCAATATATATATATATATATATATATATATATATATATATATATATATATATATATATATATATATACAGTGTGTTTCACTTAAGAGTGTAACACGCTCATATCTTTTTTATTTTTAGTCCGGTTTTAGTAATTTTTTTCCCAAACGTAGATTACTTATTGCTCTATTTAATCCCAAAAAACCAATCGTCTTCTTTAAATTAAATTTTACTAGTAATAATTGTTCAGAATTGCCCAAAAACACTAAATCCAAAACTTCATGAAAATTAAAAATGTTAAAATTTTCTTCAAAAGCAATTCCCAATCGGTTAATATTATTTGCAGAGGTGGCTACGGCTAAACAACAACAACTTTAAACAACTTTGGCAGTTCAGGTTTTATTTCAAACAAAATTTTCACAGCATACTTACTTCCGGGCAGCTAATAATAAGTATTTACGGGCTTTTACGGAAAATTTTAACATTTTTAATTTTCATGAAATTTTGGATTTAGGGTTTTTAGGCAATTCTGAGCAATTATTACTAGTAAAATTTTTCTTGATTTCTTGATTTTTGCCGTTTATTTTGCAATCGCAGGTTGCTTTGCATTTAAAGGAGGCAATTGGTTTTTCGGGAGTAAATAGAGCAATGAGTATTCTACGTTTGGGAAAAAAATACTAAAATCGGACTAACAATAAAAAAGATATGATGGTGTTACACCCTTAAGTGAAACACACTGTATATATAGGGTGTCTCTAAATTTTTCTTTCCTTTTCAACAGATCCTTATTGGCCAACCTGTTACCAAAATAAAGTCACACACATAGTATATCTTCTGCTACCAATCATGTAAGTCGGTTCTACATTCGTAGCTAAGTTGACAATTATATTTGTTTATATTATTGTCCTTAACGACGGAACTTAATATTAAATTCCTTGGAAAATAATAATTTTCAAAACAAAAATGGCTGAAAAATTTATTTGAACAAATTTGTACAAAAATAATTATTTATTGAAAAAAGGGATTCTTCAAAACTACGTTTTCAGAATCCGCTTTTATTCCACCTTCAAACGTTTCTTCTTGAATTTCGTCATTTCGAAACTCTTCTCGAAATTTTGAGGACCTGATACTGCTTGCGTTTGGGATTTGGAAGTAGATGGCATTTCGAGTCCTGTCGACGTAGCACAATCTTGGTTGGAATAATTCCTGTTATACAATATTTTATTGGAAATATCAATCTTATTCATCACAGAATCGGCTAAATATGTTTCTGCCACATTAAACGACCTCCATGCTCCATGCCTCTTCAAATCTAAAAGGTCTCCCCCAGAATTTACTAACAACGTAGCCGATGATCATCTAAAGCAATGTCCCATTTTGCAAAATTCATCCGTTCTGCAACATCCTGCAAACTATTGCAATGGTCTAAAACAAATCAAAGCAAAAATTGAATTTGTCTTCAAGAAAAAAGGGGTTACCTTAATTAGAAGATACGCTACATCTTCTGCTTGTGCCAGAAACTTCAAGATATGTCCTCTTTCCAATACTTGCGATTTCTTCAGTATATAACCTTTGTTTCTATTTTTAAGGAAGCCTATCAGTTGTGGAAATTTAGATATGTCAATATTCTCCTTGCACTTAATGGTGGCTTTAAGCATGGAGTATTCGCACCATACACTTGCCGGTGATTTTAGTTGTTGCGTTCTTTCCAGCATGTAAGCAAACAGTACCTTTTCGGTAACCGACGTCACATTTTTCCTGCAGTACCACTTTTTGAATAGTCCATACGTAAACTCGTACCTGTCTCTCGATTTTTGTGGCAATGAACTTAAGGAAGCAATCTTTGCCGCTTCTTCTATATCATCAACATCCATATTTATTAATATTTACTAATCACACAAACGACCACGAATTAATTTTGAGAACTTTGTTTATAATTACATTGTTTATGTGACATGACAACACACAGCCAACGCAACTTTATTAAAATTAATTGATAAATTTTGTTCTGGCAGCGGGAAAAATTTAATAAGTAACATGGAATGTATCGACAATTAACGTTTTCGTGAGGCCACAAGGCTTGGCTTCGCATTGGCTTGTACCTGCCTGCCTCAAATTTCAATACGTCCTTACATTCCTTGTGACTTAAATAGCCATACTATTTTATTATTTACTTAGAAAAATTTCTTGTCCGTTAAATTCCTGACTAATATATCATTATGATATTTATGTATAAGCGAATGAAAATTGTATAGGCAATTTGCAGGTAGTGGGTGTAGGTGCACTCGATATAGGTTATGACGGAACGGCAATATGTTCTCGAGTTTCGAGACATAAGTATGTAAAATTAAGTATGAAATAGCAGCGAGTACCGATATACCGGTGGATCTGAATTTTTCGAAGAAGTTGATAATGAAAACTTAATTTTAAATGGTTTATTCAATTCGATACGGAGTTATGAAATTATACGAAATATAAGTTTTGGCGATTAGAAATCAGTTTTTGTACGAAAACGTATGCAAATAATAAAACACTGGCAGGGAGCAACGTAGCGGTTATGTAATTTAGAAATTTGACACCTAAATAGTCGTGTGTACTCAATAAAATGTACATATTATGAAACAGGAGAACATTTTGTTTAATAATTATATGATTATCATAAGTTTTTTTGGTATATAGGTTTCCAAAATATGATATTAGTATGTAGCTTATGTAGTACAGATTGAATGTGGCAAAATGTTATATATAAGGCTCTCTGTTTGAATATTATGATAAATATACCGTGCGTTTTATTTAAGTATGGCCATAGGGATTTACACGGTAAAAATTGTACCCCATGTTAACTTTTGTTGCCGTTCAAATTTGAAACAATTTTTTGTTTTTATTAATAAATCAAACATATTTCTACAAAATGTACATTATTTGAAACACGTAAGCGTGTTAGAATTCTTTATTTTCGCTTTCAAAGTTGAAATTAATAACACAAATAATTAAGACAAAAGATCAGCTTGGCGTAAATGTCATAATGCTTATTGACAAGTGTTAAATACACAGTTCATCTGTAAATTCCAGACATCTAAGATAAATTTCAGTAACGAAATCCGAAGAACTCTTCAAGATATTTTAAATTAAGTTCTATTATTCACCACATAACCCCCGCTATTTGTTTCATAAATACTTATAATATTTAAAAGGAACCCTGAGATAAAATTAAAATTCTATTAAATTCAAATATTGAGCCCATTTTTGTAATATTGAAATACATGTAATTTAAATGTAAGTTAAAAAATGAAAAAGAAAATAAAGTGTGTGTTTTGGTATGTTAAATTTTTCATTAATTGATTTCATTAATTAAGGCAATTAAATAGGATAATTTTAATAATAATAAATTAAGCTAAAATTACATCACATCAATTTGTCCTGATATATTTTCTGTTTAACTGATTCTCATTGACCAACCTGTTACCAGAATAAAAACTCAAACACCCAGTATATTTACTACTAATTTTCTTTTTTACATATGAACTCATTCCTTCCATTTCCAAACTAAATGTTGGTTGTTATTAGACGAAATCAAATTTTTGGTGGGTATAATAATTATAAAGTGATACGGGCTATGATCGCGTCCAGAATTAACAGACACTAATTGATGTTTGAATATAAACTGGTGCGGTTACAGATCAAACTAAAATATTAAAATATTAATTGTTTTTAATAAAAAGTCTAAAATATAGTATTACTAAAATCGAATATAATTTGTTGCTGGTGCTCATTGGGAGCCACACTGATGAGTTCATCGAATATGTACTTCTTAGATACTTTATTCTAGGATGTTTATGAGAATTTACGGGAATTTTCTACGGCATGAATTGCAATTGTATTCCCCGTGCAGTGGCGTGACTATAAGTCATCAATACTTTGTTTGTTATTGTCGACATTCGTGCGAGGGATCGAGAAAAGTCTAGAAGTACAAGATACGGTGTCTTTACTTATACATAAGCCTTTATACAGCAGTTTCAATTGATGCCACTAAGAAATTTCGCACTTCGATATTAAAGTGGATAGAATGTTGTTGAAGTTCGTTTTATCGACCAACCTCACCAACACATACAATTAAAATAGTTATTTACAGTCGAATGCGGGAAGTTTTGCCGGAGCGCTTAACTTAACGCATGAGATTTGTATTAAATTTTTTGGCCGATAATTTTATTTTAAATTAATAAGTCATCTTTTTATAGCTATATATTTTATTTATTCAAGTTGGCAACATTGTATTGTGACAGACATGACATGACATGACAGATTTGAATTTGTTACATTTAAATAATTGTATAAAAGCTAATGGTTATTAGGTAGGCAGGTGCGTTTATTATTAGCTATTTATAATCGAATGTAGGAAATTGCATTTTGCTGCATGAAGTTTATATCTTAAACACGATGCCCAGCGGAGTGTTTGGACTAATTTAATATTAAATTAATATTTAAATTTCGTGTATTTTGTTCTATTTATTGAATTAAAAATTAATATATTTCGTTCTCCTGAACATCGGCTACATGATTTCAAAATTGGGTATTTTTCCTACGTCTCTGGAGTTTAAAAAGAAGGATTATTTACTTTACCGCATACTATGCGGGAAAACGCTCAGTCGTCGTAAAAACGAAGTTACATGTGACATGAACGGTGCATAGTTTCAATGTTTACATCTCGGGAGGCCAAAATAGTATTTTGTGTACCAAGGCCAAAAAGTACTGTTTTTTCGTCCGAGTTTTCTTTACGACCGAGGCGTAGCCGAGGTCGGAAAGCAAACGAGGACGAAAAAACACTTTTTGGCCGTGGTGCACACAACATTTTTTAGGCGACCCTCATATAATTTTCAAATTTGTTGCAACATTTACTTATAATTTATTGACATAGTCATTTATGACAACTGAACAATTGTACATATTTGTGACACCTTCAGACATGTTTATGTTTTCTTTGTCTACATTCGAAGTTATTTCGGCTTTATAAACAATAATTACCCAATAATCAGTTAAAAAGTCTATCGCCAACACGTATTTAGTAATGTAAACAAGATGTACAGTTTGACACTGGCGGCAATGTGGTTATTTTTATACAATTTCGGTACCTGTCGGTAGATGGCGCCACCCTATTGCGGACGAAAAATGAAAGCGGACGAAAAACGGTTACTTTTCGTCCGCGTTTGACGACTGAAATTTCAAATTTTTCGTGTCGGTCGCCTAAAAAGGAATTTTATTTTATTAGTTTTATTGATGCGCTTTTTTTATGTCCAATCGTTGGAATTTCGGGGTAGTAGAGATGTTTGGTAGGGGTTATGTGTGGCGTGCTTTTCGTGTTTACGGCACCTGGTAATGGGGAAAATATTCCTTTAAGGAGTCTCGGAATTTCAACTAATGTTATTTGGCGGCAGGCTCTGAAAGGTTTGATCTTTTAGCTGAACGGTTCCAATAATGCTACGTCGGTGTTCTCCTGATTCTATTCCTCCGTGTATTGGTGTATATTCATTCATTACTGCCAGAAAAATTGCGCAGGCGGGGTGGGTTTACAGCTCGCGCATTTTTCTTCAGCAGGAATTTCGCCGCTGGAACTCACACCCAGTCCTTTCATAGCAGTATTATCGCATTATATATCAGCTCACACGTAACAACTGTACAAGTCTTCTGGACATTCAAAAGACACTGAGTAAAATTTCACCTGCATCCTCTTCGCTCTGGGCAGCTTACAGCCACCATTGGTAGTTGAGACAATTTGGGCTCAGGTCGAACATGGTGGTTACTCTGCCTTTTTATAGAGGTACCCTCCTCTTCGCATTGAGAAAGTGGTGTAACTACTTACCAAACAGTTCTTGCTAACATTCACAGTTCATTGCATCTTGAATTTTATTTCTGTGGAAAATCTATTCAAAATTACAACAAATTCATATAAACACAGAAAGAGCTAAATTTAAAATCGCATATGATAAAAAGATGGTATTATGAACTAATTACATAATCTTTGTTTCACACAAAAACTATCTTTCGTATTTATTAAAATTGCTTCCTCTTTATTTAAATGGTTTGTCAATATGAAATGAAAGTTACAGTTGATTGTGTAAACGCGTGTATAAATAATAACGCACAAATGCAACAAATACGTAAGGCAAAGAATAAATAAATGATGTAGGGGACGTTGAACACGATTAAATTTTCATGGTCATCTATAAAATAAATTTAGTGTAATTGTAGTGGCTGTTACATTATATTTAAATATCAGTTGCCGTTAAATATACGATATATATATATATATATATATATATATATATATATATATATATATATATTAGTTTAAAATTCATTGGAAGCTTCACAAGTTGCAATAAAATGTCAATAATGGGTAATACATTTCTATTAAATTAATGCGATGGGCTAGTATAAATAATATTAGTAGTAAAGCAACAATATATTTCATTTCACATAATTAACTATTATTCATTTATATCACAGAATAATACACATATAAATATTTTGCAATTTTAACACTACGTAATTAATGGGCAATATTCATTGTAAATACCTATATAGGATGTTTTGGGCGGTTTGAATTATGAATTGTGAAACGTTGTAATGGAAAATGTGACAGCAGGTCGCTCGGGAAAAGTCCAAGAAAGGTCGAGAAAATACTTTGTTGAGTGATGTTTCAAAAAATAATTTCCTTTTCCATTCAGCAATAATAAAATTGGATATTACCAATTTATAAACGTTTAACACACGTCATTTACCCGGTTCATGTCCACAAATTATTGAATGTGGCTCATAACGGGTAAGTGGTCGGATATCGTTTATCACTTTTATATGGCTTGAAATAAAATCAATTTTTAAAGAAATATGTTAACAGGAATGTCGAATGTTATTTTTCTATAAATCGAAAATGGACGAGTTATAGAAAAAGTGACAATATTTTTAACAACTTTCGTTTCAAATGTTAAAAATCGCTTATATACGTGTACATTGTGATAATTAGGTATACAAATGTCACTCCGTATTTAATTTATATAGTTCAATCAATTTCCATGGAAATAATGCACAAAATATATCGTGAAATGACCCAACCAATAATTTGATCCACATCTGCATAAAAAGTGTCTATAACACGCAGACAACAGTCGATTAGCTTATAAAATTAATATTTCACGGTGTTTGTATTTGACCAGAACTGAATTAATAATGGATTAGCCGGGGCTATAATATATTTCTATCGATGTGGTATGCACACGTTCGTAGATATCCTGTACCATATGCCAACAAATTGAGCGTTCAAAAATTTAATCAGTATCTTCAAAAATTACACTGTAGTTATGCCATCAATTTTAAATTATATTTAGCTGTATTGTATTTGGATATTTTGAGAAATTTATCATTCGTTAGTATGTGAGTACAAAACATAACGAAATAAATTTATTTATTATAAGCGTTAATCGTTGTCGCTTTCTGAAAATTATTTTCAAATGATACACGTAAGAAATCATTCCCATATTTGTATGTTCTTCTAGAAATCCGAGAGGTACTTTTCATGTATTTTCAATCAATTCTACAGTATAGCCCTTGGCAATAACCTAGGGTTTAACTCATTATGCCTAGTCAACGTTAGGAAACCACCATAATCACCTAATAACATGCAAATGATCGTGGAAACGATGACTTTGCAAGCCAATGGTGACCATTTTGAAACAAGAGCAAATGCGTTAATTAACACGAAATTTTCCAACAATTTAAATTAATGTTATTATTTTAATTTTCGTGGTGATGGACACATAAGACAATTGACTACAGAATATAAAAAAATATATAAAATTTAATTGAATTAAATAAATCGTCATTGCTTATTGTAAATGCCGTTTAAATTTTCGTTTTTGAGTTTAGAATTCTGATTTTGATAAATGTCTTGAACAAAGTCGGTAAGTACACATGAAATTAAACTATAAATCTCACGAGTTCACACGCGTTACGAAACTATTCTCATTTCTTTGATACATACAAACATTTATCAGTAAAAAAAGTCGTCAAAGAATCTACTATCATTTTCTTTCTGAAAAATTATGGAAAAGCATTTTAATTAAATTATAAGACCGACGATGACATACGCGTCACCTGTATTTTTCGGAGCATCAGTAACGAACCTGAAGAAATTGCAGGTGACACAGAATAAGTGCATTAGGTTCGCCCTGGGCAGTGACCGATATATACGTATACGTGAATTACACGACCAAACGAACATGGACATGATCGTACCGTACATGACGAAGTTGGCGGACCGCTTTTACCGGCGGACCGCCGTTCACCACAACGTACTAATACGGACAATTACACAACAAAGACACGCACAAACTACCATACGAAACGTTGGACGTACAACGAGGACAGAACTGGCTAACGTACGAACAACCACACAACCAGACCAAAAAGAACAGTACGTACAGGGCGGGTTTTTGAAAGTTTCCCATCGACTAGACTATATTAGACGCAACGGATGGACTGAAAACAAAACCTTCGACCTCGTAGAGGGAAGCACCATATATGTTTTTAAATGTTAGTTGTAAGTGAAATGTACTTAAGGGGGGATCCTGCTTTAGAAGGCTCAAAAAATCGATGTTTTTTTATTGCTCAAATCTATGCCTAATAAATCTAAGAATATGTATAAAAAGTTATAGCGGCTAATTCGCAATATTTTGAAAGATACAGCACTAAACACAGTGAGGTGTCGAGAAAAAAATATACGAACGCATGAACGCTCGGACAAACGAAGCGCGCCCCCCTACCCGCAGCCACATAACACCGAACTATGTACTGAAAAAAGTTCAATCGGTCGTGCGAAACAATAATATTTTGAATTCGTAAGAGCTATAGTAGGATTATAACGAGATATTCCGTAAGTAATCGACAATTAACATTTTTCCTTATCGTAAACTTTAGAGCGCGTTTTCTCGAGTTTTCGTTTTTACGATTTTTCTAAATTGGTGGGAGTGATTGCAAGAAAACTAGACAAGCAATCAAAACGAAACAAAACTTTTCTTACCTTTAGTAGCATTCTCTTCGATTTGAACTAAAAACATTAATGAAAAAAAAATTCTAAACAACTTTTTTAGCAAGTTGAAATGATTTTCTCTTCCTGCAAAGAGCACATTTATTTTCAAACCTGAGAAAAATCTTGAATTTCAAAATTTTGGGTTTTTTTAGTTCACATAGAAGAAAATATATGAGTTACAATTTTCTTTGGTTTTTTTTTTGTTTCAGACAAAAATTACGAGCTACATCTTTCCCACCGATTGTAGACTGCAATTGAAAGGTGTTACATAAATGTGCATAAAAAATCGGTTCCGTTTAAATATTTTTCTCACGAAATATTTTTTCTTTAATTCTCAAATATGTAATAAAATGCTCTAAAAAGTTCACTAGACTTGCTAATTTTTTTCTGTCCTAAAAAAATTCCCCCAAAAACGATATTTTAAGTCCTCCTAAAGCAGGATCCCCCCTTAATAAGCGTCGTTTTCGTAGGTGTAAGTTGTTTTATTTCTGTGTTATATGCAGTATTGTTTGTAAATATTATGTAAGTGTGAAATTTGTAATAAACATTTGATATTTCGCGACCAAGGGCGGTGTAGATTCGTTGGATCAAAAATGTGCGAATTACTCGACTGGGAGATGGACTCGATGACGGCCAGTGGCAATATTTTATAGACTTCTGGATATTAGTGCTGTTAATGCCTTCATCTTATATAGTTCCTATAGAGACAATAAACTGATTTCCAGATTTGATTTTATGTCGGTTTTGGCTAGACAGCTGCTAGTTACTCCGCATATGAAAAGAAATTAGAGGATGCATACGAAGTGTAATGGGTGTGAAAGAAGAAAAACCAGCAGTCCTAGAAGTAAAACTAGAAAAAAGAAAAACGTGCTATACCTGCGTCCCAAAGAAAAAAAGAAAAACTTTCTATTTGTGTCACTGCTGTAAGAAACTGGTGTGCTTACAATGCACAAATAAAGTCTGTGGACACTGTAGCGAGAACATTTAACTCGAATCTAAGGACGTCGCATTTTTTTTTGAAATATTTGATAATATGTTTTTTTATTTTTATTTTTACATTTTGAATAGCTCCAAAATGGTACATTTTGTATAGTTAAAACACTAGTGGTTTTATTTTCAATTAAAATCTTTCAAAACTGTCATGCGTAGTTTTACTGTGCCCTAATACTTCTACCAAACATATATGCCATTTTACAAACTATTAACGCGATTAATTACAAAAGAAACAACACTAATGAATTTGCAATCACTGTGATCAGGCCCGGGGATTTATGTGACTATATTAAGACCCGGGCGGTTAAGTGTTAAATTTCAAAATAATCTAATAGCCGTCATAATTTCTGTAATTTGTGTGCAAATTGGAGGCAGAAAACGCTAAATTTACGTGTACCCCGCCGAACATACGCGAAGCCGCTCAAAACGCTGAATTTGTTGCCGGTAAAATCCAAGAGGATATATGACAGATTATGTCATGACACGAACATGGCACGAACATAACCAAACTAAAAGTTACCAAAAACAGTTTAATAATACGACTCATTATTAAACTGTTTTCGATGTAACAATGAGTGCATTATTAACCCAAAGTAGATAAAATCCTTTGGAATATCGAATGACTCAAAAGATTGTACTGGATGATACGGTAAGGGTACCGATAAAAGCGCCTTACGACGGCCCATTTACAGTTATTAGCAGAAGTAAAAAAACTTTCGGCATAGACCATAACTGCCGCAAGCAAACAGTAGGCTTTGGTCGTTTAAAGGCGTCAATAAATTCAGAAGAAACCAAGGTTCGTAAAACAAGTCAAGTCCAAGAGCATCATACAACCACCAGCATACAAAGAAACAACATTGCTACTAAAAATGATGCCATAACAACACCTAGCGGCACGAGCAAACAAAGAAAACACACAGCAATAAGGTAATCAGAATTCCGCAGAAATATTGGCAATAACTCAAAATCGACCAGTCGATTTCTATCAGGGGAGTAATATGGCGACGTATTTATGTGTGAAAAACACAGCAGCTAGGATTAGAAAATCACAAAAGCCAGTGCCGAAAATATTATTAGAAGATTAACAAGATGTAATAATTGTGAAGTTAATTTAGTTTAGTTGGTGATATTATGTAGATAAACAATATTAATTAGGTAGTTTCATTATCCATAACGATTTTATAAATCCTTTGATATTTTCAGCATTCCGTACTTCTTGTTAGTTTTCGCAATTCTGACTGTTATTTCCTGCACCACTTTTTTTGTTTATCATGACTCCCCAGTATAATATATATTCTTTTACCTTGACAAACTCATATTTCCTTCCATTGTTCGTAGTTATTTGCAAATTATCATCTTCTGACTGTCCGGTTTCACCCATTACTATATATTTAGTTTTTTGTTGGTTTATTTCTAGCTCGAAAACTTTAATTTTTTATGAACCCTTTTAATTCCGCGTTCGTCATTGTGCAAAGTCGTCCGCATATGCTAGAGATCGTTTCATTTTTAATTTACTGCTTCTAATTATGACTAGCCGTCATCTTTTCTCAGGCCTCAGGCGGTGCGAACCACAAATTCTGTTGATTTTTGGCCACTTCACAGCACTTTATTTTACGTGTCATTTAGCCTCATAGTCCTTATTTCACGTATTTAGGAGTTCGTCGGCCATTCCTTCCATCTTCATCTTCATTGTATGCGTTGCTTTACTCAGTAATATTGCTGATTTTTAAAATAGCTATTTCTGTTATGGTAAACTATTCCTGTCTTTTCTATTTCTTGGCAAAATTCTCGTATTTCCTTATTCAGAAATTTTTCCTCGATGATTATGATTTTTTTTCACAATGCTATACATGTTTTCTTATGTTCTTATATTTTTTCTGTTTCCTATGGTGTTGTTGTTCAGTAACTCATGTCTTGTTTTTTTTTCTCCTCTACTGCCTCTACACACTCCTTTTTGGCAGAATTTTTCTAGTTGATTTCCAATTTCCCCTTGATATTCTGTTTTAACATCCTCATTCCGTGATCTTTCCACATAATATAATTTGTCTATTTTTTGTGCTTCTTTTGCTCTACTTTCGTAACTTATCCTTATTAAGGAATGATCGGATACCGCCTCGTTAGTAATTAACTTCATAAGTTTTCTTGTTACAATCACATGATGAACTTGATGTCCCTTTATGTATTTTTTTCTGTTGCTAAATTAATTTCATTTCTTTTTTCCCTTGTGAATTGTTTAAGAATCCCTGGTTCAATTAAGAAATAGTTAACGAAAATATTTAATAATACATTTAACTATTAAATTAAAGCCTTCCCTTACTATTAGCAAATACAAACTTGTTGCTATAAACAGTTATATTATTTATTGGCAAATAATTATCCTGAAAGTCTAAATAGTTATTTGTTTCATAAGGCACCAAATAAACGATTTACTGCCGTGGATAGCGAAGCCGAGGACGAACCCAGACAAGGCAGTAAATCCGTTTTGTTGCGGCATAAAACCCATAATTTTATGGCAGATTCTTCGGACTAATATCATCTTCTTAATATTTTTTGATGCAATAAATTGACCCATTAAAAATGTAATTGCTACGGGCGTAGTCAGGGTGTTAGTTGTTTACTTTATTATGATTACTATTATGCGTTGATTTTAGTAAATTGTTGTTTAATTGATCAAAAAGTGATAAACGTAAAACTTAAGGTAATAGATTTGTAAGAAAATATTATTTTCATCACGGGTGGGAAATGTTTAGTGCGTTCGATTGAATTGTTACTCGGCATTGCATTTCACAATGCAAACATACTGTGTTCAGCGCATCAGTAACAAAAAATATTTGAAAAGACTGTTTGATCTGCACCTATATTTCCAGAAAAATATATTTAAATAATGTTGCGTTTGGGTATCATTGGCCACTAGTGTCCTAACATTAAATAATGTTCCTCAATCCGTTCCATGACAATGATGGAAGTAAATATGTATATACACGGCCGCAAAATTACACGAGGCGTTTAATACCCTACGATGGTTCACCGAGAACCTCCGCTCGAACGCGCAATGAAGTTGGGCCCGCTCCTCATTTCGACACCGTACATATCAATTCACGCACGACACAACTTTGCATTATTCCGGATTACCGCATATATCAATATATTTAAAACGTGAATTAATAGAGGTAATGTTTATCAGATGTTTGTGATATTTACCTATCCTGTATAATCTACAGGGTGAATCCTAAATGGCGGATAATATTCATAACATCCGATTCTGCATCAAAGATGGAGCAAGAGAGTCTTATAACAATTTGCTGTGAATCTCATGGATGAGGAGTTATTGGCAGTCTTAAGTTAAATTACGGGTTGTTCATCGTACTATATTTTTATGAAATAATGTTCTTTAGCTGTAGTATAATCAACAAAAGGAATCACCAATCTGTAATTGTAGTCATCATACTCTTGGTTTACGTAGAATTTTCATTAGAAGCTTGAACTTTCTACAATGCTTGAGTTTTCCAAATATGTTGCAACAATTTGCAATACAATTTTCACATTTTGAAATAAACGTAGGCTGTTACGTACTTTTTACTTTAAATAATTTGACGTTTAATGATATATCTGTGACAATTTGCTGTAAAAAAGGACGTGTTGAATTGTCTTGTTGTTTAATAAATTAATTAATTAGCGTCATGGAGTACAGTTTTGTGGAATATGCAGACATGTATTTGATATTAGGAGAATGTCATGGCAATTTGTACGCTGCTGCTAATTTATATGCTGAACGGTATCCAAACAGAAGGCATCCAAATGCTAATGTTATTCGACGACTGGATCAACGAATGCGAGAAACTGGAAGAATTGCACCTACTCCAACAGCTAACAGATGCCGTCCTCGTCGAGTATCACCACAGGTTGAAGAAAATATCTTACATGTAGTGGAAAATGAACCAGAACCAAGTACCCGGTCCATTGCCAGAATGTTTGATATTAGCCAAAGAAGCGTTCATCGCTTATTACAGCAAAATGGCTTGCACCTGTATCATTATCAGCGAGTCCAGGGATTATTGCCACAAGACTATCAGCAAAGAGTCAGATTTTGTAGATGGCTACTTCGTGAGCAAGAAAGGAATACTGGTTTTATTGGACGTGTCTTGTGGACTGGTGAAAGTACGTTCACCAGAAATGGTGAACATTTAATATCCATAATATGCACCAATGGAGCGATGAAAACCCCATGCATTGTACCAAACGAATCATCAAATTCGGTTTAGTGTTAATGTGTGGGGTGGTATTATTGGTAATAGGCTCATAGGACCGCACATTATGCCTAACAGACTAAACGCGAATAATTTTGTTGAATTTTTAGAAACTGATTTTAAGGATTTATTAGACGATGTGCCACTAGATGTAAGAAGAAATATGTTTTTCAAATGGACGGAGCACCAGAACATTGGGGAATTCAAACCCGAGAATGGTTAAATCAGGAATTTCCAGAGCGATGGATTGGTCGTGGCAGTGTTGTAATACCTTGGCCACCAAGAAGCCCAGATTTAAACTGCCTAGTTTTTTTCTCGTTGGGAACATTAAAAGCATTTGTGTATGAAGTGAAGTAATGATTCAACAAAACAATATGCTTGAAAATCTAGAACAGAACATAATACGTAGGTGTATGAAATGCATAGAGGTTGGGGGTAGCCACTTTGAGCACTTATTGTAATTTCAAATATATTTACAAAATAAAAAGCTTATGGCGTAATCGATATTTCCTTACTAGTTATGTGCTGTTAATCTCAAAATGCAAACAGCACATTAAAATTAGAGTATTACTGTGAAAGAAGTTTAGTATGCATGTGTACATACATTCTCCTTAGGTTCCTAATTAAATCAAGTGCGTTGTTATATGAATCGCAGGAGACAACACTCAGATTAGTACGACTTGACACACAGTGTTGCCTAGTTTGTAAAACTTTAATTAAGAATTCTTTAAAACTAAATGGTTCCGAGCAAAACGCTTGTAAATTTTTTTGCTCAGTTTTTGATGCAGAATCAAGTGATGTAAATATTATCCGCCATTTAGGATTCATATAGTTAATTAGGCATAAAATAAAGAAATAAAACGTTAATAAGGAGATTTACTGTGAGAGTTGCTTACGTAATGTTGTTATGTATAAGTCGGTTTCAGATCTACCTGCACTACGTTCAATATATATTAATGCATATTATACGTGCTTCAAGGAATTCGGCCACACTATTAGATCACTGAAGTGTATAATCTCTATATTCAAACGGATCCTTTGTAAACATCCTCTTTGAACTGATACAGTAGTATGCAGGCCGATACACATTGCGATACGTTTTCGCAAATTTTCGCATATCATCTTATTTGATTGGCAATTCTCTTGTAACAATGCTGCATGTACGGGACAAAATTGGAAGCATACACTATCAATTTAAAATTGCCAATATATCGCAATCGGATTAAGTTTATTAATTACGTTATTTGATCAAACCCAATTTAGTCGCTATAGAAAGCTTGACGTTAGAAAAACAACAGGCCATCGAATGTTTCACAGTTTTAGAAATTGTATATCATTTTTAACTTTATGACTACTATTTTAGGTATTGCAATAACAAATTCATTACTGTGATTATAATTAGCCTGTGCTGCAGTTTTATGTTCAGAAACTAAACGACAATTAATCAATTAAAAAAATGATAATAAATAGAGTAAATAAACTAATATTACAAGATACCAAACACCAACTACTAACGTATAAAATATTTAAATAATCTACAAACTAAACATAAAACCACAAAACATTAAATACTACACTGCGAGCTACAGAATTAAGTGAGGAATACAACGTGTATTAACACTAACAACTAACAAGGTCGACACTATATTAATATTATACGTAATGTAGTGACACCGACTACAGTCACTGAAAACTCTGGTAGGTTATGATACAATAACAATTAATGATTAAACGCTTACGGTATCCTGCAACAGTGATCGCTTAAGGAATTATCTTTGAATACAACTTGTGGGTGAGACGAGGCCCCAAATAGTTTAGTGAAAGGTGACAATAATATAAGGTGAGAGTGAGGTCGAATTCTAAACCCGTGGCCCCAGTAGATATAAACTCAATAATGGTATCGTCTGTCATCTCGCCAACGGAGGTTCCCGTCGTTATTTCATATTGACCGTCTCTAGGGATGCAAATGACATCGGTATCGTTGCATAACATCATCTCGCCTGGCTTCTCCAGGTATTCGTATATAATTAATCGAGGCTGGACCGTAACATACAAATGTATGATTGCACTTATGCAAATAGATCGACAGACTTTCATTATCATGAATTAACTCGATTCTCGATTCTAGCGACTTAAATTTTAAGTTAAATTCGTTTTTTTGAATTACATGTTATACACACATGAAGGTGGCAATTAGAACCTGAAATCAATTGTATCCTCAACTGCGAGAGATGTTGTTATCATCACTGGTTGCTATATTTCAAACAAACCCAATTTTTGTTAAAAATTCAAATATTTGATTTTTCGCACTAAAAATTTGTATTGAATTGAAACGAAACAAGTAAATAATTGGAAAATTGGAAATAGCCCTGGCATATATGAATAACAATTAAAATACTGTAAAACAATGCGAGTCTGTCCCCAGCTGGAATAGTCTTTGATCGGGAAACGAGAGGGCGCCAGCATTAAAATTACCGTAATTTTTATGCACGTGGTCTTTAACTGTCTCGAAAATTTAGCATGTGTAATACGCTAACACTACTCTTTTGTAGCGTCGCCGTCGCAACAAAAGCGAGATGTATTTCAAGAGTGCGCCATCTCTTGTTCAGATCAAAGATATACCATTATTTGGAGTACATTGATGCGACATCTTATTACTTATTTATTTATGGCCCTGGCCTTGTAAACCTATTTCATTATATTTTTATATTATAATTGCAACGGCGTTTCAAAAGAACACGGGGGGGTTGATGAGTTTTTAACAAAAGTTTAACAAATATATATAGTTGGGATCCAATATCAGAAATATTAAAAATAGACTTTGATAATATATGTGGAGCAAAAATAAGAATAATAATAGTGTAATGGGCCGAATGAGGGCAATTTCAAGGAAAATAAAGAAACGTTTTGGGAAGAATTAACAGTGAGCATAGAAAACGGTAAAAAATGAGATTTTAACAGCAGAGTAGGTGGAAAGGACAATACTAAAATGGACTTAATAGGTGAACATGGTTAAGCTAAACGAAATAACAATGGAAAGCATATGTTAGAATACTGTAACTCAATAAATTAATGCAACATACACAAGTGAACGAGTAGCAGAAAATGGAAAAGAAAACTTAGTAACTACGTGCTAGTACAAAGAGAAAATAAAAAAGGAGTGCTAAACGTGAGAGCCCACAGGGGTGCAGCAATTTCTAGTGACCATTACCTGATAATAGTCAAAATAAGGAGAAAAACAAGGGAAAAATTGACCATCAGAATGAAGGAATGAAGGAAAATTAATTGAAAACGAAGCAGACAAAATAATTTGACCAGAAAATGTAGAAGAAGCATGTCAATTAGTCAAAGTTGAGTTACAGACGAAGAAAAGTACACAAAATGGTGGAATGAAGAAATTATTAACAAAAAGTAGATTTGGAAAAAAATATTTAAATCATAAATCTAAGGCAAACTATGAGAGCTACAAAGAACAGGGAAATAAAGTAAAGAAGATTACATCGGAAGCTAAACAGAAGTCATGGGAAGGTTTTGCATGTAAAATAGAAGAAAACAAGAAAGGACGTTAATATTGTACAGAAAGAAGAGAAAGAAAATATAATAATTAAAAGTAAAGAAGGTACCTTTCTGAAAAACAAAGAACGAATTATGAAAAGGTGGAGGGAGTATTTTCAAGAATTTTTAAACACAAATGTAAAGGCGGAAGACAAATTAGTAAAGGAAGCACACATCCATCTTTGGAGCAAGTGATAGGAGCAGCTACAAATTTCTAAATAGGGAAACCATAGGGACACGATGGCTAGGTCCAGATATTATAAAACAAATGGGCATAAAAGGTATATAATTATTGTACGTTGTGGTCAGAAAAGTATGGGAATAAAAAGAATGTCAGTGGATTGGGACAAGAAACGCTGTGTACATAGCTTTAAATATATAGAAATAGATTAGAGAAAACATTGGTGGTATCATAATGCTTCGGCTAGAAGCATCACAGAGTGGATTCAAACAAACACACAGCATACATCACATATTCACGATCAAAGAAGGTGTACATAAGACATTAAATCAAGGAAGCGAAGTTTACCTTGCCTTTTTACTTTCTTATGTATGTGTGTGTCTGTACGCGCTCTACCGCCCAACCGATTAAAGCTAGAGCTATAATACTTTAAAGGTAAATTTGCATATAGCAAGGAGGAAAACGTCCTATTTTGAAAGCAATATCTCAACTGGAAGTGGTTGTTTATTCCTATCACCATTTTCCGTATCTCGAAAGCGATACAAGTTATCCAAAAAAATATTCTTATAAAAGTTGTAGATATTGATAATTTTAAACAATTTTCATGTAAAAAGTTTTTTCAAAAAATTTTGTATGACTAAGTATGAGAAAGTTCAGTGTGGACCACTGCAGATTTTTAGATTTGGAGAAAACGTTCGATACAGCACCAAGGCACAAAGTATGGGAAAATCTCATCAAATGAAGATTCGGTAGTAAATTGGCAAGTACAATTAAAAGATTATACAAAATAGTATTAGTTATGTGCGCACGTAAAATATGAAATCTGATATATCCGAAACTAGAAATGGTTTAAGATAAGGAAGCGTTATGAGCCCGTTATTGTTCAAAATCCTGATTGACGACATAATAAAGCAGGGAACATGTAAAGAAATTTAAAATAAGATATACCCGTCTAAAGAAAATTATAATTTCAGAGTGCGCCTTCGCAGATGACGTGGCTATATTTGCAAGAAGAGTAAGATCTTCAGCATACAATAAATGTTTGGAATAAAACACTACAAGAATTTTCAATGCAGATAAATACACCAAACAGTATGTTAATCGTATTGAAGTATTCAAATACTTAGGAATAATACTAAAGAACAAATGAAAACAGAAAGAAGACGTCATAGAAAGTAAATAAAGCAATTAAAACATATTTTAGTGTAAATGGGTCCCCTCAGATAGAATAAAATGTAAAGTTCCGGCTGCAGAAATCAAGCTCCCCCGAGGAATCAATGTTGCAACCAGAAGCGATCGAATCAGAAATCCATTGCAGAAAGTAACATCGATAATTGAAGAAAGGCCGTTAAAGCAAATGTGGATAGCTAGAAGTCAACATAAAAGAAAAAGAGGAAGACCACAACAAACGTGGGTAAGAAAGAATATATAATGGGCATAAATTATCAAAGAAAGAGGAAAGAATGGAGTTTATTTGTGAAAAGTAAAAATATGACATCATAACGACATCATAACTCTACACCGAAATGTTACTATAAGGTTTCTGGTGCAGCTGACCACCAAATTGTGGCAAGAGAATACCCTAATAATATGTGCAAACATTCAAGATAGCCACGTGGGAGGACATAGCTAACTGCGTGAACATCCGGGCCCAAGATATAAAATAAATGAACAACAATTTTAAGGCGGGAGTTCTGTAAAGACGATGAAGTTTTTAAGGGACATATACCCGCATGGAAGCACTTAGCCACCGAAACGCGTTTCTGACTTATTAGTTGTCATCAGGACGGCATAGCCAAATTAAAATTTCGACAATATTTTTTTATTTGGCTATGCCTTCCCGATACTAATAAGTCAGAGACACGGATCTGCGGCTGCGTCCTACCAACCTTTGTTCATCAATGTTATTAGGTGTTTGTATTTTTTATTTTAAATTATTAATTCAGTTGTAAATGACGTGTTTGCCAGAGTGATATTGAAATAAATGAAAAGCATTTTTACAACAAACACAAAAATGAATATATTTTATTAAATTACTTTCTAAATGAACTTTTAAGATTCCCTTTAAAATTTAATTATATTGTCTAGAAATTCCTAACTACTCAACTGAATGTCGGAACTATTTATTTCTATACCTCATGGTCTTTAGTTTTGTATGCAATCACAAATACGAAATCGTGGGTTCCTGTGGCAAATATATTTAGTTGATCGACGATATTGTTTATTTTGCTGATGCACAGACAATATTATTATATTAGGGTTTCAATGTTAACACATAGTTTACGCTTCCTCCTTTTAATTTATTTCTTTTAATATATCTGCTGAAATATTGTTTTTGAATCGCTTCCAGAGCCGTTGATGTTCATACTCCGCCACGTGGTACTTTTCTGTTAAAACTTAACTTGTTTAGATTTTTCTAACCTTTATTAACGTATCTTGGTGTATGTGAGTTTTTAGGTTATGAATTTATCTATGATAGGAACAGGTAATTCGTATCGTTACCGACCTTTATAATTTCTTTTTTTTTATTTTGTTGTAGAATACATCAAAATCACGGGAAATTTTCTGATTCTTTTAACATATTTATGATCTCGTTGCGTCCCGATTTACCATGATATATTGTATACATATTGGGCATAATTTCATGTTTTTCCGGTTTGGGTAAAATCATCCGTTTATGGCCAAAAAATCACTTGACTCAGTAAAGAGTCTTATCGACGTCTTGTTCTTTTGCACTTATTGTGACCGTTATTTATTGCATTTTGAGTGTGAAGATAATGTGATTTAATAGGCATCCTTTATCTCGGTTCGAAATGTATGTATAATCAGTATCCCTTTACAAGTACTTTATAGTTTCGTTTTATTAATTTTGAGCTTCCAACTGACCCGTTTCCATTCGCATATTTATCTTACGACGACTCAGTTACTTCGTTGGAATCCTAGGATCCATTATTGAATTCAAGTAAATTTGCTCGAGGCCTTCGAACAATTTACTTTTCAACTATGTGGCAATGATTCGCTATTAGACACAAAATTTTCTTTTTGCTTGTTCACTAGTCACTCTATAATATTTGATGTACCTTTGTGCGGCGCATATTTAACGAAACACAGAGAGCAATTCAGGTCCCGGATGCAATAACGCACGGAGCGCGCGAAGCTGGAAATAAATATTGTCCAACCGATCGATATTTTGGGGAAAATTTTTTTTCGGAAAATGGATTAAACAAAAATACTATCTTGTGTAACTTTCCACATCTTTTTTACCCGAACTATTTTTTGATCCGTCAATTAATTTGCCCAGAAAAAAATAAAATAGTGAAATTTTTTCGTTCGACAATTCATTTAATTTCAATGCTTTTTAAAACTCGAATCGCGAAATCTCGGGAACTAGTCGACCAAACTAGTTGAAATTTTTAATGGAACACTGTGACACTTCACTGTCGCGAATAAAGTTGCAATCGTCGAAATAATCATTTCTTGGATAATATTCAATAAATAATCAGTTGCGCTATGAAACCATGTTCTTTTTTTCGACTAGCGAGGAAGTTTTTTGCTATTGGTCTTGCGGCATTCTCTTTGCGATATCATTACTTAGACTGTAACGTAAATTTTGATGTATCACTTGGCGTGATAAGTTTAAAACCTGGAAAGTTGTTGCTTTGTAAACAAAAGGTTCGTTTACCGCGCACGACGCGTCAAGCGCTTCCTATCCATTCGCGCTACTTTACTGCGTTTTATTCTTGTAAGCATAGATTCATGCCCAAATTACTTAAGTGATAATCGTGATTGAAGCATACAGTTATTCTTCTATGCAAGTACACAATCAAACATACAGCGCATATGAATGAAAAAATTGCAATACGATTACCGGCTGTAAACAAAAGATTATTTTGGTCACACTCGCGATCGTATAAGGAAAAGTCGAATAATTAATATTGTTTTTATAGACATTTTTTCTAACGAAAGAAATATAATGAATAGTATTAACTTGTAATTATTACATCACTAAAATATTAAAAACATCTATCATTTGGGATGTACGGGCGGCAAAAAAAATTGCTCGAGCACATTGAAACTAAAAGATATTATATAGATTTGATACAAAGTGCTCGAAATCCTCCATTTACTACTGTAGAACAGATAGTCTGCACGGTGAAAGATTTTGAATCTTTAATTTTAAAAAAATACAAAGTTCCGAAAGGACAGTAAAGCAGTTAAAATTCAGTATTTTGCTAATGGTCAAATTAATGTTTTCTACGATTATGATGGCGAACCAATTACCTATAAAATAGAGACGACAGTGTCATTTGACGATATTGTAAATGCTGCAGAAGCTAAACAAATAGGGATTTCACAGGAAAAAATTAAAGATTTAAATGCACTGCTACGATATTCGACTTCAGGAGGTAGAAATATTTTTACATTATATTTAGATGATATGCGTGTTAGAGTAAAGACGGCGAGCAAAACTAGTGAAGATACAAAAATCTAACAAGCACGAATGAAAGTAGAAGAAACAAAAGAATCTGCTCCCTAATGATAGATGTTTTTAATATTTTAGTGATGTAATAATTACAAGTTAATACTATTCATTGTATTTCTTTCAGAAAAATGTATATAAAAACAATAATAATAATAATTATTGCGAGTGTGGCCAAAATAATTTTTGTTCACAGCCACTAATCGTATTGCAATTTTTTCATTCATATGGGCTGTATGTTTGATTGCCTCCTTGCATAGAAGAATAACTGTATGCTTCAATCACGAGTATCACATAAACACTTAAGTAATTCGGGCATTAATCTATGCTTGCAAGAATAAAATGCAGTAAAGTAGCGCGAATGGATCGGAAGCGCTTGACGCGTCGTGCGCGGTAAACGAACTTGTTGTTTACAAAGCAACAACTTTCCAGGTTTTAAACTTATCACGACAAGTGATACATCAAAATGTACGTTACAGTCTAAGGAACAATGTTATCGCAAAGAGAATGCCGCAAGACCAATAGAGAAAAACTCCCTCGCTAATCGAAAAAAAAGAACATGGTTTCATAGCGCAATTGATTATTTATTGAATATTATCCAACAAATGTAATCATGTAATCATTTCGACGATTGCAATAATTATTCGCGACAGTGAAGTGTCACAGTGTTCCATTAAAAATTTCAACCAGTTTGGTCGAATAGTTCCCGAGATTTCGCGATTCGAGTTTTAAAAAGCATTGAAATTAATTGAATAGTCGAACGAAAAAATTTCACTATTTTATTTTTTCTGGACAAATTAATTGACGGATCAAAAAATAGTTCGGGTAAAAAAGATGCGGAAAGTTACACAAGATAGTATTTTTGTTTAATCCATTTTCCGAAAAAAAAATTTCCCCGATATATCGATCGGTTGGACAATACTTATTTCCAGCTTCGCGCGCTCCGTGCGTTATTGCATCCGGGACCTCAATTGGTGAAAATCATTTCTTCCGTGGCCTCGAAATTAATTAGTTTGTAAGGTTTAATATTATATTTATACGATTTTATCTTTGCACATTGTGAAGTCTGATTAACGTGTTGGCTATGGCGGGTGAAAATTTATACGCGCAGTATTTACGCCCGGAACTTATAAATGTTTAAAAAAACGTACATGAAGAGAAATTAGTGGTCAGCTCGTCCATCATAATCCCGACGAAATGATCTGTATCGGGTTTATATTCACCCTCTATAGCTACGTATATAGAATCAGTATCGTAATATATATATATTTCCCCAATTCATCCCAATAACTGTAGTTTTATAATAATAAACTAGATATAAATATACATTGTGTAATTTAATCATAATCAAAATTGTTTAACAATGTTCACTAAGATTATAATCAACATAAACCGCGCCCACTAAAAATTCCTGATTATGTACAATAATTAATAAAATGTAATTTATGTAACTATTTCCTCCTAAAATTTAACGTGAAAGGTAAACTACGCCTCATAAAATTTAATGTGATTAAAAACAAGACCCTAAAATGGTGGCGTTTTCGTAAACGACTAACCGAGAATTCGCGGAATTCACAGAAAATTTCGGGAACAAATTTTGTGAAAAAATTTGCATAAACGCATTTCCCACATGCATGTAGGGTATACCTACTCACTTATTCGTTGAATTTAACTTAACTGTTCATCTCGTTGAAGGAACATTTATTGCGGATCAACTTTGTCAATGCAACGCATGTAGAAAATTCTCCTGCACATCTCGTTGCTTTTGTACAAAGTTTATAGTAGGGGTAAGTGTCTTGATCACTATTAAACAAAATTGCCTGTCATTTAATTTTGTTGGTATCTGTCTTAATTTTTTCATTGCTTATTCCAATGTTGGACGAGCTTATCGGGAGGTATTGCAAGTGTTGGTTTTATAATACGGCTTTATCATTCGGTAATCTAGGCACGTTATTACCAAATTCTTTGCTAAGAGGAAAGGACTCCACCTCAACCGAAATAAATTTGAGACGATGCATACACACACAATATGTAAAATTTTATTAATATTTTTCGTTTATTAGTTCTTTGTTTCGTGATATTACGTGCCGGATAATTTTATTTTTATTACCTATTCGCTCAATAGGTGGAATATTTAACTTAATGTATTTATAAATTGTTGCCGTTTGATTCCAATAATCAATGTGTCTAATCAAGTGGGAACCAAAGTAATTCTTGCAATACTATGGCGGGGAAGAACTCTCAGGATTGTCATTTCGGTTAAAGATATATCAGATTGTTCTTATCTTCATTTAATAAGACTTTAAACATTGACGTATAAGTGGCCAAACACATGGTGTAATTTTTGAAAAATAATAGTCCTAGGACAATCAACTGCTAAGGACAAGAGTCATATGTGTTGACTTTCACCAAAATCCGATCAGCGTGACTATCATGACTCATACCTGTGAAAATATTGAATAAGGTTTTTTGAAGGTAAATTTCGAGTTCCTCTATTGGAATTCCTTTATAACTAAAATTATATTTCCCTTGTAAAAAACGATTTCAAAAATATGGCAGGAAAATATCCAAAAGAGCCTGGAATTGACAAAATCAAAAATATTGGTGTTTGGTGATATTTTTTTTCCTCGCTCATTTTTATAAAGATGAAGTAGTATTCACCATGGAGATTGCGGGCCTGCAATATTTATGTTGAAAATTAATCAGAAAACTCAAAGTTCACGCAGCTCGTTACCAACTAATCATCTAACACAAATTATTATTAAATTATTGCAAATAACTATCAATAACACATATTAATAACTATGGTTTTTTCTTGTCGTGGCGTTGCTGACGATGACATCAAAACGACATCGTATGAAACTCCACAGCTTACCTTTTGCAAGTTTAATAAATGTGCATAGTATTTCTTCGTGTGATCACCTATATAGTAACTAATACAAACATGGTTCCATTGCCAACGAATTTCTACATTTTTAGTTTGCGGTTAGAATTGTTTTGATTTATGTTCTTCGCAACTAACTAACAAACGACCTGCAATCGCTTGTATTATTTTTATTTAGTTGTTTTCTATGTATTTTAATAAATAAATCTAGCTTTCATTTTTGTTATGTTTCATTTCTTTTTCGTTCTAATTCTACCGAACAAAATGCATTCAAATACGCGTGCAAACGTCGAAAAAAGGGAACTAATTATGTTGTGTGTGACCGAGTTGCTAAGCGAAGAAGACTTTTTGTCTGTATTGACTGAAAAGATTATCACGGAGGTCCAAAAACACATGGACAAAAAGTTTGAAGCTTACGACAAACGAATTTGTTAACTGGAGGATAAAAACAAATTAGTATTTCAAAATGATGCTCTGGAGCAGTATTCCCGCCGAAATAACGTACGCATTCTCGGGTCAAGTCGTTGTCGCAAGATAAAAAATCACGTAATTGATATTTTCAAAACTAAGATGAAGCCAGATATCTCTACCGCGTCCATTGATAGATGTCATTATATGGGTCCCGTAAAGCATAGAAAACAAGATATTATTGTCAAATTTACCAGCTATAGACATCGCCGAGAGGTGTTATAGCAAAAGTCGCTGTTGAAGGGGACTGGCATATCAATGGTTGAGAACCTTACTGTGAGTCGTTATATTTTATACGAAATTGTAAAAGATAAATTTGGGTTTAAAAATTCATGGTTGTATGATGGCAATATTTATGTCAAGGTTGGTGATTCAAAACATATTATAAGAAATAAATGTGACTTTGATAAATTAAGTATAGATTGATACTAGCCTCGCATTTATTTACTAATGTAGCGATGATATGCAATGTCTAGCTCGTATGGCATTAATTCTGTGTACCTTTTTTGGTCTTTATTTGTAGAATAACTGTTGTTTTACATTAGATTATTGTTGTATTTCATATTTAATGCTTCTCGTTGCTCATGTTAATGCCCGTTCTTTGACAAATAAGTTTATTGAATTTAAAAGCCATGTACTTCGTCACAGGTATGATGTATTTGCAATTTCTGAAACCTGGCTTACGCCACAAATCGATGATGATGTATCTTTAGTTAATTACAAACTGTTTAGAAGAGATGGAGATAATGGTAGACGGGGTGGTGGGGTAGCGGTTTATGTGAAAAATAAATATACCGTAAGCGGGCTTGCATTTGAATATATTGTAGTAGTAGAGCAAATGTGGCTTAAAATTAGATTAAGTTCCATGGCATTTTCTTCTGGTGTCGTTTATAAACCACCTGTCCTGGCCAATAGTAATTTTATCAGTGAATTTGAAAATATATTGCCGCATTTTATGGTCACATCTGACGAGATAATATGTACAGGTGATTTCAATATCGACATGTTCAACCCTACTGCTACGGCATTTCATGGTATGTTAGTTTCCTTACAGAAGAAACAAATAATTAATGAACCAACCAGGATTGATGACGCATCTTCAACTTTGCTAGATTTAATCATAACTGGAGCTGATGTTGGTGTAGTACAATCTGGCACTCATAGTTTGCTTGATTTCTCCGATCATTTCTTAACTTACCGGAATATTTCTTTTGAAAATGTGGAACAAGCTACAGCAACGCGTACTTTTAGAAATTTCTTTGACTTTAATTATGCAGATTTTATGTTGGACTTGCAATCGATACCCTGGAATATATTATATGACCTACATAACATTGATGAACTGTTGAATTTTTTTAACACTAATTTAAACTATTTGATATTTACGCCCCTTATAAAAGTGGTAAATTCACTAAACCGCGTGCTCCTTGGCTCACAGACACTCTTCGTGAAATGATTTCCTTGCGAGATAGTGCGCTGAAGAAAGCGAAACGGACGTGTTTGCCTATTGATTTCCAGTATTATAAAACTCTTCATAATTATATAACATCGGCAATTTGCTGGGAGAAAAGAGCTGATATGGATTACTGGTTCAGAACTAATCCAGGTAACGTTTGGAAAGAGCTGAACCACTTAGATATTTACAACAAATTACAAACACCCCACCTAATATAAGCAATGTTAATGATATCAACACCTATTTTTTAGGTCGGTGTATACTGCTAATGCAAGTTCAACGACATGATTAATTATTATTTGAGTAATAATGCAGCAGACTTTGATAACTTATTCTCATTTTCAGCTGTTACGGAAGACGACGTTTTGAAACTTCTATCAACCATAGGGACAAACTGTTGTGGTTCGGATAAAATTGGTATAAAAATGATTACTATTCCCTTAAACTTTGCCATTCATCACGCATATATTAAAGCATTGTCTCGTGAATAATGTATTTCCTTGTTGTTGGAAAGAAGCGTTAGTCGTACCTGCCCCCAAAAAAAAAAACCTTCTGACTTCAACGATTTAAGACCCATTAGTCTATTACCTGTTATGTGTAAGTTGATTGAAAAAATCATACATTATCAAATCTCAGAGCATCTGGGTAAGTACGATATTCTCCCGATGCAACAGTCAGGGTTTAGGAAAGGATACAGATGTACCACTGCATTATCCTTAGTTCTGGATGACACATTCAAAGCGATTGATAATAAAAAGATTGCCGTGCTAGTATTACTTGATTTCTCCAAGGCGTTTGATGCCATCAATCACTCATTATTGATGGCTATATCGCATTATATTGGCTTTAGTCCAGATACAATATATTTTTTTAAAAATTACATGACGAATCGAACACAAAGGGTAATATTAAATAACTGTGTGTCCGACACACTGGCTTTAAATTCTGGAGTAGCGCAAGGAAGTATTCTCGGGCCACTACTGTACTCCATATACACTTGTAAATTGTTTCAATTTATCAGACGCAAATATCATCTCTATGCTGACGACAAACAACTATATCACAGTTTTAATCCCCTGAACGTTGATAGGGGCATTGAGCAGATCAATGGTGACCTTGATTGTATCATCACTCGTGCTTCTGCTCACAGCTTACATATTAATTCAAGTAAGTGCCCGGTGCTTATATTCGGTCAGGACATGATGCGTCATTTAGATCTAAATGATATAAAAGTTTATGTAAATAATGTATATAAATAATGTACATAAGTATATACTACCTATTAAAGATTGCGCTAAGAATTTGGGATTAATTATTCATACAAAATTACGATTCAAAGCTCTGTATCAAAACAGATTCCAAAAGCGTTTTGTAAGTTGAAGATGTTGTATGGAAACAAAGATTATTTAAACCCCGCCCTACGGAAAATGCTGTCCGAGAGATTAGTGCTGTCGCATTTTAATTATTACGATGTGATTTATGGTCCTTGCATTGATAATGTTGACATTCGCAGAATTTAAAAGGTACAGAACGCATGTCTGAGATTCATTTATGGCATTAGAGGGCGGAATCATATATCCCATACACTTATCTGGGCGCGTTGGCTGAACATGCAAAAGACTCGTCACGTACATTCCCTTATCTTCTTCCATAAAATAATACATTTTAAATCACCACCATACCTGTATGAAAAAATAACATTTCTAACAGATGTACACAATATTAACGTTAGAAATAAGTGTGTGTTAACACCACCTTTTCACCGCACATCGCTGTTCGAAAGGTCATTTTCATATAGCATTACAAAGATGTATAATCAGGTACCGCAAAAACTAAACTGAGTTTCTGTGACGAAGTTCAGAGATGAAGTGCGTGGTTTTGTACTATCCCAAGTATAACGCAAATTTAACACGAGTTTAGCATGAGCTCTATCCGCTAACAGGAGGTATTAACTATAACTATATTGTGAAACACATATATCTACATTTGTTTATTTCATTAAATTGTTGTTTAATTTTTTTTATTTTAATTTCTAAGGTTCAGGATGTAGAGCAACTGCTTGTATTGAAGTAGCTGATCCTGAACCTATTGACTCTACTATCGTATGTTTTTTTTGTTATTAATTTTTTAAATTATTTAATGAGCTATTTTTGTTTTAGTATTGTATACATGATGTATTATTATTATTTCGGCTGCCTTTCATATTTATTTGCGTACCCTTATTCGTTTTTTCTACTTTTCTATTTGTTTTCTACACTGTATTTTGATTGCTCTTACATTATGCATTTTACTTTGTGTTTTTTGTTTCATGCTCTATATTGCATATTTCTGTTTTGTGTTATTGAATATCTAACTGTAGTTTTTTACAAATTTATCTTAATTTCGTTTATATTTCTTGGTTTACTTTTAAATTTGCTGCTTCATTGAAATGGCTATGACACAATGGTTATACGTCCTGCAAATATTTCTTCTTATCTGTCGATGATAAACACATATCACAAACAGATAATAACGTTTCTCACCACGCAAGAATGTGTCACGAAAGAAAAATATCTAAAAGGTCGTAATTAACTAAAAGAAAAGAACGAGTCTGTAAATTGATTGAACGATGGCTACTCGTTGGCACTGTGTAGTAACACTTAAAAAAGTCGTATTTTGGTAACTTAATTTGGACAACTAAATAAAAGTGCAAGAAAACGTCAGAAAGGATGTATAAGGAGTAATATATGCACTTAAGTTGCACAATTAACGTGAATGATGAAAATGTATGTTGTTCGAACTCTCGGTATTCCTTTCGTTATTGAATCGATAGAGCTACAAAGTAATTTGTGTAGCCAGCGTTAATGCAAGTGCAGTAGTAGAGTCATCAATTCAAAATGCAAGTAAACTTCTTGAGATTATTTACCAGGGAAATGCTTATACGAAGCAGAGCACAAAACAGATTTGTATTTCAACCTATTGTTCAAAACGATCTACGTCATTTGATTCAATTGACGTATTTATATATCGATATACGAGTACATATAAAGCAGCTTTGAAACTTCGACTTCTTTAACTATTATTTTGTTATTCAGATGCCTGTCTTGTGACCTATCATCGATCGTCATTTTATTAATGCACTACGAATATAAATTATATTAGTGATTCATATTTTTAAACATACCTATGGTTTTGTATGATCCGAACGTTTGTTATTCAACATTTCTTATTATACATCCGCATTTCTTTCACACGCGTACTCTAAAATTTGTTGACAGAATTAGTACTTATATTGTGATATTGAAATTACTGTTATAATTTTTACAAAATTGTGGCAAATTATTACTATTTAAACAGTTAAATTGTAGACATTATTTTAGTTTTTCTTTATAGAGCATTAAAAAATCATATCAAATTTTGATAATTTGATATGATTCATAACAGATATTTTACACTATGTAAGAATATTGCTGGACTTTCGTTCAGTTGGATAACAATAATATTCACCAACGTAAGTAAATTATTATGTACGTGCCCAATATATAGTTTGCAAATAAAATAATTTCAATACTTTGGTGTTTGCGGTTTGATTAGGAATTTAGTTACTTTACGACTTAACGTGGATTTAAGAACAAACGTATTCAACATTCCGAAGCTAGAGGTAAGAATACTGGAATTGTTATAACATATTAATATTAATACCAAATGTTGTATAATTCATTTAGGATCGACAGAGTAAATTGGTTTCCAGATCGTAAAAAATTGGATTATGTTACTTACCAGTAAATCTGTAAAGTTAGGATTTCTGCGATGCTGCGACCAATTAGCCCCAAAGTTTCTCGTAATTGATAGTCGAGTCAGCACTATTCACATAAAATTTTATTTACGCGCAGCACGAATTATGCGCCTTAAAACTTTTCACAAGTTCCGTTCGAGTTTCGCGGACGTTAGGCGCCGTTGAGTTAGTGCCATTTAATTCCAGCGCGTAACGGCAACACTGAAACTTTCGGAGAAGCTCCTGATTCATACGCTTCAAGTTCACGCGTTAGCGGCCGACTTGCGACGGAAAAGAACGACAGGATGCGCGCACGAAGGATGAACTTGTTACCTATTTGCTAGGGAGTGTTAATTTTTTCTTCACTGATAAAATATTTGTCACATGTAGAACTCTACAAGAAATATAATCTCTTATTCTGTACTAAGTATTCACATGAGACAGCATTATCGCAATTCCAAAATAAAGGAAAAAAAAATAATCGAAATTTTACAAAAACGTTGGAAATTAACAATACAACTGATTGTCAAATATTCAATTCTATTGAAGAAGATCCAAATAAGAATGACGCAAAACGAACATTCAACGTGCAATATACTATGTACGTCGGAACCGTTACAAGAAATTTGAAATACTAAAAATATTCAATAATAATGTAAGTAAAATTTTAATGTTTCAAATATGGCAGAAACTAAACGAAAACAATACACTCACACATTTTTTGTATGAAGAACTCGAAATGTATGTTGAGTGAGTGCAGTGAGTGAAGAAATTTAAATATTCGCGTCCGTGTAATAAGCAATACGTTTCCCAAATAAGTTGCAAAATGCATTTTGACGTCATTTTAGTTAGGAAAATATTATTTACACTTGATAACCTAATTGAAAAAGCGTGTATAAAAACACGTGGCAAAATAGTGCTCATTAATATTTAATATTCACGTCACGTGATAAAAAGTAATTCATTTTGCAAACTTGTCTTCAAATAGCCATTTTACAACTGCATAATATTAAAGCCCTTTTATAGAAGTTTATCAAAAAAGTATTTTCACATTTGTTAAGGCAACAAATCTAATCGTATGTCCGCCTGTCAAATGGGCAAATGACACCGGATAAAATATACGGATTTTTCGAATCAAAGTATTGAAGGAATAGCCATGGTAACAATAATACTGGAAAATTACTTAAATTAATAATCTAGTATATAACTACAAAGGAAAATACATAATACACAAACGATTAAAATACATGTGACACTTTTCAACGAACAGCGTGTTATGCGCAGTGAAACGGCATCAAAACCATTATTATTAAATTATTACTATCGATGTTTTTAGAAAATTTTAAAAATACATTTAGTGACAATACACTTTGCAACCCCATGAGTCAAATAGCGTTATCGGAAGGTAATTATAATGTAAAAGTATGCTGTAATTGGGTTATGAACTAATCCACAATCGACCCAATTACAGCACTCGCCGATTAGTAATTCCCATTCTGCAAACGGTTGTTGTTTTGATTTCGTGTACATAAGAACTTTACCCTAAAAGAAACAAAATCTTGTAATCCGTAATGGGCTATAATAATACAGATCTTTTGAATTAACATCATCGTTCCAGAAACCCGCACGAAATATACATAATTAAAAACGGAGACAAAAATAGAACATATTTATAGAAAAAGAAAACAGAAGTCTACATCAAAAACAACAACAATTCAATGAAAAAATAAATCCAAAATTACTTCTAACAAATTTGTTTGTATTATTACTACTAGTATCAACAGTGCTTTTCAAAAATATCAAGTCAGCATGGAGGATCGTGCGTACTTATGCAAAGAAATATGGAATACATTAAAATAGAATCTTTGAAAGAGAAAAGTAAGGAAACGGTGTTGGAATGTAGTGCAATTGACTTAACAAAATCATAAATATTCGTGGTTAATATATATCGACCACCAACAGGAAACATAAATGGTTTCTTCGAAATTCTACAAGATATTTTAGACAATATCCCCCTTAAAATTAAAAATAAGGTGTTCGTTCGTGAGCGGCATAATGGCACCTACTAGAATAACAGAGAAATGCAGAAACATCATAGATAGCAGATTTGCAAATATTAGCACATATGAGAGCTTTGTGGAAATGTCTGAGCTTTTTCATCATTTAAGTAACAATATACAATTTAAAGCCGATTTTATGACAATCGAACAACAAGTAAAAATAAAAAGAGGATATTACACCGCCACACTCCTAAACATAATAAAAGAAGAACTTTATAATATTAATTCGAGTAGTATTTTATGTAATACCGAAGTTAAAATATATTATGGAAATTTTATTGAAATTTATCAACAACTGACAAAACTGCAAAGAAAAAAAATTATCAATAAATAAAAAGTTAAGCATAGATTAACAGAAAATATAAAAATATTCGCTAAAATTTAAAGACAATTATAGGAAGGACCGCTGAATAATATGGTAAAAAAAGAAACATATACTCAGTGACATATAAACTGCACCACCTAGAAGGGGTGGGACTTTTTGGACCAAATTTGGCAGGAATAGTGGACTAGTCCAGGGAAATGGTTGATTAAAATTTGAAACCCAATCATCAAGTAGTCATGGAATTTTTGACGTTTGTGTCATTTTTTAGAGGTGGTGATAGACAAGCAATTATCGGGTCATTTTTTAAATTTGTTTTCGGATCCCGTTCTTTCGTTTAAAGTGTTTCAAGTGTTTAATGATGCCTAGAGGAAGGAGACCTCAAGTTTACCAGTAGTTGAGTGACTTTGACCGAGGCCGGATTGTTGGTTTACGAGAAGCAGGTTTTTCGTTTAGAGAAATCGGCAACCGTTTGGGACGGCACCACTCAATAATAATGCGTGTTTATCAAGCGTGGTCTGAACATGGGGTTGAACGTCGGAGAAGAGGCACTGGGGCTCATGATGGGTAGAAGATTGAGGAATCTACCAAACCCACCGTTGACAATAGAAGCTCTACGGCATGAACTACAGGCTGCTTGGGATGCCATACCCCAAGAAGACATTGATCGCCTGCTGGAATCAATGCCAGGGCGGGTCAATGAGTGTATCAGAAATAGGGGCGGACCAACACATTATTAAAGAAAAATCAAAAAGATGAAGTGTTTTCTTTATCAAATTTTAATCAATTGTTACTTTAGACTGGTCCAGTCATGTTTCTGCCAAATTTGGTCCAAAAATTCCCACCCATTCTAGGTGGTGCAGTTTATATGTCCCTGAGTATATAAACTATTTATGCCTATTAAACAAGGAAATAAGCATATCTAGAAAAACAACATTGTCGGATTGAATTATGAATTGGAGTAATAAAATAAAGGCAACATGGGGCGTTCTTAAATAACTGAAAGGGGAAACAATAAAACACATCATCAAACTTGTTTATAAAAATGTTGATAAGTCTGATTTCTTTTGCCTTAGGCCAATGGCTGTTACTAATATAATAATGTTACTAAATATCTCCAAAATAGTGGAAATACTGATGGAATTAATAAATAAACACAAAATATTAAACAACACGCAAGACGGTTATATAAATGGCCGTTCAACTTAATAACCAATATTTCAACTACTCGTAGATGTCATGAAAGGTATACATAAATGTGTTTATAAGAAATGGTGATAACAAAATTATGATTGATTGGTATCAAAAGCCTACTTCTTCGGAAGATATATAAATTTTTATTCTAATCATTCTATTCATCAGAAAGTTAATATTGTTAAGGCGATGAAGAATAGACTGGTTAGAATTAGTGATATTTCCCATATTTCTTAATACAAATTTAAAAATTTTCGCTGATGTTTTTATCAATAACGGTTACCCTAAATCATTGGCTAGCAAATTAATTTATAATTCGTCTTCACAAGTTGTTCCTATCTCTACAGAAAATGTAATCATTTATAAGAAATTACCGCACATAAAAGATTATTATCAAAACTGATAAAATGATAAAATTTCTCTTCTCCAAAAGTCTAATGTTACACAGTATGTCCCAAAAAGTTTTATACAAATGGAGAAAAAGTTTATCTTACATTTCTCAAAAAAAAATATTCTTGATAAAAAGCTCTGCATGACTTGTAGATCCATAATTAAGTACAAAATTTTTAAAAATCGTGGTTGGAATACAGGGAAAATCAAAATCATGATTTGGAGTGAGAGTAAAATTACGTTCAAACCGTAGTGGAGAGCAAAATGTTCATTGAAATTGTTATTAAGTAGCAAAAAAATATGCCCACTCGTAGATAAAACTTAAGAGATGTTTCAATATACACGTCAGCAATTGTAATGCGCAGTACGACACGTCGTAAGATCCCGTTCATAATAAGCGCCTAACACAAGTTACTCATCCTTTTTACGCACGTCCTTGATAGAGTGCTTAGGAATATCTAAGTAAAAACTGTCAACAAATGTCAAATGTTAGATCAGCGTATGTTTGCAATAATTAGAAATGCCTGTAGAATTGAGTATTGAAGATAAAATAGAAATTGTTCTCATTGTTGCAGAAAATTATAAAACATGTAGGGAAGCAGCAGAAATCTTTAATAATCGACACCCCGATAAAATAGTACATTTCACAACTGTAATAAATATGTAATAAATAAATTCAAGAGTTCTGGAAGTGTTGAAAATAAATTTAGAAGGAAACATCGGGCATGGATTCGAAATGAAAATATTGAAACTGATGGGATGCTATCGGTCGTGGAAAATCCAAGATATTTACTTCAAAACAGATCCAATTTATTGAATGTAAGTAAGACTACAATTGCACGAATTTTAAAGTTAAATAAATTTAAACCATACAAACCCCAATTTACCCACACTTTAAAAGAAGGAGATGTTGAACGAAGGTTCGAATTTTGTGCTCGTATCCAAGGAGAATTGGAAGAAAACAGATTTATGACACGGCAAGTACTGTTCTCTGACGAAGCAACATTTACATCTAATGGAACAGTAAGTTCGCAAAATTGTCGATGGTGGAGCGATGTTAATCCCAATTTCCACGTTCAAAGCAGAGATCAATATTCATTTAAAACGAATGTATGGTGTAGCATTTACAAAGACAGAATTGTTGGTCCATTCTTTTTTCGAAATAACATGAATGGAGAAAGATACCTACAATTTTTAAATAATCAGTTGTCTGACTTTCTTGATGAACTACCACTAAATGAACGAGGAAAAATATGGTACCAACAAGATGGAGCACCATGTCACTGTTAGAGAAACATTCGAGATTTTCTCCTCCACAGTTTTGATGGTAAAGTGATCGGGAGGTACATGGAGTTTCTTTGGCCTCCAAGGTCGCCGGACATTACCCCTCTAGACTTTTTTTTGTGGGGCTACTTAAAAGAAAAGGTATACCTTCAGAGGCCATTTCAAGATGTTGATCATCTTGAAAGAGTCATTAGAGAAGCATGTGAAGCTATAACTCCACATGTGATTAGAAATGTTATAAAAGAATTTAATGAACGAACAATCACCAGTTTAGAAAGGGACGGTGGATACGTTGAAGTTCCGTAGTATTTAAGTAATTTTACGTGTTCTCAAAAAAATTTATTAGTTGCGTATTATTCATTGTTCGTAAATTGTTAAGGAGGTTATCAATGGTTTATCATGTTTCATTCCTTTATTCAATAAATAATCTAATTAATAATACCTTGTAATTTTTAACTGAAAAAATCACAACTCGGCCATATTTTTTTGCTACTTAATAACAATTTCAATGAACATTTTGCTCTCCACTACGGTTTGAACGTAATTTTACTCTCACTCCAAATCATGATTTTGATTTTCCCTGTATTCCAACCACGTTTTTAAAAAAAATTGTACTTAATTATGGATCTACAAGTCATGCAGAGCTTTTTATCAAGAATATTTTTTTTTTGAGAAATGTAAGACAAACTTTTTCTCCATTTGTATAAAACTTTTTGGGACACACTGTATATAAAATTCCATGTATAGATTGTGATAAATGTTATATTGGCCAGACTAGTCAGTGGTTAAACACTCGTTTAATACAATATAAGAGTGACGTTAGGATAGCGTAGTTAAATTGTGCTTTATCTAAAAATTGTTTTAACTTCAAGCATCAATTTGACTTTAATAGTACTACTGTTTTGGCCGAAGAGAAAAATTATAATGGAAGGATGTTTTTAGAAATGGTTCATATCAATAAAAATATAAATTCTATAAATTTTCGTTCACATATTCAGAAACTATTTAGTTGGTTTTCTTGTCGTTTTTGAGTTATGAATTTAATTTATTTATTGAGTTCGTTATACAACATGAACAGTAATATTTTTACGTTGTACTCGTTTCTAAGGTTTCAATGTTCATATTTAGACATCGTTTTCGTCGAAATTTTTTAAAATTCTCATTCACCATCAAAATTTATATTTATTTCCATTAATATTAAGAGCCTTAGCACCTTATCTTTATAATTTGTTTTCGACCTTGTTTTATTCCTCTAGTTGTAAGTATTTTTTATAATTGTTATAAGTTTGTCAGATGTAATTTTTTAGTTATATTGAATAAAAACAAATTAGTTTCTTTTAATAAGTAGAAGCCTGTAATAATAAGTATTGTAAGATTCGTCCATCTATCATGTAAATTTTACATTTTGCTGTCAGATTTGACAAGACATATTTTCAATTAGCATATAGCATTATGGCTGATGGATCAATTTACTTGAGCTTTGTATTGTTGGAATCTGTCGTAACTTCAAATATGTAAAGGTAGCATTTCCATATAGGAGGATATCATATGCAATTGTTATAATAATATAATATTCATTATTAACAGTTATACACCAACTATAGGATAATGCCTAAGAAAAAAATTAAATAAATAATACATCAAAACATTCAGAAATTAAAATACAATTAATGTTAATGAATGAAGACAGAACTAAAAATGAAACTAATATAACATTTGATAATCGGATTATTGAAGGAAGTCAGTTCAAAGAAAAATGTCGTCTAAAAAGTCTCCCAGCAACGGGACTCGTGAAAGGAGGTATTCAGAATGAGTTGTATTGTGCAGCATATTCCAAAGAAACTGGCTGATTGCCAATCCGTCTGGTTGTACCCTCTCTCCGGATATGTTCCGTCAGCCTTCAATGACAGAAACTTCAAGAATTGCCTGTGCATCCTATCTAGAGCCAGGGTATGACTTGCGTAAATAGGACACCAAACAAGACCAGCGTATTCCAGTTTACTTATTACCACGGCAAAGTAAATCCCAAAAATCCCACGGCTCTGCTTGCAGACGTATATACATCACTGATTTAAGAAACAAAGGTCAGCTGAGAGCCAAAATAACCCCAAGATCTTTGAAAGAAGAGCACGATTTAGGAG
Organism: Geotrupes spiniger; assembly: GCA_959613385.1. Classification (NCBI taxonomy): domain Eukaryota; kingdom Metazoa; phylum Arthropoda; class Insecta; order Coleoptera; family Geotrupidae; genus Geotrupes; species Geotrupes spiniger. The sequence continues at coordinate 1,685,198 of OY390738.1, forward strand.
GTACTGTTGTAGGAATGTTCAAGCGGAATGCGGGTAGATGCTGCCTATTACAGTGCAACATTTATCGACATTTAATAAAAATTGATAAGTTTCACACTATTGAACTATTATATTTAGGTTTGGCTGTAGAAAATCAATATCTGCTTGAGGCGTAATCTTGGCAAGTATTTTAATATCATCAGCATAAGCAAGTACAGAACAGGACAAGCTACGAACCAGGTCATCAATAAAAAGGATAAATAATTAGGGGTTCAAGACACGACCCTTGCGGTACGCCGGAGGTAGCAATGAATTCCTGGGATGTGAAACCATTGCACGAAACATAGCATGTCCTATTTTCCAAGTAGGAGCCAATAATTTTCACAGCAGATAACGAGAAACCAAACGGGCGAAGCTTCTTAAGTAGGATTGTATGGTTGATAGTATCAAATGCATGCATGAAATCCGTATAAATTACGTCAACACAGCCCTTCTCATAAATACTGCGATAAGGATGCCAAATCGGTTACAGTTGTCCTGCCTGCCACGAAACCATACTGATCAGGGCAAAGAAAGGCGCAAACATGCTTAAAAATAGAGGCGTATAGTATTAGAGAATTCAAATAGGCCGGTAGTTTGACAGGAGTCCTTTCTTATACCGTGTCTTCAATTAAATTCTTCATTAAAGTAAGCTGTGTTTACTTTATGAAGTTGGCAATACTGTAATTGAAGAGATAGGAGTTGCAAGTAACTATCAGTTATATTACTGAAAAACACAATTTAAATGAAATAATATATGCTTAAAAATAGAGGCGTATAGTATTAGAGAATTCAAATAGGCCGGTAGTTTGACAGGAGTCCTTTCTTATACCGTGTCTTCAATTAAATTCTTCATTAAAGTAAGCTGTGTTTACTTTATGAAGTTGGCAATACTGCAATTGAAGAGATAGGAGTTGCAAGTAACTATCAGTTATATTACTGAAAAACACAATTTGAATGAAATAATTGAACAGCTGAATCAGTGTTACAAATCTTAGGAGTAAAAGTAATGACAACATAGCGCACCTTAATGAGGAATTTAATTGAAGGCATGGTAGATGGGGCAGTTAAAAATAATTTAAGCAACAAGGGAGGAAAATTGTATTTACCAATTTGGCAATAGACTGGGATACGGTGTATCGGTTTTAGTTGATTATTTGATAGATTTTAATATATCAAAAAATATCTCAATTCTGTATACCATAGATGTTGATTGATAATTGAGAGGCTTTTGTTTGTTGCTGCTTCCGTCCCTAGGGCAGATCAAAGAAAGCTTATTTAGCCTTGTTAATAGCAATCGATAACGTTCGGAGTCAACTTATGCCTCTTCAAATTCGGCCATAAAATTATTAGCAAGAAATGTCTTTAAACGTATGTTACATTTAGCGATTGGTGTAATAGCAAAAACAGCGAGCGGTAAGATGTAAAATTTAAACAAGACAGTTGAAACTGATTTCTACAGATTATCAATGCAACGGTTCGGTGTTGCCAAATATCAATAAATTTGCTTATTAGTAGTAATTTTTAAGGCTTGTAATTAAGGTAGTACTGTAACTTTGGCGTCAAATCTCAAAACGAAAATTACAATTACAGCCCGATTTCAGTGAAAAATTCTGAGGGTTATTGAGTCGCAAATACTAAAAGGCTGAAAAATACGGCATACCATACTTGCCGTAACTTAGCAAAAAAAATAGAATACTTTTCAGCAAATAATTAAAGTTTTGTTGATATTGTTTTATGCCGTGTTAAATATATCGTTGCAAATTAATAACGATAACGAATTTGTTGCGGTACGAAACTGCGTTGATGGTAATGTAATTCTCTAGGGATGTTTCCCTACTAATCTCTCACTCGCAGATGTGAGAAATTATCAGGGGTAGAGATATCAAAGCTCGAACTATAATTGGGGCCCAAGAAACACATCGATATTATAATCTCAAAGGTAGTTTGTAAGCCAACTTGTATGATACTTTTTTGTTGTAATTCTTATTGTCAACTTGCCTTCAAATTTAATTAATTTAAATTATTTATTGCATTATTCATCTTGCACTATTACGATTAAGAATATGTCGTTCTCGTCATATGTTGTATTTGTTCTTGAAGTTTTTTCGGCGTTTTATATTTATATACTTACGGGTTAATTAGATGGTATTACAATTTTGGCTTCCTTATTAATTCTTGACACACAAGGATATCATGTTGCGTGCTCATTAAGTATTTCATGTGTTTGCTGAATAGTTTTTTTTAAAAGGTCTTTTATATATATAATATAAAAAAAATATTGCAATCCAGCTTTGCACATAAAGTGGACCGCATTTGCCAATGTTTTTCTATTTGAACTATTCGTTTGGTAATACTTTCCGCGAGTAAATATCACAGTAATGGATAATATACATTATTAGACATGATATAGTGAAATTAATAATAAAATACTTTCAGACATCCACACCCTGCCCGACGTTAGTAATATAAACAATGCGAGATTTTGTTTCGCCCCACGCCGTTTTAACGTTGACACCTTGTTAATCAAGATAATGTTAGCCAGTTCCGTATTTAGTAGCTACCGGTTAAACACGCCGAACGCAAGGGATTACGAAAATATAGTGGATTCAGTTTATTTATTTTTCGTGACCTAAAATTGGGCCATAAAAATTTATTAACGTTTTCTGAATATACGGAAAATAATGTCACTAACATTTCCTTAACGTATCGGATCTAATTTGCTGTTTCGTGTTTATGCTTCAATTTGCTGCATAAATACTGTTCGCAAGTTCTGCCCTATCATAGAATTTCAATTTATTAAAAGAAATGAAATCTTTTGAAATTATTTACAAAATTGTTAATATTAAGGCCCTGGGAGTTGTATCTGTTGACATTTTCATTTCGAATTTTAGTAGATCGTAATCGTCGACCGCTTTTACCTTTTGATCTCCTGCATTTGCCTAATTAACAGTTAGAAAAATGAATCGATCTGAAGGTAGAATAGCATGTTGCTACTAAATTGATACTCAATTGCATTGAAAAATGTTTACTACTTCGTCAGCAAATAGCTGTATTATTTTTCATTATTCCCTGGCTGCCTCGGATTCCGTACACGCGCACCATGAACAATACAAAAAAGATTTATACATGATAACCCACACGTATAATCCAATTATAACACATTTAAATTTGATATTCATCAATCGTTTTTAAATGGTCTCCTTCTACAATGTTTTGTCTAACAATGCGTTATGTTTATTTTGTTTTTTAATAATAACGATTTTATTTAGTTACAATTTACTCGTACTAATTGTGGAAAGTTTGTGTCAGTTTATTAAGGGGGTATTACTCGTTCCAAATTTCGAAAAATCGATTTCTTTTTTTTTGGTTTGGCACACATATTGAAGAAACCTTCACTTATGGTTGGAACTAGGATTATTTTGATACCTTGAATATTTCAGTCTCAATCTGATGTTTTCGTTGTCATTAATCAGACTTATCTATTCACACCTAAACGACAGACAATTTCAGACTCAACTTAATCAAACCATTTCAGCACCCCATCTCATAAGGGCAGGTGTGCCCCAAGGCTCAGTCTTGGGACCACAACTATTTTCATTATACATCAATGACATACCAACTAACGAAAATACATCAATCGCCCTTTTCGTTGACGACACGGCCACCTACGTATCATCGTTGCTCAGAAATCACAGCACACAGGAAAATAGACACCCACATGAGGGAACTCGAACGGTACTTCAGCGATTGGAAACAGACAGTCAACCCGATGAAATGTGAAAACATCACATTCACGCAACGATACAGACGATACACGATACCGAACCCGACAAGGGTTAATGGTATCGCAATGCCTATAACTACGACAGTGAGATATCTAGGGGTCAAACTAGACATAAGAACGACATTTGGTACACACATACAACACACGAACATGATGGGACACGCTGCAATGAGATCGGTGTATGCACTGGTCTCAAAAAGCAGCAGACTTACAACAGACAACAAACTGCTACTATACAAGGCAATAATAAGACCAACGATGACATACGCGTCGCCTGTATGGTGCGGGGCTTCGGCAACGAACCTATGTAGACTACAAGTGGCGCAGAACGAGTGTCTCAGGTTCGCCCTGGGCACCGACCGATACGCACGTATACGTGACCTACACACAAACGCGGACATGCCGCTACTAACGACATATATAAAAGAGATGGCGAAACGCTTTTACAGGCGGACCGCCACTCACCACAACAAACTCATACGCGACATAACGGAAAAAAGACGTCGTAGGACAGAAACATACCCACAAACTACCCTACGAAACGCTGGACTTATACCACGAGGACGACGGACTAACATAACACATGAACCAAAAAACAGGACGTACGGGGTGGGGTTTTGAGAGTTTCCCGCCGACCGCACAAAACAAAAGTAACAGACGAACAGACAACGAAAGCCCGACAATCAGACAGGCACCGTATTTGTTCTTAACTGTTAGTGTAATTTTTAGATCCACCTAATAAGCGTATACGTAGGAGTAGGTGTTTTAAATATGTGTTGTTGTATATATGATGTATTGTAAATAGTGTTTGTTCCGATTTTTAATAAAAAACTGTGAATTTAAATTCGAATTTTGTTGAAAATTTTTCGGAAAAATTGAACTTTTATTTTTAAACAGCTGTCATTTCGATAAAAATATTTATACTTGATTAGTACTAGTTCGGACGATAACTACACTCAAATAGATTAGAAAAAAATAGTTTTTTTTTTATTTGAGACGATTAGCATCGCCGCAACCTGTGCGCCGGATCGGACGAGAGTCTCACGCCGCGACCTATATAACAGTGCATAACTTGTATAAATTTCGATAAAGCATTTCATAAAAATTTGTATTGTTAGCTTAAATATGTCTTAATATGAGAGAAAAATCCTGACACTGTAGGTTTGATAGTTTTCGCAAGAATAATTCTAAATTACTTTAAAAACAACGCTTTGATAAAAATAAATTTAGATACCCTTACTGAAATGTATTTCAGCGAAGCGGTTTTCGTGCCGACGGCTACGCTGTTGTTGCAAGTTTCGACAATAACGACTTAGTCAGTCAAAACAGAACTCGGTTGTCACATACCACAATAGTATGGTGACTAGATGGCGTTTGCACGCTCACACAAAATTTTCGTAACTCATGTTTGCATGACTATATGATGCAGATGTGGTCTTGGTAATGAGTCTTGAGGGACGAAACAGCTGCTATTTTAATACTTATTGGTTTTAAACTAATTTTAAATTATTGTTTTAAGTGTATTTTGTAAAATAGAGTCAAATAGTTGCGAATTATAATAAAATATTGATTAGGAACATCAAAAATAGGGTTCTACTATACATGAATACTAACCTCAGAGATTTTTTATAACCGCATAATAATTTATTGTGAGTCTGCGTTTAGTTTTTTATTTGCTAACCTACAATTTTAATGATTTACTATTTTTCAAAACGTGCAGTTAATATTTATCCTGATGCGTACAGCTTTATGGAAGTTCTGGGTCAATTGTGTATCAAAGTGTAGCGCAAATGTTACTTACTCAGTGATCCTATTTGTGTCAACATATTGTTGTGTTTTTTATAAATAATAAAAGAAGAATTTATTAGTTTAATTAGGAAAATTAAGTTTATTTTTAAATCGGTGATAAGTAGGGATAGAGGTGATAGGGAGATCACCTGTGTGATCACCTGTTAAATCGAAGAGCAGTGATATAGACAAGTGTGGGGAGAAAAGGTAGGGACGGAGCTATAAAGCCCGGCGCACCGGCAATTACAAGGAATACAACCCAGCGACCGGCCCAAGGCAGAAGAGAGTTGAATCCCGCGACCGGCCCAAGGCAGAAGAAGAGAGAACAACAAGTGTGGACAGAAGATTTAGTAAGAATATTTAAAATGTTCTAATACTTTATTGATGGTGTCTGAATTAAGCACAACCAAATGACTAGATAACCGATAAATGGAACAATTTGCAACTTGTTTGGCAAAATATAAATTTAAATGAATTATGTTAGTTCATAGTGTGTCAATAAATTTTATTTGCACTTGTTAAGCAAATGAGCGGAAAATAATAATAAACTGTTTCAACAAATATTATTTGCGATTTGTTTAGCAAATATCGAAAAATAATAATAATTTGTATCAACAAATTTTATTTGCAAATAAACAAAATAATAAAAATTGTATCAAGAAATATTATTTGCGATTTGTTTAGCAATAAAGAAAAATAATAACAAAGTGTATCAACAGATTTTATTTGCAATTTGTTGAGCAAATAAACAAAATAATAACAAATTGTACCAACAAATATTATTTGCAACTTGTTGAGCAAATAAAGAAAATTAATACAAATTCTTTCGACAAATTTTAATTGCATCTTATTGAGCGAAGATTGAATTTTTCACAACAAATTTTTTAAATCAGAACATGCATTAGCAATAAGACAAATATTGACGCGGGCCTAGATTATGGTAAGGACTGACCGGTCAAGGCATCGGAGTCGTGCAGGATTTCTTATCCATACCTGGCATGTGCAAATAATTTTTGTATATAAATTTTGTTTTTTCTTAACAGGCACCGAGAACTTGTTGGCCATAAACACTTCAAAGCGTGTAAAGAAATTTATATAATATTGTATATTGTATTGGAGAGTTTAGAGAAATTAATTTTGAAAATATATTATTTTAATTTAAAATATCGTTGTATTATTTAACCTGACCAAACCTGAACAAAAAGATAGCTTTGACAAAATTTTTATATAGTTATAAGTTATTTCCTAATAAAGAAAAAATTAAGGTTAATTCATAGCAATATGTACATGTAGTAATCTACGATTTACCATTAATTTCTTTGTAAGTGAATTCGTTCCGGCACGGGTGAGTTTTTGCGATGGGCTTATCGGTGTAACTTCTTGCATTCGGTACTTTCATTGTGTATCTGCAGTACCAAATATTTTGAATACTTGATTATTTTTGTTGATTCTGAAGCTGACCCATTCGTTGCCTTCTGCCCTTTGTGTTGTTTATTTATAAGTCGTTGCAACGGGCACTGCAGTGTGAAGGATATATCACTATCTTTTTCATATCCCTTTCTTGAACTTCATTACGCCATGTCACAATTTTGGTCAATCTGCTTAATCTCATTTAATTGTTAATTGTGCAGTATGTAAGAAATGTTTTAAAACAAGTTGTGTTGGTATCTCAAACACAGAAGTCCGAACAATCCATGCTAAATCTGGACTGTCGTGGTCATGCTCAATATGTGCTGACTTCGGAAATGACTTAAACAGTTTAAAGGTTGCGATTTTATCGCTCCAGGAAGAAATTAAAGTACTAAAATCCACAAACACAGTACCTACTAATTCTACCACTGTATCACTGGTTGAATCTGAAAAAAATATTCATGATATCTGCAAGAGGTAAACGTAAATCAAATATTATTATTCATGGCTTTATGGAGAATCTGGAATGCAGATCAAGCAAGGATCAATCTCATATGGATATTACTACTACTGTATAGGAATAAATGAAACAGTTGATACGTCCGTAAGACTGGGTAAATTCGACATTAGTCATTCAAATCGTCGATACCTGATTAAAATACAGTTATCATCTGAATCGGCAGTGCTATCGGCTCTTAATGCTAAAATAAGTTGAGGACATTTAATAAGAAGAAAGATGTAATACTTTCTCTTGACCATACGCTCCTGCAACGTGAGTTATATAGAAATGGCTGGAGCTTGATGAGCGGATAGCGGAGGATGGTACGAACCTGAAGATAAAATATATAGATGGCGTTCCTACCAATGTTAATACGGTAAACTAATTGAGCTCGGCATTACCCATACATCGGAAATGTATTAACAGAATGCTCGTGGTCTGCGATCAAAGTCACATCTTTTTTATCTCAATACTTGTGAACTCGGCTATGACATTTTTGTAATTTCTGAAACTTGGATTTGCGACTAATTTAACAGCTCCGAATTTTGTCCATCTAACTATAATATCATCAAATCAGATAGAAAGTTTGCTGCTATTAATCGGCGAACTGCTGGAGGTGTGATGGCCGTTCTTACGAATGGAATAACTTACAACATTGTATATACGTCTAACATATCTGAATGTGTTCCAATAACTGATCTCATACTATACGAGTGTAAATTCAAGACCATTAGCTTCTATGTCTGTGCGGTGTGCCCCCCGATGTATCCATTGATATTTTTGAATTATTTATTGATACTCTGGAAGTACACCTCTTAAATGAACATGTCTTACATATTGCTGATTTTATCGTTCCCGACTTTCAAAGCGGCACTACCCATTTAGTGAGCACCAAAGAACATTATTATCGCAATTGTTGTGATTTTTTGGAGTTAGAGCAGCATAACAATATTGCTAATGTTTACTATCGCGTCTTGGATTTGGTACTATCTAATATTGCGTGTGGGATAATTGTTCCTAGAAAAACTAAACCGTGAGTTCCTGAAGATTCTTACCACTTGGCACTAGCAATCGAGTTACGGTGTCCTCAATCTTCCAAACCGGCTCAGTTTCCTGATGTTTGTATTCATGGTTACAATTTTCGTAAGCCCAATTTTTAGCAGCAGTATCAAGACTTAACGATGATGTATTGGACATTTCTTAAACTTTTTGCTGATGTAAACGTTGCAGTCAGTGAATTTTATAAATTGTATTCTCGATCCTAAATATTCCTGTTCTAATTCTTCTTTTCCATTTTGGTTTACGCCAGAGATAAAATAAAATTTGAAGACAAAGGACTGTGCACGTGGATAAGAACTGGCGGCCTTGCGTAATACAATGATTTCAAGAAGACTTCGAAGTTTAATTAAGGTTTAAATCGCGAATGCTTTATGAAGTATATGACAGCGATGGAAGACTGAACCAACGAATTTATAGACGTTTAAGTTCAACAGGCAGGAAATAAGTCGACTTCCTGGGAAATTGTCATATGGTGACAGCCAATCGAATCATCCACAGGAAATTGTCGATACGTTTGCTGAACCGTTTTCCAGGGTGTACAGTACTGTTGCACAATCTGATTCATGCATCCGTGATACTCATACTCAAGTACCATAATTCAATATTGAACGAGTGACGGAGGAAATCTTGATAAGTACCATGATGAAATATGATCGTTCACAAATTAAAAATTACCGGTCAATTGCAATACTTTCTTATTTTGCAAAAGAGTTTGAGCGCTATGTAGTAATATAGACAGAAATATTCGGTCTCATATTTCTCCTCGTCAACATGGTTTCATGGTAGGACGTTCAACCGTTACAAACTTTGCTGTCTTTACTCAGCATCTTACCGAAACTCTAGATGATCTTTTACAGGTTGATGTATTATACATCGATTTTTCTCCTGCATTTGACACCATTGATCACCTAATTTTGCTCAGAAACTTGCTTTTAGACTTAGTAAAAACTGATTAAGTTAGTGAGCATTATGTGTATTATAATGGATAAAGGTCTGCTGAGTTTATTTCTACATAAGGAGTTCCGCAGGGATCGAACCTCGACCAACTTCTATTTATCATATTCATTAATGATTTGTTATCCTTATTGACATGTGAGGCCTTAGCTTATGCAGATGATTTGAAAATATATAGTAAAATCCGAGTTCAACTGGATACGCTACAATGAAGTGTTGATAGGATTTTTGAACGGTCGAGCAAAAACAGATTAAAAGTGAATATTGGCAAATGCAACGTGTTTAATCGACTTTCGCGCGTTTTCGATTCCCTCTGCGTATACGATTAAAGAGGATCACATTAGCAAGCCACACAATGTGAAGGATCTTGGAGTGACATTCGACTCTCTGCTGGCCTTGGTCACCATAATTATAGTGTCTGTTGTTCTGCATCGAAAAGTATAGCATTTGTGATTCTTTCATATAAATATTTTAGCAATGGAGTTCTTCTTAAATTTCTGTATTTTGCCTTCGTTTGAAGTAAATTGAAGTATGCATCAGTTGTATGGTATCCATACTACACCAATCAGTAACTAGCAATAGAACAAAACCAGCCCCGATTTTTAAAATATTTATCGTACAAAATTGATGGCGTCCAGCGAGAACGTAATATAGATTATCGTTTCCTTCAAAGACATCAAGTGGAATCTTTGTGTAGTCGGAGAGATGCATAGTTCCCGATTTCTTCATAACTTGATTATCAACAAAATTGACTCCGTTGACCTACTTAATAGTATAAAATTTCAAGTACCACGTACTTCGTCACGTCAGGCAGTTACGTTTCATGCACCAACGCCACGAACTAATCTTTTATCGAGAGCACCGTTAACGCATATGTGCCGAAATGCGTGAAAAATCTACAGTGACACCTTTATGGGTGCTTTACATTAAGTGCGTCATTACCTTATCATATAAAAAAATAAATCTTTATTTGGCATCCCATAATTCCATAACAATAATTAAAATAATATAAGAACTCGCTACACATTTCCAAACAACTCAATTAATATGTCATCCTTCCTCCTTGCCGTCCTCTTTGGCTCCTTATCTCCTTCCTGGCCTCTCACATCTTTCTCTAGCACTACCTCCTGGTCACCTCATCTGCAACATAATATACTTTCATTCTGCCTCCCTCCTTCTCCTACCCTCTTCCCTCCTCCCCTTTAACTCACCTAGCAACTTCGCTCCCTCATCCTTCTCTCCTAACTTCCACCTCCAATTTCTACCCCTCTCCACCTCCTCCTGCTCCATCCCATTTCATCGCACTCCTCCCACCAGTGCATAATTCATCTAAACCTCTTGTATTCATCTCCCATCCAATATTTGTTCTTCCTCTCCTCATTTCCGTACCTGAACCTCGCCACTAGCTTCTCCTATTCTGCCGTCTTGCCCCCACCTAGGTATCTAAGTCTTCCCCTGAAGACCTGCAGCTCATTATATTTCTCATTATACCTTGCTCCTCATATTTTCCCTTCTCTCTCCTGCGCTTCGACCTGTGACCACCGCTCCACCAACTCCTTTTCTACCTGCTTCTCTTATCATATATATATCGTCTACGTATTTATTTTGTCCTATTGTAAGGTGTAAACCTGTTGGGCAATAAAGTTAGTATAGTATTATTCTTGATATTTTGGTTCTGCAACTACAGAACCGTTAGCAATGAATCTAGGTAAATGGTAAATATGCAATCACAACTTGTTTCTCGGCAATAACCACTATAAGCCAAAGGAAGTATAATGTTATTCTAAATTATTTTGTAAATGGAATTATAAGAGAAGCGAAAGTTAACGATCATTTTTAATGCCGCGTAAGGTGAATGAGGCACTTACACCTAGTATGCTTTTTATTTCAGTTTTTGACTTGAAATGTTATTGCTATGCACATTTTCCCTCTGGAAGGCCATTAGAATATTTATTTTATGTATATGTAAGCACCGGCAGCAAAAGCAACTTCATCATTTTGCATTAACAGTTTATGGTTATGTTCATTGTTATTAAAATGCTAGTTTCAGAACAGCATAAAACGATTATGCAACGTATGGTATAGAATTCAATTGCTTCCATTTCTTGAAACTGAAATTATTGGTAGGAACAAGGTAGTAGGAGACCTAATATCATATAATCAAACAGATTTAGATTTTCTTATTGGTTGACTTTTGTGCACCAGCTTGTGCCACTTCACATAGTATTAATAAGGAGAGCTTCCGAGAAGGCTACAGAAAAGTAAAAGTTAGTAATATCGTATTCGAACCGAGGCATAAAAATTATGTAAAAGCTACTAAGGAACCGTGACAAATATGGCGAACAAATATAACATAAAAGGATCCCTCACTGTATTTTACATAAAATTTTAACTTTATTAGTACTTTTGTCGCGCTTCTCGAACCTCGGTTCTACTTCTCCTTGTTTAATATAATTTACCTAAAAATTAAACCGTTTTAATTCAACCCCCATCCTCCTACGCTGCAAGTACGCTTTTATTATTAATGTTTTCTGTTTCTCTTATAATTCTACGAGGAATCGTATTTCTCTGTTTCTTATTCAATATACTTGTCGCTGTCTGGATCATCTTTCACTTTATTTTTAATTGTGCCGTCATCGGATAATCCATTCATTAAAACGTTGTTTCTTTCTATCGTAATTGGAATCATTCATTCTGCTCTGTTATTACTATTTGTACGAATCTTTGGATCAATATTTAAATATATTTAATTAATTCATTAATACGCTTAGTTCTATAGGTTACTCTCCCAAAGTAATGACCAGACCTTGATGTATCTTACGTCAGCTTCTTGTGTTAGCTGATGGAATGATTGCTTGAAGAAGCGCCGGGAAATCATGGTGATATGGTTTGTACTGTACTATTAAAAACATATCATTCAAAAAGAATTATTGGTGCAGTAACGTGACAACGTACAACATACTTTAGTAGATTGCTAGCGATATAATCAGTAATCATTAAATGTGTATGCTGAAATAATATTATTCGATTGAAAGCATGTCACATTTCATTTATAGTTTACATCGTTCCGCAAAGTTTGTTATTTATTCGATTGGTTGTTTACGTACACATTTTTATTTTACTATTTATTTTACAATCCCACAATATGTTACTAATGGTTTAATAATCTGCTACAAATTAAAATCAACATGCGTGCTATACATATCAATAATAAAGTCCGTACACCTCTAAACTATAAACGATTGTTAAAATAATTACACATTCTGATATTTAAGATCTCAAAAAAACCAATTGGCTTCGTTCTTCCGCTATTATCGTTAAAAGGGTGGGTTTATAGAACATTTCTTAATTCTTCATTAAGTTAATGACGGTGTTAATTTAACAGTGTCATTAAATTAATAACAGTTAACACATGCATTTTCACATCAAGTCAAGTGTGCGAGTTTGTACTACTTAACCCAAAAAGCCGATTTTTATTTGTGTTGTATTTCACTCGAAAATCGAAATGGAAAAAGGTGATAAGGCACGTCGGGAACGAGGCAAAAACTTCACTGAAAATGAGAAACAGATTGCATAGCGTAAGTTTAACGATAGTTGAATTATGTTGTAGGTTTTTGCGTCGATGATGCCGTTATTTTGCCACATATAAAATAAAATTTTCCGTAATTCCAATATAAATCATTTTCCTTATCCTACATTATCCTTTATGCGACCTTTATCCATCCTTCAGATATCGACTCATAGTGGAAGAAAAGGCCACGAATGGATCTTCTTGAAGCAACGGTACGATGCGTGGGGAAGATTGCGGAAGAGTATAACGCGACAGCTGTTTCTGCCCCAAGAAAGGTGACACAGCTGAAAGTTTTATGGTCAAATTTGCGCCGATTAGCTAAACAAACAGTGGCCGAAGCAAACGTGAGTAGATTTATCTAAAGTACAACTTTTACATACCTACCTGCATTTTTAGAAAAGAAAATATTTGGAATAGGAGGATGAGGACGTTGATGGGTGTTGGAAGCGTTTAAACGCAGAAAAAATTAAGATAAGTTTGCTTACAATATTGCATCTTATAAAGGTTCTAACTGTGTTCATTTCAGCAAAACAGATAAAAAACAGGTGGTGGGCAATATAATAGTCAATTGTCAGAAGTAGGAGCTAGATTCTTGGCTATGGTAGAGCCGGAAGCGAGGCCGTTGCCGAATATATATGACGACAACAACGTTTATCATTGAGGTAAATATGAAATAGTCTTATAGCTTCTGATAAATTGTGAACAGTTAATTTCTTTATTACCCATTTCAAAATTGTAATCATTTTTAGTAACACTGTCTCCGAGTCGCGGGGCTATTTTAACAACGCTGATATCCAGCCCAACTATTTCGTACTACCCAGATCCAATTCCCGGACCTTACACCACTTCTCCTACTCCTGAAACTGACATGGGAGATCCAGAAAACCTTGGACCCGTCAATATTGTTCCAACTGAACTTCCCAAAATCCATAGGAAAAAATATATCCCACCGAAACAAAATAAAAAAAAAACGAAAAGAACAACGACTCAATTAAAAAGGACATTGTATTTAAAGCGTATTAAATTAGCTAATATGGAAATTTCTTTTAAAAGAAAATTGTATGAAGTCGAACTCAAAATCAAACAAAAATAATTAGATAAATGTTAACTAAATTGCACATAAATGTTCTAATATGTATTCGTTATTGAGTTTTGTTGTATTTTTTGCGTGAAAAGTATTTTATGTAAAATGTGTTCGTATTAAAGCACTGCGAACAGCAGTGTTTTCATTATTATTTCTATCTCCAGGTTCCATTACAACTTGATGGGGTACACCAACTTCTGGATCAACTGGCGGTTCGTCATCCTTAGCCAAAATTGCTATATTATGTAGCACATAACAGGCTACAATAGTGGTCAAAGTTGTCTCGATTTTAGTCCGTAAACCAATAGCAAGGCACGGAAATCGTCGCTTCAGCACGCCAAAACATCTTTCAATGGGATTTCTGGTAGCTTTGTGTGAATTATTATACGCTTCTTCTGCTGCCGTTCTGGGATTTAGTAGAGGTGTTAAAATGACGGAACAACAAGCATATCCGCTGTCACCCAGTAAAAAACCTTCTCCGTAAAGGCCATTTTCAAGCTGAGCACATAGAGATGAATCATTAAAAATTGTGCCATCGAGCAACTATATTTGTTATTTTTAGGTTTGGTTCACATACAGCCTGAACGTTTATAGAAAAAAAAAACTTTCAATTGCGAAAAATTTCAGCATTACGAGCACCAGGAGACTCAATTCTTATTTGGCTACAATCTATTGCACCGATTACTCTGGGCATCCTACTCAGTTTAAACAAATTTAAATTCACAGTGTGTATTTCTGCCGGGGTGGGCATTTTTATATAATGGGGTTTTAATTGTGCTATTTTATGTATTATACGTTTTATTATAATGCATGCTGTTGATTTGTGCACAGCGAATGTGTCACCAAGTAATTGCTGAAATGCACCAGTGGCAAAATATCTCATGGTTAGTAAAATTTGATTTAATCCTGAGACAGGTTTTCGTCTTCGAGTAACGGGTTCAATTTCAGGGCCGATTAGATCACACAACCACAGAATTGTTTGTTTTTCAAAACGAAATCTCATTTTAAATTCTTGGTGGTCGAATAATTCGAAAGGATTTGTTCTGTCTCGTAGAGCACGACGTCTCCGTGGAATTCTTTCTTCCTCTTCATCAGACGACGACAGTGATATTTCTGATATGTCGGACATCTACAATTTGCATTTTCAAATAAAAATATAACCATTTTGATTTATTATTTACCTTGATTTCTTAAAATTTTGTCCCAATAATTTATTTCTGTGAATAAAATAATAATAAATATGTTTTTTAATAGTTATTACACTTCACGTTGAGGTAAAACTCGGGTCAATTAACGATTTAATTGAGGTAGCTTCTTCAATTAATTTAATAGCGTGGTAATGGAGAAGTTAATGGCGATTAGCCGCTAATTTAGCTTCTATAAACTGTTTTTTGATTTATTCATGATTAACTGCTGTTTAACAACGAATTAACTTAATTCGCATTAAATATTTAATTTCGAGGTTAATCGAAATTAGTGACTGACAAATGAAAGTTAATGGCGCATTAACTTTTTAATTTGAATTAAATATTTAATTTGCTTTCTATAAACTGACCCTAAGGGTCTAATTCATAAACGCTCCTTAAGGGGGGATCCTGCTTTAGGAGGACTTAAAATATCGTTTTCGGGGGAATTTTTTTAGGACAGAAAAAATGAGCAAGTCTAGTGAACTTTTTAGAGCATTTTATTACATATTTGAGCATTAAAGAAAAAATATTTCGAGAGAAAAATATTTAAACGGAACCGATTTTTATGCACATTTGTGCAACACCTTTCAATTGCAGTCTACAATCGGTGGGAAAGATGTAGCTCGTAATTTTTACCTGAAACAAAAAAAACCAAAGCAAATTGGAATTCTCATATATTTTCTTCTATGTGAACTTAAAAAAAAACCAAAATTTTGAAATTCAAGATTTTTCTCAGGTTTGAAAATAAATGTGCTCTTTGCAGGAAGAGAAAATCATTTCAACTTGCTAAAAAAGTTGTTTAGAATTATTTATTCATTAATCTTTTTAGTTCAAATCGAATAGAATGCTACTGAAGCCAACAAAAGTTTTGTTTCGTTTTGATTGATTGTCTAGTTTTCTCGCAATCATGCCCACCAGTTTAGAAAAATCGTAAAAACGAAAACTCGAGAAAACGCGCTCTAAAGCTTACGACCAGGAAAAATGTTAATTTTCGATTACTTATGGAATATCTCGTTATTATTCCTACTATAGCTCTTACGAATTCAAAATATTATTGTTTCGAACGACCGATTGAACTTTTTTCAGTACATAGTTCGGTGTTATGTGACTGCGGGAAGGGGCGCGCGCTTCGTTTGTCCGAGCGTTCATGCGTTCGTATATTTTTTTCTCGACACCCCACTGTGTTTAGTGCTGTATCTTTCAACATATTGCGAATTATATATTCTTAGATATATTAGGCATAGATTTGAGCTATAAATTTTTTTGAGCCTTCTAAATCAGGATCCCCTTAAGTCGATCTTACACTCAGCTCACTTTTCACTCACCTCGAACTCAACTTAGCACATCCTCACCTCACATTCGTATTCAGAGACAATTCCTAATGTGAGTAACGTTCGAGGACGCGGTAATTGCGTGATAACCAGGCAGATATTTTAGTGCTTATAGTTGGCATCGCTGCTTTCGTTTCGTTATTAGTTTGTGGTTTTTTGTTTTTAATAATTCTTTTTAATTTAGTAGTTCATTAAATGGTATTTATTTGTAGTATTGTATTTAAGTAGTAGTTGATAAGTTAGTATTATTAGTTTATAGATTGTTCATTTTTGTTTGCTTTTTTATTCATTTTATGTTTATTTTGCTATTAGAGTTTGTGCCTTGCGTAGTAGTAATTTGCAGCAACATGGAAGGTAAACGGCAGTATTTCTTGGGTGACGAGAAGTTATTTTTAAAAGAACTCGTCAACAAGTACAAGCTGCAGCTTGAAACAAGAAGAGCGATTGTATGACGCTAAGCGAGAAAAAAAAATGTGGGATAAAAGCCACTTCCAAATTTAACGGTATTATGGAACATTCGCATGTAAGTAATCAACTTTTTATGGTTGTACAATGAACTACTATATATACATGTTTCAGAGGACAATCGATCAAATAAAAAAATGTTGGGTTAATATGAAATCCAGAAGGAAGCAGGAGCTTGGGCAAAATAAAAGACAGCGAATGTCCACTGGTGGGGGTCCTTGCGAACCACTTTCAGAAGAAACAGCTGGGGTGGACGATGTGTTAGACTGTGTCGACATTGAGTTTACCTATGCATTGGACAGCAACACATGCGCATTGACCCCACAACCCTCGACGAGTGCTGCATGTACAGCTGTTGTTACAGACGGTATAGCTATCTTAATTATATTGCATACGCCAAGTTAATTTGTCTTTCATATGTGCAGGTTCATACAACGATCATGGACATCCCCAGCGTGGCCTCCCACATCGTAGCCACTCCGAAGGCGCCGTTCGTGCTGACCACACCAACATCAAAGAAAACTGGCGGTTACATATCGAGAGGAACAGCGATTTAGCGGGAACTGGAGATGCAATTGTGCCGTAATGAACGGTAGACGCACCATATGCGCATGATTAATGAGAAAATCCTTTCGGAAGAAAGGCAAACAAATTTATTAACTAGTAAAAAAATGAAGTAAGGTTGAACATGAAATAGAAATTGTTAAGATCAACCTAGACCTGGCAAACGAACAATTAAAAAGGAAACGAATTTTAACAAAAGAGTTATTAGAAAAACAATATAAAAATAAAAATTATATTTTGTGTTTTATTACGTGCAATATGCAACCCTACAAATAAAAAATAAATTACACTTGCAAAACTTTTAACAAATACAGGTACAATATTATTAAACAAACTGTCTCTATAAATGCAGCCCGAATTAAATTTCCCCTTCGTTGATCCGGGGCTGCAACCACTGGAACATCTCTGTCTTCAAAATGCGGGTCGCACATAAAAGGATCCCTTTGCTTTACAGCAATATTGTGCAATAATCCGCGTAGTATTTCGCAAGTTGCTATTTAGCTTCTTACTTATTACACGAAACATTTGCTTCCACAGACCAAATGTTGAGCCGAATTGTACCGCTGCTCTACCCTAGTCTGCGGTCTTAGCACAGGTGTATATAAATACTGTGATTGAGGATAGGCACTATCCCCAAGCAGTAAACCAGGAACCCTGTTCTCTTCAAATCTAACCTTTACGAAACTGTTGTTAAAAATCCTGCTGTCATGAGCCGAGCCTGGCCATCTAATCACTATATCCAAAATTTCCAGGTGTGGACCAGCAACAACCTGAACGTTGAATGACATCCAGGTTTTTCGATTGCGTTACACTTCTGCTCTTGGACCACGTAGACTTTTTATTTCGATGTGCGTACAGTCTATGCATCCCGTTACTCCCGGAAAGTGTGCCAATGCATAAAACTGGTTCAGTTTTGCTGCATACTCTTCCGGTGTGCTTGGGAATTTGATGTAGACCTGGAGAGCGCTTGCAATTGTATTCGAAACGTTGATTATACGGCAGACACTGCTCTGGCTAATGTGTTGCAGATCACCGCAAACTCTCTGAAAAGAGAAGAGAATTGAATATTGCCCCGCGTTTACAAATTTTAATAAATATTTACCTGATAACTGCCTGTAGCATAAAAACGCAAAGCAGCACATAACATTAATATTGGTGGTATTGGAAGTCTTCTTCGATTACGTTCCGCTCGATTTGGAAATACCAAAGGTAACAATATTTCCTGAATGGCATGCCTTGAAAACCGAAATATTTGTATTAATTTTGCATTTGTGTATCTTTCTAAGGTGTTTTGTACGTCCCTTAAAATTAACCTGAAAATAACAAAGTGCATAAGTATCGAATGTCGTTTGGCTGTTATGTTTAATACAGCCATATAATACAACATCTATGTTGTTGTATGCAACAAGATTAACACTAAAATGCGACAAAAAATATTAAATTCACGTTAACATACGACAGATTGTACGACAAATCTCAAGCCAAACACACGAAAGGGACGCTGAAGGTGACAAGTACCGTTAGCTTACTTTCCACTCACATTGAACTGACAATATGGCCGACACTTGAGTGAAAAGTGAGTCGAGGAACATTTATGAATTCGAAAATTTATTTCAATGTTGAGGTGAGGATGGGGTGAGTGTGACGACGCCTCAAGTAGCGTCTATGAATTCCACCCTAAGACTAAGAAAATTTCGATCAGGTTCTAATCTTGAATTTATAAATAAACTTTGGATTTTAGGTAATAATTGTTATGTTAAGGTAAACGCTATTTATTGAAATAGAAATGATAAAACTCGGTTATAACAACAATGAAAGAGTTTATAACATTATGAAAATCCTAATACTATGAATCTATAATACAAATTTGATATGAGAAGGATACATCATTGTCATGGACGCATGGAAAATTCCTTGCAGCCATAGTAGGTCCGGTGATACCAATTCTAAACAGCAGTAACGAAAAATACCTTACACGTGACGGTTCCTAAGATCGGGTGCTCACTAAAAAAAATACGTGTTCAAGTTCTTTGAACAGGTTCGGAGATATACTCACGAGGATAATTGACGACGATTAGTGCAAGAGCATACCGATTCATGTATAGGTTCAAATGGTATCATGTAGTGGAGGCGGTGATTAAAGTGTTTATTAAATTAAATGAAACGCGTGTGTTGTTACGTTTTGTAGCTTTATAACGATCTATGTAAAATGACAAATGTATGACGCACATTGCATTATCTTAATGTTGTTACAACATCAGAGAATTTAATAAATATTTGGGAAACATTTGACTTATTTGGCGTAGCACGATGTAAATGGGAAATCATGTAATCGCGTTTCATTAATGCCAAAGTTTGTCGAATTTTCGAAACAAAAACGAAAAATGCAAGTAAAATTATTGGACAAATAAAGCACCACAGAAGCTAAATTCCATTTTACGTCCAGTTCATTTCCTAGAGTAGAATTTTAAATAAAAATCATCGTCGATTTCATCCCTACCATGGGAAGCAATATGAAATGCAACATCTTCTGGCAGTATAAGGACATCTGGTATGGAATTGTCATTAGAAACAATGAAACCCTGGATCTATGTTTTTAACAAAATTTAGAGCAAACATTTTGCTGTTAAGTGATATAATATTGTTGTATAATATTATACCGTACATACGAGAGTGTGTGTGAATAGTGATCTCATTTACGATCCCTAACATAGAAAGAAACAAATTGAAGAAATGTCAAACACTTATTTTTCTACACAATCTCACTGAACGTAGATGCATTTGTTCCAACGATGTTGCAAACCTTTGATTCCTCTGGAAAAAATTCTTTCGGTTGCTCTTCCAACCAATCGTTTACGGCCATTATCACTTTATTATCGTCGTAATATCTGGTCCGCCAAAGATATTCTTTTAATTTTGTAAATAAAAAGAAATCGCTACGGGCCAGGTCTATTGAATATCCGAGATGTTCAATTTGAATTCTGCGTTCAGAATAGCGCTCATGACGACATGGCTTTTGTGGACAGGAACGTTGTCTTGATGAAATAGAATTCCTTTGCTCAATTTTCCTCGCCTTTTTTCCTTGACACTCGCGCAATCGTGCAATTAAGTTGGCGTACTAAGAGCCTGTTATTGCATGTCATCAAAATTCCGTCTGCGTAGCCAAATATTGTGGCCACAACTTTACCAGCGAAACTCGGCGGTGTCACTCCATACTCCATACTCCGGATCTGCTTTAAACTTTGCCAAACTGGCTTCATAATGCAATACTATACAACGTTTCTGATCAGGTATCAACATTCGTACTGCAGACAACTTTTTTAGCCTCAAAATATTTGATAAAATATTTTCTACTATAGTACCATAAGGAAAATTCGTAATTTCAATTATCCGGCGAATGGTCAGTCGCCTATTTGTCATCACCATATCGTGTATACGATTAACATTTGTATTGACAGACACTGGTCGTCCAGCACCATTCTTGAGACATATTTTTCACCACTTGGTAAGAAACACCACTCTCACCTAATACACCTTCCATATCTTCATGCATTTCTTTTGGCGACAACCCTTTTTCTTTCTATTTTATAACTGCACGACCCTCTGACTTTTCCATTTTTTGAATTTCGCTAAATTTGTCTACTTAAATTCTAAATTATTTAAACAGGTAACACCTACTATGTCAGGGACACTAAATAATGATCTCCCCTCGTACTATTATATTGACTTGATACCATTGTACGTATTTTATGTGGTGTTGATATCGGGTGTAAAAAAAGGTGTCACAAATTTTAAGGGCTGACAGTATGGCCCAAAATATGCTGAAAAGTCATAATGAACATGGGTCGGCAAATAGACTCTTTCGGAGACATCATTTTTTTATTTCCACAATACGCATGTGTGGACCGACGAGAATCCCCCATGCTATCATCGAATCCAGACACCAGGTACGTTTTTCATTGAACAGTTGGATGGGTATTTTAGGCGACAGGTTACTGTGCCCGGTTGTTTTACCAAACCGATTGAAATGCGATGTTGTGGTCCAGCGCATTTTTCGATTGCCGTTAGAGAGTATTTACACGGAACTTTTGGACGAAGATACGCAGGAAGGGGCGCACCGGTACCTGCAGGATCGCCTGATTTAAACCTCCTTAACTTCTTTCTTTAGGGATATTTGAAAATGTTAGTGTGCGCTACGCCTGTAAATGTTCTCCCGGAGCAACGAGTCCGAGTCACTGTAGGTCTTTTCGAAAGAGTTCGAAAGTCTATGCCACAAGGATGTGGTGTAAGTGGTGTCTCCGAAACCGTCCACTTGTGGACCCATGTTCATTAACACTTTTTTGCATATTTTGGGCCATGCTATCAGATCTCAAAGTTTGTGACACTTTTTTTAACACCCTGTATATGTTCTGTGGGATGTCAATAACATACACTGATCGCCAAAAAAATCAGAGCACAAAGAAGGGATGATCCTATGAAATTTTGGTGACAATTTGAGATTCAGTAAGACAATGAATGATACCAATTTCAAGAAAATCTGTATTTAAGAACAATGTTAAAAAAGTAATAATGAGTGGTAAATCCTACAAAACGAATCCATTAATTTAAGCGCCGGCGAATACTTAAAATTAAATGATCAATTTCTGCTTGTGGTATATCATCCCAAGCTCTTTGAATTTAAACTCGAAGTTCAGCCAAAGTGTTTATGACCGTTGGAAAATCCTCGAAACTTTTGCCGATCATGTCCCATATATGTTCAATCGGCGATAAATTTCGAGATCTTGCAAACTACGGCAGTATTGTCATAAAGAACTCTTTGCGTTACTCTTACAATGTGTGGCCTAGCGCTGTCTTGCTGAAAAACACTATTGCGATGTCTTTGAAGGTATGGAAACAAAACTGGCTCCAAAACTTCGTTGATGTAGCGGACCGCATTTAGACTTCCTTGAATCAAGAGTAGAGTTGACCGGCTTCCAAATTGTATTGCATCCCAAACCATAACACACGGCGTTAAACGAGAATGGCTTCTAAGTGCCAATTGCATATTTACCCTTTGTCCTGTAGGTCTTCTGACACGCAACCGTCCATTAAATTGCCACAGGCAAAACCGGTTTCATCACTGAACATGATTTGATTCCATTCATCGACCGAATGCTCCCAAAGCCTACGCCCCTGGAGCCTGGGAACTCGATGCTCTGGGATTAAAGGAAGACGATCAATTGGTCGATAGGACGCTAAGCCATACGAACGAATTCTGCGATAAATTGTCCGCATAGACACCTGTCTTTCCAAAACAGCCCTCCAAGTAGCCCCCACCGACCGTGTTGTCTGAAACGGGCTAATTGAGGCCAATCGCCGTCTTTCTTGACATTAATTCATAATTCCTGTCCGACCACTATTTCTCCTACGTATTTCTGAGCCTTAGTTGGACCGAGCTCTCCATGCTCGAATGATTGTAGAGTCACTTCGACCCAATCTTCTGGCCATTTCGCCAAAGGGTAATCAAAATGAGTTAATTGATTGTAATGTTGATTACGACGAACGCGGGGCATGACAACGACACAAGTAAGGTAAATCAACGTCTTAACTGTCACTAATCATTAAGTTTGCCTTACACACGAGAACAAAAAATGTACCTTAAAAAAATTACACGAGACAAAAAACAAACAAGAAGTTCGTTGGTCATGATGAAATTTTAATCAATTATTCCTTCATTTGAGATGTATATACCACTAAAATTTCAAGTTCGTACGATCGTCCCTTCTGGATGCATTGCTTTTTTGGTGATCAGTGTATATTATTATTATTATTGCTTATGAAATAGTTGAGACACTTTGAAGAAAACTAACTAACTGACCGAGTCTACATAAACTTTATACACAGATCACAATGACGGTGGAGTCGATTTTTGTACAAAAGCTTTAAGGGGGATCTTACTTTAGGCCTTAAAATAGCGTTTTTGGGGGATTTTTTTTAGGACAGAAAAAAATGAGCAAGCCTAGCGAACTTTTTAGAGCATTTTAGTGTATATTTGAGCATTAAAAAAATATATTTTGGAGAGAAAAATATTTAAACGGAACCGATTTTTATGCAAATTTGTGCAACACCTTTCAATTGCAGTCTACAATCGGTGGGAAAGATGTAGCCCGTAATTATTGTCTGAAACAAAAAAAAACCAAAGAAAATTGTAATTCTCATATATTCTCTTCTAGGTGAACTAAAAAAAACCAAAAATTTTGAAATTCAAGATTTTTCTCAGGTTTGAAAATAAATGTGCTCTTTGCAGGAAGAGAAAATCATTTCAACTTGCTAAAAAAGTTGTTTGGAATTTTTTTTTCATTAATATTTTTAGTTCAAATGGAACAGAATGCTACTGAAGCTAACAACAGCCTTGTTTCGTTTTGATTGCTTGTCTAGTTTTCTCGCAATCACGCCCAACAGTTTAGAAAAATCGTAAAAACGAAAACTCGAGAAAAGGCGCACTAAAGTTTACGATCAGGAAAAATGCTAATTTTCGATTACTTACGGAATATCTCGTTATAATCCTACTATAGCTCTTACGAATTCAAAATATTTTTGTTTCGAACGACCGATTAAACTTTTTTCAGTACATAGTTCCGACTTATGTGACTGCGGGGAGGGGGGCGCGCTTCGTTTGTCCGGGCGTTGGTGCGTTCGTATATTTTTTGCTTGACACCTCACTGTGTTTAGTGCTGTATCTTTCAAAATATCGATTTTTTGAACCTTCTAAAGCAGGATCCCCCCTTTTAATCTAAGATTAGTTTTGAATAAAATGTCAGTGCAAATTAAACCTGAAAATTAAATAAACGCCAATAAAAATTGTATTAATGTTTGTGTTTGTATTAAAATAAATATCTGTTGAACTAATTTCCGCAGGCAACCCGTACCGAAATCTACAACCGTAAAACACACCATTCTGAAGTAAAACCAACGCATATATAAATCATTAGTAAATTGCGTATTAGTTCTAGTAAACTTTGAATTATTGTTTCATTTCACTTTGATATAAATTAGAAACTAAATTTAAACTGATTCGTAAACATACATTTTATTCTCCATCGAAAATAGTTTAAATATTTCATAATGTTTTTAATTGATTTAAACTGTGTCAGAGTAGAAAAAATATTTATGTTGGGATATATTAATCACTTATTTATTTTAACAATTTGCCTTTTGCTATGAATTTCATAACACTACTAGTCGAACATTAATGACACAGAAATAGCAACGGAACAATTCTATATTAAATGTCAAAGACAGGACGAATGGATACCTTCTTGAATATTCACGTGCAGATATTATCATTGCCATTGCATAATTCAAGTGCCATTTACATAACAGCATATTCAACTCTGGCATTAGCCAAACATGACGATATATGTAATTTCAACCTCTTTGAGGCAGTGTTAGTTCATTCTAATTGATATTTTATCACGCATGATACAGGAACTAATGGTAACAATTATACGGGTTTGAACATATATGTGGTTATAATTATCGCGTAACTTTTCGATGTTTATCAGGTTTATCAGCAGCGACTTGGTGCACGTTTTAACTAATGATGGCAAATTACCAAGAGCATGATAATCAGTAAATCGGATTCCTCTGAAATCGTTAGTATTGTTTAATCGAACAAATCTCAAAATAGAATATTAAAACCGTCAACCGGTTTATCGTTTAATTGAATGGTAAATTACCCCCTAATAGAGCGAATAGCGGGGCAATAAAACAACAGAGAATAAAAACACAAGAAAATAAAAAGTAGAAATAAATGATGATGAAAACACAAAGAATTGGGAAAAAACAATACATTTGGCAAAGCAATGCTCTAACAAAATCACCTAAAATAAACTTTTACGTCGTAATGTCAAGCCGAAAATTATGTGTATAAAACGCTATAAAACGATATTCTTTACCCCATGTACTATATTAATTTAAGCAATTACCACTATTTACTTTCCTATCGTGAGAAATACAACGATATACCCGATGTGCTATCGTATTAATTTAAACAATTAACACGATGTCAGCTGGTATTTCAGGAATCGCTGGACTACATAATGCCTCGAGGAACTTTCCAGGCGTTGGGGGGTCAAGATCCACCTTCGGTCTCCGAATCTTCCGCGAATAGTTCGATGAGCTTGTAGCTAATGTAAAACATCCGCTTTGGCGATGTTAAGCGCAGCTACTCTGGTTGGCTCATCTTATAACCTAAACAGCACAAAATTTGTTACGAGTATATCGATATACTGTTTTTTATTTATACTACGTTCGACTTTGGTATGTAAGTAAAATTGTTATACTTAATTTTAGTTTTTTATTTCACACATTTATTTCACATATCTCCCCATTTATCACATTCGTGATAAATATAGTATTCACTATATTTATCACGAATTTATGTTTGTCGATTACTGTTTTTCTCATTTTCAATGTTGTTCAAATAACATAGCAATGTATGTTGCAATTTAAACTTTTATTTGTTTTCTACTTGTTACCTTGTGACATTTTTCCATATGTATTTTTATTACATTTGTTTTTTACATACTTATTATTTAACATGTTAACCGGGCGAGACGTATTAATACGTCAAACTTAAACAATATCGGGTACGGGTAGGACATATGAATACGTCCTTGAAATATATGTTGCGCCCTGAAACGGGCAGGACGTATATTTCAGAATAACAAAATTATTAGTCACCCATACATACCTCGACAAGAATTTAAGACATGGAGGAACTCAGTATCATTGCGCTATTGAGAGTGGTGGACGTCCCCGGTTAACAGGTTGATTATTGTTGTAAATTTGACCCAATTACCAATTAATTAAGCGTTTGCTCGATATATAACTTCTCCCTTCATGAATTTTATTAAGAAATAAATAAGTTGCCTTTAATCCTAAGAGGAAAACATAATTAAATAATATCCAACTGTCACGAGGAAAGCAACTCTCCTTGTGTGACTTATATTCATCGTATGTATCGTATGCACATATTCATCGTGCATATCGTGCGCACATACACGTGTTGTGTTCTGTGTGATATTTTGTCAATTTTGTGTGGTTCATCCACCGATAATAGTAGTAAGTTACATACAGGCATATGGAGTATAATTCTCCGAATACTTTAATGTACATTGCGAATTTGCATCTCGTTGGATTGCCCCGCAATTTACAATTTTCAATCTAAATGATATAAATTGGCGATCTGTACGTTGTTTTTTTGCCTGGTTTTTGTGCCGAAACCCGTCGTTTTGTGTTACCTTTGTTTTTTTCTAAATACGAATACCTTATCCGTGGCCCTCGTTGTTTGTCTATATTAAGTCAACACGATAGGCCCCGTGTTGTGAAACTTTGTGCCCCTGTCGTTGCCGTATCCTTTTCCTAACCATGGCGCCTACTTTAAACTGCTCGTGCTGTAACGCCCCCGTTGAGGAACATAAAAGTGTATCCTGTATTATCCGTGGCAATAACTTTAGTCAAACCTGTGCCGAACTTATTAATCAGGAAATACGAATTATTAGATCTAAACGCAACTTTGCCTGGACATGCAATGGATGCGCTGAGACCGAAACTAATGTTGTCGGTCTTAAATCATTATTAGCATCGTCGAAAAACTAGGTACTTGACCTAAAAAGCAGATATCCTCCTCTTTATCGAAGCATAAACTATAGACTATACACAAAAACATGTTCGAAGAAATAGTTTATGAAATTCAGGATCGCGATCGACGCAAGTGTAACCTACTAATCTTTGGAGTTACCGAAAATAATGGGAATAAAGAAATCTTGCAACAGTTATCCATCTAATGTACCGCTGCATCCGACACTCTCAATTGATCTTTCCATTTTAGTTGAAAATTACTGTAACCTCACCAGAATGTGAGAAATCTTATAATTTCCGCAAGTGTAATTTCTACGAGTTGTATGAAGCTATTCTCCATATCGATTGGAGTTTTCTTGATGACCTTGCTGACGTCAATCAGGCATGACAGGCGTTCTACTTATCGCTGTACTCAACCTTTGATCGCTCTGTCGCAAGTTTTAGCCACCAGGCACATAAATATCCGAAATGGTTCACTATAGATCTTATCCAGAACACTAAATGGAAACACAAGCATCACCATAATTTTAAACGCATCAATAATAACTTTGACTTGATACAATTTAAATATTTGAGGCTGCTAGTGTAGTGTATTTGGCACAAGTTGAAGATCCTTTCTTAAGACTGGGGAATCAAAAACTGATCGCCAACTAATCCCTTTAGATGTCGCTGATAGTTTGAAATGTATTATTCAATAGCAGTGAAGTAAATCATGCCAATCGGAAACAAACCGAATGGAAAATATGCCAGTATTTGCCTGGGCAACATTTCGTTCCTTCGTCCAACGTTACGATACAAAAAAATATTATAAAAACTTACGCCAGCGGATATCGGTCGATATACATATCGCAAGATATTTACGAGAGCGCCTTTTTTTACACGTAATTTTCCATATTTTAATTCATTTTAGTATTAAGTATTTAAAAGTTGTAACCAGCATTTACAAATATACACCATGAACTTTATACTTGCTGTTTAGTAATCACAGAAACCATAATAATAACGAAGTCATAACACCATCAAAAGTATAGGAATATAACCCTGCGTTTGAATTTAAAAAAATAATTCATTTAGCATGGCTATATAAACTGCTTACAGCTTACAAATGAAGAAATTTCGCAATTGGCGGCAGATACTCTCGGACAATTTGATAATGCGAAATATAGGTCGGAAAGAAGTAATCGCCTTACAGCTTCACATTTTGGAAGCGTAATAAGACGTCAGCCGCGCACTTCTTGTCACAGTCTGGTCAAATCTATTTTACATACCCGACTTATTAGAAGCGAAGCAATCGAATATGGGCTCCTTAAAGAATCCGTTGCTAGCGCCAAATTTGAGGAAACATGCAAAATAAAGGTAGACCGAAGTGGATTGCATGTGGATCCTATACACACTTTTTGGGTGCTTCACCTGACGGTAACACCGACAATTATTACAGAAATGACGATTCACATTTAATATTTACAGGTCTAATAGGCCAAACTCATATATTGGAAGTAAAGTGTTTATTTAATGTGTCTAAATTATCCATAAATTTAAATGAAGCAGTTACAAAATTAAAAAACTTTTGCCTGGAACTTCATAACGGCAAGCTCAGGCTGAAGAGAAATCATAATTATTATTATCAGGTAAACTATTATTTTAATTGGTGATGGTAAAATGGGAATGATCGAACACTGAAATGTAGTTGTTTGAGAAACTAGAGTAGATATTTATAACATAGGCTGTGCTTTTCGTACGAGCTTTACCAAATATCATGCTCCAAGTAAAGAAATTACGCAAGTAGCAATTACATATTTATTTCCTTGCTTCAAAATTTCATTGATTGTTTCAAGCTTGCTACATAACGTTCTTTATTTATAATTTGGCAACCCATTTTTAGATTCAGGGTCAACTGCATATAACACGAAGGGATGTCTGTTATTTTGTTTGTTATGTAAATGATGATGTTGATCTGTTTATTGAACAAATTAAAAGAGACGACCATTTATGGGACAATCATATGATGGAAAAGTTAGTTTTATTTTATAAAGACTGTACACTCCCAGAAATTGTACGCGGCAGAATAAAAAGAGGACTTCGATGTATAGACCCTGAACACATCATAGAGGCGCAACAAACACAAAAGCAAAAAAGATAGGCCAGATTACAAATAAAATTGCCAACGTATGATAAATGAAGATACAACAGGTTAGTTTAGTTATGAAATATTATATTTTATCACGCCATTTTTCCAGGAAAGATGATTAGGTACGTGGTTCGACCTATGAAAACGAACAAAGATTAATCAAAAACAGGGAGAATTCTATTGAATTCGAATAGATCCTAGTATTTGACACGATTGGTACCCGAACATATTAATTTTAACTTTAGTATTCCCATACAATAAATTAAATTTAAATGGAATATTTGTTGCAATTGGTTAAAAATCTACCGAAGATATGGTTTTGAAGGTATGCAAGGCTAGATAAACCACAGGTAGCAATCAAAGTAGATGCTTTCGAAATGACGCTTGAAGTGAATACTGCAATGTGTTCTGTGAGCAACGTGGGCCATTCGCGAATGAGTCGCTCAAAATGAACCACCAGCAATTCAGAACGTGTAACCTACCACAATGTGAACACATAGAGCTTCAGCATGAAAACGGATTTGCATTGCTCAGTACAATTTGTATCACGAACATACGAATGCACAAGTGAAGTAAAAATTAAACCATATAGAGCTGATGTGGATGGCGGGATCAAGCGGAAATAATATTTTATATTTTCAATTTTTCATAATATGGTAAATAAACAAACTTATTTTATAAGTGCAATTTCCAAATATGTTTTTGTATAATTATTTTAATAAGTATGGAATATGAAACAATATAAAATTTGAATGCATTGGCACAAGTATCATAAGTGGAATTACTCATTCGCATTTAGAAAGTGTTTTGAAATAGGTAACTAAGATGGTACATAATCATCCTATTATAATACTATAGTATCATCAGAATGATCGCTTATGCTATTTAGCGACACACCGAAAAGTGCATGCCAGAGAATATTTATTATTGTAACAAAATATTGATATCACCATAAAACAAACTGCTTATTCTGTAGATTACTTTCAAATTAAAGATTGGTTAGATTCGGCAAAAAATGTAATGTCGCAATAAAATTTATGTAAGCGTGCGCAAATATCGTACATATGTTATGCAAGCAGATATATCTACTGAAAATAAAAAAAAATTAATAGTGCCGCCTTTGCTAAGTTGTGATTAATTTCATTTCTAATCGATCCGTGCAATTGAACAAGTTCGTCACTATCGTCTCTGCATTCATAATCGTCATTGACAAAAGTAACTGTCTTTTAGTAAGCAAACAAAACATCGATAAATTTGGACGAGCATTATCACGAGATTTTTTTTAGAATAGGAGAAAAAATCCGGGACGAATTATTGTGGTTACTCATCTTGCGAACGCGAAGCGCCGAGATTTATGAATGAGATTCGTTCGACGTGTTTTACGAAACCTACCGTGAATTTCGGTGAACTAAAAATTGTCGGCGGCAAATATGATGATCAAAATTAGCCGCTCGCATACGAAGAAATTTTCTAATTGCCGTGTAGCCTTATCTAATGATGCAATTCTTTTGATTTTTTTTTTAGCTCATATACATATTGATACGAAGGAAGTCAATGAAAGGATTTTGTATAAAATTATTAGAATCGCGAGATAGCGAAAAAAAATAGATTGGGAACGTAATATAAAAAAAAATTAACATACACTGGGCCTAGATGCTACTTTTTCCAATTACATGCCAAAATTCTGTTTAGAAATATTAATTAGTTTCCAAGCGGGGAGCGATTAATTGCGACCATGACTGAATCCCCAACTTTAAGCGAACCTAAACAATTTTGGTCGTATATACAAGAAAAGAAGCAACGTAGCAGACTCCCTGGGTCTATGTTTATTGGTGACGATAATTGTAATGATCCAATCACGATTCTTGATGCTTTTGGGAAATACTTTAATAGTGTTTATACGACCTCTGTTCCTTGTTCTCCGACAGACCCTATTGAGGATAGTAGACTGTTTGTGCACATCAACTGTTTATCTGAATCTGATGTTCACCAATCTATTTCTAAACTTAATAACAAACTTACTTCTGCTAGTGACTTTATTCCCAGCTTTCTTGTTAAAGATTGTAAAATGTCTTTGTGGGCCCGCTGACAAAGGCTTTTCAACCTGTCGCTAAAAACTGAATTCCAATTCTGAAAAGTGGTAATCCATCTGATATTGCTAACTACCGGCCGATAGCATATATTTCTCACCATAAAGAATTATTTATCACCCTGTCAACATCGATTTATGGTGAATAGATCCATTGTGTCTAACCTGGCTATATTTACTCAATTTATTTCTGATGCATTGGATTCGGGAGACCAAGTTGGTGTTCTTTACACAGATTTTGCTAAGGCCTTTGATCGCGTAGATCACTCTATCTTTCTCCATAAGCTTAAAGCAGTTGCGTTTAGTGACTCGTTGATTGAGTTGTTTGCGTCCTATTTATATAATCGGCCGCAATGTGTTAATTATAATGGGTATTCCTCGCAACAATATATCTCATCCTCTGGAATCGCACAAGGCTTGAACTTAGGGTCGTTAATGTTCAATATCTTCATTAACGATCTTACTAATGTTATTGATTCCCAAAAGCTTCTCTATTGATTTCAAAGTATAATGCTTCCACGCTATATACCAATCTTAAGTTTAAAGTATCATAGTGTTACCTTCAATAAAAGTTTTTTTTTAATTCCAGTATCTAACCTTTATAAGAACAATTTTAGCGATAATGCAATAACTTCAATAGTTAGGCGCTGGAGCGCGCACAGCCACACGTATTTTTGCCGCGCGATGGCAATAGTAAAAATCTGCAGTGGTCGGCACTGAACTTCCTTATACTGTTATCAATGAAAGTTGTTTAAAATGACAATATCTTGAACTTTCATAAGAACATTTTTTCGGATAACTGGTTTCGAGGTACCGAAAAAGTGATAAGAGTAAACCATCACTTCCGGTTGAGCTATTGCTTTAAAAATAGGACGGTTTCTTTCCTGCTATATAAAAATCTTAAGTTTAAAATTTCATAGTGGTGGCTTCCATGGTTTGGACGCTAGAATGCACACACACACACACACACACAGAGAGAGAGAGAGAGATGTCATTCCAAAAATAGTTAGGATCGATTCAGGGGACCTCGAACTGCGTATATCCGTTAAAATCTCGAGGTCGAAATTTTCCATGATTACTATATTTCCTTATACATAAAGTATAAGGAAGTACAAAAACCTGCAGTAGGCCGCACTGAACTTTCGTATACTTAGTTATACTACATTTTTCGAAAAACTTTTCAAATGAAAGTTATTTAAAATATCTGTATGTATAACTTATGTAAGAATATCTGTTAAAATCTCGCGTTCGAAATTTTTCATGATTCCTATACTTTCTTATATATAAGTATAAGAAAGTAAAAAAAATATATTGAACTATCACGAAAAAACAATTCTCCCTGCGTGGATTATAACGTGAGAGCAACGGAATTATCTTTTAGAGTTGGCCCTGGAAGAGGGAGATAGACATACCATGAATGTGTAATTTTAATCCAATAAAATAGTTCATTTAAACTGTCACTTTTTGAAGTATTGTAAAACAGTTTTTAATGAAATTTTAACACCATTTGTAAATATGTTGCACGACGTTAAAGGAAGAGTTACATTGTGATGTCGGTGGTGACCATATAACTCATCTTATTTGATAATTACTGTTTGTTGTCATAATTAAAATGTATTATTTAAAATTTTATTGCCAACACAACCTCAGTTTTTACAGCTTTGCCTGCAGCTTATTTCATCTAAATTTAAGTTACCGTGAAAGGGGTTGGTACACTTGTTAGTAACGGCGAGTAGTTCTATTACTCAAAATTAATCTAACACATACGCGAAAACTTCCAAAGCCCTCCCTGAATCACAATTCCGTTGCTCACACGTTATTAAACAATAGTATATTATTTTTTGGCCTCCCGAGATGTAAACATTGGAACTATGCACCGTTCATGTGACATGTAACTTCGTTTTTACGACGACTGTGCGTTTTCCCGCACAGTATGCGGTAAAGTAAATAATCCTTCTTTTTAAACTCCAGAGACGTAGGAAAAATACACAATTGTGAAGTCATGAAGCCGATGTTCAGGAGAACGAGATATATTAATTTTTAATTAAATTAGTATAACAAAATACACAAAATTTAAATATTAATTTAATATTAAATTAGTCGAAACACTCCGCTGGGCATCGTGTTTAAGATATAAACTTCGTGCGGCAAAATGCAATTTCCTACATCCGATTATAAATAGCTAATAATACACCTACCTACCTAATAACAATTAACTTTTATATAATTATTTAAATGTAACAAATTCAAATCTGTCACAATGCAATGTTGCCAACTTGAATAAAGAAAATCTATAGGTATAAAAAGATGACTTATTAATTCAAAATAAAATTATCGGCCAAAAAATTTAATACAAATCTCATGCGTTAAGTTATTTTATAGCGCTCCGGCAAATAAGGCACTTCGGGCTCGTGTCTCAAACGAAGCCGTCGCGCTGTAAAATTCAACTTCCCGCATTCGACTGTAAATAACTAATACAAGTTTAATAAGAGGCAATGATTGTAGCACGCGTGGGTTTGGAGCACGACGAGCGAAGCGAGGAGTGCTCCAATGGAACAAGTGCTACAATGCCTCTTAGTAAACGATTATAATATACTATTTTATCTACTTTGCGTTACTGATTTAATATAAATTCAAAATTTCGAATACAAAAAAATGTGGCATTATAACCTAGGGATGTTTACGAGTAACGATGGCGACATCGTCAAGTCATATTTGTCAGGCGGCAATGACATTTAAAATATTTAAATTCCTTTAAATTTTGTAAAAAACTACAAAAATATGGCAGAAGAGAAGGATTGAAGTTATGTTGCTTTTGTGCAAGCTTTTCGTTTTGTATGTTGCTCAAATAGCGCATTAATAATTATAATAAATTTAACACGTTTCTGAGATTGTGGTTATGTATTCGATATTTGACGCGTGTGATTGAGCAGTGGAATGAAATGTCGCCAATCTTACAGAACAAATAGTTACCAAAAACAGTTTCATAATAGCCTCTATTATAAAACTGTTTTGAGCCCATTTCAGTATCATAATGGACCTATTGTTAACGCAAAGTAGATAAAATATATTATTTATGTTTGACTCGACCGTAATCAGCTATTTTATGACATAAAATATAGGACATAAAGTGATATTTTATCGGACTAGTCCATAATGATAAAGTAGCTTGGAATCCTGTCAATGTCAAATTATTTCAAAATATGTGCTCTTTAAACACCACATACGGTAATCTCTGCAACAATATAGAGATTTCGATTTGATTGCCAAAAGCATGAAGCGCCATTTCCTTTACGTCATCCGAAGCCACTGTTGGTTCTCTTAGATGTATTTTTAAGTTAGAATCGATAAATTATTAATCCTTAGCAGTTTCACACACTTGTCAAATAGTTATTTACAGTCGAATGCGGGAAGTTCAATTTTACAGCGCGACGGCTTCGTTTTGCCGGACGCTGTAAAATAACTTAACGCATGAGATTTGTATTAATTTTTTTGGTCGATAATTTTATTTTAAATTAATAAGTCATCTTTTTATACCTATATATTTTATTTATTCAAGTTGGCAACATTGCATTGTGACAGACATGACATGACATGACAGATTTGAATTTGTTACATTTAAATAATTATATAAAAGTTAATTGTTATTAGGTAGGTAGGTACGTTTATTATTAGCTATTTATAATCGAATGTAGGAAATTGCATTTTGCTGCATGAAGTTTATATTTTAAACACGATGCCCAGCATAGTGTTTGGACTAATTTAATATTAAATTAATATTTAAATTTTGTGTATTTTGTTATACTTATTGAATTAAAAATTGATGTATCTCGTTCTCCTGAACATCGGCTTCATGATTTCAAAATTGTGTATTTTTCCTACGTCTCTGGAGTTTAAAAAGAATGATTATTTACTTTATCGCATACTATGCGGGAAAACGCACAGTCGTCGTAAAAACAAAGTTACATGTGACATGAACGGTGCATAGTTCCAATGCTTACATCTCGGGAGGCCAAAAATATATTTTTCCTCGACAACTACGTAACTATGACAATGGCGAATGCATACCTACCTACTTTGTAGGTAGGTATGATGTAGATTATTAAAGATTCTCACAAATAAGAATTGAAGAAAAAATCTTTCATTGCGAGTCAAACATAAAGCTATGTATGCAACTCGTACATAATCTGGCTTTTTGGACTCGCCCTATTTATCAGACTCGCGCTCGTAAGCTCGCTCGTCCATGACTTATAGGGCTCGTCCAACAAAGACCTATATTATGTACTTGTTTCATAAATAGCCATTATATTGGCCGGCTATGGGGAAAACAACTGTGCCTACATGACTTCGTTCGTCGACAGATTTCTTATCTCTCTCCGGCGAACATTTCTGACTGCCCATGGACTACTTCCACCTGCGCTGTTTGTCTCATCGACTGGACAGCAAATTCTGTCCGCCATGCCCGGTTTCCCGTCATTTTATATATCGTACCTGGGTCCCAACTACAATCTGTCGCTTGGGTCCTCTCGCGTCCCTACAAACTATTCGCTGGTTTTGGCTTCAGCTGGTACTGAGCGCAATTTAACTGTCGTTTTCATTTTCATATTAATTTTTACTAAGATAATTAATTGATATAAATATATATAATATAAATACTGCTGAGAATAATTCATTAATAAAAGAATTCACAAAAGCACTAATAATAATGAACAAACAAAATAAAAAATATTGTACAAGGAAAAATAAAAGCGAAAACAACAACAATAATAGACCATATTGTAATGAATAGAAAAGTAGTAATTAAGAAAAGACAAATTATACACACCAATATATCAGATCATAATGCTAGATTACCATAAATGAAATAAAATTTAAAACCAAAACCAGTATAAGAATATAAAACTTATGAAAACACACAAACTGACCACAAGAAGATATCAGAAGAAATATAAAAATAGTTGTAATAAATATCTATAAATCACGTAAATTAGGACATAAAACAAAAACAGAACAAGGAGAGAAAAGTGTCGTTCACAGATACAATACAAAACATGAGCTTTGCTTATAAGATTGAATAAGAAAAAATGGAAAGCATAAAATGATAGCTAGATTCGGTATGCGTACTGAGGAAGAGCTTAATTGCATCTGCAGACAGGAAGAGGTGGAGACAAAGTTGCAGGAAACTAAGGGTCTAACTGTGGGAAAAAATGGACACTGTGAACGAAATAGGTACACACACGAAGTTATGCGATAAGAATAAATTTAAAAGGGTGTTCACCTTAAATAATTATTTCATGGTGTAAAGCAACAAATAAAAATATAACTACCTGTACATACATAAGTCAAAATGTTCATAGATTGTTCCCTATATATACCGGGTCGCGCAAAAGTATGGAAACTGTCAAATATTTTTAAAACCACTTATCAGAATAAAATGAAATTTGGCACGTGAAAAATATTTAAAACAATCTATTAGCTGTAATTTTTTTCAGATAAATACGTTCATTTGTTTCAAAGGTCCAAGGCCAACTTGCTTTTTTTTTAATGTAAAATTTTACATTTTTAAAAAGTACATTTTTTTAATTTGACAATATAATACGTGTTAACCTTTTTTTGTTTCAAAATGTAAAAAAAAAAATTTTTGTGATAACACCAAAAATTTGAAGTTAAAATTAAATGTAGTTAGCTATGGAATTGGCTGCCATTAAATTTTGACAAGTGGTTGCAATTGTTGAATTTACCGAAAAATGGGTCATTTAAATGACTCTCAAAAGATAGAAATTCTCATGATTCTTGGATATGGCGACAGAAGAAGAAGTTAATCTGAGGTAGTAAACATTTTCAATGAAATTCATCCAGCTCGAGAACCAATTAGTAAATCCGCTGTGGCAAAAACATTGAAAAGATTTCGCGATACGGGAGGTGTTAGAGAAAAACCAAAATCAGGACTTCCAAAGAGAGTTACAAACGAGGAAAATTCCCTTAATGTAATGTTGAATTTAGTTAAAATCCAAAAACTTTTGTTCGAAAATTGGCCCTAAATAACGACATGAGTAGGCGATCGGTACAGAGAATTTTAAAAAGTGGAATATATATATTATTACAAGAATTGAGCGAAGATGATTTCGATCGGAGAACTGAATTCTGCGAAATTATGACAGAAAGAATTGACCAAAATCCGAATTTCTTAAATAGCATTGTGTTTTCCGATGAATGTACGTTTTGCTTAAACGGACATGTTAATCGTCACAATTCTAGATACTGGTCAGACACAAACCCACATTGGATGGAAGGAAGCCAAAGACCAGAAAAAGTAAATGTGTGGTACGGCATTATCGGGCCTCATATCATTGGTCCTGTCTTTTAGACGGCAATTTGACTTCCGAAAAGTACTTGTAAATGTTGCGTGAAGATATTGTTCCCCAAATTAGAAGGTTGTTTCCAAATTATAACAACGGAAACATACCTGCATAACATATTTGGTTCCAAAAAGACGGAGCTCCGCCTCATTTTGGACAACAAGTGCGAGAGTATTTAGACCAAATTTTTGCTGATAGGACGAAGAGGAACTATAGAATGGCCTACAAGGTCATCGGATTTAACTCCGCTAGATTTCTTTTTATGGGGTTACTTAAAAAATCGAGTTTACGTAAACCGACCCCAAAATATTGAAGAGTTAAAGGAACGTATAAAACTTCGGATTAATAATATTCCTGCAAACATGTTGACAAATTGCCTCCAAAATTGTGTTCAACTATTTTATTATTGCCCAGAGGTAAACGGAAAACAAACAAAAATTTTTTACATTTTGAAACAAAAAAAGGTTAACATGTATTACATTGTCAAAAAATGTACTTTTTAACAATGTAAAATTTTACTCTTATTGCTCTTTAAATAAAAACAAGTTGGCCTTGGATCTTTGAAACAAATGAACGTATATATCTGAAAAAATTACAGCTAGTAGATTGTTTTAAATATTTTTCACGTGCCAAATTTCATTTAATTCTAATAAGTGGTTTTAGCAATATTTGACCGTTTCCATACTTTTTCGCGACCCGGTATAACTAATACCGGTTGTATATATATACTATTTAAAAAATTAAACAATTGTCATCGATCTATGTTCCTTGATCCTTGTTTCCCATTATTATTGACTTTTGGAATTCTTGAAGCAAATAAAATCTATTTTTTACGAACTACTACAATTCCTCGAAAACCTGACATAAGATACTATCGAATTTGTTTCCTTTGTAAAAAAACCCACGCCCACCGAATTCCCAGCCATTATTTTAATCAGTGTTTGTTCGATTGCCGGATGCAGTGCGTTCTCAATTTACGTAAAGAACCGAAACAAAAACTGAGAATTATTTTCATTTCGATCCATTGCATCGCAAAAGTACGTGTATACTAGGATGGAATGTTTACAATTGAGCAATCAGAGCTTTTTAATTATTCCGTTTGTGTTTAAAATTCGAAAAAAAAACTGATACTTTTTGTATCTAACCCTCACAAATGCATGGAACATATTCCGTATAAATAGCAATATGTGTATAGATTTTTACAAAACAATGCCTCATAGAAACTTCATGCTTTCAATAGAAATCTTAGAATCGTTGAATTCCCAGGCGCAGAAGTCGTTTTTTCTTAATTTTGATCCTTGGTCTGAATATCCTATAACTGTCTACTTGCAACGTACCGTTATTTGCAACACAAAGCACAATAGACCCACACAATAAAACGGAATCGAAATCCCTCGTTACTTTGATCAAGTAATTACTATACTAATGAATATTCACGGACTTATATTACTTGCAAAACACGTGTAGGCATGAAAATTATAATTAAGTTGAGTAATGACTTGTTATTGTCACCATTAAGTACACACGGTAGTTTGTTAATATTGTTGGCTAAATTAACTTTGTTGAAGAATTGTTGAAAATTATTTTGAAAATTCTAAACTGTATAGTTATTTCGCAACGTAGTTAAAATAGGGTTTTATGTTATTTAACCGTGAATTAGAATTAGAATTAGTCCTGTCATAATTTCTATATTTGTTGACCCACGATATTTTAAGCAATCTGCGGTTTATACATAATTCTGCTTACTGTACATCTCATTAATTTTACTTTTAACTCTAGGATGAAATTTCTTCCATATATTTCCATAAAATTTCGATATGAGGGCTCAACGATTGAAGATAAAAGAATAAGACTTGAAACGTCGAACTTTATATTTGATATCATTACGTTATGTGGGTAATTGACAAGACTTACAGTTAACTTGAGAAAGTTGTATTGACTGGTTAATACAGATCACCAGGACAACTATTAACCGGATAGCTGTCAGCTTCTTACATATGAATGACACAAAAACACAACAGATTCGAAAGTGCATGTTTCAAGTACAAGTAAATGTTCAATAAACCTATTGTGACTATTTTGGAAATTACGTCTATGAAATGTTAAAAGTATGTGACTCGGAGAAAACGTCCTGGAAAGTGATGGCTAACTTGGAAACTATGTGTCAACATATTTCGCAACCAATGTTCAACGTAATCCACGTCACTAACAAACTATGTAATGCTTTACTTGCAACCCAAGTTATTGCATTTGCAAGTGCATATAATTTTATTTTGTGTGGATTGCAAATAGTTTGCAACGATATTCAAGTATATCTGAATAAGTTGGTAACGATTTTTAGTACTGCGGGCATTGGTTGAGTTATGGATTGCATTGGAGTGCTTTCGCCTAACTTTAACCAAATCCAACATTAGTTGAATGGTGGAAAACAAATTGTAGTAGATTGATGTTAGCCATCACCTTATCACATTTTTCGTGTCTCGAAAACGGTATGTGTTATCGAAAAATTGTACTTGTAAAAGATTTTGAAATTTTAAGCAAATTTGATTTGAAAAGTTCTTTCGAACAATGTGCGCCTGATTTCGGCAGCGCGTATCTACAATACGTAGTCTCAAATTCAGTTGTCTACAGTAGGCTTCTTCTTAGGTATTTTCAAACGCAGCAAAAAATACTTAATACAAAAGCGTCAGCTGCGCTTTCTACTTTAATTTTTTTGTCAAACAATAACTGCTTTACTTACTAAGACAAACAGAAACAGTATCTAAGCTGTTTTTATTATAGAACCGGGGAATCAAACGTAACATAAATAGAAATTCAATATTGTGCATAATTCCATCCATTTCTTTGATGCATTGAAGACACAAATACACTCGGTGCGCTTGCAAATGAAATTTGTTTTAATGAACGAAACTTCGAGTGGGAGAGACGGCGTAAGATCGAGCGATAATTACTGAAATGACATATTTCGAAAAGTTTGGAAAATAATGATCGATAAATATTACCAAACAAGAGCAGAAACTATTAAAAACGTAAATAAAATAGCCTTAAATAAGCATAAATATTAAGATGTGTATAAAATTAAAAAAAAATGATATATATATATATATATATTAGGGCGGGTTAATTTTTTTTTTGATGGAGCGTATAGCAAAAACGTAATCTATAGGTGATTCTGAGAAATTTTGCTCAAGAGACCATAGCTCTAAGTCGGATTTGGAGCCCCCCAAAATTTCAAAATATATATATATAGAATAATTTAATTAAATTCGTCATAAAATCGGATAGCATTATAGTAGATTTCTCAATCTGGGCTTGTTTGAAAGGTATTTTTATCACCTTTCAGAATCTGTATTGATACCAATATTTTTTTTTATTTTTAGTAGAGATATTAAGAATTTTTTGTCGAAAAATAGCCTAAAATGAACTTTTAACTAATAAATTCTGAATTTTATTAGATTTTTCGAGATTATGAAAGTTCAGATAATTTCCAACAACTTTTATTACGATCATTTTTTTGTTTTCGAACTCCTTTTTGTAGGAAAATCGATTTGAAAAAATCAACATTTTCAAGGTTTCAACAAAAAAACACTATTTTTACATTTTTTATTCAATTTATTTTTAAATATTATTCTCGACCTACAATTTAATGTTTTAACGTGGTAATATTATTTTTTAAGGTCCTTTTTACTTTCCATTCGATGAGTTTTCTTACGACTTTCTAATGTCACTGCCATAACTCCTTCACGATTCTTTTCTATAACTCGTTTTGAAACATTCGTTAATAATTGTACATGTCTTTCTGTTCCTTGTATGTGCATTGGAATTTGTGGATCAGCCAGTAGTGGTTCAACGAAATCTAAGTATTCTACCAAGTGATCATATGGAATCTGTCGAGTAAATGCTGGTTCAAATAATATATTATTATTGTTATTCATATCAACCATATTGACATAATCAGTAGCATTGAAATTTAAGATATATTTTTTGTAAACTCTGAGTTTAGTTGGATCGTACAATTTTTCTCGATAGTGTAAAATCTTTTTGATAGCTCTATCCCGTACTGCTTTTCGATCATCAAATAACATTGTTAATAAGATATTTCCTGGATGTGCGTAATATGAGTTGTTTTGAATTACACCATCTACAATATTACGAAAGTTTGGTTGTAAGTATCGTGTCCAACGTATAAATTTTAATAAAAGTGCACTGCCGTACACAACAGAGTTATAAAACTTCACATTGAAGCACATTGGCACATAAACTGTAATAATATAAACTGCCAAAGTTTTTAAATTGGTCGATGGTGTATTAGTTGTTACATATAATCGTAGTAATCTACTTGCTTTGGTTAACCAACCAGAATGTGCAATTGGTCCTGGTTTAATTTTAGCTAAAAATAAAAAAATATATTGGTATTGTGATAACCGAGTTTTTATTTAAGTATTTTGGCAAACTGCGTGCGCATTGCTCGATGAACGATTAAGGAAGAAGGAAAAGCAAGCTTGGAAACGTTTAGTGTTGGTAAACGTCATTATTCAGTGTTACAAAGTTGTTCAATTGAACAATGCTGCCATTGACGACTTATTCTACAGGTATCAATAAATACCTTTCAAACAAGCCCAGATTGAGAAATCTACTATAATTCTATCCGATTTTATGACGAATTTTATTAAATTGTTCTATGTATATATGGAAAAATTTTCTATTTTGAAATTTTGGGGGGCTCCAAATCCGACTTAGAGCTATGGTCTCTTGAGCAAAACTTCTCAGAATCACCTATAGATTACGTTTTTGCTATACGCTTCATAAAAAAAAATCGTTCCATACAATTTGACCCGCCCTAATATATATATATAATTTAAAACGTAAATATGACTAAAATTATAGAGGAAAATATGTGTGAAAATATCAAAATGGTGTAAAATGCAAATATACAATTCTTATTTTTTGTTAATATATATTTATTATTATATACAAATTAGCAATGATTGTAGAAAATGTTAATATTGGGCAATATTCAGAAGAAATCGTAAAATAAAAAACATTTTAAGGAAATATAGACAAATTTAATGTTAGGAATTAGGACAGGCTGTCCCTAAAATGCATGGACATCACTTAACCACAGATTCCTGGTTCGAAAATAAGACGATTTAACTAAACTTATCTATATGCAATTACGTTTCGTTTAGCTAGTATACTGCTTCAAAGTTCTTTCAAGAAAAAATTATTTTGTCCATAACGACAGAACGCTTGGATCGATTTGGATAATATTCGGTATTGTACTCCTCACGGATGTAGGTCATCTTTTAAGGTGATATTAGTTATTATCAGTAGACCATTAGTGTACGAAACAATGGTAACCCGGCATAAACCAGTCAAAAACTTTTTAATGTGAAGGCCAATAACTTTCAAAAAAATAGTTTCAGAAAGAGGCGTTCAATAGTATTTTTTTTGTTACTTTGTAATTGATGATATCTGAGGGACCGCGCACTGCATTTCTTAAAACAAATGTAATCTAGCAGTATGATATTCTAAGAAATAAATGAAGATATGATATGTATTAGTGACAAGTAAGCGTACTTTTAATAGCAGTAGCTGTTGTTTATCAATTGTGAAGTGTCTCAAATTTCTGTTGGTGTTAGCTAGTGATTTTTAGCAGTTAATATTCTTCGTTATTTCCGTAATAATGGCTGTAAACTACACTAACGCTGAGCAAACGGATATGTTGATGGTTTTAGGATATTGCGAACGAAATTGTCACAGAAGTGTTAGAGTGTACAACGAAAGGTTTCCAAATCGTCGCGTGCCCAATCATAAAACTTTTGGAAACATTGAAAGACGCCTTCGCGAAACGGAAAAATTTGCACCGAGCACAGCTGATCGTGGATGTGCTCGTACAATTCGCACCCCCAGGATTGAGGAAGAAATTCTGGAAATAGTAGAAGAAAATCCAGAAATAAGTAATCGATGCTTAGCATTGCAAGCAGGCGTTTCAAAGAATGTTGTTCATAGAGTTCTTAAAGAACAATTGCTATATCCTTACCATATACAAAACGTCCAGGAGCTTTTGCCAGCTGATACCATCGCGCGTCTTGAGTTTTGTAGATTCATACAAGAAAGAAGAGCTGAAGATGTCAATTTTCATACGAAAATTCTCTTCACAATGATGAGGCGTGCTTCAGGAGGGGTATGACAAATTTGCACAACGAACATGTGTATGCAATTGAAAATCCAAATGTCTGCAAGCAACGCCACTTTCAACATGAGTTTAGAATGAATGTATGGGTAGGGATAATCGGCAGTTTCGTCATAGGCCCTGTCATTTTACCAAATCGTTTAAATGGAGAGAATTATTTAGACTTCCTTATAAATACCTTACCAGATTGATTAGAACACTTGCCGTTAGATCTTAGACGCGACATGTGGTTTCTACACGAAGGGGCACCACCTCATTTTACATTGGACGTTCGGAATCATCTTCGTGTACAGTTTCCTAACAAATGGATAGACAGAGATGATGCTCCTGCAAAATGGGCACCTCGTTCACCAGATTTAAATATTTGCGATTCTTTTATGTGGGGAGCTCTAAAAAGCAAAGTGTATTCTCGTCCTATAAACACACA
The DNA here is from genome assembly GCA_959613385.1 of Geotrupes spiniger. Classification (NCBI taxonomy): domain Eukaryota; kingdom Metazoa; phylum Arthropoda; class Insecta; order Coleoptera; family Geotrupidae; genus Geotrupes; species Geotrupes spiniger. Next base: position 1,729,738 of record OY390738.1, read on the forward strand.
GGACGAACTTTGGGCCAGAATACAGAACGCTTCACAATCCATTAAGAATAATGCAGAAATGTTACAACGAGTACAATTCAATTTTTTGCGTCGAATCAACCTATGTATCCAGGAAGATGGTGGTTACATTGAGCATTTACTGTAGATCTAATAAAGTACACACTTGTTACTAATAAATATCATAACAAATTGCCTTATCGTCATTTATTTCTTAGAATATCATACTGCTAGATTACATTTGTTTTAAGAAATGCAGTGCGCGGTCCCTCAGATTTTATTTTTTTGTGTCTAAACCTTAACAGATATCATCAATTACAAAGTAAAAAAAAATACTATTGAACGCCTCTTTCTGAAAGTATTTTTTTGAAAGTTATTGGCCTTCACATTAAAAAGTTTTTGACTGGTTTATGCCGGGTTACCATTGTTTCGTACACTAATGGTCTACTGATAATAGCTAATATTACCTTAAAAGATGACCTACATCCGTGAGGAGTACAATACCGAATATTATCCAAATCGATCCAAGCGTTCTGTCGTTATGGACAAAATATTTTTTTCTTGAAAGAACTTTGAAGCAGTATACTAGATAAACGAAACGTAATTGCATATAGATAAGTTTAGTTAAATCGTCTTATTTTCGAACCAGGAATCTGTGGTTAAGTGATGTCCATGCATTTTAGGGACACCCGTATATCGAAATTGCTGTAAAAATTGACCTTTCTCAATTTATTGAAATTATAATTGAGACAAATGTCAGAAATGCTACAAAAATCCCCAAAATTACAACAAAATCGTGAAATTGAGTGAAAATGAAATTGACAAATATAAAAATGCTCTAAAAAGCAACACAAAATTGCAACGATCAGTTTGTGTATGAATGCTACCGCCATCTAGACGTGAACATCCACACACTTACAGTGCTATATAAATACAGATGTCTTTTCGAGCAGCCGTGCTATTGCTATCTAATAACTACTCGCAGCCGTCGCAAATAAAGACCGCTTTCTTGAAAAAAAAATGTATTAAGGTGATGACACTGTTTCGCCCTCTATACGCTCATCAGATCCCCACACATACATTCAGTTTGTGTGTGAATACTATTGCCGTAGACAGGCCGACTTGATTCATTGGTCATATGAGCGAATTGTCTCTGTAGCCGCTCCCAGTAATTTGTGAAAGAAATAATTTATTCACAAACAATTTTTCGACCACCTTTTATTTAAAATTTCATTAGGATCGCCATTTTTAGATCTAGCAACACGATCTATGTTATCAGTGGACATAGTTTCAACTTAATTAGTTATTTTGATAAGAACGATCTCATATATATGCGGCATTTTTTGCTCCTTCACTCCTTAACCCCACTCCAACATTCCACATCCGTGTCGTATAGCAAGGCTGCAGAGCCTCAGCAGGTGGGACTTTCCTCTTGTTTAAATTTTACTATTTCACCACAATTACATTTCAACATATCCAAAACTTAAAAATAATTCCTAAAATCTACAGCTAAACTCGAAGAAACCTCGGGCTATTCATCTTCTTCTTCGCGTGCGCCACTAAGTCGAAGACTTATCAGTGGCTGACTTCGATTCGTTGCCATTTTTGTCATTTATTTTTTTCTTTGTTATCTATCTTTCCATCATATTTTAACAACCAGTCATTCAGTTCTCGTTTTACTTTCCTGATACTGTCCAAGCTTCTAATTTCTTCTGGGATCTTATTGAATAACGTTGGTATTACTACCTTCATAGCTCTTGCTCCGTATTTGTTGCTGCTCAAGTGATCCACCTTTTTCTTGTATGTATTGTCGAAGAAGTTATTTATAATTACTCTATAGGTTTATAGATTCCTTACAGTCAGTATGTCCTTATTTTCTGCTTCCTCCGTTATTCCCAACGGCAGCATGTGCCTCATTATTCTATCTTGGATGGACTGCAGCCTGTCTAAGTCATAGTTCGATGCATTACCCCATACCAAAATACCATATCCAATTACTGCTTCCACTAACGCGTGGTAAATCTTTTTCAGGGTGTGTCCCGGGATCAGATCTTTTAGGTAATAGAAACTTCCTGTAAAGTGGATCAGTCTTTTAACCACACTGTCAATGTGACATTTCCACTGAAAGTTACTATCCAATATCACCCTCAAATATTTGTACGTTTGCACCTCCTCTATCATCTTTTGACAGTTGCAGTTTCTCTCCTGTTCTTTATTGTGCAGGCTTTTTTGTGAGTGAAATATTATTTTTACTGGTCTGCGATCCTCAATTTTGGTGGCATCACGTGCAGGCATTTCGTTTTCTTACAATTTATAACCAGTTCTTTATGATAGGACCAACGCTGAAAGCGATTGAAATCTTCCTGTAAGTTCTTTTCTACCATGCTTATATCTTTGTGTATCGAAACGATAACTGTATCGTCAGCATAAAGCCAGTGTTTACATTTCTTGAAACACTGTCCGACATCATTCTCCTATGGCAGATACAGCATTGGTCCCAGTATGCTCCCCCGCGGGACTACTCTCGTTACCTGTGCTTCTTTCCCAATTAGCGCACCGATTTTAGCAGCGAAAGTCCTATCTTTTAGATAATCTTCATACCAGTCACCTAATTTGCCTCCTACTCCTATGCTCTCTAAAATCTCCAGCAGCTTAATATGACTTATCATCTCAAAATCCTTTGAAAAATCCACAAACAAGCAGAGGACATGCATTTTTTGTTCAATTTTAAATTTATTACATTTGCAAAATTTCCATCAGTGAGATTGTACCTTTCTGTCTCTGGTAGCCATATTGATTTTTGTCCAGGATACTAATTTTTGTTAGGTAATTCCAAGTTTTATCCGATACGTACTTCTCCATGACTATCTCTAACACTGGTAACAGCGGTATGGGTCTGTAATTTCTATAATCACTATGTTGTCCTTCCTTATAGATCGGCCTGACTCATGCCTTTTTCATTTTGTTGGGAATCCTACCCTCTCTTAACGACATCTTGATAACACAGGTCAACACGATTTTTGAGTCTGAGTTCTGTACCTCCGATTTTGATTACTTATGCCAAACTAAAGAAAGAAAAAATATTTTTATCTAATAAAGTTTGCTTTTGTAGATACCAGAACGAAATTTCAACATTTATGGAAAAGGTCTATTTTTCAATGTTAATCATCTTTAAAATTAAAACAAGTTATGAATTATATATTTTAATTAATTTTTATTATAAAAGACAGCACAAATAAACATAAAAATACAAAAAAATGATACAAAAGAAGCTTTAAAAATGAATACTTTTAGTATTTCTAGTGTAATCGTCAGAACTTTCTCGTATGAGCATCCAAATGTTGTCACCCATCATGTTCTCATTATATTGTCCTTGATATCTTTGTTCAAAGTTCATTATATCCTGGTGTAAGCGTTCCCCTTGCTCTTCTGAATATTCACCCAAGTTATCTTTGAATTTATCCAAGTGCGCATGTAGCATGTGCACTTTAAGTGACATTCTGCAACCCATGACTTTGAAGCTGTCAAGCATATTGAAGAAATAAGCTCTTCATAATTCTCGGCCTTCTTGTTACCAAGGAAGCCATAAATGACTGCTGAAGGAGCTGAAGAAAATGTTCACTCGCCATTATTTTCTTTATTTGTGGACCGACGAAAATACCAGCTTTAATTTTAGCCTCTGACAGTTTTGGGAAAAATGTTTTTAAATATTGAAAGGCTTCGGAGTCTTGACGAAGAGGCTTTACGAATTGCTTCATGAGTCCTAATTTTATGTGCAGTGGAGGCATTAAAATACGATCAGGCTCTACAATTGGTTTATTTTTTACATTATGTTGTCCGATTTGAAACTCGCTCCGTTGAGGCCATGAATGCTGCTGGTAGTGAAGTGCATCAGCTCTACTGTCCCATAAGCAAATGTAACACGGATATTTAGTGTATCCCCCTTGCATTCCCACCAGAAAACCAACCATTTTGAAATCCCCTATCACGGACCAGGCATACTGTTCATATTTTATAACTTGAAGAACCATTTTAACGCTTTCGTAATTTTCTTTGAGCATTACAGAATGAGCCAGAGGAAGTGATGGAAATTTATTCCCATTATGAAGAAGAACAGCTTTTAAGCTTCTTGTAGAGCTGTCGATGAAAAGACGCCATTCAGAAGAAATGCAAGGGATTCTGATTGCATCAAACAAACCTTTCACATCATTACAGTAACACAGTCCGTCTTCCTTCGTGAAAAACCCAGCAAACATTTCATGACGCTTTCTTTGGTCACTTATTTTAACGTTGTCCTTGAGCAAATTCCACTGTTTTAGCCATGAAGCTAATATTTCTGCTTTAATTTTAGGAAGGTTTAAATCTCTTATTAAGTAATTAAACTCTTCTGCATCAATGAGATGTGGTTCAACAGATGGTGTCGCGATTACGAACTCGCTGCCTTCGCTATTACTAGATAATTGTCATAGCGGTACCATCTCTTGAGTCTTCACGTTTGGACTAGAAGGAACTGGAAAAATTTCACTGTGAGGTACTGGAGCAGACGTTGATGGTAGGTTTGGATACAGGATCTTCTTGGCATTTTTTCCAGCACGACGCTTACGTGGATTAACAACACAAAAATAGCAATCATTGATGTGATCAGTTGGCTCTCTCCATATTCTTGGTACTGCAAACTTCATCTTTTTTTTCTCCTCGGTACCAGGCTGGAAAAAAAAATTAATATCATTCATTAACAAATGACGCATTTAATGTATATTTTAAAAATATGTAAATAGGTATACAAATGTACTTTAAATATAAGGTGTATTTTCTTACCTTCTAAAGTGTTTTTGCAGTTAATACACGAGAAGTGAGGCGCCCATATTTTATCCTGACTTCGTACGGGCATGTTAAAATAAGCTTAATAGGCTTCACAAAGTTTCTTATTCGATGATAAACTAAATTTTTTGGCTCTCACTTTAATAAACTCACCACAAACATAGCAAAAAGAGTCCATGTCGTTTTTACACATTTTCGATGACATTTTTAGGCCTCGCGACACATAAAATACGTTATTCCTCTAGAAAGCGCACTCGCATACTGCCATGACACTCTGCTACCTCTCACTTCACACCCACAGTCCCTCTCACCCCTCTCTTGCATCATAAATGCAACGGCTTTTAAAAAAATGTGCAAAACCACCGTATATTTAGTTTTCATTATATTAAGTACAAAAGCAAACTTTATTTATTATTAATGGAGTTCCTGTTTACTTTTCCATTTATATAATCAGAAAATAATCACTAAATAAAAGACTCAAAAAAAAATTTTTTTTGTTGACCTGTGTAATTTTTCTTATCGGGTAACCGAGCCATTCTATACCTTCTTTTACATCCTGTACGGCCATCGCATCAATCCCTGCTGATTTTCTCTTATCCAAGTCAGTCACTATTTTTGTAATTTCTTCCAGAGATATTTCATTTATTACCATAGATTGCATTTGTCTTGCTCTTGTCCCCCTGAATAACGTTTTTCCACAACTATGCACAATGTCCTCTACCTGCTAAACACCTCCGCAAAGTTGTTTGTTATCACTTCTTCCGAATTTCTCATGTGTTTCTTAATATTTTCATCCACCATTCTTTTTCTTCCTCTTCTAAGAATTTCATTGATATTTGACCATGTCCTTTTCATGTCCGATTTTGATTTATCTAATATCCTAGTGTAATGTAATTTTTTCGCCTGTCTGATGAGGTAGTTTACCGTATTCCTTTTTCTGTTGTAGATAAGTCTCAATGTTCCTCTATTTTCCTCCCCTTCTCTTGATTTCTTCCACGAAACAACTTATCCCTTCTTTTTATTTCCTGTCTTATCTCTTGCGGTATCCATGGCGTCGATCTTTCTTATTACGTCTAGTAGTTGAAGCCTCACACGCCTTTCATATATTCCCTCTATATCTGATTTATTGTCAATTTTCTTTTGGTCCAACAATTGCTGTAGAATGGAGGCAAACAATATTTTATCGGTTTTCGAAATGGTGCCTCCATTTTCTTATTGATTTATGTATCTGTCCATCCTAATCTCGCACGCAATTATATAATGGTCGGATATTTTACTTTGCATGACCGCACTATGCATTTCAATGATTTCTTTGGGAAGATATGATTAATGCACGACTGTACAAGATTCCTTGTGTACTTATCAATTTTCCTCTCTAAACTATAAGTTATTAGCATGTTTTCATATTCCGTCGCAGTATTAGATTCACTCAAAATGTCAATATTCGCGTCACCTATCAACACTATTCGATTGTTTTTGTTATTCGCGAAAAGCTATCAAGTTCCACTATGAAGTGTGTAGCACTATTGTTCGGTGGCCGCTTCTCACCGGCGATTGAGCATTGTACCATGATTGATTCAAAAAATGTAAAGTTTGTACTAATGTGGGTGAAGTGTAAGTGTTTCTTGGCGCATATTATGATTCCACCACCTCTTCTATCCATTCTGCATTTATACAGTAAGTTATAGTTTACCAACTCATACATTCCCTGATACATATCCATTTCCTCCTCCATCATATTTATTTCGGATAAGATCAATATACTTAAGTCCTTTTCACTACCACTTATGAATGAAAGCAACTCATCAAAATGAGTTTTAAGAGAACGTGTGTTAAGATGCACTATTATTATTGAGTTTTTATTGAATAGTGTCTTCAGCCATTCTTCCAGTGATTCTGTCTCTTGGCACCTAACGCCCTGATTAAAGTCACTATCTATAAATGATAGATTTTTATTTATCTTGTTGTTTGTAATTATCTACTTGATTTTTTTCTATGTCTTCTAGTTCTTTCATATACATTACCCTGGTTCCTTCATCTTTTCGCACCAATACATTCCCATTTTGCACTCAAACATATTTCCAGCTCATTTCTCGTGCCTTTGCTTTTGACTCCCAGAGTAACCTTTTTATACGAAGACAGTTAGTTGTTCCACCACATATATTTTTCCTCCAGGATTTGAATTCACAATTTCAAATTTAGTATTGCTGTCCTTCTCGTGGGAATTATATCGTCTCTGGTATGTTTTGATTGCATCTTTACAATTATTGGTAGTGTACGACCCGATCCTTCATCTCTTCTTTGTTCCGCGCGCGAGGCGGCCTCAATGTCTTTTTCTTCTACATCAATTCCCATTTTTTTAAATCCCCATGTTCCGTTTCACTCCATGTATTTCGAAACTTTTTCCGTACATTGTCTGTTCCATATCACCAATCCTATTCTGCAATGACTGTATTTTTTGTCCTTTTCTACGCACTAGACGAGCAATTCTTTTCTCCAAATTCTTTATATGCTCCCCAATATCTAGTTGTCCTTTTTTAGTTTCGTCAAATTGTTCTGATACGAATATTTGACTTCTTGTGTTCTCTTTACTCTGTTCTGCCACGTTTGTAACTATTACTTTCATTTCGCTTATGGCAAGGGCTATTCGCTCATTACCTGCTGGTTTTACTTCATCTTCTTTGTATTTCTTCTGATTCCTGCAACTTTCGCACCTCCATTTTGCTTTCTCCGTCCTACTCTTACCTTCATTGGTCGTCGGCTTTATTGAGCATTCATAATGGTAACTCCCATTGCAGCCGTTACATGTCACATACCCGCCCTCCGTTGGCAACTCTTCTTCCCATTTAGCGCACTCTGAGAGCCCGAAGTAACGTTTGAACAATTTTTACAAAGTCCGCAAAACAAATTCGGTGTAATTATCAATTATCGATCTTCACAATTTTATTCAGTATACTTATTCAAGCAAAGAAACAAAAAAGCAAATAATAATAATAATAATAGTAATAACAATAAATAAATGAACAACACATGTGTACACAAGTACAATACAATCTCAGGGCGAGGTTCAGATTTAGGTAAACCTTTCTGACATTAAACCTAACCGTTGTAGAAAATGATATATCAGAAACAATAAACAATTAACTCAACCTAACCTACACTAACCTACACAATGTAACCTAACGTTACTTTCCGTACAAACAAAAACTTAAAGAACTAATTTAAAAACTAAAGTTCGAATTGAGCGAAGGAAATGTCGCGCATAAAATAATGATTGTGGAACACGTTCAAGAATGACAACTATTGTTTCAGACGTAAACAACATATGCGATTATTTGTTGCATTGACTGATTTTCGTTCGCAAATTATGAACACTGAGACTTTTGAAACGTGGTGATAGTCTATTGTACTTGTGATAAATTTGCGAATGAAAGGGAATTTTCGAATATCGATATTTTATGTGGCGGTGGACCCTCGGCACCCCGTTGTGATATTATAAACGTCCGATCTAAAACGAATTTTATTATGAAGGCGCTATCAACTCTTTATTTGGAAGTAAGATATTCGCTAATTTTAGCATCTGAGATCTTTTTTTTATAAATATAACTAATCAATATTAGCGACCGAACAATTTTTATAAGACCTTGATGACATCATGTGCGCAAGGAGCTTAACCCAGTTATTTATCTTTACCAGAATATAGATTAATATTTTTTTTGTACGCGTGATAAGTTTCGGCTTCCGGTTCGTCGTTTAAATTGCGGCATACATATTTAACTTATATTTTGCATATATAATTTGTTCAAAGACGTAAGTTTCGTAATTAAATAGCGAGCTTTGCCGATTTGCTTCCTGCAAGATGTATCTCGAATGTGCGACAGTAATTATTTATTACTGAGAGCTCCCTCCGAATTGCACCGTAATTAGGGGCTTTATGATACAAAGACATGTAAAATAGATTAATTTCAGCTAAGCTATGAGCTGCAGTATTTTTTAACCATATATTTGAATTTGCTAGTGGGAAATATCCACTGATTTAACAAACTTATGTATGTATATTAATACTTGTTTGCTAGTGAATGCCGCAGGGACCGCATCAGCGCGCCTGCATAAGTATAAGAAAACTCAATGCGTGTTCGTATTATATATGCAATAATTATACCAACATTCAAATTGTTAAATAGAATAACAGGTTTACCAGCAATGAAATGCGATGCCAAGATAGAAATAGAATATGTAGATCGAACCGCGTAGAGAGATTCAGCATCGTAATATTACTCCGAATTATAATTCTATGCAAATAATTGAACAAATAAGGATGTTTGTCGTATAATTAAATTAGATAAGATAATGTAGAATGTATAAATATAAGTACGATCAATGTAATTGTAAATTGACACTCGATATAATAAGCTTTAGTATATTTATCGGCATCGGCATTGATTCATTCGGTTCTCAACATCAAGACAGAAGACTTTGCCTGCGACAATAATCGAAACTCCAGAAGTAGAAATTAGTAAGTGATTTTCAATTTATTTGTTGATAACAGTATACTACGAATTGTCGTGTTTAATTGTTCAATTGTGCTTGCCTTGAACCCACTGATATTTTTTTAGAACTATTTATTTGCGTATCGTTCTGCAAAAATCCCTGAGTAAATATTTGTCTTAATTATATCGAGTCTCAATGTTACGGTATAGTTTTGTAATTTTTAAACTGAATTTTGTTAGTAGTACTTGCATTCATATTTAGTAAATAAAGCTTTGAGATATTTTGTGTTTTCTTTTCACGACAGTGGAATTTTTGTATCTAGACACATTTGCGCTCGATTTTGAGATTTGTGTTTATTCTTATGTGCTTTATTTAACAATTCAGTTTAATTAAAAATTAAAACCATATCAATACAACAAAACAAATTATAAACAAAGGTTAATAAGGGTCGCAGTTTGTTCACCGATAGTTCATGCCTAATATTGAAAGTTTAATTTAATATCGATTTTTGGTTACTAACACGTAGTATACATGGTTATACAGAAATACTAGAAATACTACAATTTGGTTCTTCAAAATGCCACCAATTGCACGTACCATCTTATGTCGGATGAGCAAGTCAAACTGACGAGCAACACGAAGCGCGAAATGAATCGATGGATTTGAAATCAACAATTCAATTATACAACATTCATTCAACATTCTATTATAACTTGGCAATTTATTACAGTTCAAATTGTTGCTACTCGATGAATGAACGTTGTGTTTCCACATTGCAAGGCACTTAAGTTTAAAAATAAAGATTGGTACCGCCACCAGAGCCATTACATTCATTGATTTCCGGAAATGGGCCAGATTCTAAAAATTGTTTGACTCATATCCAGCAGTACAATAATTGCTTTCAAATGAAGCCGTTTGGCGCAACAAAATTATTCGAGATAATTTGATGCCCATTATACTTACCTTGAAAAGTATAATGGGAAATAATAAACTTTTACCACCATCTGATTCGTGCAAAATACCTTGGCAGCTTTCAATTAACGTGGTGTAAAGTACGTTGGTAGCTCTGAATTGCCAAATGCAACCAGAAGTTAGTGTGTTTACAAGATGTTAATGAGAGAATGGTAGTGCTGACAACTTATTTTGAAAGCCACATGGCGGTACAAACACTTCGTTGTACAATTACCTATATTACATTTATTTACTATTGAAGATTCAGAGTCAAATATATCATCAAATATATTGCCAACGCCGGATAGTGACTACAAATTCTTGTAAATTTATTTTATGGGCGATTCAGCAAGACAAGGCGATCGGCGTTGTGCACACAAAAATTCGGCGAAAAGACCAATTGTGGAACAACACCAAATATTTTTTGCATGCGATCTGATAACCACAAAATTGTCATTAGAGCCGATAAGATGCCTGCAAAACAACACGCAAAACGTTTTAATTCGCCAACAATTGATGAATTCGCCATTGTCGTCGTGGGTGAAAATGTAGAAAACCGAGATATAGTGTCCGAAACACATCGATCATGTAATGCGTTACAATATCCTATCTTATTTTGGTGAAGATGGGTATCATTTTGAAATGAAGATGATAAATCCAATTACAGGTAAATAACCAATCTACTTTTACTATCATAATCACGACGTTACTTTATCCTGTTAACACAAAAAAATATTTACTGGTGACGATACTAACAAAAAAGTTAATTCAATGAATTTTTATTCATACAGACTGATGGTTCGGGAAAATGAAGATAATCACATCTTAAAATATCGGCGTCTATTTCACCAATATGTTGTGGATATGTACGCCAAAGTTGAAACTGACCGATTGGCATTTATTAGGTTCAACCAGACAAAACTCCGTTCCGATGAGTGGATTCATCTTCGGGATGCCATTAATGCTAACGTAAATGCACAGAATGTCGGCAGAATGACTATTCTCCCAGCAGCATACGTCGGAAGTCCGCGACATATGCATGAATACGCCCAAGATACTGTGTCGTATTTATGTTATTATGGCACACCAGATTTGTTTATCACGTTCATGTGCAATCCACAGTTGACAGAAATTCGACAGGAATTATTTCCTGGCCAATCACGGCTGGACGCGCTGTTGCGTGTATTCAGTTGAGTGTGGAAAACGCGGATTGTCACATGCATATATCCTCATTTGGTTCGTTAAGACCTAATGAAATCGATGATGTAATATCAGCGGAAATTCCTGATAATGAAGATGATCCACAGTTACATTAGGTTGTTACAAAATATATGATTCATGGTCCGTGTGGAATATTAAATCTCAATTCTCCGTGTGTGGTTGATGTGTGATTGATGATAATCTGTAATGAAAACTATTACTGGAAATGGTGGTTATCCACTTTATCGCTGCCAATCCACTGATGACAATGGAAGGTCAACAAGACGTTGACAAAGTGAATCAACAAGACGTTGAAGTTGATAATCGTTGGGGCGCACAGTGGGGCCAAATCCCGAAACTCTGGCCAAAAGTTGAATAATGGAGTTTAAGTGCCGGTAATTTTTAGTTGTGGTTGTAGGTTTTGGTTGGGTAAGGGTCTGAAGGTCGAATTCCAGGCTTCAGCGCTCTATCCCTTATACCTGCTTTAGTAGGACAATTGAAAGGGGAGCCTCAATCGAGATAGATGCGCCGTGCAGTGAGCAAATATTTCAATGCTATATTTAAGAGGACGCCAAATCTCTAAAAATTAACAGATTTTTAAATGGAATCAGTAGCTGGTAGTAAATAAAAAATGATTATGTAACACAAAATTAATAATAATAGTTTATGCGATAACAATAAACGAATCATTTTTACGACAATGAACGGAAGATTACAACGAAAAATTTGAAACACGTAGAGAAAAGTTTATAAGTTTTCTAGAGTTTTGCGACTTGGCCGATCGCATGTTGTAGATGGAACTATTATTGAATGAAAACAATTGAAACTTGCTGCCACTGTGCCATTGGTGCGCGTTCTTGCAACGTAAAACATAGTTTTCTGAATTTCGTTTATTAACGACGAGGAATGGTTTGTCTTCATTTTATTGAGTTCTATTATACGTAATTCACTTTTATGAATATTCTCTTTTTCTTCTTAAATAATATTTTCGAATAAATAATACTAACGACGTTGAGTATGGAATTATCCATCTATATGGATATTATATTTTCCAATTTTTTAATCTGTCGCTGATGAACGTAAAGCATGTGGTCTGACGAGAGATGACATTTTGTCAATATTGAAAGGTCATTTGAATGACGAAGGGACTGAAACATATGCTGTGATCGAAAATTTCATGTCTGGTAAATTACAACGCCCCTCATCTCTATCAGACAATGTGAAACCGGTCCTCCGCAAGTTGTTGCATGACTCACATAAAAAGTGGCAGCAAGCATCAAGAACTGAAGGAAATTTTTTGCAAAAATATTCTGAATGGTAGAGTGTGAATGGTAGTCTTCAGAAAAATCCCATAACGTGGGTCGGCCTTCTTCATAATTCGTTCTAGTGAACGGATAAAACGAAACTGAACTGAAGAATTGCGCGCAAGAAATAGTATGGAAGAATTGATGTATGCGACTCAAATGAGCCTTCAATCATCTGAGAAATCAGATGCTGCGCCCATCTAAAGCTAAGAAGTATAAGGAGTCCATAGATACAATTAGAGAAACGACTTTATTTGCCGATGCTGGTCTGTCGCTCATAGTGGAACTAAAATAATCGAAATCACACCAGGGGCTTCCAAATAGAAGCAAAGACAACAGCTGTGATTTATTTCCACCGTATAGATTGCCATATCAAGCCAAGCTCAAATGTTATCCACCTAAGTCAGATATTTCTGTCAATGAATATAGTGCTGAAGTAAAATTGCAGGATTTGATGAATCTCACAGCTGATGGAATATTATTCACACAAATGGATGTTGTCAAAAGTTTGTCTCCTGAAAATATTTGCAACTTAATTTTAATTTGTAAGCGGGCTGCGATGGCACTTCTGGCCAAAGTGGGTACTATCATACACAGAGATAATGTTGCTGTACTAAAACAAGCGAACAGTTCGAACTGTCTCCATTAAAAACCAGCTACCGGTCATAAAATGCAAATATGTATTACGGTTGCCATTGCGTTTAACAATACGATTTACATTTTCGTTTAATGAAAAACCGTAAATATGTGTTAGTTTGTATTAAAAATGCTTGCTTTGATTTATTTATTATTTTTGAAATCATTTCATCTATTACGCAAATACAAATATAATTACATATGATAATTCCGTGAAACCTTTCATATGTCTTGCACACTTTTCTAACCATTAATTGCAGTTGTCCTTTTGTGAAGAATGATAAAAGCATGTCGATCACCGTACTAATTAGCTATAGCTTAAAATGTTGCTGTTCTTAAGCATACAGTGATTCACATCAAAGTAAAACATATGAATTTAAATTGCATATTAGTTTGCATTTAAAATATATCTTGTGCTCCTAATATTTGTTTTTCTGGTTGAATAATGTCACCACTTGCTTGAATTGCTACATTCATTTTGCATTCGTATGTAACATAGGTACTGAATATAGTTTTTTCTTGTTGTAAAACCACAATGTTTCATAGATACAGTATATTCTTCAGAACAACGACGGTAGGAAATACGGGTTGATCAGAATACAAACTTACCTAGATCAAAATATGAAAGCCAGTTACTTGTTATAAAATAAGAATTTGAGAGATTGAAAAAACTGTTAACATTCTGTTGAGAGTCACATACGATATTGATGAATACGAATTAGATATTCCTTTAATGCAGTTTTCTAATAAACGCAAATAGGATCAGTTTTTGTTTAAAAGTACTTCTTCCAATTATTAACTTCTCCTTCTTCTGCTATCATTCCAGCAGTTAAAAAAAATCGTAATTGGATATTCAAAATATAGAAATATGTATATTTTTCGTCTATTTTAAATATTTCTTTGATTTATTTATTTATTCTAATTTCATATACCGCAAGTAAGTTTAATTATTTTATTAAGTTATTCTTCATTGCAATACAATAAAAACTTATAACAAACCGTACGGAAGTACACAAATTGAATAAAATCTTATATAGTTTACATATTGTTCACTTCGCGCCTAATTATGAATAATAAAATTATTGCAACTTATGCAATGTCGATGCATTTTCTATATAAACGGAAACTTTACAGTATTGGTCCAATATTTAATTCATAATAATGAAACTTTGTCCAATGGATATTTTTCATTAGAAATGTTTGACTAGATTTCTAAAAATGTATCATAATCTGAAATATATCTCAAAAGTACACACGTAGAAAAGCTACTCTTGTTGTATGCGGATAGAGCGACGAATAGCAACTCAATGCAATTTTAAGCGCCTGAGGTATAAAACATTAGGTTCCGAAATGATTTAGAACGCCATTGCTTGGTCTGGAATCTAGCGCTGCTGCAAAAAGTACCACATAAAAATGCAATTTTTTTTATTAAACCGTGCCATATATTTTTCTCAAAGAATAATATTATCGGCAAAATATACAAAACAGGAAACTTAAATGTAGTTTGAAGGTCTAAAAACTAAACATTGATTAATAATTTGTATAATATCCATTGCTTCCAATGCATTCGGTTAGGCGATCCTCATTGATTGAACGGTGTTGCTGCAAAACGTTGTGTCTCGGAGTCTGTCCCATGCCGTGTTAATATGATTTGTCAGCTGCTCTATTGTTCTTTCCCTGACACCGAATCCAGGCACATCTTCCAAAGACCTCACCATTGCCGCCCACATTTCCTCTATGGGGTTCAAATCCGGAAATTTTGTTTTAACCATCGAACCAATTCATAACTGCTGCCGATGTATGTATAGGACAGTTATCCTATACACCTTCATTTCATCTTCTGGGTAGACAATTCTGAAGGCTGACATCCAACCCCAAAATCCGGCCGTTATGCGACCGCTTGCTGCATTTGGCTTTACCGAATATATCGTGTTGTTCTTTCGCCATAACACTACAGGATCATCTTGCGAAGATGAAAAAGTTTTTTCATCCGTAAAAATCGCACACAGCCAACCCCTGCCGATATTGCTTCGCAAATGCGAACCCTAGCTGCAGCAAGTGCCTCGGACCGTTCAATTTTCAGGTCAGTATGTCTGGTGTGGTACCCACGTTCTCGCAGGTGTCTCCTTACTGTCATGGTGAAGTAACTCAAATTGAATTCCTCCCTTATTTTCACAGTTATAATCAAAGGGGTATTCTCAACCGCCCTCACGATGGCACCATCATCAAGTGGTGTCGTTATGCGGCGGACACCCGTTCTGATGGTCTCCAAACGCTACGTGTTGCCCCCTTGCACCCAACGACGAACTTGTTTTACTTGTACGTTATTAATCTTTGTAACGTTTGCATATTAGTTCAGCATAAAACAATCATTGTCAAGTAAATAACTACATATTCGTTCACTCTAGGGTAACACAACATTGTTTTGCAGTGCAGAATTTTTTCTTAATAATAAATATTTATTATTTGTGCACTATCAAGAAGCACTAAGAATAATTAACGAAATAGGCTTTTAATAACATTTGTTAGTTTTTGGTAATGAGTACTGTAATGTTCGTCGCATTACATCTGTTCGGATGATTATTAATGGTCCACAATAAAACGTCTTGATTAATTTTGTATCTTTATTCACAATACCCAGCCACGTGCTTTCACCTGTACTCTGTTAACATTACACACGCAGAGAGGGAGAGAGCCCGTGGCGATCCTGAATATATACAGCTACGAGTGGACAAAAACTCAGTTTCCCGTCACTCGTAAACCTAACAAAACTAATGTAACTATTTACAATACACATATATTACAAGTACATTTAATATACATTTTTTCCCTTATTACAGTATTCTAAAAATTACGATCACTGTCTCCCTGTCTATGTTATTTAATACTTAAAAGTATATATTTCATTTGAACAAACTAATTAAATTATTCTATCAGAAAAAGTTAATACTTAAAGGAAATAATTTTAAATGTAAACTTATATAACAATTTGATGCGAGTCGATGTATGCCGAAGAACCGCAAAATTGAAATTAGTATGGGCACCTACTTAGTTCGGCGATTGTTCAATATCACGTCACTTGCTGTATAAGCCTTGCATCGTTCTTAATTACACTTATTTAATACAATTGCAGTTGTGGCAGTAGCGTATTTGCATTTTATGATAGGTCGCCCGGTGTCTGTTCTTTAAAAGGGATAGTTCGAACTGCTCGCTTGTTTTGTTACAGGGACATTTTTTCTGTTTGTAATTGTACAAGCAAAAGTAGCAGCTTGTATCAGACGCCCAAGAAACAAATGCTAGACTTGTTGTTTGGAAAAATTCGAGGCCGTCATCTCCTATTTTTTGGAGATTATGATCCAATTCTTTCACGAGAGTCCTGAAATCACTCGTGAGTAAATAAAGTATATTAAACAGCAAGAGAACAATCTTGTTCCTTTCGAAAAGATCATAGATGGAAAAGAAATAAGAGTTTTGTCTTGTGACTTGCTTTCACGATGATAGACGGTGAAGTTTATAATCATTGTCTACTCAAGGATGCTATTTATGCAAAGCAACTTCAAACAAAACTTTAACAACATCGATGTGATTCCAGAAAATGAAGTCTCTAAAGAGCATTAACAGTTTGGATTATCAACTTTGCATCCATGGATACGGTTTTTTGAATGTGATAAAGGAAAGGAACAAATAAGAATCCGAAAAACAAATATACGGAAGGGTTTCCGTGTGGAATTGGCTCTAATAGTCGATCAACCAAAGCCTGGTTTCGGAAGCTCGAATGATGGGAATACCACTCGACGATTTTTCGAAAATTCAAGTCGTTTCTCCCAGAAGCAGTTCTCTTGTTAGTTGCGCCACGTATACCAGCAAGTACAGACAGCTCCAGCGATTTGAAAGTTGAATCAACTGATTGTGAATCAAATTATTCTTCGGATGACGATGCATGAACTTTACATCAACCAATTGTATGTTTTACCGTATTATATCTAGACCAATTTTGTACTTTCTCTATAAAAGTGACTCATGTAAAATCCGCCATTTTGTTTTTATTTCGAATTTTGACTTCGGATTCATAATCAGCGACCTCGAAAACCGTTCTGACTTTCAGCCAAATTTATAACGTTTTCGACTTTTGGCCAGCTTTTTGGGATTTGGCCCCACTATGGGTCGTTCCGTTTTCGCTGTTACTCTCCAAGACATTTAAAGCACACTAAATGTCGAATTTTCCGTAAAGTCTATTAAATAAAGTATGTGAACAAAGGTAGTGACATGTAGTGGCTGTGTTCGGAGTCTCTGCCGAAAATGCAGAGGATGAAATCACTCAATTATTTACGCGCCATAAAATAAAACAATGTTGTGTATTAAAAAGTATTACAATAAACACTACGATTTTGAAATATATTTTTTATTATTTATTCCAGTTCGAAGTGAATATTCATAGCTATCACAGGATAACGTATATCGGGTAAGCTAGTTACAATAAAATCGATAACTTTACTCTCGGCTGTAGTTTGTGTAACAAGACAAAAACACAGAAAATAGTAAGTGTAGCTTAATATAAGAAGCCAAACCATCTGTGGGCAGATAATAAATATTAAAGAATATGGCAATACCTAAAAATGTTGAAGAGTAGCCTTTTTTGATTCTGGCAGTACTGAATTTACGTCAATAAATTATTGGCATATATTGTGCAACAGTTATGTTGGTGGACCACATCAAACAAGATCGAGATAAATATTCCACAAAACTTTTAAAAATGTTATGTGTTGAATAAAATGTTTTGCTGTGAAATTAGAAGCTGAAAAGGACTTCTCTCTGAAGTTTTAAAAACAACAATTTAGATGTAGTGTACCCACCAGAAAAATAGAACCTATGTTTGCGCCAGATAGCATTACGTATGATTCAGTTACAAAGTTGATTGCTTTATTAGCCAGTACATCCTCACGTACAAAAGAAGGATGCTGCAAGTGTTCAAGAAAACTGCACTGGGTTAATAAAATATGATGATATAGTGTTTAATAACAATAATAAAATTTGCTCAATGTTTAGATCTTTTATAGTATGTTAGCGTTTCGATTGATTATGGTATAAAATAATTTAAAATACAATTACATATAAATTATTTAAAGCTAGAATTTGTTTTAACTTGAATATAAAGGGGATAGTACGGATAAGCGAAGTTTACATTAAAATATCAAAGATTGATGATCGAAGTAGAGGTAGAGGATAGGGAGGAACTTACAAAAGAACCCTTACAGGGTGAAGCGCGAAAACAAACGTATAATAATTAATTAGTTAAACCAGATAATCCGAAATCGAATCTTTTAGCGTATATTTTCTTTGAATAATTGTTATAAAACGTAATGTATAAGTTCCATGCACGCAATTTAAATTTTTCAACTGCACGAAACATTTTAGTTAACAGTAAAGTTCAAAGGCACGAGAAAATTGCAGGAGGGATTTCCATCTAAATATTACACATAAATATTAACATTAATCACGACTAGTTAAAGTTACGTACAAACCCGTCTTTTCTATTAGCGTATGGATTTCATGAATCCCATGTTGTAGGTTCTTTGTGGTGTAATATTAATTCAAGGCCGTTTAATTAAACCACTTGCAACACGAATAAAATTAAATCGAATTACTCGTTTATTTTCATTGAATGAATTAAAATAACGTTATGTTATACACTAACAAATGCAAATACTTAAGGAACATATGATTCACTTAATAATTTTTCCATTCTTTTCCACAAAGTAAAACAAAAATGCTCATAAATTATATACTAGTTATCTTATTTTCTGATGATTCGATTTAAGTTTATTTCATAGGTATAGTTTGCTCTTTAAATTTCTTAACTCTAGGTTGCTAGTGTTCCTATGTAGTACATGAATGGTAGTATTTTAAAAAATCTACAATCCACACTGAACGTTCTTATATTTAGATAAATTGCCTGCAAACTGACTCGATTACGATGACAGGCGAATTGTTTCTTGAATACATCGATACAGGTTAGTCCTGCGATCGCAACCTTGAATATTTATTGTATTTTGTTAGGACTACAAAATACATTTCAACGGTGATTTCAACCGCGATTTTCCAGCAAATGGTAGATTTTTCGAAAGAACTTTTCAAAGAAAGGTAATTTAAAATTTTCATTATCTTTAATTTTTATAAAAACCATTTTTTCGGTAACCAGTACCAAACTCACACTTCCGGTTGATATATTGCTTCCAAATTATGACTTTTCTTTCGAGCCACATACAAATGATAACTTTAAGTTCCATAACTTCACTACTTTTGGCGCTAGAGCGCGTACACACAGGCACACACACATCCAGACAGAATGCTAAAAATAGTAGAATCCATTCAGAGGATCTCGAGATCGAAAATGTTCATGACTCCCATATATTAAATATAAGAAAGTAAAAATGTGTGGATTTTTGTTAGTCTTTATTTTTCTTACAAATTTTAATAATATGCTATATATGATCATGTTTGTAAAATAGACATCGACTGCAGAAACATCTTGGCGAAGGAGTGTAGGCAACATAATTGATGAGGTCGTACATTTAGAACATTTCTGCCAATTGCACAAGATTGCTCGATTTCGCTCGTTACTCCTATAATCGCTAGCTTCAGCTGGGTCACTGCCGTAACTGACCTGTCTCTCGCCGCTCTGACCGATACCGACTGACAAACTCATTGGCAGAGCCAATAATCAATCTCTCATCTATATTGATTTCCAACGATGAAATAGTTCTTACAATTTCTGCCGTTACGTATATAAGATCTGGTTTGAATTCGCTCCTATATTTAGAAAAATGCATCCATTATACCATAGGGCAGTTTTTTTTGTTGGTTTGTGGGCCAATGAGTTTATAAATATGCCCCGAATTTGTGCTACAAATGTAAATATAAGTTTTTTTGTGCGATTAAAATTGTTCGATAAAATATACGACAAAACAACAAAAAATATTCATAATTTTGATACCATTTTATAATTTTAAGCTACATGTGAATTGCAATAAATAAATATTATGTTATTATATTATTATTATATTATGTTTTTTGGATAGTATACATTTATATACAGAAATGTACTCTCGAAGTTGCACGCCGTAATTGGTGCGTACTTCATTGAGGGAATATTTGCTCACTTCAAATCAAGTATGTCAACAAATTTCTGTTACTTTCTCGTATCCTGCATTTCGTTGAAGAACATTTCCTTACTATTGTATGCCGTATGGTGCTAGAGACAAACCTTAATTGTTTTTGAACATTCTCAATTATATTGAGTGAGTCACTTATAGTCAGCTTTGTGCTTTCCTGCACCTATGCTACTGATATATAAAAATAAAAAATGAATATTTATAAAAACTAGTTATTGTCAAATATTTTTATCTACAATACATTCGTTACAAGGTTTGAGAGCACATAGGGGTATTTCAGCAATTTAGGCGACCAAAATTATTTCTTTGTTTTAATATATTTTAAATTGTTTTTTATGTATAGTTATACTTGTAAAAGCTATTTGGAGTACATAGTTTGAAAATAAAAATTAAAAAATAATAACTTCAAAAACAGCATATTGAGAAAAAAAACATTATAACATAAAAATTAGAAAAAGTATATTACTATTTACGATGAAGAGTCCCAAATATCTTCGTTAGGGCTACATTCCCCAGTGTCCTCAGCAGATTCCTCCGCGGGTTCTTCTGAAGAACTTTCGTCGTCGTTGGTATCGGGCTCAGCAGAAATAAGCATTTGCAATGCTTCTTTGCTATGGGGCATTGGTCCCTTTTTTGGTTTCGGCCTCATACCGGTAATTACAGGATCAGAGCTGAGGAATAATCTGTTCAGCACATCTAAATTACACTGCTCTCTCGAGAATTTCCTGGCAAAATTCATCCGGTATGAGCGAAAGTGCTTGTTTCGCGCCTCTGATGCTTCTTCAGACAGGAACCCAATGGGCAACAGAGCTTTTTCCATGACCTTTGCGCTGTGGATCAATATCTTGTGCATTGTGGGAGTCATGGGAAGCCAGAGATATAATTCCATGTAAATTTTGGCCGTCTCAAATCCGTAATCGGCAAATTTTTTCAAGTCGACTTTACGACCGCTAGAAATTACCTCTAAAATAACTTTTAGACGTGCTATGAGGATGTAGTCGGCACCGGTAATTTCAGCTGCCATCTCTGGATTGGCAAAAGTCTCCTGTTGGTGTTACCATCGTTGATGTTGTTTTGGGCACATCGACGATCAAACCAGTCTTTTGTCGGAATTTCGCCTGAATCTCTGCCATTCTTTGCTTTGCAATTTCTTTCTCAGCGTCCGATCTTAACTGCCACTTTTGCACGGGAATTTGGTATGATAAGTGGAGAATGCTTTCGAATAACCGTAGCCTAGCATGCAATATAGATAGGCCAAACGGTAATGCCTCTGTGTTGACGGTATTTTTTGGACTCGGATCATTAAATTGTTTAGAATTAACACCACAAATGTAGCACCTCATAGTTGATGTAGTTGACGTTGCAGCATTGCAAACTTTGACATCGACCATAGTCAACGTCAGTAACTGTTTAATAGAAACGAAGATGTCTCCGCGTAAGAATTCGCTATTTTTCAAAGCGCTTATAGCGTTCTCTACATAGGTGATTTCCGAATTTGTAATATCTACTGTTTCTTTCGCGAATCTTATCCTCATTCATCGACAGTATCGTGGCGAAGAGGGCATGGGATTTTGCCAAACAACTTTTTTGTTTATACTACAAACCAATTGTAGTGGAACAAAGCAACTTTGAAAAATGTTGCTATCATATTGCATTTTTTGTTTAAATTATGTTTGTTGCGACCCGTCACATCCCCATTTAGAAACCAATGTCAATGATTGGTGGTCTTCTAGAATTAGTGATATCAATACATCCTTCAGATAGGTAGCCAAACATTTAGCTGTGTGGTCCAATAAATGTTGTAAATTTATTTCCGCACATATTTCACTTACTCGATAGGCCTCTTTTTCAGGATACTTTTTCGCTTGCTATAATACTCGGATAAAATTTCTTGTTAGTATTCCTTATTACTTGGTATTGCCGCCTTGAGAGGTCGGCTTCCACGAACATCGACAGGGCGGCCAATGGATCTAGTTGTGAATGTTCTTTATGCTCTGACTTTTTGTACGCTTTCTGGTATGCTTGAGCTATCTGGGGAGATTTTGTAATATCTTTAAGAATATTCGCTGCAATTATTTGCCCAGAACTTTGAAGAGTTGTTTGAACAGCACGCATTAACACATCTTTCCCCACAGCACTGCGTATTTAAATTGTTTTTCTGCGTTTGCCCTTTTCACTTGAATCTTCGAATGATTTTATTGGTCGACCAGAAGAACGCCGTTTAACACTTGGTATTTCGAATGTTCCTTGAAAACCATTTTTCATTATTTTTAAAGAAAAGTAGCGATTTTTTTATGCGCGTTTGTGCACTTCTTCTTAAATTCGGACTTCAAATAGGAGAACTTATGTTTGATTTCCTTCATTTCCTCTTCACAATATTCATCTTACGACAAAATATATCCCTCGAGATAAATCAACTTTTCATCAAAATTTGGCAAGTCTTGCTCCTAAATTTTGTTAAAAAGTAAACTACGCGTTACTACTCGAGCCCCTGAGGTACCCGCAAATCCTGGAATACGACAAAAACTATTTTTAGGCGACCGACACGAAAAATTGAAATTTCAGTCGTTAAACGCGGACGAAAAGTAATCGTTTTTCGTCCGCTTTCATTTTTCGTCCGCAATAGGGTGGCGCCATCTACCGACAGTTACCGAAATTGTATAAAAATAACCACATTGCCGTCAGTATCAAACTGTACATCTTGTTTACATTAGTAAATACGTGTTGGTGATAGACTTTTTAACTGATTATTGGGTAATTATTGTTTATAAAGCCGAAATAACTACGAATGTAGACAAAGAAAACATAAACATGTCTGAAGGTGTCACAAGTATGTACAATTGTTCAGTTGTCATAAATGACTATGTCAATAAATTGTAAGTAAATGTTGCAATAAATTTGAAAATTTTATGAGGGTCGCCTAAAAAATTTTGTGTGCACCACGGCCAAAAAGTGTTTTTTCGTCCTCGTTTGCTTTCCGACCTCGGCTACGCCTCGGTCGTAAAGAAAACTCGGACGAAAAAACAGTACTTTTTGGCCTAGATACACAAAATACTATTAAAACGAAATAATAAATTAATGAAAAATCACTGTTTAATAATGCCTTATTTCAAAAACCCTAAAAATCACAATTTCACAGCTAATCTTGATGTGCTTCCTTAGTACAAATACTAATTTTCTTTTTACAACCTTCAAACCTACCGGGACGCACCCTGAAGTTATAACAAAAACGTTTTTGCCCGTAGAAATATTATTAATTATTCAGAAGATTTACATAAAACCCATCACAATTTTCTTGAAATGACAGTCACAAAACAAAATATAAATTTTTTAAATAACTGTTTCTTAACGAATGCCCAGAACAGATACCTACACTATATATCGAATTTTGACTGATGCTACGGTGCACACTCATATAAATAAATACCGGGGAAGGGTTGCCTATTGTTCTATGGTTATTCAACATTGTCAGGTAGTTGTTTTCTTTTATCTGGAACAAATTTTAGGATATCGATTTATGATTTCTTTAAAAACCAGATTCAAGCCCAGCAAGTAATAACGTTCGGGGGTCATTTCTTGGTATCGTTCCACCCGCATTGGTTTTAAGCAAGTTTTTTTACCATTTTTAATTAATGAATTAATAATTGTGTATTCTCCGTATACTATTTCGGTTAACCGGTTTAGTTATTTCAGATTCCAAATTTAAAAACTGTGCATTTATTTTTGGAATTTCTCAGATGAATCCCCTACAAATTGTCTCGTGCAGTTGCCGTTTCGTTAGTGCACAAAAGTACGCTGATTTCCTAAACCTGACGGCCGAAGTGCTGTGTATTTCCTTTATATAGTATACACAGAACTGGTGTGTCGTCTTCTGTGATGAACTTTCTTGAAAAAAAAACACCAGCATCTTCAACGTTATTCACGGCCGCACGCACCAAATATTCCAAATACAGTAATAACTTTTTCTAGCTGAGATTTTCTACGTAGCAAAATAAAAAATTTTCAGTATCTGTAAGGACATTGGTGAAGCGCCTTGCCGCCCTTTTTTAGTTGCGATTCAGTTAGTGTTGTAATGACTAGAGATCGCATATTGTTTTTTGGTGGGAGAGTGCACTACCTTTTTGTATTCGTTGGTGCGTTCGCCATCGTGCGTGCATGGCGCCTGTTTCGTTGATCAGCTACGATCCAGCAATTATAGAATAAAATAAAAAAATTCAAAATACATAGTTACGAACAAACTGTCAGTCAATACAGAAAAATATCTATTTTTTAGTCTGGTTGTCTTCTGATTTTTGGATTAAGCTAATATTCAAGAAAGAGATTTGGGGATCTGAGAAGCTGACCAGTGTGCATGTCAAGCGGACGGATGTGCTGCGGAGCAAAAGCGTAAGTGAGCTCTTTTTTGACTATTTGTGTAACAATAGAGCGATCTCTGGTCGTTGCATATTCTAATAGTGAAACTACTCATTATTATTAAACGCAAATTAATCGTGGTTCGTGGCTATTTACACGCCTAACGAGATGTTAATTATAACAAACAACACCAACTTGGAAGCGTCAACATTATCAAAGAGCTTTAAATAGGTTGTTACCATGGACATTTTACTCCGTAAGCAGTTCCATGGAAACTTTTTCGAAAATTCTGTAAAATCCTACAACAAAATATACTCAGTTACGCCACAAGAAGAAAAATGAAAGTTTTACTAATTGACATGGTTAAGTAAAAAGTATTTTTCTACGACAACATCAAAAAATGTTCATATCAAGAGTGTAAATTGAATCACAAGAAGCTACATTTTGCACTGAATTTCATTTCGCATCTGTTGCTAGGCAAGTTGCTAGGCAACAAATGCAATATGTAATATTTCGTGTCCGGTCTGCTGTTTTTGATAACAAAAACTAAGGTGGCTTAAAGAATATAACGTCAAACGGCAAATGTCATCAGTTTGTTAAAGTTTGTGCATTACAAATAATTTCGTAGTTATTTCCAAGAAAGCAGATAATTAATATGGAAAGTGCAGTGCAGAAGCAGTGAATTTAACAACAATTTATTGCAACAAGTTCTCCAAAAATGATTTTCAATAATTGCACATTTAACTTTAACTATAAAATACGTAGGTAGGAAGTTATTTCATAGTTGCGATTCTTAATTGGTTGGGCACTGTTGTCCAAGCTCTGCTCATGAATAGGTAATTTCGTATTTTCATGCATGCAATGTAATAAATAAAATATTTGCATATTTATTTGCATCTATTCTTATAATTGTAGTTGTCGTAGAAAAAGTATAGTATGCAACTTGCATATGCATAAAATAGCAATTTTGCACTCGTTTGAATTGCAACACTCGCCTTCGGCTCGTGTCGCAAACTTTCAAACTCGTGCAAAATGTGCATCATTTTGTGCTTGTTACATAATATACTATTAAGGTTTCATGAAAACTACTGAACAATATTAAAGTCTCGGCTTCTTGTTGATTTTACAAACTTCAATATTGTCTGTTATTTCCCACATATCCGCCTTATCGATGTATTAAGTTTGGGTCTTTTTTTATCATGTAGCACGAATCATACCTTACGACAGTGTAATGTATGATTCGCTTAATACCCATATTTGACACATGCGTCTGCTGTTTCATCGAGAGTGAAATAATTTCTTTTATTATAAAGTTTGTTTATCGCTTTTACTTGTTCCTGATGGCATTTATTTATGTACTATTTGGGTGTAACTTTGACTCATTATAATGGCGACGACGGTTCTATTATTCATTGAAACAACATATATAAAAGGCGTGGTGTCTCGAAGTTATGGGCCCCAGATAGGATTCGGACAGTGTGAGCTATTGGAACACGTGTTTTTCCGCGCTCCAATAGAAACACATTTTTATGACTTAGTCTTAGACTACGGCAACTACGACGAAGCACTCGCCGATGCATTGGACATGCATCGTTCCCGCAGCTCCGTGAAGAATAAACATCGACATCCAAAAGAACACAGGCGGCACCGAAGGACAAGAAGACGTAGCGTATTGCAAAGCTAAGACAAGCGACGTTAGCGATTACGACTCGGAAGGTTCTACCGTTCCGAGGAAGGTTGCGAAATGTCGTAAATCGCAGAAAGGAGACAAAACACTATAGACGACTAATCGGTACGATTCTCTTTCAGAATGTACCGACGAAACCATCAAGTCGAATAAACGAGTTGCGACGAAGCCGCGAATCCCGCCGATAATCCTTCGCAAGAAAGACGGTTGGTCGGAAATCGTGGCTATACTATCCGAGAAGCTTCCGTTCGCGAGGGTGAAGAATATTGAGGACGGCATCCTTTCAGAGGGATGACGAAGTACTTCGACGCCGCCGGACTGAACGCTGAAGTGAAGAAACTCTTCGACATCACGCAAGTCTTGAGGATCAGGATCTCCGCCGAGTCTCCACCCCGGAAGAGGGTTGTCGGATAGTGGTACCGTTGTCAGTTGATCGGACACGCGCGGAGGACGTGCCGACCGGGGCCCATGTGCGGGGACGGTACGCTAACTGCGCCGGACCACAACCGGCTAGTTAAAGTGAAATATTAACACTAACTGTAAAGTATGTGTTTCATCTTAAATGCACTTACCCAGAATTGACCAATGCTTTTAAACATGCAAAAAATCCCTTAACATCTTGGTTAGAAATGCGAAAAAAACCTATTTTCAAAATGAAATTTTCTGCGAAAGCCGCATACCAAACAATGACTTCCTTTTGTAATAACCAGAAATGTTATAATAATATCAACCACACATGCGGCGATCAGTTGATTGATGATCCTGCTATTATTGTAAATAAATTTAACTCATATTTCATTAATACCCCTCTTGAAATAATAAACAAAATTTCACATAAAAATAAAATACATAACCAAATCTCAGAAAACATCGTATAATTCAATGTTTCTATGTCCATTGACGGAAGGTGAATATTTCATACTTTGATTGTCGATATAAAAAATAAATGGCCATGTGATCCCACAGAAATACCTCCAGCACCAGTAAGGCGAATAGCTGTCCGCTTCGTAAGTAATCATTTTACTTGTCAACCAGGCTTGTATATCTACCTTTCATGTGGCAGTATTAGTGTTTTTTTCCAATTTTCGACAGTGATATGAAGCGTTGTCCATTACAATCATCTAAGCACCCCACAATTTGTGCGAACCAGTTTTCGAAAGTCATTTATTCGTGGTTATCTTCGGATTTCTTAGATTAAAAACATAACAAACCTACACCCCATGGCGATAAGGAAATGTTGGAGTACAGGAGAGTGACCTGGGGGCAAAACCAACATACCAATAGATAACAGTGTAAAGTTAGCTTTGTATTAGAAACAACTTATGTACTTCCACGTCTTGAATATCAACGTTGAAAGCAAAAAAGGCAGAATAAACACCAGCATATACAGAACGAAATTGCACAATATATAATTGCATATATTTGAATTACTACAGACACTTACACGCGAATGTTAACCAAAGCCAAGGGAAGCATTTACGAAGTTCCTTATAAATCCAGCGAAGTATGTTATATATAGGAGAAACAAAACGGGCAGTTCGAGTAAGGATAGGAATCACAAAAACATACAGAGTAGAAGACTACAACAATATCTGGAATAGCAGAACATTCACAGACCACAGGATTAGATTAGAGATTAGAGATTAGAATAAAAGCAATAAAACCAATAAACTTAGAACAAGGAAGCAATTTACATCAAGAAAAACAACAACGAATTTAGCAACGCCTATAGGTGGATAAAACCAGTATGGAGCAATGTGCTGGTGCGGAACGGGAAAAGATGAAACCCAAAACTGAATTTAATATAAGTTGACAAATCAATTGTATTCATTTTAGTTTTAGGATTTACATTCTTGTAAAATAATTGATCTATTGGTTTGACGGAACCTAAGATAAGAGTAAAAACAATTATTTACCGTGACTGATTCTAACGTGAGCTACGGAATTGTAATTCGGGCAGGCCTTTGGAAGTTTTCGAGATGTATTACATTAATTTTGAATAATAGAACTACTCGCCGTTACTAACAGGTGAACCAACACTTTTCCCGGTAACTTAAACTTAGATTAAATCAAACTGCAGGCAAAGCTGTAAAAACTGAGGTTGTTGGAAATAATCTTTTAAATAATACAATTTAATCATGAAAACCAATAGTTATTATCAAGGAAGATGGATTATATGGTCACCACCGACATCTACACAATGTAGCTCTTCTTTTAACGGAATCGACAACATTATAAAGTATCCAAGGAGTGTTATTAATTACATTGCCGATTTATACTGCCGGTCTCTCTAAACAAGTTAACAAGACGTGAAACTGATCGGCAAAAGTGATCATACGGGATGGCTTCATTTGGGAACACTTCGTGGTAATCTTCAAACGCTTCTCTTGGCAAATAAGTCTAAATTTCTACCATATTTCGCTTTTGTACTTTGTTAAATACGAAGGCCATCATTAAAAACTGTCGAAAAAGTATTGACATACTTCAAAAAGTGACAGTTTAAATGAACTATTTTATTGGATTAAAATTACACTCTAGAACATAATTTCGTTGCTCACACGTTAGTACAGTGTTTTTATTTAATTAATGAAACTGTCCAAACACCTCCAAAGAACCTACTCAAGTCATACTTCATCGGTTAAGAATTAAAAAAATTATCATGTATACAGACCATTTCATTAATAATTGTCCATAGGGAATGCTTGACGATTTAACCTAAACAATACAATACATAATTTCTGGTTGTATTTGCATCATTTTGTATTGGTCGCCATGATTTTTGTCGGGTATTAATCTCCTTGGCGTATACTAGTAGCTTCAACGACCCCACAAATAAAAATCTAGTCGGGACTCCGAGAAGGCCAAGGAAATTCATTTCTTCGCCTTATCCATCTATGATGAAACTCATTACTTGAATAAATTTGCAAAACGCACTAAGGAAAAATGTGGCAGGACGCCATTTTGCATAAAACATTCGGAACACTGAACTATGTCTTATTCTAGTTGTTGCTGATAAAAACGTTGTTCTGCTGTCAGTGGTTCGTTAGGAGTGATTGGCTCGCGCTAAGAAGTTTTGATGGTCACTACATGTAAAGGTATTTCAACAACTAAGGTTCTTGGTAATCGCTACTGACGAACGGTAATAACCCAGAAACAATATTGTCTAGCGATCCACCAGTTAGTCTTCATGGACCTGTTTTAATTAATGTTCACTACACCATTAAGGTGTAAGATTATACCATCTTTCGTGTAAATTTTACATTTTGCTGTCAGATTTGACAAGACACATTTTTAATTTGAATTGTTTTTGAACTTAATTGCAGCAACCCTTTTATATGTTGACACTGGAAGTTTGACAGTCGTCTCTTGCTTAGTCTCCGCAAGGTGTTAGACAAGGTATCGTCTAGTCAGTGTTCTGTTGTCACTGGTTCGTTAGGAGTGATTGGCTCGCGCCAAGAAGTTTTGATGGCCACTACATATAAAAGTATTTCAACATCTAAAGTAATCGCTACTGACGAAGGGTAATAACCCAGAAACAATATTGTCTAGCGGTCCACCAGTTAGTCTTCATGGACCTGTTTTAATTAATGTTCACTAACATTTTGCTGTCAGATTTGACAAGACATATTTTTAATTTAATATATATATATATATATATATATATATATATTGTAATGTTATTTTATAACGATTACTATATGTTCTAATTTGAATTTTAATGTTTTTTAATTGATTGTGTTTTAATTTAAAGATTCAATATTATTTTGGACTCTTATCTATCTCTCAGGGCGTAATGTGGGTATAAGTAGGTAAACGTATCTCAAAAAGATCAACTTTCAACAGGAACACTATTTATTAATGGGTATAAAAGAAAAACGTTTTAACATGAATAATAACAACTGGTATGCCACCTTAATAACGCGTAAGAAATGTGTGATGCGTGACGTTATCGAAGGGAGAAATGATAGTGCTTAATACGCACGAAAGGGCGGCCTTCGATGCAGTCTAGGTGTCTCTCGAGGATAATTCTTAATTATGGGATATGTGCTGTGGTTTATTCGTGTAAGTATGATTATAATTAATTAGTGTAGGGGTGGGTAAAGTGTGTAACTTATATAATCTAAGACTAACCTGTTTAACCGGTTCTAATTACAGGTAAACAAATCTGGGCCAAGCGCGAAATTCAAAATGGCGGTTCCGGCGTGGGTTTTTCTTCGGATTTTTAATCAGTTTTCGGGATGGAATAGATGGAATAGACTGCGGGAAACTGGATCAGGATGTTCCTCGACGTCTCTGGTACAGGATAACAGGAGCGGCGGGTTCCAAATTGGGAAATTTCCGGCGGGATTTTATGATCAATAACGTTCGGATTTTTATCGTTCGGAGGTACGCTTATATGTTTTAATTCAATGATAAATGGTTTTCTTTTAAATAATTACTGTTTTTCCGTAGCAATAACGAATAATACCTGGACACGTTTTCACGGTTATCGTTTCGTAATGGCGTTCTAAGCGTACTCTCCAGTCAGTTGTTTTTATAATTGCATCGCCGGATCGGTCATAGCAATCTACCGATACCTATTGCGTTTACATACGCGGCGTGTGTTCGTCCATGGCAAACTATCTTTCGGATCATTTCGGTGCGTTGCCCGTCACGGCAAGCTAAATACGCTGTATGTTTACTTCAATTTCGTCTTGGCAACGGTAACTCGGTATATAAATTATAATCTAACTTAATTCTAAATATTTATTTACAATAGTAATAATACATTTTTCTACACCCAATCAATATAGTTACCTGTCTATATTGATCCTCTCGTCTCTTTTACGTTAATAAATGTATAAAAAGGTATTTAGGTGTTGTTTATATATCACTGACAAAATGTGAGTGATCTATGAGTCAATTTATTTATTTAATTATTTATAAATGGTATCATTTTATAACATCACAATATATATATATATATATATATATATATATATAAACACACGCACATATGTTTTCCCTGGTTCTCGGGGAGTGAACCGGAATTGTCCCTAAAAGAGGTTATTCCGACGTGTCGGTAAAGTCACAGTTGCCACCTTTTGGTAGGACTTTTCGATTGAAAACATTATTTTTTTTTTTAATTCCAATCCTGAAAATTAATGTACATTACGTTTTTCAAAATTATGTAGTGAAAAATGATAAAAGTAATTACGCAAATTCTTTTATATAAACGAACTCTATTATCCACAAGTATACGCAACGTTCAACTGTTTTTAAGGATCAATACGAAATATGTACTTAAGAGTAGTTTTCCATTAATAATCATATTCACTTTATAATCTTAAACTTAACAGTGAACTGTAATTTTATTGTCAAATAGTAGTGAACAGTTGGATTGAGCTAATGAAATGTTTGTTGTGTTATCGACGATTTTACTGAACGTGTAAATTCGCAATGATTAAATCAATAATGGTCTTATAGATGTAGTAGCGAACTTGGCTCGTAGATGGAACCGTACAAACGCTTAAATCCTACAGCGTCACCTATAAAATTAACTCCGCATTGCCAGCATTCGTGAATATCAAAATTGAATGTTTCTGTATCCGTATGAATATTGTTGCTTCTCTAAACTAGATGTTTAGAGGGTCTGAAAATTCTTGTTTTCCAGAATATGCCGCAAAGGAATATGTTTTTCGATTATTGGTTAATATATCACCTGGTGTAAGGCAACAAAATTGTTAATAACACTACTTGAGCAAGTAAAACGACCTGAACTGTGGCCTACTGGAACATGCGTAAATCGTTTTTTAATGAACATTCAACAAAAGAGAAAACTGACTTAAATAAAGTAGTAAATAGGAAAAAAACTCTTGCACTTTTTAATATAAACATACAATCGATTATGAACAAAGGTGACGAATTAACGATATTCTTAAACGACAATCATGTTGATGTATTATGTGTAACGGAACACTGGCTGACACAAACGAACATGGAAACTTGCTTCTTACAAAATTATAATATTGCAAGCTACTATTGCAGAGAAAAATTGAAGCATGGCGGTACGCTAATTTTATCCAAAGAGGGTATTAAATACAAAAAATTATCCCTAAATAAGTACTGCAGAGAGAAAGATATTGAGGTGACAGGAATAAAAATATTAACCTCAAATATAAAGACAAATACAATTGTTATATGTATATATAGATCGCCTGCAGGCAATTTTGATTTATTCACTGATATACTGAATGAGATCCTAACTGAAACAACACAGCAAGAGTGCGATAGAACTGTAATCTGTGGTGATTTCAATGTGAACTTCCTAGAAGAGTCACAAAATAAAAAACTGCTGATAAATTTATTCAAATCCTTTGGCCTTCACATATCAACTTATGAGCCCTCGCGGATTACGTCCACATCAAGTACATGCTTGGATAATGTTTTTTCAAACATACCTGAACAACTGTTTGACTTGTACTCATTGGAACCACACTTATCAGACCACTCAGGACAGATGTTCACTATATATAATTGGAATTGGAATAAAGTAAAAGAGTACAAGGAAACAAAGCGGAGAAATATGAATGAAACAAACATAAATACATTTAAAACAAAGTTAAAATCAATTAAGTGGGATTCGTTGTTCGAGAGGAACGCAAATGATGGTTTCGAAATGTTAAACACTGTAATTACTGATTGCTTACAGTCATCCTTTCCAACACAAGAAAGAAAGACTAAATCCCAGTGTCACCAATCAACTAATAGCATAAAGAATGAAGAACTCTGTCATATGAAAAAAACTCTAGATGCAATTAAAACAATATCATGTGTATCTAAAGAAGTAGAACACATAGAATTATATAAAAACTTAAAACATGCATACAGAAAGAGAATACAAGAATTGAAAAAGATAGAGAATGCAAATTATATTGAAAATGCGAACAACAAACAGAAAGCCATGTGGAATGTGATAAAGAGAGAAACCAGAAAAGATATGAAAGAAGAAAACGATGACAACATTACCCCCGAGGAGTTAAATAACTTTTTCTCGAGCGTAGGAGAAGAAGCACTAAAAAGTATTCAACAAGTTAACACTACACCCAAGACTTATTACCAAAGAATAGACGTAGACAATTGTGACTCATTTTTTCTCCTGCCGGTCACGAGAGAAGAGGTATCCAGTATCGTAAAAAATATTAAAAATAAATCAGCGGTAGATATATACGGATTGACAACAAAACTACTGAAAGCAATTTTAGAAATTATTATTGACACTCTGGTGAAACTAATCAATAAGTGCTTTCAAGAGGGCGTGTTTCCAGATATAATGAAAAAGGCACGAATTGTTCCAATATACAAAAAGGGAGATACAAACAAATGTGAAAATTATCGACCAGTGGCCATACTTCCTGCCTTATCTAAAGTGATTGAATCAGCAATCAAGACAAGACTAACGATCTATTTCGAAAAGAAGAAACTGATAAATACCAGTCAACATGGCTATATGAATAGAAAATCGACAATGACTGCCATGATTGATGTCGTAAATGAAATAATGGAAGCCTACGACGAGGGTGAACTAACGGAAGTGAGTTTCTGTGACCTGAGTAAAGCCTTCGATACAGTCAACCATGAGATACTACTGCAAAAACTATACCACTATGGAATTAGAGGTGAATCACATACTCTAATTAAATCCTATCTCACCAACAGATATCAGAAAGTCGGTTGGAAGGGAGAATTTTCTGCCGAAAAAGAAATGTTTCATGGTGTACCGCAAGGATCAGTTCTTGGGCCAATACTGTTTTTAATTTACGTTAATGACATGCCTGGTAATACTAAATGTAAGACATGCATGTTCGTCGACGATACATCTTTCATCAACAGAGCTATAGATCAAGAGACGTTGCAGCAAAAAACTAATAATACTCTGGGAGAAGCACGGCAATGGTTTAGCAGTAATAAGCTTATGTTAAATATGGAAAAAACACAACGAATGGTTTTTAAAACCAAAAATAGAAATCAGGAGCAAGCAACCATAAAGTTCCTAGGAGTTTTCATGACAAGCAATCTCAACTGGCAACAACATTGTGACAAAATAAGTCCTAAAATTGCCAGAAGTATTTACATTATCAGACGGTTGATGAACATTGCAACATATGAAATTGCAAGAATGGCATACTTCAGCTGCTGTCACAGTATCATTTCATATGGGATAATAATGTGGGGAGCATCACCAGAAGCAACGAGAATATTTGTGCAGCAGAAAAAAGCTGTAAGAGTGTTATGTGGTGTGAGTGCAAGAACAAGCTGCAGAGAACTTTTTAGAAACACAAACATTATGACGGTACCATGTATATATATACTTACGTGTATAAAGTATGCAAGTGACAATTTGATCTGTTTTGAAACTAATGGACATACACACGACTACAGTACAAGACACCGACATGACCTAAGGATTCCGCACCATCGTGTGAAAAAATCGCAAGGCAGTGCAAACTATGACGCCATAAAACTTTATAATAAGTTGCCGTATAACATAAGACAATTTCGTGGCAACAGCTTATACAATTGGACAAAAAAATTCCTCCTTGAAAATGCTTTTTATTCGATTAGTGAATTTTTGACGTGTGATGTTGTAAATGATGTTTAGTCTATGCAATGGGATTTTCTATTTTGGTAATTTCTGACATTGTACTGCTTTTTATTGTATTTAACTTTTTATTGTAATTACTTGGATTATATGTGTTATTTTAATTTTTTTTGTGACTTGTGTAATGATCTAGTATCAAAAGCACCAATAAAGAATTATTATTATTATTATTATTATTATAAGGAATGTTTAATACCCATACGATCCGTAGTCAAATAAGTTAGTTATATAAAAACTGAATTCAATTAAATTTAAAATAGATTGCTTTCAAGGTACTGGTACACCGCTGAGTTAACACTGCAGAATGATGTGTAAAAAATTAAGAATAATAAGAATAAAACAAAATATGTGCCAAAAGGTTCATACCACAGTAGGATGTAGTAATAGCGTCATGATCTTCCATATGAAACTTACTAACAATTAATTTAACTAACTTATTTAATATTATTGTTGTTCTTATTTAGAAATTAACAAAATTTAATTAACTAAGCAAAATTAAACAATTAAACATAAAAGATACCACCACGAACTAAACTAAAGCATTACAACTTTTAAAATCAATATTTATAAACCGCGAAATGCAATATTTTGGAAATAATTGAATGCAATTGAACATAGTACAATTGAATATATTATATTGAATGACAGCGTGCGTTCTGCTCCTGCAAAGGGTTTAGATTTAGTTGTGTTTTAAAAATATATAATGATAACATTTTCATTTTAATGTGAATACTATTAAAATAGTAATCCAGCAAATATGCTGGTGTTCTAGACTACATTTTTTAGCAAAAGTGGGACAGATTTAAAAATCTCTGTTTCTTCATATCTAGCCATACAGCTTCACATAGTTGCCCGAAATTCCATCATTTTCTTAAACAGTAAATAAACCGGAGATAAAAGAATTTCAATTGTTGGTATACGATGGGTATCAACAGCGTCAGGCACTGGCCTGATTAAGTCATTGTTTACATTACGGACTGTGGTCAGTATATCCTCTATAGTAAATAATGTATATAATTGCATATCATGAGTATGCATGTGATGTTGGCAATGAACAAAGTAGAAAAGTTTGCAGTATATTTGGTAAACGGAAAGGGGCCGAGAGCAGATCCATGCGGAACTCCAGATTGGAGAAATGCCATACACGACCTGTTCTCACCCAAACATACACTTTGATTAATATCCCTCAAGTAGTTACCAAAAAGAAGTAACTGCAGTCTTATCCAAACTAATATAGCGCAATATAGCTAGAAGCATGTCATGAGTAATGTGGTCGAAGGCCTTTGAGAAGTCTGAGATAACAAATAGTGTTAGTCTGTTGTCATTAATAGCGTTAATTATTGTCTGTTATTTTAGCCAACGCTGTAGTGCAACAGTAACCAGGCCTAAACCCTGATTGCACAGGTAATAACGAGTAGTTCACCAAGAATACGCTCAACTGCTCCGCATTTAACTTCTCCAGAACTTTCGGCAGTACAGACAAAGTGCTAATTGGCCGAAGTTGATTAAAACTATTGGATTTGCTAGTTTTAGGCAATGGCATGATAGACATGTGTTAAATATATGTATGTAGGTACGAATATTGGTAATAAAAACTGGCAACACATTTGGACAAGTTGTGAGTTGATGACACCAGACGAAGACTTAAGATCGTTAATAATTGCACTTGGTTCTCAGTAACCTCTAAGAAAGTAATGCGCAAATGCTTTATTTTAGAGTTATTCTTAAAAATTTATGGTTTCCATATCACACTATAGAAACAGGTTGATAACTGCTATAGTTATTTTCATAAGTGTCGAAAGTAAGTTATATCGTGCGAGTGAGAATGTTGAAACCTCACGAGCAGACGATATAACACTTTCGACCGAGTTATGAACACTATTTTTTACACGACCTCAAATGTATTTTTTAAGAAACCTGAGAAAGTGACGTTAGAATGCTCAAGTCCGTTAGTCGGTAAAACAGAAACTTCATTTTAATATATTAAGGTTATTTCACACAGCAGGTGACTAATATTCGACGGAACTTCAAACCAAACCAACAAGCTCTAATGGCAGATTGTTACGAAACTGTGTAAAGGCCCGGTGTACCACAGTGAATATTAAGTAGAGTCAATCTTTTTTCTTTGCCATTTGTACAAAATATGCCAGATGGTGTGCGTTGAGCTTTAGTTGGTGGTACTTGTCAAAAATATCACACCAGTGTGATATAATATCACACGCCATGTGGTATTGAGAGTTTTCTGAAGTAGGTTACTACGATGATATTCATTAGTTTCGGTAGAGGTCGTGTAAAAAAATTGTTATTGATGGTATCAACATTTTGCAAATTAATTGGAATACTCTAACTATATATACATTATGCTCACGGAGCAGTAATGCCAAAATTAAACTCAACGACTCATAGTACTCCCAGTATTCAGGTAATTTTGTACGTTTAGATAATAATAATAATAATAATAATAATGAAAATGATTTATTTGCCCAATTATATGACAAAAACAAATTAAAATAAGTTACGGATGAAGAGTGCGTGTACGCATCATATAATATCATATATCATATAATAATATATTATAATTCTGAAAAGTTTCAAGAACAATAAAGTTTCAAATGTGCGTCAAAAGATATCGGCAAAGCAGACATCACCATATAATCTATTGGCGTTACGCAGCATGTGTTTCAGCCGTGCGTTCAGGTGTTTATGCGAAACGCCATCGTGTAGCGCGAAAATTGGCGCGGGACTAAAAATTTCCATGTGACAAGAGATACCACGAGCCACTTCTGCATCAATTTCATCAGTAATCGCGCACCGTTTCTCTGCTGTTTACCAGCAAAGATACATTGTGGCACTGAAGCAGGCTTCTTCAGGATACGCCGTCAATTTTCAAAGAAACTTCCAGAAGCGATGCTGAATTCTCTCAATAGACAGGTGTTCCAATTTACTAACCACGAAGGCATTGTACTGGATAATTAATAAATAATATAAAAGTTACTTGCGGCACTCCACAGGTAGCAACGAAAACATTTAGAGATTAGCTTAGTCATCAATATTCCGTTATCGATGACATCAAAGGCACGTGTATCTGTGTATATAACATACACTTGGCTCTGCAAATCCAGCATTTCACTTATGTGCTGCATTATGGTTACAAAATTAGTAACGTCGATCGCCCAGAGAATACCATTCTGCATTTCAGAAATTTGAGAACGAAGATTATTGTATACTGCTGCATAAAGCACATGTCCAAATACCTAAGTTAGTATTGTATCGTAATGGGCATGTAATTACTAGCTTGGCTAATATCACCTTTTGTGTGCACCGGCGATAAGGTATTGCAATACCGATCAAAACGACAGTGAAATACCTAGGAGTAACACTAGACACTAAAACGACATTTGGTGCACATATAAAAGAAGCGAACCGACTCGGACACGCCGCCCTAAAGACCATCTACGCGCTGGTCTTCAAGGGCAGCAGACTAACAACTGAAAACAAACTGTTACTTTACAAAACAATTATAAGACCGACGATGACATACGCGTCACCTGTATTTTTCGGAGCTTCGGCAACGAACCTGAAAAAATTACAGGTGACACAGAACAAGTGTCTCAGGTTCGCCCTGGGCGCTGACCGATACATACGTATACGTGACTTACACGACCAAGCGGACGTGGACATGATCGTACCGTACATGACGAAGTTGGCGGACCACTTTTACCGGCGGACCGCCGTTCACCACAACTTACTGATACAGACAATTACACAACAAAGACATTTAACAAGTCACAAGCACAAACTACCGTACGAAACGTTGGACCTATATAACGAAGACAGGACTAATTAACGAACAACCACGCAACCATACCAAAAAACAGGACGTACAGGGCGGGTTTTTGGGTCCCGTCGACTTGACTATAATAGACGCAACGGACGTACTGAAAACAAAACTTTTGACAACGTCAAGGGAAGCACCTTACATGTTTTTAATTGTTAGTTCCTAAATGTTAAATACTTAATAAGCGTTGTTTCGTAGGTGTAAGTTATTTTAAATGTGTTTTGTGTGTAGTATTTGTTGTAAATATTATGTTTATGCGAAATTTTTAATAAAAATATTTGGATTTGGATTTGGCGATAAGTCTTGCCAACTTCACAAATGTCCGAAAAAATTTCTTTTTATAGCGGAATTGATAATAGTTGTTAATGGCTTTGCGAAGGGAAATCTGGGGTCCTTCACAGTAAAGTCGGGAACAACGATATCTCCAGCCAATTTTTCATTCCATATGGTACCCATTAATATTAATTCATTTTCCGACATTGGTAATATCCTGAAGGATAACTTATTTGAATAACAAAGTTTAGTCGAGACGGTAGAAACGTATCTTTCAGAGAATGCATCAGCCAATGAATTTACAATACCCTGCGGGGTGTCAAAACAAGTTTAATTTCTCAACAGTTTGTCAGGCATACGCGTTGGGCTTTGTTTCGTGTTTCAATTCAACCCCATTCATATTACTGCCGTAAGCTGTTGATATTTGAGTTTTTACGCGAATTCTCATCCGATTAAATTCTTTATGGTAAACTGCGCTTTTGGTGGACGTCATCTTACGTCTGTAGTATTCCTTCAGCTTTAGATTAGTTTTAATGCAAGCAGTGAACCAAAGCGGGTAGGATGAATTTGACTTGGTATATTTTGGAACTGATTTGTCGAACAAATAATACAGGTCACTATTGTTTTTTTTCTAGAGTGTTGAGCAATATTCTAATACAATTTATGGAGCCTTCCTTTGCGAAAATTATAACAAGCAACTTTTTTGGAATGAAATCTTTCAAATTTATAGTCATATAAAAAAGTAACACACACAGATAAAGCCGGATGGCATGAGTCTTCAGAAACGAAAGGATGCTCACCGCGATCCACAGCAATGTCACAATGAATGTCGGCAAGCACCAAATCTGTTGTTTAAATTCAGTACGTTGTTATATTGTCTCAGAGCCTGAAGTGTGCAAAAAGTTCGAAAGAAGGAAGCTATAGGACAAGACGTTATGATCAAAAAAATGTGGGTTATATAACATTTACAAACAACATGATCAATCAAAAGGACGAGTGCTGCAATATTAGTAGTGTCCATCGTATGTTGTATATTATGCAATTCGCTAGTGCGACAAGAACACAGCCACCCTCCAATCTACTCACGGCAGAAAGATTTCATTCGCGTCTGATTACGTTATACGTCCAGGGGATTTCAGCATTGCTGACCGAATCATCAAATAGTTTCTGATATTAAAACAATCACACGAAGGAGCACGAACACTAGTATAGAATTTGTCAGTTTTTGAACATAGACCACGAATATTCTGGTAATACATATTAGCTGACTGTTATATCTATTAGACGCAACTAATTTTCCATGGACGAAATAATCCCTGGAATTCCACCTTTATATTTTATTCGCAGGTTTGATTTTCCATTACCTTTACATTTCCATTGTTGAGATTTTTTAAGTTTCCTAGAGTTACGTAGGGCAAACATGATATTCATTATAAACTTATCTTGATAGGTCGACGGCGATTGGAGCCAGTTGCATCAAATCACCTCCTCGACGTATATGTTTCAATTTTGCTTCAGCAATTCCCATGTAAGAAAAAAATTGCCCTACTACAGGAGTATCCAAATTAATTTGCTCGTTATTAGATTGACAATCGGATTCTTTGCAGCCAAAGAGGATAATGTTACATATGCGTTTCGAGTATTTTAAATCTTTGTAACGTCTTGTCTTGCTGAAAATTTTTTTGTTAGACCTATATCCAGTGTTGAAAATACTACAAAAAATTGTACATCATCGTCAGCAGCATCAATTAAGCAATCTGTCAAAAACAAGGTGCTTGTTCGTTCTGATAGCAACGATCGTAATTTCACTGAAATAATGATGAATTTGGATGGTGCAAATAGTTATCAAGTTACTACAATTTGTAAGCCTAATGCTTGCCTCGAAGAGGTTGTGATGAATATTGAGCCTCTAGTGGCCGATTTCTGTGATGAAGATTTTGTAGTTGTGCTTGGCGGAACTAATAAAGCTTTCAGTTGTGGTAAATTGGATTTGAAGAGACTTTCGCCTTTAAAAAGTGTGTCCTTGAAGGCTAATGTTGTTTTGGTTTCTGCGCCGTATTGTCCGGATAGGTTTACTTTGTATGGATTAATCTATAATTATAATAAAATTGTTTATTATAAAATAATAAGAATACGTAATATTAAGTACGTTGATTGTAATAAGATGTTGACCATGATGACTCTACTCAACATGGTGTGCATATGCGTGTGATTGGCAAATTTTGAATCTGTTGAATAATTCACTTCCGAATGATAGACGTTACTGTGATACTAGTAATCTTATTTATGTGAAACCGACTCGGACCGATGATATCATTGGTGATGGGTGTGATGTACCAGTGAAGATGGTGTTATGTCTAATGCAGTATCCTAAATAACGACGAGCTGCGTGTGTGTTTTCCTCAGTTGCTGATGCTAAATGTGCAGAGTTTGAGTAATGATAACATTTTAGAGCTTGATACATTAAGACTTGATTTGCATTGTTTGGGATTTATTTGTTTGTGTGAGACGTGGCTTAGGGAGGATAATATTAATGCTATTAAAATTCAGGGTTACAGTTTATGTACCTGTTTTTGTAGGAAGATGCATAGAGGGGTGGGGTTGCTTTTTGTGCTTGACTTTCAGGATTACAATGATGACAACATTTTCGAGTTTTGTGATTTACGGAGTAATTTTGAGGGGACTCGATTGTGTGTGTTTTTTTGTTATAGGTCTCCTTCTGGAGACTATGATGTTTTTATGGATTGTTTGAATTATTGTTTCAAATAGTTAAACTTAAGTGTAGAATTATATTGGGTGGCGATTTCAATGTTAATTGTAGAAATGAATCTCGCCAGATGCATGGATTATATTATTATAATATTCGTATGGTCGGTGTTATGGACACAGCTATTTCTGATCATAGAATGATGTTGGTTACATTGCCCCTAGCTGATGTTAATAGGATTAACGAATATAGGCACTATAGATGTTTCACTGATGTGAATGTATTACGTATGAAGAAAGTATTGAATAGTATATCATGGGACTTGTTATGGTAATTTAAAGATGTAAATTGTGCTTTTCATTTTATATGAGCTTTTTATGAAGTGTTTCAATGAATCTTTTCCTTGTCCTAATTATTATGCACAAAAATCTTGTATGCCCCTAATTCTGCAAAAGCGGAATGGGATGCTATGCATGAGTTGTCGGGTGCGACTCGGAGAACGGAAAATATCATCTGGCAGCGTGACGGGGAGTTAATGAGCGACCCTCGTGATCTAAGTAAATGTTTTAATAGTCATTTTATTGAATCGGTTCGGGAAGTTGTTCTCAGGTTCCTGTTTGTAAAAGTAATAATAATTGTAATGTAGCGTCATCATTAGTATGTCCATGCTGCCTTATAATGAATGCGAGGTCAGTGATTTATTTGGGGAACTAAAGAATAAAGCATCTGCTGGTCCAGATGGTATACCTTGTAACTTATTGAAAAAAATCTCGGATAGTTTGATACTTCCTTTAACATTTTTGATAAATTTATTACTTTCAACGGGAGTTTTTCCTGATAAATTGAAAATATCGTTAGTTATTCCGCTTCATAAAAGGGGCTGTAAGTTGGATGTTAATTATCGACCACTATATCATCCAGTTTTTCCAAGATTTTTGAGTATGCAATGTTTCGTAGATTAACTTCACACTTAGATAAATATGATATTCTGACTGATCATCAGCATGGTTTCAGAACAAATCATTCCACAATGAGTGCAATTCACGATTTTTGTAGGCGTGTTTTGCGCTGCGCTGTGTTCGTGGTGTTGTTGTTGATTGGTTCAGAAGTTAATTGAGGGGCAGAAGCCAATATGTCACTCACGGTATTAATAGTGTAAGTCCGATGAATCTACTAGTTGAACGGGGTGTACCCCAGAGTAGTATTTTGGGTCCTATATTGTTTTTGATCTTTGTAAACGATATCATTAATTTTATATCAGGTAATGATTTGATTATGTTTGCTGACGATGCTAGTGCAGTTGTGTCTTCTAATAATGTGTCAGAGAGTGAGAATAAAGTTAATAGGTTATTACTCAATATTAATACATGGTTTTTTACAAAAT
Organism: Geotrupes spiniger; assembly: GCA_959613385.1. NCBI lineage: Eukaryota > Metazoa > Arthropoda > Insecta > Coleoptera > Geotrupidae > Geotrupes > Geotrupes spiniger. The sequence goes on from OY390738.1 coordinate 1,773,193, forward strand.
AAACCTTTTTGAATGCCGCTAAAACTAAATATATGATATTTCATAGTGTTCATAATAACACTGAATTTGACAATGGCATGTTTTAGTTGATAATGTCATTGAACGCTGCAGTATACTATCATTTTATTATGCACATGTGCACAGTAGATTGTTGTATGGTATAATATTTTGGGGAGCGTTAAGCGAGTGGTGATGTTTTTTTTTTTGGCATACAAAAGAATTATTCGTTGTATAAATGGAATTAATGTTAGGTAATCCTGCAGGACCTATTGCAAGGAAACTTTTACCGCTAACTGCAATTCATATATTGGAGCTATTACTTCATATGTACAAAAATAAAGAAAAAAATCTTTGTAATGGGGATATTCATAAGTATAATACTCAATGCAAACTTGACTTTCGTATACCTAAATATTGATTGAAGGTGACTGAAAAATCTCCTTGTATCTTGGGTTTGCGATTGTTTAATGCATTTCCATATGAATTAAGAATGGCATCATATTTGATGCATTTTAAGCGCTCCGTTAGGACATTTCTTTTGCATAAGACTATCTATTCAATTGATGAATTTCGTGATAGGTGTGATGTGGCCAACAATATCTGCAATATGTGATTAGTTGTGTATTGTTTAGTTTGTTGTATTTTATGCTTTGTATGGTTTATAGTCATCATGGCGCGCATCGAATAACACGTTCCTTGTGCGGTTGTGGTTTCTAAAATTCTAAAGTAGTCCTGTGAATCAAAACATATCCAAAATGGTACTGACACGTGCAGAGAAAGAAGAGCTATTGGATGTTATGCAAGTTTAGCTAAACAACTATATGCATAAGTGACGAAATGTGCAACAAAATGAAATCAATCGAAGCGATTACCGAGTTATATGATAAAAAAATTCAAGTTTGGTGTGTGAAAATAAGAAGTTACATCGCGAAATAGATAAATTAGAACAGTATTAAAGGCGAAATTCCATTCGGGTATTTGGATTAGACGAACACAAGGACGAAAATATACAAGAAAAAGTGACCGACATATTTAAGAATAAGTTAAAAATTGATACCGTTGAAAGCTATATCGATCGATGTCATCGAACTGGACAAAAACAAAATGAGACCGATAAACGAACAAGGTGAAATAAACAAATGAAACCAGAGGAATAATTGTCAATTTTACTACATATAATATGCGCAATGAAGTATTTATGCAGAAGAAAATGTTAAAAAGTAGTAAAATAACAGTCAAAGAAGACGTTACGGCTGAAAGAGCGAAAATTGTTAAGGAAGCGGAGAAAGTGTTTGGTTTTTGCAAAGTCTGGACGCTCGACGGGAATATCTACGCGGACAACGGAAGCCGGGTAAGAATTCAAAATATGGAGGATATAATTAAATTCAAATGAAGCACAGCCGCATAGTCGGCATTGCTCCTTTTTTATTTTGCTCTTTGTTTGGTTGTTATTGTAATTAAAATACAGTAAGAACTGAATACTGCTTACTGATATTTATGCGGTTTAGATAGAAATGGGTTATGCAAATTAAAGTTCCTAATGTAAATGTAAGATCCTTTTTAACAGGGTTCATTGATTTTGTGGAAGTCATTGTTGAGGGAGATTTTGATATTTTAATTATTACAGAAACATAGTTAAACCAAGGAATAGCTGATAAAATTGTAAATATACCGGGTTATAATTTATATCGATGTAACCGAGAGGGCAGAGGTGGCGGCGTCGCAATATATGCAAAGAATTATATTATGTGCTCAACTGTTGCTGCAGGGAGTGTGGATGCTTTGGAATATTTGTTGGTAAGTTGTAAACTCGGGAATAAAACTAGTTGCTTCGGATCAGTTTATAGGCCTCCCAATTCAAATGTTTTACAATCGTTAAATTTTCTAGAGTCTGTCATTGCTGAAGTATTACCTACGGTTGATGATATAATATGTGCTGGTGATTTCAATGTAAATATGTTTAATGTATCATCTAATAATGCAGAAAAGATTAATTCATTTTGTGAATTTTTTGGATTCACGCAGATAGTCGAGGAACCGACAAGGATAACAGGTATTTCTAGTACACACCCATATAGTACTGGTCAATGATTTCACTCTGATTACGGAGGTCAGATGTATTGATTTACATACTATCTCTGATCACAGACTGATATCAGTGACCTTGTCTATAGACCTATCAAGACAGCAGCAAAAATACTTCACCTATAGAGACTATAAAAATTTTAATATGAATGAATTCAATTCAGAGTTGAGGTCAATACCTTGGCATCATATTTATAGCATGGATAATGTAGATAATATTGCTTGTTATATAAGTAACGATATAGTCGAGCTATTCAATAAATATGCACCAAATAAGACGGCACGTATTAGCAAACCGATAGCCTCATGGCTGACGAACGCTGCAAAGGGGTTAATTAAAGAACGCAAAAAAGCTTTATCTAAATTCAAACGGTCAAAATTAATACAAGACTGGAATTATTATAAGCACATAATGAATTTCACGACTAGCGCTATAAGACAAGAAAAAAGCCTACCTACAATTTATTCAACGCCAAAACAACAGCATTTTTTTCTAAAACTCTTAGAGAGATTAAAATATTAAACACGTCAAATAACCAAGAACTGCCTACCCATTTGTGCGATCGGGAGATTGATAATGATTATTTTTCGGCGTCCGCTACTTTCAAACATCCTGCACGTGAAACGTTAAATTATTACTTGAATAACGAATACACCGTTAATGGAAAAAAAGATCAATTTAGTTTTAAGTTGATTGATACGGCTGAAATAATTAGATACTTCGCAGATATAAGAACTCAGGCTGGTGGAATAGATGGTATAACGCTATCTGTGCTGAATTTCTTCATGCCATAAATAGCAGACTATATTCGATACCTACTTAATAGGTGCTTTATAACTGGAAATTTTCCGCGTCTTTGGAAACAAGCAATAATTCGAGTTACTCGAGAAAGCTATTAATAAATAGATCAGAGATTACCTGAAAACAACTGATATATTACCAAAGCTGCAGTCTGGATTTAGACAAGGTTACAGTACAACAAGCGCACTTAGTAAAGTGGTTGACGCAATTATCAGCACCTCGGATAACTTTCATTACAATCTTAACAATGTTGGACTTCTCCAAGGCGTTTGACACGATAAACCATGAATTACTGATGGCTAAGCTAAAATATTTTAAATTCGAACCTGATGCATGCAAACTAGTAGAGTCATTTCTGGCTGATAGAACAAATATAGTTCAAATTAATAATGGAAATCCATCGTCAGAGACAGTGGTCACATGCGGAACTCCACAAGGAAGTATTATCTCGCCGATCTTGTTCCTTATATATACTTCCGATTTTTATAACAAGGTTTCTTACTGCACACCTCATTGCATTGCAGACGATAGCCAGTTGTACTGTAGCTTTGATGAAAACAATTTACAAAGCAGTGTAAGTCGAATCAATAAAGATTTAAAAGAAATTGTAGAGATGTCCATCAATCATTGATTAAATATAAATCACAGTAAATCTGTGGTGAGGGTATTCTATAAACGAAAGAATATGGCCAGAGACAATATCCAAATAAAACTAGACGGCAATGTACTTCAGATATCAGATAATATAAAGAATTTAGGTTTATTAATTGACAAAAATTTAAGATTGCATCTTAAGTTCATTTTCGACACTGAGGTACTTGTATTCACTAAGACATATTATGGACATGAAGCTAAAGACAGACTTATGTAATTCATTAATTCTATCAAGATTCAATTATTGCAATGTTGTCTATGGCCCGCGTCCCGATGTGCATTACAAAAATAGGATACATCGTGTACAAAATGCATATGCTCCATTGGCTCTTGGTCTGAGGAAATACGGTCACATTTTTGACAAACTGAATGAAATGAGTTGGCTAAATATGCATAACCGTAGAAATCTTCACATGTGCACATTTATCCACAAAGTGTTGACAAATTCCATCCCAGATTACATAAGAGAGAAACTAGTATTCCGGTCTGACATTCGAAATCGAGATGTACGATTTGACAACGTCTTATCGATTCCTCAACATCGTACAACCTTCTTTGAGCGTGCATTTTCTTACGTAGCCCCAAAGATGTATAACAGCCGGAAAATATTAAAAAGTTGAGTTTGCAATCATTTAAAATCAAAATCGAACAATATTTACTTCATTGTCAGCAACAAGGAATCGTACATTAATAAATTGTCGATGATTCAATCAAATCAGCAAGCAGACGTGATGACGCTATAAATAAATTAACATTCTGTATTAATTAATTGAGGTTTAGTTTAGTTTAATTAAGTAGGTTAAGTGTATGGTTACGTTAGTTGGTAGGGTTGAATGTAACTTAATTGTAATTGTAAATTGGAAAGGTTAAGTTGAACAGCTGAGCTAGACTTCGCCAAATAAAGACCTATTATTATTATTATATTAAAAATGTATCTTGTCAAATCTGACAGCAAAATGTAAAATTTACACGAAAGATGGTCTAATCTTACACCTCAATGGTGTAGTGAACATTAATTAAAACAGGTCCATGAAGACTAACTGGTGGATCGCTAGACAATATTGTTTCTGGGTTATTACCCTTCGTCAGTAGCGATTACCAAGAACCTTAGTTGTTGAAATACCTTTACATGTAGTGGCCCTCAATTTGAATTGTTTTTGAACTTAATTGCAGCAATCCTTTTATATGTTGACACTGGACGTTTGACAGTCGTCTCTTGTTTAGTCTCCGCAAGGTGTTAGACAAGGTATCGTCTCGTCAGTGTTCTGTTGTCAGTGGTTCGTTAGGAGTTATTGGCTCGCGCCAAGAAGTTTTGAGGGCCACTACATGTAAAGGTATTTCAACAACTAAGGTTCTTGGTAATCGCTACTGACGAAGGGTAATAACCCAGAAACAATATTGTCTAGCGATCCACCAGTCTTCATGGACCTGTTTTAATTAATGTTCACTACACCATTGAGGTGTAAGATTAGACCATCTTTCGTGTAAATTATTATTATATGTAAGTCTGACTTAATACACAAATTTTTTATGTATTATGGGACAAATAAATTATTATTATATTATTATTATTATTATTATTATTATTGCAAGGAAATCATTAATTTCACATTGTTAACCTTGGTATTTTTGATTTTTAAAAATTCACAATTTTCCCAGGAGGATGAATATAATTAAATATAATCGGAATGATAGTATCATACAGTGCTCGCTGTATTTGTTATTATATGTCTCGTAGCTCATTGAACACTATTCAATTTACACATCGTTATAATTGCATTTCCCATATGTATTATTTTAGTTTCGCAATTTATACTTCTCACACCACATATATACCTCGCTGAGTAAATAACAATGAAATGCTTTAACTGCACGATAATCAAATGTATTAAAATCAATACGGAAAATGATAAAAAATCATCAAAATTCAAACAAATCATCATACAGGGAAAAACAGCGAAATGAAAATTACTAATAAAACGTATATCATATAAAGCCTTAATACAAAAAAATAAAAATTTTGTTTACAACAGTTGCTGTTCATGTTAGAATGAAACCATTCAGCATTATAAGGTGTATTCTTTTGCAAATTCAACCTGCCTTTATATATTTTGTTGTATTGTATATAAGAAATACCGTAGGGTGATTTTTATATCATTTATCTGCTATCATTACAAGATTTCAATTCAATTTAATATTTTATTGTTCGTAATACAGATAGAGAATTTTTTATTATTCGAGTTTTCAGTAAAATTTCTCTCACGACCATTTCGGGCCTGTTGTCGACAGCTGACACTGTAACGTCCAGGGAAACGGTGTGTCGGTAAGTACATTTTCCAAACAACAGTACGGTTTAGGATCATTTATTCCAATTTATGATTTCAATTGATTATTTCCTTCTTACTTCAAATTCTATTTTTACGATTTTTTTTATAAATAAAGTTATCGTTAAAACGTTATTTTGTACACGTGCCAGCAGCAATACAACAATAAATCTTAATGTTATTAACAAATTTTAGAAAATTTGTTCGAATTAAAGCCAGCATCCACATTAAAACATATTAATATTCATTAACACAGTAATGAATATTAATTGTTATTAACAAATTTTCCAAAACTTGGTACTCTTCCACCTGCCAAATTCCTTGTTTGCAAATATCGTGGCTTTTACATTTTGTAATTATGACGTTGATATTTTTGTGATTTTTAGATTGATTGTTAGTATTTATCGATGCATCTGTTGTTGATCGTTTTAGATCCTCGTAATGAATGATCAGCGGTGCTTTGTCCTGCCTCGTTCGTGCAGTTATGAAATGCTCTCTAACACTGGTTTTGATTTAGATTTGAACTCCTGATAAAATACAGGCTAATCTAATATGTCGTATACGCTTGTGTAATAAAACGTGGAATAAAAACGTGAATATTTGCATTTCAGAGAAAATAAAATTATTAGATTCCATGTCTTTAAAATGCAATATTTGTCAAAAAAATTTTATTCGCTTTCTATATACATAAAACGTTAATTGCACAATTGGAAGAACACGGTAGATAATGTAACAACTAATGAAAATGCTTATAACATTTCTGCTTTCACGTGTACAACAAAATGTATTACATGAATTATCTTAAAACTAGTAACTGGCATTTACCATTTCATCTCTTCTCCACGAGCGATTAAAGTGTAACATTTTTATACCACCAGCGAGAAAGTTATTTACTATTACACAATTTACCCTAAAATTAGGCCTTATGAATATATTCATGACCAAGCTCGGAGGAACGGTTTAAAACCCGCTGGAGGCTGTCCTGATTACTGGCTTTGACTTCAAAGACATTTCAAAATTCGTGTATACATCTTATTCATTTCATTCGTGTATCGGTAACTCAGTTATATCGCCTACGTTGACGATTTTGTATCCAATATTGCATTTGTATTTATGCCAGTTTAAATTTTGAATAATTTGAATTAACGGTGTGTACGGTGGAATTAAGGGTTGTATGCTAAAATTTTCAAGGCTGTATCGGGTTATGTTCCAGATGGGGAATTTTATATTCTTTATTTATTATAATGTATCTGATTAACTCGTTTATTTTTTATCAATTATCAGATATTGAACAAAGATAGCCATTAAGGAAAACTGAAAAATGTTTGTTATCACATAGAATGTGTTATTGTGCTATTCGTATCTGAGAATTGCACTTACTTATCTAATTCGCTATTGCCGTATCCTTAATATATTCTACAAAAATTTGTTAAATTCTAAGTCACGGTGAGTTGGAAATCAAAATATATTACATGGTGTCAAAGAGAATTCATGGCTTCAGGGTCTTTCAATTGTTAACGATTAATAGTTAATGTAAATGTTAACGGTCGGAATTGAAGAAACAAAAATATGGAATTAATAAATCATAATAAATTTATGAGGGGGTATCGTGTATTTTCATTATATTTGTAAAATAATACCAGTACCACATAATTTGAACTCTAGGCACAGGTAGCACATTGTTGTAAATTTCAATATATCCATGTAGCAACAATAGCCAATCACAACGTTTACAATTCAGATACAGCTTATAATCTCTCCTTGTATTCTCCGGAACAAAACGGACACCTGACGTCCTGGAATTATCGAATGTTACACACAACTAATCATAATACTTCTGCAAACGAGTAAATCGTGCTTCTTCTTTTCGTCACGTGTCACATATTACACAAAACATGAATTTGTTTGTTATTAAAAGTTTGCAACCAATTAAGTTCAGGCAACGTTATAACACCACATTATGTAAATTTCCTCTTGCGCGCAGCTTTTTTTATACAAAGTTTTAATTTATGTTTCTTTGCCAGACTGTAATTGGGCTTTTAAGTAAAACGAACTCGAAAGCAAATCTTACTTACAAAGTTGTTTTTAGCGCTGCGACTTAATTTCTTCGCAGTATACTTTTCGTATTATGTAAAAATTGTTTTATTGTAATATTCTAAATTATTGAAGGCAAATTTGCAAATAATACTTTCTGCTCAAATAAAAGCTTAGTTCTATCATAACTTACATTTTTTACATATTCGTATAGCATTTGTACATTTCAATTGCGTTCCTTATAAATGATTATGATTTCCAGCATAGGCCATCTCAAATAAGTCTTGTAATTTTTGCGTCATATTCAGTAGGGTGAGACTATAATAAAATGGAGGATAAAGTCACCCTAAACGTTCTCGCTTTATATCACGATTTATTAGGTCGTTATTCTCAATTCTCTACGGATACTCATTTGTATTGCTTACTTCACATTTACACTGTTCGAGAATTCACATCTGATAACATTAATGCAATTTTAAATATTTTCAAGAGTTCTGTTATTGTAATATTCCGCAGATGTTTTATCGATTATGTTAATTGACGTCAAAACATGTTTTACAGAGCTGACGCCGTCACTAAAGATTAGTATAATTTGGACAGGGCTCTAATGAAATTTTCTCCTGAGAACGACTTAATTTGCGTAAACGGCTACAAATTTTAATATCGAATCGATAGGTAAAATGCGAAAGAACAACAAAATGATTTTTGAAATATATACATTGTTATTTATGTTTTTTTTTATAAATCGTGCAAATAAATTAAAATTTTCAAAAATGCGCAACTGCAAGCATAGCAACAAATAATATCGACGAGTACCAACCACAATTCATATCAAAATGGCAACGAAGAAACAAAGTTGGAATCAACAAGTACGAAATTTGATCATTAGCGGCAACATCGTCCTTACCTATTTCATGAAAAATAATCAGAATTAATAGTTAAAACTACCTAAAAATAAGAAAAATTATTACGATCTTGAATTGGTCAGGTACTATAAAACTTCGACTCCAGAATTCGAACTAAATTCGAAAGAAATTGGCCTAGAAGCCGAGTCCTGACTGCCGATCCTGTGAATTCCAATCCGAACCCAATCCAGAGCATGAAAAACGGATCGAAAAAGGACTTCCTGTTATAGAACCCTTCGATCACCATTTTGAGACGTTACCAAGAAATTTTCAAATTTTCAATTTTCATGGTTAGCGTAGAAATAAACACATACAAATAAACTTTAACAATTAATTAATCGAACGTTATAGTTGATTGAAATCATTATTATCGACCCCCTAGTTTCAAGAGGTTTCATACTAATTCAAGCGTATTACCACCAACTTGGTTATGTATGCAGGTATGATTAAATTGAACACTTCTTATCGTTTGTTGATAATCCATGTTATATATGTTATCGTCATATGTTGTTCCCAATGGGAATCATTATATTATACACTCAAATAAAATACACCACCCCAAACCACTGAACGTAGAATAATGAAAATATCTAGTGTACGTAGAAAAACAAATGATTAATGTCACTGACAGAAATTATCTCGTTAGCAACAATTGCCTGTGCCTTTAGTTTGACCATAATTTCGTTGATTTGTTGCATTTGTTAGGAGTTTCTTCTTGCTTGTTGTAACTGCTCTTAAGGCGAAATGCGTTAGAGACCGGTAAGAACCATCATCAGCCGTTGGATTAAATTGGATAAGAGCAATTGGCCATATGGCATCCACGAGAATGATTTATCGCCGAATACGCACGTTTGGACTACGTTCTTATCGTCGACTTCACTGGTGCCAGGGCAAACAAAATTGGGTTCTTGAATGGAATGAGATCTTCTTTAGGGACGAATCAAGATTTTGCTTACGGCACTCTGACCGACGTTCGAGGATTATGCGACCTAGGGGTGAGAGGCAAAATTTACAATTTATTCAACTTCACCATACGGCTATAACTCCTGAGGTTATGGTATGGGGGGCAATACACAATGGAAGAAGATATTGTCTGGTATTCATTTCGGGCACACTAAACGACAGGCGTGACATTTATTCAGTGTTGGAACCAGTTGTTGTGACATTATTACAAAACCTTCCAGGAGCAGCCTTCAGCAAGATAACTGCTGCCTGATACTGCTCATGTAACGTCAGCCTTCCTAGAAGAAAACAACATCAATATGTTGCCCTGGCCTCCAAGATCACCAGACTTATACCCCCTTGAACATGTCTGGGATATGACGGAAAGAAGATTGGGGCGTTTCCCCATCCTCCCAACACCTTGGAGGAGTTGCGTCAACAGTTACAGATAGCCTGGGATGAGGTACCTCAAGAGGATATCAATAATCTAAGTTTCAGTGTGCCCAGAATGCTTGCTGCGTGCATAACAGTACGTGGGGATGTAACTCATTATTATCTTTTTAATTTTAATGATTAAAAAGTTAATAATGAGTTATATTCCCACATACTCTTATGCACTCAGTAATCAGTTATCCGTTTTTCTTTAAAATGTAACCATTTGTTTTTCTACGTGCATTAGATATTTTCACCAAGTTTCATCATTCTACGTTCAGTGACTGGGGGTGGTCTATTTTATTTGAAAGGTAGTGTAATAATAATAATAATAATAATAATAAACTTTATTTGTGCCCAACAGTATACACCAAAAAAAGGCACAACAACAAAACTGTACATAAAATATAATATCAAAAAGAAAATAAGAAAATAACAATCCAAGGTAGCTCACACTCTAATTGATCATATAAATATATCGTCAAAATACACGTTAAAACTCCTACAAATCTGGAATATAGGACTTCTCAAAATGGCATTAGTCCTGCAACTGGGAGTAAAGAAAGTCACACTGGTTCTGGAAGACAGCCTCGGTACGTTGAAAAAAAAATTGTTCCAATAATAGGGAACAATCGACTTTACAATGAATTAAATTGCGTAAAAAGTTTGCTCCGGCAATAGCTCTACGAGTGTCCAAAGAAACCATATTGAGCTCAAGCAGCAACAAATCATGCTCAGTATTCCTTGCGGGATATATACCATAATTCTTAAAATTTAAGTATTTAAGTGTATTTAATTATTTTAAGTGTATAAAAAATTAATAAAATAACAATTTGATTTTTATTTGGGAATATAGTAGAAGTTTGATCTTTAAGCAGAATATACTACGACATATTTCTTATTGTTCCTTATTATAGTATATAACAACTGAAGGTGAAAACAAAAAATAATCATCTAACAAATCAACAGAAGAAACGAAGGAAATAAAAAGTAACACTAACGAACTAACTTCCTCAGAACCCAATATGTACCATAAGTTCGCCTTCCTGGCCAAATTCATGACGAATGCAAAGAGTTGTAGTGAAAACTTTTTGATCTTTTAATATCCCAACCCAAACGATGCACTTCGATATCAGAAATTAATAAACAGTGATATTAACTTGAGTTGCTCCAGCAGTTTTTTGTTCGCATTCTGTGGTCCCCGTTCTCCAATCTTACGCCACTCAGCACCTGTCTCACCATTTTCTCTCGAGTATGACTAATGATTTTTCGCTTTCCTTTGTTAATGTGTTTGAGCATATTTCTTCTTATTTTAATTTTTCTTCTGATCGAAATTTGCCAGCTACTAGGTAACTTTTTATTGACATAGTAACCTCTGCTGCTTGTTATATATGGCGTTTATTTTTTCGTACCTATCACCTGTTTTGCTTATAGTCACTCTCATGTATTTAAGGTTTTCCATAGTTATAAAATGGTGTTTCATGTTTCAGCGTATTCCTTTATGATGGGAAGAAGAGGCCGGATCCGAGAACCCGACAACGTGTCGACGAAGCGAAGTACTTGGGATTCACATTTGATTCTAAGCTCACATAGTAGCCGCGTATCATATCAGTCATCAACAGAACCAAAGGGACGCTTGCGTCACTCTACTGAATGTTGATCCGACTAAGTAATCTTAATTTTGTTAACAAAATTAATATTTACAAGTCAATCATCTGACGACTTGCTATGACGTACGCCGCTCCCGTTTGGGAAATTGCTGCTGATACGGATATGATGAAGCCTCAGATAGTTTAGAACACGTTTCTACGGATCAATTACATCGAGACGTCGACCTACCGAACGACCTATCGACGAATGGATAAAGGAAGCCGCTGTTCGGCTACACAGTAATACAGTAATACAGCTTCTCTACTAGCGCCGCGAAGTTGTGCGCAATCTGCGGCCTTGCCGCGTACTGAATTTAACTCATCAACGTCCGTCAATTCAGGGGTGAAGGAGGTACTTGGGTTTCCAAAGGATTCCGCATTCACAAGGAGAAAAAGTCAAAAAAGACAAAAAAGACAAAAATATAAATCTGCAATGGTCCGCACTGAAGTTTCTTATATTTAGTTACACCACATTTTTCCTCAGCTTTTGCAAGAATTTTTTTCTATAACATGTACCGTTTTCGAGATATCTAAAAATAATGGATAAAAATAAACAACTTCCGGTTAAGATATTGCCCTCAAAATAAGACGTTTTCTTCCTTGCTATATACAAATCTAACATTTCACAGCTCTAACTACAATCGTTTGGACTCTAGAGCGCGCACAGGCACATAACATAAAGTACTGTGCCTTCAATTAAATTCCTCATTAAAATAAGCTGTGTTTATTTTATAAAGTTGGCGATACGAAATTGAAGAGAAAGGAGTTGTAAGTAACTGTCAGTTATATTACTGAAACATTTTTAATTAAATAATTGAACAACTATCTACAAGCTACAAGTCTTAGGAGAAAAACCAATGAAATCATAGCCCACCTTAATGAGGAATTTAATTGAAGGCATGGTGTAAGTAAATATAGGAATCAGGAAAATTTTCGAGCTCGAGATTTTCCGAACCAACCCAACGTACGCAAAAGTTTCTAGTCTAATACGAAAACTTGAACAGGCGAAATTTCAAGAATTAGTAAAGCGAAGTAGATAGAACAGTACATTATACTCATTTAGTAAGGAAATACTGTCGCACTTGTTCTATTGGATCACTCCTCGCAAGCTCGGCGTGCCCCAAACCACTCGCGTGACAATCCGTTGCTTTACTAAACTTGTATAATAATATACTATTTCTCTACTAACTAAAACCTATGGCGTGCTGCAATTACATATGAATTACCGCTCAATTAAATCAATCTTTCCTTTGTATCTATTTTTACTGTGCCGATATAAACAATAATAAAACTGTTTAATAACGTATGAATTAATCCCCCTATTCTCTTGGTGCTCATCTAAAATATGTGCAATGTTGAAATAATTGCAATATTAAGCTACAGTACTATACTCCCACTGTGTGCTTAAATAATAATTTATAATGCTTAAATAAATTCGAATGTAACTGTTACGGCCTATTCTAGTTGTCAAAAATGTTAAATAATTGAAATTTTAGCAGCTGCAATCAATCTTTTTCTTTTTACTAAAATATTAATCCTTAGTAATTAAAAAAAAATATCTCTAGCACTTTAATGGCTTCCATTTATTATATTCTTCTATACGAATTTTATTAAATTAGAGTTGAATTATGCGAATTATGTATTTGTCAGATCAAAGTGTGTACAGTATCTCACTATCTTATGAAAATTGTGCAGCTTTACCTAATCGATACATACGCCATTCATAACATATGCATCAGACTAGATGATACTAATAGCCAAACTAAACTACGCAAATGTAATACGATTTCATGGCCCTGTATCAGAATACTCGCAAAATAAATCATCGGAAAATAGAGGACAAATGAGCCCGTAAATTATCCATATAATTCGAGTACTACCAATAGATATCAGGTTCAGTGTCAATATTGTTCGTTATAAAATATCCGAAAAATCAAATAAATCAATATTAGCCCAATATTGCGAATATAATTCGTATATCATGCAAAATATGCCCTTTTGCGGAAACGAATTTACAAGTTTTAAACTAGATAAAGTTTCTTCCGAAATACAAACATCGAAAGGGGCAATTCGGTAGATGAAATATGGAGCGTAGGTAAACACGAGGAAACATTATTTTCTGGATACGATCGTTGACAGCGGCAAGAATCCTGTGGAAAATTTAGTTTGTTTTTTATCGCTTGATTGATTTCTGTCGAAGATTTATTATTATTCAGTTATGGAGAAAAAGTTGCCACATTTGTTACATCAACACCATTTATTTTACGCATTATTGTTTTCTCTTAAGGGAAGTGTATTTCTAGTAAAAATATAGAGGAAACTTGCTGTGCTTATTGTATAGAAAGTTTTACATTTCGCAAAAAGTAACAGCCCACAGAAAATTGAATGATAATTAAAGAACGGAATGGAGATGGGACAAAAACAGTGGAAATGCAAAAAAACCGACGATCGGAGGTAAGATCGAATGAAGTACCAAGCAACAGAAAATACCACATGGAGACAATAAGAGAATAGAATCAAACAGTAATCGACGATATGGAGTTGCAAAAAATGACTAGGGAATAACCGAAATAAAAAAGAAAACGTACGAAATGGTGGGAAATGGAAGAGGGGTTCTGGTCATCCGTAAAATCAAAGGAAAGTAGAACTGGGGAAGTAGGACCCACAATTGTGAAACCTCAAAAATAAAAATATATAAATTTATGAATATTAGCAATTAAGGTAACAATAGATATGAAGGTCTAAACTTTAATAAAAGCCTACGAACCAAATGATAATGGAGGAAATAAGGCAAAGACGCGTTTTTTCAGTCTGTCCAAACGACCTTGGGCAATGGGGACAGAATTATTATAATAATGGTAGACATCAATGGAAGAGTAGACAATACTAACGAAGGAGTCGAAAGCTATATGGGTTTATATAGAGAGGCAAAGAAAATGGCAGGCGAAAGTTAAAAGATGTGAGAGTAGGAAGATTAGCGGAAGTAGGAAACATTACAATATTAGTCCAGATGGAAATTTTATCAAATGATGAACACATAAGATAAGATAAGACCACTGGGAGAAAATAACAAAATATAAATAAAATGCTATAAACTGAAAGAGGATCAGACCAAGAGCATATGCAAAGCTAAAGTAAATGAAATACAAGAAAATGAAATAAATACAATAAAGGAATCGAGTCCAAACGTAACCAATTCAAGGAGCACGTATTGGACGCAGCAAAGGAAAGCTGTGGAACAGTAAACACCACAAAATCCCTGACAAGGAAAAAAGCAGATGGTGGGTGCAAGAAATGCAATAAGAAGTCGAAGAAAAGAAAGGCAAATGGAAGAAATATCTCTAAATGAAACAAATACAAAACTATATTGGCTATACTTACGTGAGAACGGGAGGTAAACAGTTAATAAATAATGCTAAGCAAAGACCATTGGAGTTTGGGCAAAAATGAAAATTAAACAAGTGAAGGAATGAGACCCCAAAAGTAAGCAACATTCTAAAGCAAGAGAAAGATATAATGGAGCGATTGAAACAACATTTCAATGAACTAACAGAGCTAAAACAAGAAGTACAAGAAGGACACGTGGACGCAAATACGTTACAATCAATAACAGAAAAAATCACGGTAGCTATCAGTAAGATAAAACTAGGTCCAAGGTCAGGACGAAATTATAGGAGACATGGTAAAATACATGGGAGAAGAACGAAAAACCAATTTCGTGATTTGATGCATCAGATTTTAAGAGAAATGCGAAGCCATAAAGACTGCAACACAGGTATTATAATGCCACTATTAAAAAAGTGCAAAAATTTGCACTAATTACAGAAGGATCACTTTAGCAAGTATTCCGGTGAAGGTACTTACAAGAATATAGATTAAGAGAAAAATTGGAATTAACATTAGAAGAGTTACAACATGGCTCGAGTATAAGAGAATTGTGAGAAAACTACTGAGAAAACGGAAAGAAATCTGCATATGTTACATGGATCTTAAAAAGCCGTTTGACTGGGTAAAGAGCAAAGATATATGGAAAAATTAAGAAAATGGAGTAGTAGACACAGGCATGATAGAAATGGTAAAAGCTCTTTACAAAAAGAACAGTAATAAAATAAGAACGCACAATCACGAATGCACAGAATTCGAAACAAAGGTGTGACTAAAACAAGGATGCGTATTGGGCTCTATGTCAGAGTTAGAGAGAAAATCCGAAATATGAAAATATGACCATGAAGAATGAAAACGATAACAATAGAAGAATTAATGTTCCCGTATAACTTGATACTGATATCAGAATCCAACGAAAACTGCAACTTAACCTCGCAATATTTCAAAAAGGACTAAATATGCAAATAAAAATGGAAAACACATAGACAATTATAATCGCAACAGAAGAAAGACAGACCGAGTGTGAAATAGAGAGGAAAATACTAGAGCAGATCAAAAGTTGCAGTATACGGGGACAGTTTTTGCGATTTTTAAGATTTCTTAACAATTTCTTCCGTGCTTTTCAATTTTTTACGATTTGTAATGATTTTCTTGATTTTTAATTTTTTCGATACGATTTATGTTATTTTTCTATTTTTAGATTTGACTGTTTTTAAATTGTTTTTCATTTTTTTGATTTCTAACAATTCATTATAACATAATACATTTTTTTGACGTCTCGTTTTTTGCCTATTCTTATGTTTCATTTTTTTTCAATTTTTCTTACGAATTCCAATTTCTATTTTAACGACTTATGATAGATAAAGATAGATGTAGATAGATTGTAATGTATCGAATTAGACTTTCTATTTTTAATGGTTATTTTTTAGATTTTTTAAAATTTTTCAATTTTTTCACTTTTTATAATAACTGCCTTTAGTTTTTAAATGTTTAGAAAGATATAAAATGTCTCTTACTAATTTTAATGTTTTTGTGTAATTTGACAATTCTAATTTTAATGTTTTGTTCGACAATTGTGATCTTGTAACGATTTTCCAATTAATAATAACGATTTTGTTTACATTTTTTTACAATTTTGTGAATTATTTTTACGATATTTATGAATTTTCGTTTTTTACGCCGAGTTTTTTATATTTAACAATTTATTTCTGACTTTTATATGAATTAAAATGATTATTACAATTTTTAACTATTTTCGATTTTTTATTTCTATTTTACAATTTGTAGGGACTTTTTAACGATTCTCTATAATTTTACATATTTTATAATTGGTTTTCAACATTTTACATCTTTGTTTAAAATTTATAACGGCCTATGAGATTTTAAAGTTTTTTACGAATCATAATGATTTATTTTTCGATTATAGCAATTTTTTCGATTGATAGTTTTTTACCATTTTTAACGATTTTTTGCGATAAATTTTAACGATTTAATTAAAAATTGTAAGGATTTTAACCATTTATTTGAATATAACTGAGAAAAAACTTAAACCGAAGATAGCAAGAGCCATAATTTTAAATGAGAACGTTGTGCAACATTTTTGATATCAAATTAGCACCATAAATTATAGTAATAAATATGAAAATAAAATGTCATAAATGTCATGCGTAGTTTCATATATTTCAATATTTAAAACGATTTAAACATGGTGTCCATTATTAAAATATATTAAATATAAATAATTGAAACTACGTGATGTATATGATTAAGGTTTTATTTGAATTTGAATTTGAAGGTTTTATTAACATTGAACAGTTGTAAAATAGTGCAAACTGCAATCACGCGAATTTCTGCAAAACGGAGATTATATGCCTTTATATCTTAAAAAGAACACGAAATCGAATGTATTATATAAATCGTTAAAATTTAAATTTAAGATCACATTTTTGAACTAATCACAGCTTTGATCTGAAAGGTGATGATCGGTGTTGATCAATGAAGGGGAGAATCATGTCATATGATAGACCATAATAAGTCATATTTTGCAGCAACGCGTTTGGATTCTTTCATGCCATAGAGTTTGCATAATGTTGTTTAAAATCAAATTAATCAAATTAATGAAACGTCAAAGTAGGAAAGAATGGAAAATAGACCAGGAGAAAACAGAGAGAATTGGAAGAGCGAAAAGAATTTTTAACAACATTCTTTGGGAAAAGGTACATACCGAAAGTTGTAAAAATACAAGTTTACCAGAAGGTGGTGAGATCCTCACTTATATATGGCATTGAATCATGGACAGTACCAACAAAAATAAAAGCAGGCTGCTATGGGCAGGTATAGAAATGGGATTTTTAACGAAATTCGTACGGGTCCCACGAAGAGAGGTTGAGGAACCCGACATTGAGGTAAGAATTAAACATAAAACCGGTTGAGTGGCCAATAGAGGAAGACAACTGAGCTGGATGGGAGACATACACATAATGAAGGAAGAGAAAAAAGCAGAAGAAAATTTCCAATTAAGGATAGCGAGGCGGCCCAGAACGAGATAGAATGAATACGTAAGAAAAGCTGCAGAAAACAGAACACCCAATGGAGCAGGATAGAAAGTTATGGAAATGAAAAATATATGAAATACTTGTAGTATAAAAAATAGTACAAACATATTTCGACAACTAAAGACATGAGATTAACCCTTATGTGCACATCCAACTTTTACCACGTCGTTACACACCAGGGGTACCCGGGTGCCCACCACTGGTTTTTCTCGATTCCTGAATTTTCATATGAACGGAATCGTTTGGAATCAATTTACTTCATTAAGATAAGATATTTAAAAGTAGTTTTCGTCGTTCGGTTTTAGCCGCAATTATAAAATCGTCCCACAGGCGCCCTCAAAGATGGCCGCTTGATATTTTTTCAATATTCTAGGCATAGGCGCTCTTGCTTCATATACAATATATTATGAGAACAACAAGATGATTTAAAAGGAAACTAATCAGCGATGTTTATTCTTGGGTCAACTTGGTTTCTTTGAATAGGTGGTGGTGTCACACAAGTTGATTATCCTATTTTGTGATATTATTGGACGATGACAGTTTTGTGAATTGAATACGAGTATGACTAATTAAGATAATTATCAGTTTATGACTTTTCAGAATGATGTATGTGATATTCATTTTAACTATTGCGTATTAATTTTGAAATTCCACGTACAGAAAGCTATATTTATTGAAATTTGTAATAACTATGGTAATAACTACTACGCGATGAACATTTAGTATACATGGTTTACGGTCCACAGAGCTCTTAAATTGATATTAGTCCTAATTACCGCTATTAATATGTTCATAATTTGAAATTAAAAGGCGATAATTTAATTTTGAATTTTGGTTATTAATATGCTGGGATACCATTTTCGTAAATTGGTGTTGCAAATTGGGCGAAAAGGTCTCGTGCGCCTGTGGAAATTGTATTCAAAATGGACAATTGCTCGAGCAACGAAGTTGCGTTATCAAGGGAGAGCAGCCGTCCCGTGGGCACCGGTCTAATGGGACTTTGTTGAAAATCAAGAGGCGAGAAATTCGATTCAGTACGTTATGACGTTACATACGAATATTACGATACAAACAACATTAGCACCCTCGCTGAAAACGTTCGACTCAATTATGTTAATGTTATGTTCGGTATGAGGAATAAAATTCATTTAACGATGGTTGATTGGGGTCTCATTCAAATAAAAACCTGGAGTGAGGCCCATGTGCACACAGCCAGGGTGCGTTTTCACGATAAAATTAGCATACAGATATATTTTTTTAACGAACTCGGATTAATTGGAAAACGATCAATCGTTTTATAATCTAATAGTTAAAAAATTAGAATCAACTAATCACAAAAAAGAACGATAGCATGAATTATGAAGCATGCGAACGTGAACAAATAACGTGATTGGACATGTGTCATGGAAATGGAAAACAAATATCAAACAATGTGTTTTGATACTAGATGTGTGCAGGATAAATAAATGTTATGAAATGTGAAGAATACGTATGTAGAATATTCAATATTTTTCGGTGTAAATTGTAATCAGTATAGCATATATTTGCTTTAAGTGGTAATATTTGTGGAATGGAAAATGAATAATCTGCTGTGCATATGCAAAAGTAAATGGAAGATATGGTAATCTAACATAACATCTTAAGACACAGAATGAGGTAACATACCACTATGTACTTTATCTACTTTTTTAACTTTACTTTTACTTATTTAACATCGACAATGAACCTGTGCAAAACTTAAAATTTTAATGTTTTACCGGTTCCATAAACATAATTATTTAAATTGAAAACAGATATCGGGCGGACACGTCCAAATAAAACGTTTTCTAAATTCTTTACGATACATTTATTTTTCTGAAATTAACAAAAATGCGTTTTTTATTTAATGAAATATAATTTGATCTGCACTTGGTATCGTAGTGTTCCCTTCGTCGCTAGAAAAAAAACGGCCAGGGTCGAGTATTTAGAGTCTAGGTCTAATTCATAAACGCTCCTCAAGTGGACCTTACACTCGACTCACGTTTCACCCATTCAGCGCGTCCTCACCTCAGCTCATAATCCGCATTCAGAGACGATTCCTTATCTGAGTAACGCTCGAGGACAGGGTAAGTGTATACGTCATTAACTGCGTCATAACTAAGCAGATATTTTAGTAGTTATGGTTGGCATCACTGCTACCGTTCGCCGTTAATGGCATTAATTCTGTGTTGAACGTTACCAGCAGTATAGTGTTATAGGTATTTGAAATAATATGGAACTCACCAGTTTTCCTCTGGTGAAGAGAAATTGCTTTTAAAAGAGCTCGTAAGGAGAAATTAAAGAAGGAGCAAATCTTGGCAAAAGAGAAAGAAAAGCAAATTAAAATATAATTTTGTATTTTATTATGTACAATTTGTTATAAATATTAATATGCAACCATACACATAAGAACTAAGATGCACTTGTAAAATGTATCACAAAAATTAACAAATATATTATTGGACATTGTCGCTGCATAAATGCTGCCGAATCAAAATCCCCTTTGTTCTTCCGGGGCTGCAGCCACTGCAACACCTCTGTCTTCAAAATGCGGGTCCCATAAAAAATGATACACTTCTGCTGTTGGACCAACTGGATTTCTATGCGCTTACTGTTACTCCCGGAAAATGTGACAATGCATAAAAAATTGTTGTGATTGACTGCATACAGGTGTGCTTGGAAATTTGATGTACACCGGGAGAGCATCTGCGATAGTACTTGACACGTAGTGCTTCGACTAATGTCTTGCAGATCACCGCAAACTCTCTGCAAAGAAAAGACAATTGAATATTACCCTGCCTTTACAGATTTAAGTAAACATTTACCTGGTAATTACCTGCAGCATAATGCGAAAGGAACGCTGAAGGTGACAGTTGCGATTCCTTACTTTTCACTCACTTTGAACTCACAATATGGCCGACACTGGAGTGAAAACTGAGTCGAGGAACGTTCATGAATTCGAAAATTTACTTCAAGGTTGAAATGAGGTTGAGTCGAGTCTGAGGACGCCTCAAGGCGCGTTTATGAATTCCACCCTTAATCGTCGATCCTAATAACAGAAATAAATGCGTATCCATCTTCTTACTGAGATTTTGGTTTCTAATTATCAATTAATAATTTTCGAAATGATTTCGGGTTACGTAAACTTTTTCTAATTTATCGCGTACATAAGCGTTAAATGAAATGTTTCTTAATCTTTTCTTTACCCACGCTCTCTACCTGCTTATTTTTCTATTGACGCGTACACATGGGTCAATCTTGACATATCTTAGCACGCATTAATTCTCTCCTAATTTTCCCACCTAACTCGTTGCTCTTTCCCCCATGACTTATTGAACTATACCTTTTCAGTGCGTTTTGTAAACGAAAATGTGCCTAATGTTCTCCGTAAATAAAACTATATTCTATTAAAATATTAATACAACAAATTCCACAAAATAAATCAAATGTGCCAAAATTAGCCAACTTCAAAGCAAAAACTGAAAAAGCAAAAAAGACCAACACATAGATACAAAAATTCGAACGACTACAATCATCACAAAAACCAGAAAGTAAAATCAGGGGGGAACGAAAACCCAAAATACGTGGACAACCTTTCGAACACACAAATAAACCAAGACAATGGTCTAACTACGCGGTAATTAATATTGGTAACTACCGGCCGATAGCAATCATTTCCAATCTAGCAATGGTCTTTGAACTTAGTATCTACTCCCATATATTTCCCATCATAAAGAATTATTTATGACTCTGTCAACATGGTTTTATTGTGAACAGATCCACTCTGTCCAACCTGACTATCTTTACTCCATTTATTTCTGAGGCATTGGATTCAGGAGACCTTTGATCGAGTAGATCACTCTCTCTTTCTCCATAAGCTTAAAGCAGTGGGGTTTAGTGACTCGTTGATTGAGTTGTTTGCGTCCTATTTATCTAATCGGCCGCAATATGTTAATTATAATGGGTATTCCTCGCAACGATATATACCATCCTCTGGAATCCCACAAGGCTCGTACTTAGGGCCGTTAATCTTCAATATCTTCATTAACGATCTTACTAATGTTATTGATTCCCAAAAGCTTCTCTTTGCCGACGATCTTAAAGTATTCCGCAGAGTATATTCATCGTCTGATTGTAACTTCTTACAAGCTAACTTGGATGACATTCATTCATGGTGTTTGTCTCACAACCTGCATCTTAATATTGCGAAGTGCAACATAGTGTCATTCACTCGTAGAGCTAAACCAACTCTATTCTTATATAAACTGAACTCCCAGGATTTAGTACGCAAAGATTCAGTAAAGGATCTTGGTGTACTGTTTGATGCAAAGTTGACTTTTGTTGATCGCATCCGGTTTATTGCTAAATCTGCAAGGGGTATGCTGGGTTTTATCATCCGGAATTGTGCATCTTTTTCAAATACGAATGCATTAAAATCTCTGTACTATTCACTGGTGAGGTCACGGCTTGAATACGCATCGTTAATCTGATACACTTATTATCATGCTCACGTTCATGAAATCGAATCAGTCCAGAGAAGATTTGTGAAATTCTTGTGCTTTCGAATGGATCATGCATATCCCCAAAGAAACTGCCAGCACAGGTGGTTGTTATCTCGTTGCAATGTTTCATCTCTCCACTATCGGCGAATCGTGCAGAGCATCGTGTTCTTGCATAAGCTTCTGAACAACCAAATTGACTCATCAGCATTGCTTGGCGAGTTGCTGTTTTTCGTGCCGCAAGTTGCAACTCGTCAATTCTCAACATTTTACCTACCCTTGGAGAGGACTAATTCCTGCCTTAAACTCATTGCGACATTAATAATTGTAGTATTAGTCCGTTGAGGAAAATCCTGGCTGAAAATATTGATCCTTATACATGTTGAAATTTACTTGTTTATTAACATATTTAGTTTTAGTTACACTGTAAGCTGTGTGCATAATATGATTAATTTGTATTTAATTTGTATTTCAAGTTAAGCACTGATCTTTTGTTTTTTTTTGTATTTTGGTCTTGTAATTAGATTTATTCTGATGGACAATATAGGATATTATTATTATTATTAAACACCGCCAACAGTCCCTAGCACTACTAGCGGATCCAGCATATGAACGAGTATCACCTGATCCAACTACATACATGGAAAAGACTACAAGGATGAAGATAAAGGCGAGCCTGATGGACAACGGTACTTACCGCTAATTCCTAGGGAGAAATTATCGAGATGTCCTAAATTCTACGGATTACCGAAAATCCACAAAGAAGGCACTCCACTAAGACCCATAGTCAGCTGCATACGGTCCCCATTGAAACAACTGAGAAACTATCTGGCGAAGCTACTACAACCGTACGCCGAATAAAATGAATCCAACGCCAAGAATGCTGTCCACTTCATCGAGCTACTGTAGAATGAAATTGTCCAAACAGAAGACCTATTAGTCACTTTCGATATAGTATCCCTCTTCACGAACATACCGGTGGAAGAAACATTGGAACATAAAGAAGAAACACAACCCTCCAAAGCACGTCCTGGAACAATCGAGATACTGCCTGCAGAACACATACTTCATATATAAAGAACAGGGATACAAACAAGTAGCAGGAGCCCCTATGGGTTCTCCACTTTCTCCGGTTCTGGCAAACCTATTCATGGAAGGTTTCGAAACGACATCCCTTGAAACCGCAGAACAGAAACCGAAGTTATTGTTACGGTATGTCGATGAACATTTGCAATCTGGAACCACGGACGAAACCAGCTGAACATATTTTTGACCCAGCTCTACTCTTTCAACTTGTCCATTTCCGCGTGGAACGCCCGTTGTAATGTTGAAGTGCTTAATATCCTCCTAGGTGATCAACGTGATAATTATCCAGAGGAATGCTACCTTTGTCAATCGGATTCAACAATCCTTCCGGCTTTTTCTCGAGGTAAGTATCAAAGATTTACATTTAACAATAACCCTTTTCATTTTCGCTTCCAAGTTTTGTATGAAGTATTATCGCATGATCATGTTTAAACTTTTTCATAGAGAAATATCAATTTTCATGCGCTTTTTAATAATTTCCTAATGCATATTGATAAGGAGCCCAAGGGTTCGCTTCCCTTATCATTTTTGTATAAGATCTCGTAATCGTCGTATTCGTGATCTTATAATACCTTCCTTTTGAGCTTTCTTAATATTTTCCAAGAATTTGTTTTGTATTGCCATCATTCGCTGGGTTTTTACCTAACTCAATGAATTACTCCTTCTTATTCATTGTCACGGCAAATGCGGCACAATCGATAAGTATCTTAAAGTTTATTCCCAACAGGTCAACTATATTTTTTTCCAGTGCTTCAATTTTTGTTGAAACTTCAAACTCATAGCTGCTATACATTTCCTGTACATTATTTGTTTTCGACTCCAATAATTAGACTGGATGAAAACATCGCCTGTTGGCGTCACAAATGACGTGTGCTTTATGCTGGTATCTATTACTGGTACATGAAAATAAAAAACAGTTTTTTAAATCCATCGTTGACTATCGACCTTTGGCAACTTTTCTTTTGAGTTTCCAATATTCAATGCAAATCCGTGTGTTTCCATATTTCTTCTTAACTAGTGCGACATGACTTGCATAGTCGGAGCAACTTTGTCGTATAATTCTTTGAGCTAGCCATTCTTCAATTTGCCGGTCAACTTCTCTATTTTTAGTAAAGGATCAACTTCCCAGTTTATGGTTTATCAGTATTTCATTTTCGAGAATGATCTCCGTGTGAATGTAGTGGCATTTTGTCTCGGAGGGTTGTCCTCGATCAATTTTCAAATCTCGCGATATTCGAATTGTTCTCCAGCTAGGTTCTCTTCGATCGCTTTGGTAAACAAATTATTTTTCTTCGCGATCCTTGTTGCTTGGGTTTTCGGCATTTTGAGCTATTTTCATCGGAGTCATCTTAATTTCATAGTGAACAGAACATTTCGCAAAACCGGGTTTTCAATTAACGACTTGAATAACATTACATCATCCGATATCATCTGGACGTCAGTATAATATTGTGATCGTCAATAGTCATTTTAGCTGAGAATTTCCACAACGCTTCTATCTGGTTCTTGCCTATACCGGTTAGATTTGTAACAACTTTATCAAGCTTCGGAATTCCTATACGTATTGCTGTGTTTCCGAGGGTACAATAATAATAAAAAAAAAAATTAAATTGAGAAAAAATAATATTTTAGTTTATAATTTATTGCTAAATTAATACTTTAAGCGAATATGATTTTTATTTACGGAGAACATTAGTTTTAATTTCGTGTACATTTCGTTTACATGTCATGGGGGAAATGGCAATGAGTTGAGTAGGGAAAAGTAAGTGGGGTTAGAGAAGTGGGAAACGATAACAATATATAAACGACTGCGGACGAGAAATTAGGACAGTTCCACGACAGTTCCTGAAGAGTTCCCGGGCAAGACAGAAGAAGGAAGCAGCCGGAGAACCACGGAGCCAGAGTCCAACAACAGGACAGGTATGCAGAAACTTAATTCATAATTAATTTGTAACCAGGTATATGTTCAGGGAAAAATAATTAACACTTATATTTATTAAAGGTGTATATGTAGCGTATAAAAATCTAACTTTATTAAATGTTTTAACACTTGTGTACGTGTTAATAGTATTATTATTATAAAGGTTTGATTAATGTAGATTAAGATTAATGCTCGTGTAAGCGTCAATAGGAAATAAAGCAAATAACAATTAAGAAACATTTCATTTAATGCTTATATACGCTTTAAATGGATAGAAATTTAAGACCGATGCTTATGTAAGCGTCGATAGGCAATTAAGAAAAATAACAATTAAGAAACATTTCATTTAATGCTTATGCACGCTTTAAATGGATAGAAATTTAGGACCGATGCTTATGTAAGCGTCGATAGGCAACTAAGAAAAATAAAATTTAAGAAACATTTCATTTAATGCTTATGCACGCTTTAAATGGATAGAAATTTAAGACCGATGCTTATGTAAGCGTCGATAGGCAATTAAGAAAAATAACAATTAAGAAACATTTCATTTAATGCTTATGTACGCTTTAAATGAATAGAAAATTAAGATTAATGCTTATGTACGCATCAACAAATAGGAAATTAAGCAAGTAACATTTTAAGAAAAATTCCATTTAATGCTTGTGTACGCATCAAATGGACAGAAAAGTATTAGTTAACATTTAATAACCACGAGCGCATCAAGGAAAAGACCGCGCTTTTATTTTCTTAATAGGCTCGACGATCGGACGCTCGGCATCGACGACACGACGGGCGAAACTGTTTGGCAGCGACGAAGGCCACGCCAGGGGACCGAGTCAAGACCGAAGTACCGAATTGTATTAATTAAAATACGCAATTTTTTGTTAATTTCAGAAAATAAATGTTAGGTAAAGAATTTAGAAAACTTTTTATTTCAACGTGTCCACCCGATATCTGTTCTCTACAATAAATAAATATGTCTATGTAGCACGGTAAAATATAAAAAAATTTAAGTTTTACAAATGTTACGCCCTATTGTAATTAAAAATAGCATGCGGCATTACATAGCATATTTTAAATGGCGCCCAACAACGTGTGGCTCGTTAACGTTAATTCAGAAAATAACTAAATTCATATAATTATTTACATATCGCCCAACAACGTGTAGCTCGACAACGTTAAATTTAAATTTTGTAATTTGTCAAATAGAAAAATAAGATAAGTTAATTTCTGAATGTACATCGCCCGAGTCGTGTAAAGTGTGTGTAAACGTTTTTGTGCATAGTAAATTTTGTAAACAAGTAAAAACAATACGCAACTGAATCGATATTTAAATTTGAGTTTGTTTACGCGTTACACATTCATGTTAGGGATTTAGATAAGAAAAAGGACCTGTACCCGAGAAAAAAAAAGGTGTTGTTATTAATAAATTTTTAACAAAGAGAACAGATTTTGGACACGGCGAAATAACGGTTATTTGTGAATTTAAACGAGATTAGAAATATACTTATTATTGGTAAATTATAATAATACGGACATATTAGAAATTAATTAATTATGGCAGAACAAGCGCAGGGACGGAAAAAGGCGATATCGGAAGGGGCAACAGAAGAGCCGGTGACTTTAGAGAAACTGTATACATTTATGCAACAACGAGAAAAAAATATAACTGAACAATTCGAGCAACAAAGGGGAGAAATTAGCGCATTAAGAAACCAATTAGACTGCATAAAGGAAGAAATACAGTCACAAACAAATACAAGATTAGACCTCATAGAAGAGCAGTTAGAAGATGTCGCGTTAAAATATAACCGAATTGAAAGGTCTCAGAAAAAGACGAAAGAAAGGATTGACCAGATGAAATGTGAGGAGGAGAAAACCACCAAGGTGATAGACAGAAATTATAGACACATCGCAAAACTTTATGAAAAAATTGAAGAAAAGGAAAAAGAGACGCGAAATGTGATTAGCGGTATCTCTGAAGAAATACATACCAGATGTACCAATACTGAGAGAGAAATAAATGCTAGATGCATAGAAATAGAACGGAAAATAAATACGAACCTACAGGGCAATATACCTAGTGTTTCACAGGTCACGGTGACCACAGAAAATTTACCGAAATTCTACGGAGATGGGGGGATAAACCCAATGACATTTTTAAAAACGATAAAGGGGGCAATAGACCTTATATCCGATGAGAGACGGAAACTACAGATAGTCAGAGGATGTCTAAAGGAAAATGCACAAACATGGTATGACATGTGCGAAGACGAGATTGGGGATTTTGATGAATTCGAAAATTTGTTTACGAGACAATACTGGGGACAAACACAACAACAAAATATTAGACGCGATCTGATTATGGAAAAATACAGACCCGGATACAGGTTGAACAGAGAAAATTATGTAATAAAAAAGTATTCGATTTTAAAGCATTTAACACCACGAATGGTAGAAGCAGATGTGGTTCTACAATTAGCTAGGCACTTTGAAACGAACGTGGAAGAGGCCGTCGCACTACAAGGCATAAGTACCATTGCAGGTCTCATCGAATTATTGCGAAGACTCGACTCCATTAATTTCGGACAACAAAACTTGCAAGCTCATAACCCAAACCAATATAACCGGAAGGAACAATGTAACGGGAGAAATAATGTAAACTATAGGCGAGACGATAACAGAAATGGGGAAGGAAATAAATTCGAAAATGGTAACCAGAAAAAAAATATTAACTACATTGAGCAAAGAAAGGGACAACAAAATAGAAACTCGGCAAATTACGACGAGATAAAAGTCGATATGCACCAACCGACGACGGATTTTTAGAGAAATCAACCATTAGGAGCGCCAACGAAATCTGCACGGAAAACCGAAAAAGAATAAAAACAACAATAAAAGGACTACCACATATAAAAATGCAGATTCACGATAAAGAAATATTGGCACTAATAGATACAGGAGCGGAAATATCATTATTAAATAAAAACTTCGTAGAAAAGGCAATTAAAAACAAATCAGGGAAATTAATCCCAATAAAGAAAATCAACGTTACAACAGCAACAGGGAAACAGATGGCTATGATAAATAAAATGTACATATCAGAGGTAAAAATTGGAACAAAGATTTATGAAGGGAGATTTATGGTTATTTCAGGAATGGAAAGGGTTTGTATCTTAGGAGTAGATATGTTGGACGAGCTGGGCATGGTGATTAACGTGGAAAAAGAAACAGTAGAGATAGGGGAAGAGGAAATTCCGTGGGAAAATTCAGAAGAAGAAGTAGAAGAAGAGGAAGAGAAATTAATAAATATTGTTTATATAGAAAATATAGAAGAAGAAGAGGAAGAAAAATTGATAAATATTGAAAATGTAGAAAATAGAGAGGAAACAGAAGAGGAAGAGATAGGCTGCGGGCCAGAGTTTAAGGAATTTATATTAGAGAAGATGAAGAATTTTCCACGAGTAATAGATGACACCCCATGCACCGCCGTCGGATATGAGGCGGACGAATCGGAACCTATATCCACCAGAAATTACCCTATTCCACAAAAATACCACGAGGAAATAAAAAACTCAAAAATGCTAAAGCAAGGAATAATCGAGAAAACGAGGATATACTTCATAAACCCAATTGTTGTAAAGAAAAAAAATCAAACTATTAAATTATGTTCGGATGCCCGAAAATTAAACGCAGAAAAGAAGCCGCAATATGGCTATGCAAAGCTCTTTACGAAGTTGGAGCTGAAAAGCTCATTTTGGTTGATTCCACTACAAGAAAAATATCGGAACACGGGATGCATGTTAAATGGTCATGTATACCAATTTAAGGTTGTACCGTTTCTTCTAACTAGTTCGTCAGCCGCTTTAGTCCTGGTGATGCAGGCGATACTAGACATATCAAAATATAGTATGACGGAAACAATACTGATTAGACCCTGGGATCCAGGAGGGGATGAAATAGAAAACGTAATGGAAAAGATAAAACGATGTAGGAAAAGATTGAAATAAAAGGACTGAAAAGTAAGGGAAAAATAAAATAGAAAAATATGAAAAGGACGATTTTCCAGGAAGAGGATCTCGTCAGTGTAAAAAGATACCGACTCGCAATGACAAAGATAGATTTGCCATATGAGTTAGAAAGCATTGATGGCTTCATCAGAAAGGGCCGTTATCATATTAATATGCTTCATCCATACCAAGGTGAATAAAGAAAAGCAGAAAACAACTATATGCGGAAACCAGCGAAGAAATTTTCAGGTTTGTTTAGGAAACAAACAAGAAAATATCTTCGGGGATATGCTGTGTTTCCGAGGGTACAATAATAATAAAAAAAAATTAAATTGAGAAAAAATAATATTTTAGTTTATAATTTATTGCTAAATTAATACTTTAAGCGAATATGATTTTTATTTACGGAGAACATTAGTTTTAATTTCGTGTACATTTCGTTTACATGTCATGGGGGAAATGGCAATGAGTTGAGTAGGGAAAAGTAAGTGGGGTTAGAGAAGTGGGAAACGATAACAATATATAAACGACTGCGGACGAGAAATTAGGACAGTTCCTGAAGAGTTCCCGGGCAAGACAGATGAAGGAAGCAGCCGGAGAACCACAGAGCCAGAGTCCAACAACAGGACAGGTATGCAGAAACTTAATTCATAATTAATTTGTAACCAGGTATATGTTCAGGGAAAAATAATTAACACTTATATTTATTAAAGGTGTATATGTAGCGTATAAAAATCTAACTTTATTAAATGTTTTAACACTTGTGTACGTGTTAATAGTATTATTATTATAAAGGTTTGATTAATGTAGATTAAGATTGATGCTCGTGTAAGCGTCAATAGGAAATAAAGCAAATAACAATTAAGAAACATTTCATTTAATGCTTATGTACGCTTTAAATGGATAGAAATTTAAGACCGATGCTTATGTAAGCGTCGATAGGCAATTAAGAAAAATAACAATTAAGAAACATTTCATTTAATGCTTATGCACGCTTTAAATGGATAGAAATTTAAGACCGATGCTTATGTAAGCGTCGATAGGCAACTAAGAAAAATAACATTTAAGAAACATTTCATTTAATGCTTATGCACGCTTTAAATGGATAGAAATTTAAGACCGATGCTTATGTAAGCGTCGATAGGCAACTAAGAAAAATAACATTTAAGAAACATTTCATTTAATGCTTATGTACGCTTTAAATGAATAGAAAATTAAGATTAATGCTTATGTACGCATCAACAAATAGGAAATTAAGCAAGTAACATTTTAAGAAAAATTCCATTTAATGCTTGTGTACGCATCAAATGGACAGAAAAGTATTAGTTAACATTTAATAACCACGAGCGCATCAAGGAAAAGACCGCGCTTTTATTTTCTTAATAGGCTCGACGATCGGACGCTCGGCATCGACGACACGACGGGCGAAACTGTTTGGCAGCGACGAAGGCCACGCCAGGGGACCGAGTCAAGACCGAAGTACCGAATTGTATTAATTAAAATACGCAATTTTTTGTTAATTTCAGAAAATAAATGTTAGGTAAAGAATTTAGAAAACTTTTTATTTCAACGTGTCCACCCGATAAACGTTGACGTAAGTAAACAACTGTATATGTAATAGTCAATGGAATGCATTTGCGATGAAAATACACAACCATTAGATAGATGTTGTAACATAATTTGCTCTTTACTGAATATCAATTTTCTTTGTTGTGCATTTTTAAATTTATACTACGCTCGAAATTAAGTGTTTAAACGTACGGATAAAAGCAAGTAAGTGAGTATACAACAAATTAAAAAGTCCTCGATAAGTTGCCTACTAGAATATGTGAATAGTGGAACGTATTTTGGTTCTTTGTACGCAAACGGTATCTTTGATGAAAGTGCTCCGCTTGGTTTATTTATAGACTGGATAATCCCGGGCAAGTTTGAAGTAATACTGGAATGGAATTTCCATTTTAGCTCAAACTGCATTCAAGTTATGAAAATATTCGTTTCCGGAGATTTAATTAATAGGCGCTATTTGACTATTAGTAATAAATTCTGGACGACTTGAAAGTTTTGACGGTAGGTCTGTACACAAATGTCGAGGACCAAGTTACAAAGGATCAGTTAGCATAATACTTATTATTAATTAGCAATGGCTTGCTAGTTTGCAATTTATAATTTAACAATTTTCAAGAAGCGAATTTGAATAATTTACCTCTGCTTATCAACCATAGCGATTTATTATCAGTTTAGGTTAGCATTTCTTGACGTGTTGACTTGTTGACAAATATGCCAGCTCTGGTCTCGTAGATAATATTTGTCAAACATTTTTTTGCTACCATTTCATTTCTAATCATATTCTCTGAAATATATCACGAGCCACTCAATGGCATTCAACACAACACAAATGTCACCATAACGGGACTCTCACATAACACAATAGGATAGGTAGCATATAATACATAAATGAGAAACAGGCAACTGTATCTTACCAACACTCCTGCTGCCTAAGGTTTGTATCGATATTTGACACAACTCACACACACAAAGTTACACTCAATACATAATACTAATAATGCACCATTTCGCACGTCTCTGCACACATTTGCATGATGCATATTGGGTCCAAATATAAGTTCTGTTAAAGACTGCTGGATATATCCCAACCGTTCTCTCTTATTTTACGTTATAGTTCGGACAATATGTATGTATGGCCATTCGTATGTATTTTAGGGAATATTAATAAAAGTACCTGTAATGTATTTAACTACATAATTACTATCGAAGTCCATTGTATGTCACGGACTTGTTTACCTACAATTTAACAATAAAAAACAAAGATGCTTGATTTGAATATGACACCCTCAGCTGGTGTAAATTTAAATTTAAATGAATCAGGCAATGAATGCTATCATCCAACATCCTAAGCGTTTGCACATTATGCACCAACCATAAAATCAAGTCGCATACTTGTGGACTCGCGTTTGAGTCTTCCGGACGTCTGACACCGAAAGAAGTTTCGCGTCTCAAATTAGTAGAAGAATATAAACTTTCATACAAATATAAAATGTTAATACTGCTATTAAAGGAATATTTAATAAAATATTACTCTTTATTTTCTTAAATAATCTTAATCTTAAAATACATATTGTTTCATCGTGTCTTAAAGAGCTTAAATGCCCGAAGTTGCTAAACAATTATGGTAACTCTATAACGTAACAATAACATTTGTCTTTCGTAAAATAAATTTAAACTACAGGTTAACAAATAAAATTTACATGCAAACACAAACACTTCAACTCCTTAACAACAATTGAAGCTCGTACATACATCCAAACACAGTCATAAAATGTCGAAGCAAATCAGCCGGTATTTGTAACTAAGTTCCTTCCAAAGTTCCAAATGTATCTAGATACAATAGTTTCACTGTCGTGGAAAGAAAACACAAATAAAATACTTATAATAATAACACAAAAGTTTTGGTTCCAAAATTTTAATGTAGACACTACATATGTTTCACCACACTGTGGCTTCATCAGGTGATGACAAAATACAAAAAACAAATTACAAAATATGACTTATATACTAATACAGAGTTCGAAAGTACTAAGAGGGGGGTTGTTGTGTATCGATACCGTTTTTAATTTTAAATTTAGTAGGGGGGAGTTATTTACATCTACTTGATCGTTCAAAATTATACCTAGTTTATTGAATTTGTTAATTTCTAGGCTTTCTAATAAATTAAGCTTTTGCTCTTATTTTGTAGATGTAAAATTTCGAATTTATTGTTAAAACTATGATTTGATTCTAAGCAATGGTTGGAAAAGGTAGAGTCCGTTTTTTTGGCGCTGTAGCTTCTTTGATGTTCTTTAATTCTTGTTTCGAACGACCTCCCCGTCTGTCCTATGTAGACTTTTTTACAATCTTCACACGTTAGCTTGTACACACCGACTTTTTGTCCGTTTAACTTTGTGATTTTTAATCGAATTTTGTATGGTGTTGTTTGTTTTAAATGCGATCGTTTGGTTAATAGACTTCTTAATGATAGTTCCTATTTTATCTGAAATGTTCCCAATGTATGTGATAAGGTTGTAATTGTTAGGAGTTTTTGATTGTGTTCTCGGATAGATTAAAGACAGTATTTTTGACTTTTGTTTTTTGGTGAGAATGTTATTCACCATGTCTATCGAATAACCATTGTTTAATGCTATTGTGAAAATTCTGTTCTTTTCTAATTCAAAGTTATTTTTGCTCATTGGAATATTAATCAGTCTATGGATCATAGATTCATAAGCTGATAATTTGTGTTATGGGGTGGAAAGAACTTGCATGTATTGTCGTGTCTGTGTGTGTAGGTTTGTGAAAAATTGAGAATCCGTGTTTATTATTATTGTTATGTGATATAGTTAAATCTAGGAAATTAATGGTTTTGTTTACTTCGATTTCCATAGTAAATATTATGTTGGGGTGAATCGTATTGATATAATTGTGAAGAGATTTCAATTGTCTCTCGGTACCTTTGAAGCAAACCAATATATCATCGACATACCTGAACCAGTAAACGCAGTGTTTAAATAATGGGTGTGCACTAATGGTGTTTTCTAAATTATCCATGAATATTTCTAATAAGAGCGGGCTTAAGGGGTTTCCCATTGATCATCCCTTAGTTTGTTCGTAATATTCCGACTGAAATTGACAATAGTTTTGTTCCAAGCATGTTTCTAAACAATTTAAAAGTTCGGTTTTTAAGATGGGGTTCGTATTCTTTTTCTCGAGTTTTAAGGTAATTAGGTCTATTACCTCCTTGGGGGGTATACTCGGGAACAGATTTGTGACATCGAATGAAATAAGTTTACAGTTGTTGGGTATTTCCAAAGTTGAGATTTTGTTAATTAATTCGAAAGAATTTTGAATGGCAAATTTTGATTTGAATTTAGTATGTTCATGTATAAAAGTAATTATGTGTTTTGAAAGATGGGCATTTACGTACGAAACTACGGGACGTATAGGTAATTTTTTCTTTGTGTGGTTTAATTAATCCGTAAAATTTAGGTGGCTGTGGATTCATATTCGTTAGTTTAAACAACTCTGATTTATTAAATAAGCCTTCAGACTTGTTTATGGTTTGTTTGATTTGTTTCTGAAATTTTGTCGTGGGGTCGGATTTTAATTTAACAAACGAGTTGTCTAGGTGTTTTTCATTAATATTTGGTTTTAAGTTAAAGTTGAACCCTTTGGATAATAGGTTAATTTGTTTGTGGGCAAATTCTACATCGGTAAGGTTTTTGAAACGATCATGGAAATTGAAAGAGTTGTTGTTAATCGAAGGTTTGTGGGTGACATTAAGTTTTTTACTTAAAAGTAATTTGTTCAATTTGCTTCTTTGGGTTAAGTATTTTTTGTGTACGTATAGATTTAATTCTATCATGGATATTATCGTACAAGAAGTCGAACTCTATGTTACTAAGTTTAAACGTTAGTTGAGAATGTAGTACAAATAAACAAATAAAATAATTCAAAGCTTTATTTTCAAATACGAATGCAAGTAATACAAATCGTTCTAAAATAACAGTGGGTTCAAGGCAATACTACTCGACAATTCGTACTAAACTGTTATACAAATAAGTTTCGATTATTATTATTATAGTCTTCGGTATCGATGTTGAGTACTGAATCCATTATTGCCAAAGCCGCCCGGCTTATTTAAACCCGACGCTATTTCACAAGTGCCGAATAGCTTTTGTTTGTTTGAACGGACATAAGTTGCCATGCACGTCCCACAGGTGATGATTTGTCATAAAATAGTTGCTAGGGCGGTGGTGATTTGTCGTAAATAGTTGCTAGGGCGATTTTCGCGCACTTTCATCGACACCGAAGTCGACATCAAGTCGCCCACGTGCTGTGACTCATATTTTGGAGCCATGGTCGCGGTTTTCGCGACGTTTTCGTAAATTTGAACATACTTTACGATTTAAATTAAATAAATCCGGTAAAACACTTATATCGAGTTACAATTACAATTTCATTGATCCAATTTATATTTATACATTCTACATAACTTATCTAATTAAATTATACGACAAACATCAGAGTCATTATTCCAAGTCACATTACGATGCTGAATCTCTCTACGCGGCTCGGTTCAAAAGTTTTACTCTCGTCTCGGCGTCGCATTTCGTTGGTGTTAAATCT
This sequence comes from Geotrupes spiniger, assembly GCA_959613385.1. Taxonomy (NCBI): domain Eukaryota; kingdom Metazoa; phylum Arthropoda; class Insecta; order Coleoptera; family Geotrupidae; genus Geotrupes; species Geotrupes spiniger. The sequence continues at coordinate 1,809,174 of OY390738.1, forward strand.
GTTATTATTCTTAACGCTTTTGTTGTTAATTTATGACCTTTACAATATATACATAGATAATATTGTTTCTGGGTTATTGTTAACCCAGAAACAATATTGTCCAGCGATCCACCAGTTAGTCTTCATGGACTTGTTTTAATTAATGCTCACAACACCATTTTGGTGTAAGATCAGTCCATCTATCACGTAAATTTTATATTTTTCTATCAAATTTGACATGATACATTTTCAATTAGAATTTTTGAACTTAATTGTAGCAACGCTTTTATATGTTGACACAGAAACAAGACAGTCGTTTTTGTCAGTGGTTCGTTACGAGTGATTGGCTCGCGCCAAGGAGTATTGATGGGCCCTACATGTAAAGGTATTTACAACAACTAAGGTTCTTGGTGATCGCTACTGACGAAAGGTAGTAACCCAGAAACAATATTGTCTGGCGATCCACCACTTAGTCTTCAAGGACCTGTTTAAATAATGTTTACAACACCATTTTGGTGTAAGATTGGTCTATCTATCATGTAAATTATATATAATAATAATAATGCCTTTATTGTACAATCGCCTTAATAACAACAAGAACAACAAATGAAAACTTACAATTAACAGATTGTGTACAATCACAGGGTGAGATTCAGATGGAATCTGCTTTATCTAACCTTGAATTACAATTTCAAATTAAATTTCAATAGCTGGAGCTCTCATAAAAATCAAAATAGCAAAAAAATATCATTATACAATTTAATACAATATAGTTCACAAAACTGCATTGCAACGAATGTTGATACCGCAATATTCGACAACATTTCATCAAGTATAACCAAAATATTCGACTGAGATCTTGAAATTGACAATTTTTACATTTGCTGAAAACAATATGATAAAGGAACCAACGTAATTGAGTTCGATAAAATTCCATTTCTTTATTTGTACATTGTGCTCCCTGAATTGAATAGAAAATGAGATGAATTATTCGGTCGGTAATGAAAACGGAATTACTTCAATCAGCGTAACCTCATGCAAACTAATGAGATGAATGTACCTGTAGAAAAAATTATTAATTATTCGCATTAATCGAAAATTGATAATAATCCAAATTATTGGCTACCTTAAAAACTTTACCAATTAAAATGCTTTTAATAATAGTTGGTGAGAAACATATTTTGTGGTGTTTCAATAAGGAATACAAGTAATAGAATAACAGAATCTGAAATTAAACGAATAAGTTTAATTGAACTTTGAGAACGCAAGTTAAATAAAGTCGCGAAAAATTACGGGAATCAACTTGAGAATGGATTATATCGTGTAATTAATTAATTATTAAAAAATTATGAAATTTATTTATATCGTGTAAAAGATCTTGAGGTTTTTTGATCACTTCATGCAAGAAAAATATTAAACACTAGATTGCGGAATAATGAAAAAAAATTATGAAGTGATATACAATTTTGGAAAGGAAAACTCCGACGAATCTTCGAATATACTTACCTGATAAACACGTTGGTTAAAGGACCATGAATATTGTATATATAGAGATAACGTATGCGTCAGACATTAAAGTGGGTATCGGAGGAAGTGCGAGGTTAGGACCTATGTTTAACTATTAATAAAGAAGAGTTAGTTGAAACTACGAATTTCAATGTCACCAAGATGTTAAAATTGTAGGCAGTCTAAGTGAGATAATGAACTTAATGTTTGCAATGAATAAATCATTAATTACAAATTAAACGAGTGCAATGAAGACTTATGGGATCAAAAATCTAAATTACACAACATGCATTGTTTGTTTGAAGACATTTTGAAATATACAACAATGTATAGATTAATCGAATGTGGATGCGGAAAACCAGAAAACTGGTACACAAGAAAAGATGTCCATTGCTTGGCATTTCTACTACACTGCTGAGAACAGCATGCGACACCAAATTTTGTCAAGTTACAACACCCTTACGACGATATGGAAGGTCAGGGAGTAATGGTCAAGGATGTTGTGAAGGATCTGGGGTGACGGTTGATTCATTCCCCACTCACATTCTCTCAACATATTGCCAATTTATGCATGGTATCGTCTAAGTGACTGAAATTTGTAATGCGTGTATACAAACACTACAATAATGCATTATTATTGAAAACGTTATATTGTTCGTTCGTTCTAAGCAAACTAGAATACGCCTCAATAGTTTGGTCACCCACTTATACTTCATATCAGCTTTCCATTGAACGAATTCAACGACGGTTCCTGAAGTGTTTATCATTTCGACTCGACGGCTTGTATCCTGATAGACATATGGACTATGAGATACTGTTGACTAGGCCCAATGTAAAATCTCTCGCTGTTCGTAGAGAGAATCATGGCATGAGATTTCTCTAGAAACATGTTAACGATAAAAATGATTGTCCGCAGCTGCTATCGAGGTTAAAGTTTCACGTGCATTGCAGTGGTTTCCGTTTCTCACCAACGTTCAGTTTACCAACATCGAGGACCAATGACCTGTGGAACGCTCCATTGATGCGAATGTGTAGTTGTGCGGATTCACATTGCAAGGATATATTTTTTAATCCACTGTAAATATATGTACCTTGATTATATCATGTATTTTGTTTATTTGTATGCATGTTTTACATTATTTCCATATTATTTTATGCTGTTATTGGTTTTACTGTTGGGCAATAAATACATATTATTATTATTATTATTATTACCATATCAGGGCCACAACTGTTAAGAGAATCACTCGCCGAGCGGGAGAATGGGAAAGAGTGCGCAAAAATTCCTCGAACTCAACTTAATATTTAACGAATTTTATCACCTACATTGGGAACTAGGTCGACTACTTCCTCAAGGTATATGTAAAACAGTGGACCGTATTAGTTACCAAGACGCAGAACATCGCCTCAACAACACTACTAGGAAGCAAACCAAGAAGTTTGAGAAGCTACATTAACGGAAGGCCGAAGCACTTCTAGGAACGCTAAGAAAACTCTCGGGAACCTCACCAACCAAACGTTATCTTACGAACAAACCAGTGTACAATCGAAAGGACTAAATTTCACTATTGCACCAAGCATGATAACGGACGAAGTGGAATGTGCGATACGGACTCTCCCAGCAGAACAAATAAGACACGAGACGTGCAAAATATTCAACCACCAACAAAAAATTTCTACAGAAGAGGACGCATTGAAAGATATTCGTGAAAACAAAGATATCATCATTCTACTTTCCGATAAGGGAAACGCAACAGTAGTGATGACCAGAATGGACTACAATGAGACGATCAGGACGTTGTTGGACCCGAAACACTACAAGAAATTAAGCAGAGACACAACAGCTGCTAAGATCAAACGTCAAACCAGGAAAACAGTCAGGTAATCATACCGAAGGAAGATACACTAAACTAAAAACCCTCTATGGCCGATTGTGAGCATCTATCAATCTCCAACTAACGCACTAGCTAGATATGTTGCTAAAAAAATAAAGTAAAAGAAGAAGGATGGCCCAGAACAGAAACCAGCACGATACACACACCTGCCATATATTTGGTTGGAGTTACGGGCAGGTTGGGAAACCCCTAGGGAAGAAGAACATTAACATCAGCTTCAGCGCGGTGAAGAAAATAAAGTGGTATATTCGACAAACCGGACAGAGTATACAGTGCAGTCATGGAGCATTGCAGAAATGCCGAACAAGGAAATACGGCAAAATCCGCAGTAGCTGAACATTACCATACGGGAATCAGTCACATAATCGCCTACTACGACGTAAATATACTTACCAGAAACAGTCACTACTGCCCACGGATAGTGACAGAATACTTGGAAAGAAGAACCCAAATAATTTCAACCAAGAAGATGGATAGTGACTGAGTAAGGTTTGGAAATTGGTGCTAAAAAAACAAAGTCACAGTAAGGACCATCGGTCCCCGGTCCTTGGCAGGGAAACCGCCGATTCCCTGACAAAGAGCGGGGCTAACCGAGAATTTATTTTAGCTGGATTGAGTACAAGACACTGGAATACTGGCAGGAGTGAGATATTCCAAGATAGTACTAAAGGGCCCATCTACTGCACGTACCAAGATACTGTTAGGCTTGGGTAGGAAAGTCCTGTGAACTCTGACAGCCCTGGCTACTGGGCATTATATGCATAGGCTGGCAGTGGCTGAGGCCACTGAGTGCAGACTATGCTGTGAAACTGAAGAAACAACAAAGCACGTTATGTGTGCCTGCCCCACCGGGGACAAAATCAGGTTCACAGTCTTTGGTAAGACAAAACTGGAGCTGGGAGAACTGGACATAATCTCACCCACTAAAATCCTCCTTTATTTAAAGAGAATGGGAATGGAGGGTGAACTAAGAGTAGTTGTGAGCCACAATAGACCCATGCGGCCGCAGTAGAGGGGCGATAAACAACTCATTGTAACTAAACTAAAGGACCATCAAATACGCAGCCAGGACCATCAAGGACGAATCCACCTTCGGATAGAATTCACCGGACGATAGCGGATACGGGTCAACGGAACAGATGGTACTCATCAATGAAGCGAAGCAGTATATAACACGAGAAGCAAAATATATCAAAATCAGTCTCTAGGAAACTTCTGACAGTCTGACCAGCGAAACATCAAGTTTATTTCAACAAGCACGGTGACCTAGAAAATAAGTTGCAGATTGTAGTTGTATAGATTGTAGTTGCAATATAATTTAACCTTCTGAAAACAAAATTGACACCACGTTCAACCTGTGGTAATTTTGTGTAAAAACTCAGAAAGTATTTGACTTTGGGTTTGCAAGCTCCCAATATTTTTGACCTTAGCTAATTGTATATATTGTACCCATAATCCATAAAAATATCAACTATTATTATAATAATATGGAAATTATTTGTTTTTCGCATAGTATAAATTGTTCTAGAAAGAATTTTAAGTTTCGAATGAAATGTTTATGTTGCAATTAACAAATTGCAATTTGTACAAATGTGAATGCACTTACAAGAGTATGAAGGACATCATTGTATCTATCGTTGACGTGGATTCGGTTTTAGATCAGTAGATTGTCAGGCCGCTATCACCATTAGTTTATATAGAGCGAGTCCGTAAACAGGGCAGGAACGCTCATATAACTTGAATATTAATTATTATATAATTTACTTATGAGCACAAATTATCAAATTAATAAAATAATTTATTGAAATTTACTATATGTTAAACTTTGGTCCCAACCTTGAGGCACGTTTTTGCTAAAATCATTCGTAGCGATGTTTATTAATGCAACGCAAGTTGCAAATGGAAAATTTTTGACATTTGAATTATCGCATAATTTAAAAAAATCAAATCAAAATGTAATCAAATGTTTTAGCTTTCGTCATGCACTTTTACAGTAAACATGGCGTGTGTGGTATTTGTGTGTCAACATCATTGATGCAATTGCACCTGAAGGGCGCCATTGTAATGCAAATGTAATGTAAACTGTTTGCCTAAGGACGCCAATGGAAAAGTTGCAAGTTGAGGTTATCTGGTGAGAATTACTATTTGCTTTGGGGGATTTATTTATACCACCACAACAATGAAAATAAATTTTAAACAAATGACGTGCTAATTTTAAATTAGATATAATTATAGTACGCGTCAAAAACAGAATTGAAAGTTTAAAACAAACTCAAAAGAAAACAATTATAATGAAGTTAAGTATTATCCAAAGTAAAATTAGTTAGTTCAAAATTTGTTAAATTGTTCGGTTATGGTTTTCAAGGTTATTATTGGACAATGTGTTATTTTGCGTGAATACCTATAAATATGCACTTATCGGCAATAAACAACCACTTAATAAATAATCGTAATTAAAATTTAAAAAATATATTTGATTTTCCGATATTCATGTTAATAACTTTTCGTTCCACAAATGTGTGTACAACCTGTTTGATTAGCTATTTGTACAATAATTTTTTCGATAAGTATATTTTTTTGTATTTCCACCCTTCTTTCTGAATCCGATGTATTGTAACATTCTTTATAATTTTCTTTATATTCTTACATTCTTTATAATACATACATAGATACAATATAATACATTCTTTATAATAGATATAACGGAAAGAATAGAGAAAAGTAACAAATTATACTATGCAATAAATAAGACGTTCATAAATAAAAGAGAAGTGACACAGAAAACAAAAATGAGTGTATATAAAATGATTTTCATACCAATATTGACGTACGGATGTGAGTCTTGGGTCTTGTCGACAAGAATGGAAGCAAGATTAGAGGCAACAGAAATGAAGTATCTTAGACGAGTTAAAGGTGTCACATTAAGAGATACAATACGAAGCAGCCAAATAAGAGAAGAATTGGAGATTGAACCGTTGAGAGAATTTATAGAAAGACAACAGTTGAGTTGGTGTGGTCACCTACAAAGAATGGATAGTGGAAGAATAGCGAAGCAAGTATGGGAAGCAAGAGTATTAGGAAGGAGAGGAAGAGGGAGACCGCACGAGACATGGGATAAAGGGATAATAAAAACATTAATAAAAAGGGAAAAAACGTGGAGAGAGGCGAAGGAAATGGCAAAGGATAAAAAAGTGTGGTGCAAATTTGTGCATGGAATAAACATTTAGTTTAGATTAAGAACATTTATTTTATTGTAATATTTTATTGTATTATATGAACCCCTACACCAAATTGGTCGATGGGAATTGATTATATTTATATATATATATATATATATATATATATATATATATATATATATATATATATATGAGGGTGTAAACTATCCGTGAAAACTATCGCAATTGGTGTCATAGGAAAAGAAATCTTCAGTCTTCTTCTGTGATTCGGAATGGAAGGCTCATTTCTTGCTGGCCAAGTTTCACGTTCAATTAGTGACGAAGGCAGCAAACAATGCTTATTTTTGTGCCAATAATTTATTTCTTGCTGAAAATGGGTTGAGGTGGAACGTGGAACCCATATCAATAAAACGGACTCTTAATATTTCTGGAAACAAATTGGCTTGTAAAAAACATGTCTGGGACACAGACGAAGGTGTACTTCTTTGGGACTGGTATTGCTAATTAAGGTTTTTAATTAAGGTACAGAGCAACAATAACAAAATACGTTTATGCTTAGGAACTACTTGCTTCCAAACTTCTGATTCCCCAAGCAGTTCAACGTAGTTCACCTTGACATATTTATACAATTGGTTCTCCTCTACTTTCCACGCTGGGTATTGTAACGGGTTGGTTTCAACCCGATATCGCACCTTAAGATACCACCTGTCAGTAATTTCGTCTTTTCCATTTCCAGATTCCTCAATTACTTCAACCACGGGTACAGCTCTAGAAAGTGCATCCGGTACCAAATGTTCGTTTCCCTTCCTATGCATGATGTCAAAATCATACTGTTGAAGTCTTAATGTCCATCTAGCCAATCTTCCTGTCGGATCTCGTAATTTCGCAAGCCAGACAAGGGAATAATGCTCAGTGATTACCGTGAATTTTGTCCCTTCCAGATACGGACGTAAACGTTCGACGGCCCAAATCACAGCTAGACATTCTCTTTCCGTCGTCGAAAAGGTCTTCTCGTTCTTCGTCAACGACCGACTATGATAGCAGATTACTTTTTCTTCACCATCCAAGACCATACCATCCCATATCCAGATGCGTCAGTTTGAATCACAAAGGGTTGGCTAAAATCTGGGCAGGTTAAAATGGGGGTCGATATCAAGCATTCTTTCAGAATATTTAGAGCCATGGGACATGCCTCGGTCCATATAAATCTGGCTTGTTTACGAAGCAACGCGTTTATCGGAGTTATAAGAGATGAGAAATTATGAATAAAACGACGATACAACGAAGCCGTCCCGATTATTCTTCTAACTTCTGTAACTGACGTTGGAATGGGTATATTCAAGATCGCGGAGGCTTTTCCAGCATCCACACGTAGTCCAGAACTAGCGATCACGTATTCTAAATAATGTGTTAATTTCTTAAGTACTTCTCCTAGCACATCCAGGTGCTTGGCAAAATCTTGCGTCAGCACAATGACATCGTCCAAATATACGAAAACATAGGGTTTAAATTCGGGTCCAAGCACTCGGTCGATTCGCTTAAATTGGAAAGGTCCTCGTCCAGGTACGGTAAAAGCGGCGTAAGCCTTCGATTTCTCTGACAAAGGTATTTGCCAATAGGCAGATTTAATGTCCAAAGATGTCAAGTACTTGGCGTCTCTAAGGCGGTCCAAAATAGCGGAAATATAAGTGGATAAGCATCGCGCTCGGTCACTTTATTCAATTTCCTGAAATTGACGCAAAATCGAAAGGTGCCATCCATTTTCCGAACAAGCAAGATAGGCGACGACCACGGACTATGAGAAACTTCAATAATATCATCTTTCAACATTTCGTCCAGTTCAGTGTCTATGTGTTTCTGCATCGTTAGACTCACAGGATAGTAACGCTGCTTGATTGGTTGTACATCATTGTACATCCTATTTTCTCAATGAGTCAAAATATGATGTCATAACATGATCCAACCTAAGCCGCTGTTCTGGTGTCAATTCGCTTCCGGTTTGAAGACAACTTGCAATCTCTGGCTGAGTGTGCTCGGAAAAGTGCCATTCACATTGTCGTAAGTCTGGAACAATTGCCACCTTTTTCCAAAAATCTTACCTCAAAATCAACGTATGTGATAGTTCCGGAGCGACTAGCTTGTCCATGATAATCGCTCGATCCTTCAGGTGAATTGGTATTCCAACGTCCCCGAGAACTTGAATAGCCTGACCACTTGCCGTTTTGCAATCTTCCATCAGCCACCGAAAAACCCATTTTCCGCAATCGACACCAGACTTCCCTACCAATAAATGTCCTGCTGGCCCCGGAATCCAATAGTCCTAAAAATATTTGACCCAAATTCTTTACCTCCAAATATGGCTGTTCATCGCCTCGTGCACTTTGTGATATATATTCCAATATCGGTTTATTTCTGCGCTCATAAGTCACACTCCTGGTTTCGTTTACTGCATTCACATACCGGTTCGAATTACTAAAAACTTTCGAAGACATGTGACGACCTTCTAATGCCTTCGGTCGGCGTTTCCAGAATCTCTACAGTTTGGGCAATATCGACTGGTCACGTTGCTCTTCCCACATCTACAACAATTCTTCCTATACTGCCGTATAGGAAGAATTGTCTTGTCGACAATTTCAACAAACGACACCAGTCGTACACCGGTTTGCAACGACAATTCCAGAATGGAAAGCTACATTCGTCTCATCAACTTGAATTTCTTCCAAGGCATGGACCATCGGTCTTGATCTACGATAGATTAATTCCGGTGGGCGGCTTCGACCTAGAAGTTCGAACATGAACGTCTTCTAAACTTTGGCAAGCGTCGGCCAGTTCCGCCAGGGCCAGTTGATTCTGAAGATGCGGCAACAAATCCTTCTGATTATGCGCAATCTAGACTCCTCAACAGGTCTAGTTGAAAGTTTCTTAAAATAATTTTCCATGCCAGCAATATATATAGGTGTTCGCTCTTCCGGTCCTTGAGTTCGTCTTCTGATATCATTCCAAATAGCTTCTTCATATTCAGACGATAAATATGATACTCTCAAACGAGATACCAATTTATCCCGCGAAAAAGGGTGTTCTTTGTAAGCTCGATACCAAGTCAAAGCGGATCCCGTGAATAAGAAAACCACTGGGTCTTGCTAAGTCCACAAGCTTCTCGCAATTCTTCAATCCTTTCCAGGAAATTTGTAACGCTGGTCTGTCCATCGAATTGGAAATTTCACCGTAATATGACTTGAAAACTTCTAGATGGCTCGTCGCTTCCGCGTGCACCTTGGTCATACACTTCTGCTGGATGGCTCAAGTGCAACCGTTGTATTTGTTGTTGAAAAGTTTGATCTACCTTAGGCTTTTCCATTGTTGGTCCATCTGGCGATGCGTCTTCTTCGACGAAACTAATCAAATCATGCGAAAACATCTGCGTCGAGTTGGTGCCATATGCTCGAGGGGCTGGTCAATAATCCACCATGTGTCTGTTACTATCTCTATTTATCGTGATTAAATAATCGAGGGGGGGGTAAATATAAAATATTTAAAATGCCGAGGCCCCACGTTGGGCGCCAAATTGTGACGCCCTCCTATTACCCAACCTAACGTGTCACTATAAGAGGGAAAATAAGAAAAAATACGCCTGTAGACAAAGACCGTGACACATTTTAGAACTTAAAAAACCAACCTTGCGTAAAAATAAAAGAAGCATTCCAATAGAATTTAATGCATCAAGAAGTCTTAATGACTTTCTCCTTATTCTGCTTCACAAATTATTTTTCTATGATTACTTATGTGCCAAATAACTAAGTCTGTGATATTACGCAACACTATGCATCATAGTAAAGGCACCCAAAAATATAGCAAAAAGAAATCACAAATAATATTACAATACAACAAAATAATGAGGGCGTCGATCTAATGAAACAAAAAGTAGTAAGGTAGCCTGTAAAACACAATCCAAAGGCTGATTCGTGGGTCATGGTACTTTTATGACATTTGAATAAAAGTATTATGCAATAGAATACCAAGATTACATTTAGCAAGAGAATAGATATTATCTTACATACAAAAAGGAGATCAGAAATACGAACGTATTTTCTTATCGCTGTGTCTTTCTGGCCGAACCAATCGACGTTTTTCGTGTTATAAATATGTATATTGTTTTACTAAATAATAGATTTTTGATTACCCCTTTTGGCAACTTGTTTTGTGATAACAGTTATTAAATATTAAATATAAATTAGTGAATTGGTTCTGAGCTAAGGCATGTAATTACATATATTATAATACATACTTCTGACATCACATGTGAATTCGTGGCGGGTCCTTCTGTTGAAGGGTGTAAATGTTTCGTTTACCATGAAAATATTTTTCACATCGAATTACAGAAATACAGATTTAAAAAATAATTAGTATTACTCCATATTAAAAGCTTTTCGTGATATTTTTCAATTTAATATTTCATCTCGTGCTAAATAAAAATGAACGGTAATTGCGCACTAATTAAAAGCGAACGGCAACATTTTTCCAAATCATGAGAAGTACTCGACGAATCATTCAAATATTCCAGTGGAAATTGGAACTTACTGAGCTGGCCATAAAGTGCGAAAAGCACAGATTAATTACTGCGTAAGGGAGCATCTTTTACAGGCTTATGAGCTGCGCTTCGAGTTTTTGGCGAATTATCTACAAAATAGTCGATTTTAAAGCAAATAAAATTCGTTTATCTCTGGCATTTAATTAGTCTCAAGACCGAATGAATCTAATTAGTACTATTGTTTAATAAAGTTAGATACTGAATTTATTACCAGTGAAAGCAGATTACATTTGAATTCTTACGTTATGAACTACATTATTAATTCCTAAATAAAATGCGTTAAAATCGCCATGATTCATCTAATTTTAGAATTATTGATCAACACAGTTAACATTTTCCGCTGATATCTAAATACATATATGAAAAGAATTCAGAGTGATACTCAAAAATAGTAAACAATTGAATGGGGTGTTTATAGTCTAAACAGAGTTGGAGATTAATATCGCAGGGCCACTTTACTTCTAAATAGTGATTTCAGAATTGCGTACAAATCCGAGGACTGGAAAAAATTGTCTTCTCTTTTCGCAAAATTTTTGTAGATCAAGATACCAGCTGATATTGCTTGTATTTGTCCAAATGCCACGAGTTCGCACACGAGATAATATTTTACAATCAATGCATTTTGCAAGTGGCGAATTATTGGTATGTACGAAGCTGATTATGATCAGGAATAAGCGATAGGGTTAGGTCCTACTCATTCAACAGAAAACATGTGGAGAATGGCAACAGGAACAGCTTGAAATACTGCATAGACATACTGTGCATCTCAGAGACATGCAAGAATAAGAATGCCAACTGTTTAGAAGAAGTACATTTCCAAACCTTTGGGAGTAATCACAGAGGTCACAGAGGCTATATGAGTGCCGTTTGTGTTAGCATCCGCTTCCGTGGAGGTCATATCGTTAAAACTATACCTCATCACGAAGTAGTTAATAGTTCTAAGACAGTGAACATTGGTTACGCTCTGATCATTATTTTGTTGGGTCTATGTTTCGTTTATGGCACACTGATGTAAAAGAAGACCGAAATGGTAAAATGGTATAATTTCCAGTTTGTACAACGAAGACTGGCTTATCAGTTGATGTATTAGTTTGGGGTGGTATTTATATGGAACGCCGCTCTCCTTTAACATACATCAACATCACTTTAAATACTTGGTGTCACATTGATGTTATTCTTCCTCTCCTTTTAACAAAATAATTCACGACCCCCGATATGTGACATTAATTAGATGGAGAATTTTTAAAGAGAATAAGGTAAATTTACTACTTTGGCCTGCCAGATCGCCGATACATTATGTCTGGGATACAGTCGACCGAAAACTCCATCATATCTTAACCCTCCTAATATCGCACAGGAATTACATAGATAGCTTCAAATAGACTGGGATTGCATACCCTAGGATGCAATAAATCATCATATTTCCAACAAGCCTAGTAGGGAAGCGCTTTGTATCACTTGTATGAATATATTTCTTCAATAAAACGTTGTGTCTGTCCTCCTAAATTTTAGTTATTTGTTTGTGTATAAAGAATACACACAAAATGTCGGCCTACTTCTTCTATGTCGTGCTCTATTTGAAAACCAGTGTATTACTTGTTGGTCTTATTCTTATATATTGTTTTCAAGACACTTAGTATTTTGCTGTTGATTCTTTTTCTATATTTTATCCCTTGACATTTTATCGAATCTGGATCAATAAATGCCACAGTAATACATTTTTCCTCAAGTTTTGTGTTATTTGTTTGAGTGTAAATATGGCTTGGATACTTCTTAATTTCGCAAGCCCACTTTGAGATTCTGTCCAGTAGAAGACATTACAACATTTTCATATTTGTACTCAATATTCCTCTTTATTTGCAATTTTTTGTCTTGTCTTTTTTGTCAACAGGTTCGACAATATGTGGGTATTTTTCCTTCCATATCTTGTTTGAGATCGTTGTACCAAGTCTGCCCTTTTTGATCCATATTTTTAATCACCTCTCCTGTTTTGCAGATATTTTATTATCTCTTGCATTTATTTCATTATTTATTACAAGTCTTCCCTACTTGTTAATGCATCCGTGTCTTCATTTGTTGTTTCTTGCTATATTTTATTCTTCTCTTCATTTCCATTTTCCCCTTCTATTAAATCTCAAAACTGTTCTATTCAACCCTTCATTATTCTTGTCCCTTCTCCAGTTTTATCTTTGATAACATTGACGTAAGTTTTATCTATCCTCAGTGATTTCACTACCTTATAGAACCTTTATTATTACCTTTATTGTCTTGTTCCATTTCTCCGAATTCGTTCAATTTATATTTCTTTGTTTTTGTTACGTAACATTTCACCACTTTCCATTTTTTATAGCTTTTGTAATTTCCTGTTATTTTGTAACCTAAAGCAGTTTTTTTCATGCTATATATTTGCTAGTTCTTTTATCGCATCTGTCCGCCCTGCTGTTTGTTCCTCCGCGTTATTTTTCCTGTTTATTCCGGAGATTTCGTTTACTAGTGTGTCATTATCTCTTGCTCGTAAATCAAAAAGTAACTTTACTTCTGTTGAAAAATTTTATATAAAATTAGGATGATTAACTGTTTGGTAAATTATGCACCTGATACATTTGTCGGGATTCCTTGGATTATATTTAATAGAATTTTTTACTGTAAATTTACGTTACTTAGTTTAACTGAACTTTAATGCTTAATGTTCTGTTACGGTTGTGTTTTATTTAAGACATTTAGGTGCATTATTCTATAGCGAAGATTACATATTTTACGCGCATTTACTTATAATATGGATAAGAATATTTATGAAAACGTCGTAGAGGTTTATTGCTTTCCCCCATACCACACTAGCCCTAGCGGTGGGGTTGTTTACGGGAAGGACACAATTCGTCATCGTACCGTGAACATTACCAGTCTTGCTCTCACAGTGGCGTACGGCGAGTGTTTGTCGCAGTAGTTGCGTTGTTATTGGGATAGCTGTATCGTGGTCATTGGTGCGAACGATGACCAGTATTATTTGTTGGTTATTGAGGTGTATTACTAACAACTGCTTTGAGTACGTTACAGTTGCGCGAGTGATTGCCAGTGGAGTTGTGCAGACCGAATGCAGTGGCGTTGTTGTTGATGCTGTGTTGCTGTTGTTGCTGTTGCCGTTGTTGAGGTTGTTGTTGTTGTTGCTAGATGCAACTGGGTTCCAGGTGTAAAGGTTATCGACATAGCTAGCTATATACCTGTGTCATGGAATATGGAGGTAGATGCATTCCTGTCAGCGTAGCGAGGCGGGATCGCACTGGGGCACATGACACAATTCTATGAATTGTTGGTACGCGAGCTGTTTGCTTGGCAGCTTGTGTACGCAGGCATGCAAATGCAATCAATCTAGCGGTATTGCAACACGCAGGTAACGGCGTGATCGCTTGACTTGGACGCAAGTCCGGTGGTCCATTGTATCTGTTCTGGTCAGGTAATGGGCGCGGGTACGCAAGTGCATCGTACGTGACTTGACTATTTGGTTGACTATGTCTATTAATTATTCTCTTTGACGCTACGAACAGATGTTAGGTGTACACGAAGATCACCATTGGAGGAGCAATGGAGAGACGGATAAAGAAGCTGTAGGAATGATCCGAAGAGTGCTCCAGCAAGGGTGCTGGAGCACCCGGTATGTTAATACTAATTATGGTCGGTATTCATAATCACTAATTACTGTCTTTGTCTTTCATGTTGCTTGCCGTATTATTTGGTTACCCGAATGCACGCCCATATGAGAGCATCATCTGTAGGTCCGCGGGTATCGTTCGAGGAGAGGAGTTTTCTAGTATTCGAGATATATTGTGCATCTTGCACTCCGTGCAATTAACATGCAGTTTTATGCATCGCTCCAAATCATCGATATATTTACTTAATATGCACCGTTCGAAATTTTCGACCTCCTAATAGTTGTTTAAACTAGTTTAATTATGAGTGCCATTTCATTGATTCAATTTTCGTTCCTTGTTGCATTTAATATGGTTGTCTGCTCGATTACTGCATTTAATTGAAAGCTAGACGTGAAACAATTGCATGTTACTATTACCATTATCGTTTGATATTAGTACTGCTTTAAATCGAAAACTAGATGCGGAGTAATTAAATGGTTTCAATTTGTAGAATATTCTATTTCTATGTATACCTTGTTTACATTTGAGTTCTATCAACATTATAAATCAAACCATTAAAAAATATTCAATACATCAATAATACAACATACACAAAATTAAACAAAATTTAAACAACTGAAAAATTATAAGTATAATAATTATAAAATATTCTACAAAAATATATTAAATTAGCCAGTATAGTTTCATTGTAGTACATAATGAAGAATATACAATTAATTAGTTCTACGTACGGTAAGTTTAAAATAACTATTTCGTTTCAATTCGCGTGAACAAGGTTTTAATTTAATTTTTCCGAGAATTAAAATTTTAATCGAATGAAATGTAAAAAATTATGCCGTTCGCTTTATTGCATTTTAATGGTACATATGAGATTTTAATCAATTGGTGCATTAATTTTCAATTAATTCTCGCAAATCAATAAAACATTTCCAACATATTCGCAGCAATGAATTTGATACCCATTTGAACATAAATGATGTTATTTGAATTGAAATAAATGAAGTTAATGTTGATGATAATCCTGACTTAAAACTGCTTAATATTTACACTTGTGCACCCAAACTAGTTTGTATTATACCAATATAAAAGATGGTAGAAACCACTTTACTTTACTATTCAATCTCGCAATTATTTACAATATAATTCCTTTCACGTTATTTTTGATATGAAATTTTCAGTAAATAAATACCATAATATTACATCTTTCCAATAACGGAATATCATCAAGCTTCAAATCTATCATGCGAATCCAACACCACTTCTTCAGCGTAGTGCACAATTATGTGGTCGTAAAAATTGTATAATTCTTACATTTAAATAATTTACCATCACTGGTCTCTAAATTTCAAATATACCCTTTGGCAATCATGTGATAATCATTGATTAATTCTGTGGTGGTTGTAATACATGCTTGTTCATTTTTATATCCTTCTTTTGGCATATATGCTATTCCCTTCGTTATAATGTATGCAGATCTTATTTTTCCTTGATATATTTGTATTGGTTATTGTTGTACAATTAATTCGAAAAGCTTGTAGGTCCTTGAGACGGTTGGGGTAGAGCGCTCGCTAATTATCAAACTTGGGCGTTCAACCTGTCAGAGCGGGTGAAGACCGTACGTGCTTGTGTGAATGAAAAGCGTCGTCCTTTTTCCCGTTTTTGGCTTGATCATGGTAGACGCTCTCCCCATTGTGTTAGTATTTGCTGCATAATTGCGGCTTTATAGAAAACGTGTGTCGTCAGTTTTATACACCGCAACAATCCATCGCGTACAAAGATAATGAGAGATTTTTCTGCATTTACTTCCCTTGTTAAATTGAGGAGTTTTGTTCTTATTCCTTCTGGACAATTCTACGCGTGTCTGCGCATTTCGTTCTCTCAAAGTTTTTAATTCTAGATTTTTTACTACTAGATTCTTCTAACCGGATGTTTAACACTGTATTTCTGGTTGGAATTGTACGGCCAATTGTTTGCTGTGTCTTAGATCGTTTGAGAAGCCAGTGACGTCACCACTCACTTGGGGATTTTATCGATCGGAGTTTGATAGCACTCGACATTTGTTACTTGTACGTGTCGAAATATAACATCTGCTAATGCAGCTCGTGTGTTTATGCACGCGACGTTACTACTTTGAACAAGCAGCCGAGCTTTATTTTAACCATTGTTTTCAAGTCTAGGTATAATTCTGTTTAGTTAATTTTGTCCCTGTTTGAATTCACGTTGAAGTAGTGCATTTAACATAACTGTTGTTGTAAACTAACCTTTAATTTTTGTGCATTTTATGTTTACATTCGGTTTTGGAGTAACGACTAAGTAATACCTTGGTGCTTAGATCTCTTTTTAGTGGATACAGGACTAGGTGAGAAATTTGTTTATTATTTTAGATAGGTCTAACATTAATTTCCTTTGGCCCGGACCGAGATGTCAAAGTTCTTAAATCGGTTGTTTATTTTGTATTTAATTATATTTCGCTTTGAGGATAGAGTAGTTGTGTCCGACGCCGTCATTATAATCATTTTATTTCTTTTAGCAAATTTTGGGGAATAGTTTAAAGCTAGCACGCGCTTTATTTATTGCAACTCGTCCCGATTCGATGCATACAATCCGCCCAATTTCCACTAGCGCTGAACAGGAAAATATCTACGACAGCCCGAGCTTCTGTTGCCCTTTACCTTTTTGTATTAATTTTGCGAGCGCCACACTCAAGCAAGGGTGATGAGGTAATACAGTCTTCTCTCCTATATCATTTCTACTTCTCGTAATTCTGCAGCTTCCGTAGCCAGAACCTGTAGCTTGTCTTGTCAGCGTTTAAGCTCTTGTATCTCCTGTCGTCACTCAGCTCTGTTTTTTCAGCTTGCCTCTTTTCATTATAGTTTCTAGGGGTTAAATTACCCCTACAAACTATAATGAAAAGAGGCAAGCTGAAAAAAACAGGGCTGATTGACGAAGATAAAGACTTTCCTTATCTCAAGCTAGATTTCGCCTTGAATTTTTCTTATTTTTGTCCTTTCACACCTACTCGGCTTCTAGTGTTTTACAGTTGCGGTGCGTTTTGCTGCTCTGATAAGCACTGGAGAGACTCCTAGTTCGTCCATTGCCTCTAATCTTTGTTTTCGGAGTTAACTGAATTGTAAGCATGTTTAATATTGATAAACTGTGGATACAGATCCAATCCTTTGACATAGTGGACAACTTGGAGTTCTTTCGAACTGAAAGAACTCTAAGGGGATTCCCCTTTTATTTGCGTTTTCAATATGTTGTTGATCCAAGTTAACAAGTTAACCCGCTAGTTTTCGCACGTCGAGTTATATCCTTTCTAGCGTCGCTGGTTCATTCAGCTGGTAGTTTCTTTCTTGTGGCGAGATTAGCATATTACAGTACGAGTGGAGGAACTAAAAGTTTGACCCACGCGTGTGTCTGATTTGTGTGAATGACACACAAGTGGAGAATTAGTTTCTCGCGACTGCTGTATAGCGTTGTGTTTAATTCTGCCAGTGAATTTAGGAAAAAAATTGAAATTTTGTAATTTATTAATTTATATCATAAAACATAGCGGGTACATGGTAATTTCAATAGTAAATAAACTTGAGAGAAATTAAAATTTGATGTTCTTTCCCAAAAACGTGCAATTAATTACACAAGATGGAGCAACAAAATGATTTCATTGTTCCTGATGATATATTAGAAGAGGCCGACGCCGCTGCCTTTAATTTACTGCCTGAAAAATCTAAGGAAAAATATTTGAACGAATTTGTTGGTGAGAACACAAAACGTTGATGTTATAAGGGAGGAAGTAATGCTGGCGTATTTTAATGGATTAATGGAAAAATTGGTGCCTCCTTCTTTGTGGTTTACGTATTCAATGCTAAAGTCGACCTTATTCGTTTATGAAAAAGTAGATATTAGCAAGTAAGTGATGTTTTATTTGTGCTGTTACGTGGTATAATTAGTTATGTAACGAATTTTCAGATTTAAGACTTTGTTCGGGATTTTGAAAAGTAAGTGTAAGGGATATCAACCTAAGAAGATGAAATCATTTGAGCAGAAAGAAGTGTCAAAATTTAAAAACGAAGCTTCTGATGGGTGCTTGTAGGTGTGGCGAGTTAGTAAATTTGAAAACCACTGATACTTAAGACAAATGATCTACATTCACCGTCAATATACTAAAAACAAAAAACTACAAATCTCGTTCTTTTGTTATTACTAGTGCTGAAGGAACTAGTTTTAACGGTTTAGCGATATACCGAAAATATGCAGCGCTACGTCCTAAACCTCTCGGCGAGGGCAGATTTTTCTTGTGTTATCGTTCGGGAAAATCTACCCTGCAACCTGCAGTTACAAATACTCAAAGGTACCTAAATTGGTGGCAATTTATCTGAATTTGAAGGATGCCATGGGGGCTGGCGTTCTCTTTCTATTGCCGTAGAAGTACGTCCTACATCCTACGTAGAAGAATTTATCACCAAAAAATTTGAAATAGCAAGAAAAGTTATTGCTGGTGAACGCACAAGCAAGAATATGAGGTACCCGAAGAATCATCGAAAAATCAATCAAGTTCTTGTGTTTTTAATAATTGCACTATGAATTTTTATACTAATAAGTGATTTAAGTAATATAGATTCTCGGTTTATTAGAACTTTTCAATAAACATGTTGAGCAATTTTAAACGAAAGATTCTTCTTTGAGTGCGGTAAATGAGTGGCAAATGGTTTTATCTTATTCTTTTACCTCACGTTGTCTTAGCAAACAATATGAGTAAGCAAAACCATACAAAAAACAAAACGAGAGTCGTTATTTTTTCAAAATTTATCTCGGCTCTTTACTACATTCTTTATTACTATTAATATGATACATACCTGCTTTTTTAAATAACCAGGAACTGTTCGGTGACGTTTAGGAAAAGTTTCTTTCGTTTTGGATTTCGATTATATGTATTTTGGATAATAATTGAGAAAACCATCTATTTCCAATTTTTATTGAAATTGCACATTTTAGATCCGATTCCATATTTTATGGGCACAATAACTCAAAGAGTCTTGTATTCAGTACTGAAATGGCCATTACCCATTCCACTATAATTGCGCGTTTCTGGGAGAATGTTAAAAGATTTTAAATCTTTTATTTTATTCATTTGGAAGAAGTAGATCTCAGTAACTGTATAATATATAACTACTTCGTTTCGTTTTGTCGAAAATAAACGTTTTGATTTTCTGTAAATTATAGTTATCATATTAAAAATATGATTGTAATCAGTAAAATGTAAAGAACAAGTTTACTTGAAGTCGTATTTTTAACCTTACTAGTATCTAGTTGAGGAAATTATGTACCCATAATTGCCTTTTTAGTAAAGTACAAATTGGTAACTTGCTTTTCCGTGTACCCTCAAAATGTACCTGTATTCAACGAACATCTCACGAAATAAGATAAAATATGTTAGTAGGTAAATTCTAGATGAAGAAAAACGTGAGACGTTGCGCTGAAAAGCCATTTATATGCAGATGGTTACAGCAGTACGTTTGAATTATTAAGTAAATATGTCTGTTCTTGTAACCCAAGCTTCAAATTTAAATTTTCTTTGAGTAAATCGTACATTGATTCGAATAAGATATAAATGCATTCAAACAGAACCGCGCTTTTGCCGTCTAGGTAGTTACTAAAACAAATCAATTTCATGGAAAGCTCAATTGTATTTTGGTAATACATTAAAAATTTATAGTACGTGCGTTCATAAAATCTTGGAGCTGGCGATAAAACAATAATATACGAGTATATACGACAGCCAATATGGATTCGTCGTACTAAAATTTCACTTAATTAAGCAGTTCAAAGCGGACGCAAAAGTAAATATCCCATTTCACAGCAAACTAATTTTCAAGTAAAATGTTCGAATCGTGCTCCGTAATTCATTTGAAACGTGATCTTATGCTTTTATTATACCCTGTAAAATAATACACAAACTTAAAAGTGTATTGAATTTAATGGTAATCGGACGCAGGCATCATTAATATATATTTGTTATTTCAAAAGTTTAATGGCTTATCTTAATTGTAATAAAGTGAAGTAAGTGATAATGAGACTAGAAACCGATAAAAGTTCTACAAATTACAAGCTAATTTATTTAATTTAGTTTTTAACATGCTAACTTTTAATGTAATCAATATCTTTCGGTAAACTGTGACAGTCAATATGCTTTTAGCAATTTAAAAGTCAATAAATTTTGTAGGGTTTGGAGTAATGTAAATTAGCAAGTTTTGAATGAGTAAATTAATTCCAGAGAGGCAAGCAAGAGATTGAACGCTAGGAAATTTATTTGGTTTAATCGTAAAAACCATGGTTAGTAAAAGATAGCAATGTTTGTTTGTGACGCATAATAATAATAATATAGCAGCAGGAAAGAAAAGGGCAATATTTATAGTGTTAAGGACATTACAATTTGAAAGTACAACATTTGACCACCAAGAGATACATAAGGAAAATGGATTTCACCTGACTGGAGAACAAGAAATTAAATAGACATCGAAAAAGTCACCACCGCAATATCAAGGTCATGGGATCTATAATTCAAAAAATAGAGAAAGAAAACGGGAAGAAATTGGAAACATGACCTCAGGGTAGAAGAAATTCAAAAAGAGTGATACAAGATTGAGGAACTGATAATAGAAAACTTAACAGGTAATCAGAGGAAAGCAGAAAGAGGAACGAGGAAACAAGCAAGAGAACTGAGCCAGTTTGAAGGAAGGAAAAATAAGAAATTTAAGTGAGAAGCTAGAAGCAATTGAGGGATACTTCAAAAACGGAGAAATTCGGAACTTTTACCAGGGTAGAAAGAAGTCCAGGGAGGGCCAATAAGATGCATTACCTTACCTGAGTAATAAGGACGGCGAATTAACAGGAGGAAGTGAAGAGAAACTAATGGTGTTGGCTGAATATTTTGATTATGTTTTAAAGGTGAACTACGAAAAACAGATGAAGGAACTTGCTACAGCAATGAATAAGAAACTTTACAGGAACTAATAGAGCAAGAGATAGGAAGAATTCAAAAAGTTAAAAAAGAGTGCAGGAGGAAATGGTATTCCGGTGGAAGTGCTAAAATATGTAGGAGGGAAGCTAAGAAGCAGAATGAAGGAACTGATAAGGAAAATTCAATCAATGCCATACAATGCAAAAACTCATTAATATGCCTTATTCCAAAGGTAGGTGACAGAACTAAGTGCGGAGAATTATAGAGAGATAGCCCGGCTTGATGTCACCTACAAAGTAATGGCAAGGATGATTAACAAGAGACTAAGTCCGTATCATGATGCTCTACTAACAGGCAAGTACCAAGGGTTTTAAGAGTGGTACATCTACAATAGACCAAATCTTCACTATAAAAATGGTACAGAAGCAAAACGTCGACTCAATTTGCAGAACCAAATTTTACCAAGCGTTCGAAAAACTAAAGACTGTGAGCAAGCTAATCAGATAAATAAAAATGACTCTATCAGACTTACGGAATAAAATAGAAGCAGGAGAAAGAGTTTCCGAAAGTTTTAGAAATCAGGCATTAGAGAGGGAAACCCACTATCGATAATGCTATTTGACTTAGTGCTGGAGGCTAATATTAGGGAAAGTGATGCACGTAGTCTAGGAATAATATAGTATCGAGAGCAGCATGTAGATGCTCAAAAATCGAATTAGACAAAAAAAATAGTATAATTGAAAAAGTTGCAACGTAATATAGACTATAGATAGACGAGGAAAAAAATTAGTATTTAGCAATGAAACAAGGGACAACA
This sequence comes from Geotrupes spiniger, assembly GCA_959613385.1. Lineage (NCBI taxonomy): Eukaryota > Metazoa > Arthropoda > Insecta > Coleoptera > Geotrupidae > Geotrupes > Geotrupes spiniger. The sequence continues at coordinate 1,831,746 of OY390738.1, forward strand.
AACGAAGAAATATTCATGAGGTTTGAGACAGAGTCAATGACTTACAACTTGGAAAGAGGCAACCACTTTGATTACTTATGAGCAACATTTACACACAACAATAATTAGACTTTATAATGAGCAAGGTAAGGTAATGCGGTCCATGGGTACAATCCTGAAGATAAGAGAAATCTCTAGGGCAGGAAAAATAAAAATGTATAGGACAGTGACACCGAGAGTGGTGTATGGGTCTGAACTATGGATTTTAACAAAAAAGGGAAGAAATGGATAGATGAGGCATCAACGGATGTGGGTGTGTAGCAGACTCCAAGAAAGCGGCGCGGAACAGACTGCAATGGAAGCAGATGGTACGAAAATATGGAGATCGATTAACAAATGAAATGTAAACTTTCGTGATATGTAAAGCATAAAGGTGAAATGTAGAAACAAGTCATGGGCCTTAATGTATTGTAATATTATTTAATAATATTGTCTATTGGCTCTCCAAAGACAAATATAAAAAAGTGAGAAAGTAACATAATCAAAAAGGAACGCATATATAATTCAGATGAGTATACACTATTATATGGGATATTAGTATGTTTAGAAAGCGATAATAACAAACTCTACCGACAGTTCTGGTATCTACTATGCAATAATAAATAATAATTCGCATTATTTGTTTACATTTCACACCACATGCTGTGTAATTATAATTTTCGTTGTCCATTTGTTACATTTTAAACATTTTCGATGCCATGTATATTTCGATCAATAAAAAAATCTGTTATTATTTATATATGCTTTTATAAAGTCGGAATAAATACTTAGCGAACGAACGTCACAAATGCAATTTTCATATAATTAAGCTCTAATTCCAAACATTTTTCAAAATCAATTTATTCTCATAAATATCATATACATGTTTTCGTAAATTTAACTCGTATATAGAAAAATGGAAAAAGGAATAAATATTTATAGCTTCGCGTTATTGGCATTTTCGGTGACTTCATGTTTCGGAGATCAAGCAGCTCTTAACGACGCCGAAAGATAGGGAGCACATCACTTGATCTACGGGTTTTATTATTCTCCGCGGAGGAATATACATAGTATCGGTCCATCCTTGGCAGGCCGGGAATGCCTCGAACTACGAGCTTCCCTGAATGTACCGAACTTAAGCACGGCTGTTGACGAGATTAGTATCATCAGATCATTACTAGAGAACACAAAAATTATTATTTTATTTCACAGCCTTACAATTAAAGAAATCATATATATGTGCATGTGCTTACGAACATATAATAAATTTAATTTCAACGATAAACGAAATCTGTAAATTATATTAAATTAATAAATTGACTGTCATGCAATACAATATATACACATATTTAAGAGATTCCAAATGAGGGCAAAGTTTCTTAAATTGTCTAAAGATTGCTTCACACCGCATTGTAAGTGGCAGGTTATTAAAGCATTACTCTCTCTCTCTCTCATATATCACGTTGTATGTTGTGAAACTGATAGCCTGCAAAAATCTGGTTGATCTATATCTGTACCTCTAGTTCTGTAAATGTGATTGTTCATTCCAGCACTCTTTTCAAAGTAATGCAGCAATAATTTATAAACATGTAATGAATAAACTCTCATAATTTCGTATTGTTCGAAAAGTCCCGCACAACTACTTCCTTCTATTATTCTCCGGATCTTTTTTGTTTTTCAGCACGTTATACGTGTATTTTAGCAGCCTCAAAAAATGTTGTATGCTATGACTGGCTGTACCATCCCGAAATATATAGGCTTTAATACCGTGAGAGAAACCGATGCACGTAATGTTGAGGACTGCCCTAAGTTTGTCCACATGTTGTGTTATGTACCCCCATGCTTGTTTATTATCAAGAAATAGTCCTAAGAATTTTCCAGACTCATATTGTATTATAAATTAACCGTTGATCTTTAGCAGTGTGTTCGTGCCCATCTTTTCGTTGATTGGATAGAATCTGTCCATCCGTGTCTTAAGTACATTAGCATAATGCCATTGCATTTACACCAGCATTGCAACTCGGTTATTGCTTTTTGTAGAGTCTGTACCGTGTGCGATGGATGCAAGCAAACCCATTTGGTTGGCATTCCTTTCATATCCTTCGCGGCTAATTTATTTAGTAACAATCAATGATCCACAGAGTCAAACGGTCTGGTTATATCAAAAAATAATCTCAGTATTTTCTTCTTTCTTTCCAGAGCATAATAAATAGTTTTGATTACAGACTCAATAGCTGAATTGGTTGACATGTTTTTTCGGTATCTGTGCTGTGACTCATTTATTTATCCAAAATTGTCGAGGAAAGACTATAATCGTTTCTGGAAGCACAACTTAAATATTTTGTATACATGGTTTTGTATAGGACTGTAGTTACCGATATCTTTACTGCTATTTCTACCATTATTGTGATCGTGATTCTCTTTTATATTATATTATAAGGATAATGAAGTTTATTATTATTATTATTAAATATTGGCTTTAGTTTCGTTTCGTATAAAATCAAAGTTAAAAAATAAAAGATTCTGGAGGTAAGTGTATTTTTTCATTTGTGGTGAATGTGGGATAGAGATTTTTTGGGTTGATGAGCAGTTTCGTTGTTACTTGGTGATTTAATTCATTTAATTTTCACTGCTTGTTTTAAGATTGGTGAATTGCTCAAAATGTACAACCAATGCAAAGTGTTCTTTTTGCAGATTAGACTTGATAAGACCATTTGGGTGGTTTCAACATTTTTGCCTTAATTAATATGACGATTCTATGCAAATTAAATCACAGTGATATACACGGTGTGAATACTTCTTTCACATTAAAATTGGGATTTGTTGAGTGGTATGTTATTCGGTAACATTAGTAGTTGCGAAAGGTAATATATAATATGAAATTTAAATATGTAATTGCCGCAATGTGGGTGAAGTCAAATCGGACGCATCATCCCTGTGGTCCGTGTCGTGTCGTGGGGGGGAAACAGCATATTAAAGTTGGTAATCTGTTGATAAATAAATGAATAAATCTTGCCCCAAAGGCCGTACATGTCCAAGATCACAAACTTTCGGACTGTGAGTTAACTACGTCAGGAGAACAGGGAGAAACACACCTGAAGTAAACAAATCATGCTGTCTGGGATGTTAAGTCGACATGGTTCGAATCAATTTGTTGTCAGTGCAATAGGAACCAAATAGTATACCCCGCTTTCCTAAAAATTTAAACCTTAAACACATAAATCTGATAACATATTATCAAAATACCCGAGGCTTAAAAAGCAAAACAAAGTAGCTTTACCATGCAACACATTATGCGTTTTTGACATCATCGCATTTACTGAAACCTGGTTAGACTAATCAGTGGAAAATTCTGAAATTTTCGGCGACATGCGCCAAGTATTCAGATGCGACAGAAATTTCGCGATAGGGAGCTGTTCAAGAGGAGGTGAAGTCCTTGTTAACACAAACAGGAAATAAAATTGTACGATGGTACACTTGCGCGCAAATGACTTTAATAATTAGAGCGCTGTGGACATAAGGTGTTAAACGAACTATACACCTGGAAAACAATTGCATTCTTAATAGGCGATTTAAATTTCTCCAGATTATGCTTTTCGTTTACCGAAATTACCATCTACTGCGAAAATAAAGGACCTGGCAGAATTTCTAATTTTGTGTACAGTTTATAATTTGTTGATTACCTAGACGGACTAGATGCCTATTATCCAGCGTTAACCATTGATTTTTGTGTCGATGTTATCTGAAGCAGAATAAGTTGCCTCGTTAACTTAAAAGCCTTTAATTTTTGAAGGGCAAAGTTTCCTGTCCTATATTACATTCATTTCTGCACAACTTTATCGATATTAACGGTGCTGTCAATGCGTTCTACGATAAATTGAATAACATCTTTAGTCTATGCGTTCCTAAATCATCAACTGCGTGCATGCAGGAATCAGTATCCACCATACTAGAACTTTGATATAATAATAAATAATAAAATGTAACGCTAAAGAGTGGCGAAATTATAGTTTGAAAGGTAACGTCGAATCTTATGAGTTTTCTTACATTAACTACACTAATCAAGTATAATCCTTTATCAGTTATGATCCCAAAAGGTTTAGGGGATACATAAATAGCAAAAAGAATAGTGCTTAAGCTCCTTGGTCGTCTTGGACAATAGTAACACTACTTTTATATTTAGGCGTTTTGTTTTGCTTTGTTGGAAGAACTTTTATTTCGTTAGAAGAAGATTTGTTTGCAATTTACGTTTTGGACCTCCGACCTCAGATTTACGTTTTCCGTTCTACCTTTATGATGTTGGTTTTGCGTTATTGAATTTGGTTTTATCGAACAAGAAGTTTGCAGTTGACATATTATCGAACCGCCGTGTTGTCTTTTGATCAATCTGGTTTCGTCGCTGGCCTTTTGAATCACGCCACGAAGGAACCCCACTGGAAACCAGAACCACCTCGATGGCTCGGAAGCAATTTCGTTATTTGTTTGTTTAACTGATGTAATTATCTTTACTCCTGTTTCGTATCGTATTGATCTTGGTGAATTGCATTTCAATTTATCTATTTCATTACAAGTTCGCAACTATTGTTGTCGAACCACCTTAAGAGTGCCGCAAAATTTAGGAATTAAGCTTGTTTAATGAATAAAAACAATTTATATTTAATTTTACTGTTCACCATACTAAAGAGTGCCATTTTGTGTAAACGCAATTATATAGCAATTAGTTGGAATTGCAATAATTGCAATATTGCGAGTATTTGAGATTAGTAAAAATTATACCTTTCAATCGGCGAGCAAGGGTTGTTGTGTTCTGATTCTACCTCGTTTTACCTCGATCCCTAAAACAAGAATCAACCTAACCCACAACCCGGAATCACTAGCGGACATTTTATATGCTACACTTTTTGGACCATCAGAACTGGCTTCTCAGCTCGAATCAATTGCTCGACGCAAGTTACCGTCAAAATTAATGGTGGTAAATTATATCCAGGAATCTCAGCTACATTCTTGAGAAATCTGAAACCAAAAATGCCCGGGGGGTCGCATCTTATGTTACCAATCACGACAGGTAGGTGCGTGATTATTGCTCATCGTCGAAGTTCGCTGTACTTTATTACCTGTCCGGTATTAGTCGCAGTCGACTTCAATCACTCATCTCATCGAATGACTTAGGATAGGTATGAAAATAAAACACAAGCGGTTGTCAACTAAGTTCCAGACTGTGTTAGGGTAGTTTAACGTCGGAGGCCTACTTCTGCGTCACTCAATTTATAGCACAATCTATTGAAGAGGGTGATGTTATCTATATCGACTTTTCTAAAGCATTTCACTTAACAGAACGCAGTTTATTGTTCGGCTTTCAGATTTTAATTTTTCCTGTCTACTTTTAAAATGTCTTGTATCTTACCTTTGCCACAGAAATGTTGTTGTTCTCCAGGGATGTGTATCTGTATCCTTTGTTGCAACCTCGGAAGTTCCCCAGGGTCCTATTCTCATCATCGTTGACAATCCGTTGGCACTTCACTTACCCTATGCCGATGATGCAAACATTTTCAGCAGAATAAATTGTATATGAAACTGTGCTGCACTTCAGATTCAATTAAATAAAATTTCTCACTGGTGCATTAAGAATAAGCATCCTCTGAATACCACAAAGCGCATTGTTATATCCTAAAGGACTACATCAAACGCTCTTGTGGATCCTATGGCCTGGACAATACCATGTTTGAGAGGCCTTTTACTTTTCACGATATTTGTATTACCTAAAGCTCTTTTTCGCTACACAAATTGAAAGCACCATCTGAAGCTACAAGAACACTAGGTATTATTATTCGAAATGGTAGCACCGTTGCGCGTAACGAAACTCTAATTAGTCATTACTGTGCATTTGCTCGTTCTAAATTTGAATATGCCTCATGTATGCTACCATTATACATGGGACACCCATGTATAATGGTAGCCTCTATTCCATCGTGAGGGTTCAACGGCGCTTTGTGAAATATCTGTTCTTAAACTCCAACGGTTACAATCCGCAATTTGGCTATCCTTACGATTCCCATCTAGAGCACTGTTCACTTCATACACTTGCACACAGAGGCATCATTTCGTCGCTGACGTTTCTACATAAGGTTGTTAATTGCTCTGTCTCTTCCGGAGAACAAATATCCTTCAACCTTCCCCACTATTCTACATGTGTAATAATAAGCTGTATTATTTTAAGGAATGCATTTTCGTTATAATCTGTTTCTTAATATTTTTAAGCAACATTTTAAGTTGTATATTGCATGAACTATTGTAACTAACTTTTTAAATTATTTTGTTCTTATCATATGTATGTACAATTACAAACAGAGAAAATGTGCCTGTAATAAAACAAATAAAACACCGGGCGACCTATCATAAAATGCAAATACGCTACTATCCCAACTGCGATTGTATTAAAACTAACAATTTAGATATTCGTATATACGTAAATATATATTAGTTTGCATTTAAAAATATTTATTATTTCCGAAAGCATTTAATCAATTATGCAAATACAAATATTTCGATGCTATGTTGAATTACAACAAATTCTTACGGAATTAAATACATGAAATCTTATACATTTTTGTAGACATTAATTTCATCGTTTTTGAAGAATAATAATAGTGGACAGAATTATATAAATGCAATTAAGAACGATGCAAGGCTTACACAGCTGGTAATGTAACGTGATATTGACCAATCGCCGAACTAAGTAGGTGCCCCTACTAATTTCAATTTTGCGGTGCTTCGGCATACATGGACTCGAATCAAATTGTTATATAAGTTTACATTTAAAATTATTTTCATTGACAGTGAAACAGTGATAGTGATTTTTAGAATACTTTGAGGAAAAATATGTATATTAAATGTACTCATTACCAAAAACCCACAAATGTTATTAAAAGATTAGGACAATGAACATACATTTCTTGGAACTCTTCTTAAAGATACCAACATAAAAAGTGTGAGTACTTTATGTCAATAAACTATTAATGTCAAAATATTAGTCTACAAGTATACAGTGTGCTCACAACTTGTTTTAATTGCTTTCACCCCATTTTATTTCAATTACTCGTTTTCTTTCAAATACAATTATCTTATTGGTATTGGTATTGGCGCGTATACCTTTTCGGACCAATAGTAGATGGATTGTTGAAAAAAAAATCATTCGGCTTGTTTTAAAAATGGAAAATATTCCACATTATAAAAACCAAGGCAAGATTTGCTTCTGGATAGTTCACAAATAATAAACATTTATTATTAAGTAAAAATTCTACACTGCAAAATAGTGTTGTGAACGAATATGTTCATATTTTTTTTTGTTTATTGTTTAATTATAATTACAATTTACAATTCCCAGGTTATATTTTTGCAGTTTAGTCTTTAAAGAGTTGAAGAGTAATACCTCTAATTCCATACATTTCTATTTTTTTAATTATTATATTATGTGACACTGTATCAAAAGCTTTCGCTAGATCTATAAACATAACTAAAGTTTTATAATTTTTATTTAATAAGGAGTAAATCTTGTTTGAACAATAAAACAGCGCATCCTCGGTGGATTTGTTTTCTCGAAACCCAAATTGCCTTTCTGATATTATATTATTATGTTTCAAGTGACAATTTAACCGATATTTTATGGTTTTTTCAAATATTTTTGCAAAGTTACTTATAACTGAGATGGGGCGATAATTACTAATGTTATTTTTATCACCAGTTTTATATACAGGTGTTACTATGGTCTCTTGCAAAGCTTTTGGGAATGTACCTTTTTCATATGTCATGTTACTAAGAAAAGCTAATGGTTGGATTATTTGGATTCTTGACTCTTTTAAAACAGAAGCGGAAATACCATCCAAGCCAGGGGCAGAGTTTCCTCTTTAATTTTTGATAATTTTTGATATTTCATCCGTAGTTACCGGATTCAAAAATAGAGATTTTGCGCTACTTTTGTAAGTTTCAATGTTTTTATAATTGCAAGTTTTTTCTGTAATATCTTTTAAAATTGTGTGCGCCTTGGATTCCCCAACAGAAGAGAAAAATGTGTTAAATTTGGTGGCAACTATTTGCGGAGTGTTTATAATTTGATCATTTTCGACCAGTTCTAAGTTTTTATTATATGATACATTTTTATTTATTGACTCTCTTATAGTTTTCCATATGCTTTTTACATCTTTTTTAGCATTCGATATTTTTGTAGAATAGAAGTCATATTTTGTTCTTTTAATTAATTAATTTATGTAACAAATTTCTAGATTGTTTGAACACATTTTCCAATTCCAAGTTATTTTTATGTTGTAGTCTTCTCTTTAGTCTATCTCTATGTTTGATGAATTCTATTAATCCATTAGTTATCCAAGGTTTGAGTTTCCTAGTTTTATATTTGAAAGGGACAGTGTATGTACACGATTCAATAAAAATTTTGAATTTTTCAATAAATAATGAATATGCAATGTCTACGTCCTTGCTGATAAATTTCATCCCAATATTCATTTTGTAAGACACTTCTCATTCGATCATAATTTATGTTTGACAATTTTCGACGATTTGTTTACTTCATTGTTAACATTTGAAAATTTAATTCAATAAGATACTATAATGATCAGTTTCTTCTGTCTTAAGGACAATTGGAGTTGTATTTACATCAACTGATGCTGCTTATTTAAGAATATATGATCAATACATGATTTAGAATTTTGACAAACTCTAGTTGGCTCATTTACAATAGATAAATATCCCTGACTGCTTAATATATTTAAATACAAATCGACATAATTGTTTCCTACGTCTAGAAGATTTAGGTTTATATCTCATAACAAAATGTTCATTTGGCAGTTTTCAGTAGATTTTAAATAGCCATTTAATTCTATTAGACATTGATTTTCGTCCTATGCCGGAGGTTTATATATGGCCAGCACAGAAATTGTTTTTTCATAATATTAATAATAATATTAATTTCATCCTTGTGAATGTTACTTGTGAAAATAGCTGAGAACGAACATTTGCTGCAATTTCACTTCGGATGTAAACAACTGTACAATCATTCTGATTAAAACTCCCCTCATTATAATAAATGTTATAATTTTCAATATTATAATTTTCCGGATCCAGAACTGACCAAGTTTCTGTTAATACAATAATATCATAATAGAAATTGAAACTCTCCAGAAATACAATTAATTCATCAAAGTTGCACTTTAAGCTGCGAATATTCATTTGAAAGACTTTTAGGCTTACCCTGTTTTGTTGATCTTTAAATAATAAGTTACATACATCTATGTCCTCGACTATCAATGTGTCCACCTCGCCATCGTCATCATCATCTCGTATACACTCAACTGTGATATTATCTGAGAATTCCGTAATTTGTGCGCCGTCCGCCGCAATCTAAGAATAAATTGCTAAAAACAAGTATATCAATTACAAAAGATGTAATAATATATATACACATATATGCACTCTTTTCTTTAAATTCAAATTAGAATTTTTTGAAACTTAATAATATCATCATTCAGAAATACTTCAAAGCTATATAAACAATACAATTTTCTGTATATAAAATTCCTTATGAACCAAATATGCAAAACAAAACCAATAAAAAATCAGAAAAGAAAACACGTACTAATGTACATACCCTTAATCTTAACAAAAATAACAAAAGAAATGACACCAAGCAGAGTATTTTTACAGGTATTCTTATTTAGCGAGTTATGATAATAAATCGTGCAGATGTTTATTTAAATCGGTGAAATTTTCAATCTTTATGATTGTATTATTCACCTTCACGAAAATCTTTCCACTGTTTGTCCACACATTTTTTACGCCGAACTTTGATATTGCCTCTTGTAATAATTGGAACCGAAGACTAGTTAAATCTTCTCAGATAATAATTTTTGTACCACGGAGCTGTCTCTTTGCTTTATATATTAATTGCTTCACGTCCCTTCTTACCAACTTTACAATTATGGGGCGCGGTTGATTTACTTTTCCATGTAGACGATGACTACAGTCAATATCACTATTTGTAAGGGTTACATTTAATTTTTCTTTACATATTTTTATTACCAAGTCATTGGTATTTTCTTCATGTTTTGCTTCAACTCCAAATATCCTAAGATTATTCAGTCTGGAATATTGTTCGGATATATCAGATTTCTCTGCAAGTTTGGTTTCCAGGTGATTTACCTTTTCTTCTAACCCCTTGAGTTTGTCTTCGAACTGTTCACGTATGACTTTCATTGCAGTTTGTATTACTGTTTCTATAAATTTCTTATTACTTAATATTTTATTAACTATTCGTTCAACGTCTGGATCATCCTGTAGATTTTTGTGATGATCCTTTATTGTTATGGCGAAAGAACAATAACCGATATATTCGGGAACTTGTAAGGCCAAATGCAACAAGCGGTTGCATAACGGCCGTATTTTGGGGGTGCATGTCAGCTGCCGGCCCCGGTGAATTAGTACCTGTTTCGCCCGCACGCTTCAATTCGCAGCAGTACATTGGAATACTCGAAGATATTGTAATTCCTTCAGAATTGTCTACCCAGAAGATGAAATGGAGGTGATCACTTTTGTATAAGACAACTGTCCTATTCTTTGAGAAAAATATATATCATGGTTTAATAAAAGAAAAGCATTTTTATCTGGTACTTCTTGCAGCAGCGCTTGATTCCAGACCACGCAATGGCGTTCTAAATCATTTAGGAACCTAATGTTGTATACCTCAGGCGCTTAATATTGCATTTAGTTGGTTTTTGTCGCTCAATCCGAACACGACAAGAGTAGCTTTTCTACGTGTGTATTTTTGAGATATATTTCAGATTACTAATACATTTTTAGAAATCTAGTGAAACATGTCTAATTAAAAATATGCAACAAAGTTTCATTATTATGAATTAAATATTGGACGAATACTGTAAAGTTCCCCTGTATATAGAAAATCCATCGTTACTGGATAAGTTGCAATAATTTTATTATTTATAATTACGCGCGAAGTGAACAATATGTAGACTATATAAGATTTTATTCAATTTGTGTAGTTCCGTACGGTTTGTCAAAAGTATTACAATGAAGAATAACTTAATAAAACAATTAAACTTACTTGCGATATATGAAATTAGAATAAATAAATAATTCAAAGAAATATTTAAAATATATTTTGAAATCCAATTACGTTTTTTTTTAACTGTTGGAATGATGTCAGAAGAAGGAGAAGTTAATAATTGTACTTTTAAACAAAAACTGATTCTATTTGCGTTTATTAGAAAATTTCATTAAAGGAATATCTAATTCGTATTCATTAATATCGTATGTGACTCTCAACAGTTTTTTTTAATCTCTCAAATTCTTATGTGATAACAAGTAACAGGCTTTTATATTTTGATCAAGGTAAGTTTGTATACTGATCAGCCCCGATTTCCTACCGTCGTTATTGTGAAGAATATACTTTATCTAAACATTGTGGTTTTACGATAAGAAAAAACTATATTCAGTATGTATCTTATATACGATTTGCAAAATGCATGTAGCAATTGAAGCATGTGATGACATTATTCAATCAGAAAAACAAATATTAGGAGTACAAGATATAGTTTAGATGCAAACTAATATGCAATTTACGTTCATATGTTTTACTTTGATGTAAATCACTCTATGCTTAAGAACATCAACATTTTAAGCTATAGCTAATTAGTACGGTGATCGAAATGCTTTTATCATTCTTCACAAAAGGACAAATGAAATTAATGGTTAGAAAAGTCTGCTAGACATATATTTTGTATATTTCCATGGTGTGTAAATTTACCTAACATCTGAAAGGTTATACGGAATTATCATACGTAATTATATTTGTATTTACGTAATAGATGAAAGGATTTCAATAATAATAAATAAATCAAAGCAAACATTTTTAATACAAACTAACACATATTTACGGTTTTTCATTAAATAAAATCTAAATCGTATTGTTAAACGCAATGGCAACCGTAATACATATTTGCATTTTATGACCGGTACCTACTTTTTAAAGGAGATAGATCGAACTGTTCGCTTGTTTTAGTACAGGGACATTAGCCCTGCGTATGATAGTACATATATTATGTTCTTTCTCTATCCTGCTCCGTTATTGAATTTTGTCTATGGAGCATTGTATTGAATTAAATAACTAAATAAATAAACGGGCTAGTAATATGTGACAGTATTTAAAAATTGTCGACGTTAATGCGAGATTTCCTGGCAGCACTCACGACTCGGCTATATCGAACCTATCTGCTGTGCGTCAACTTATGTCTAATGAAGCCGAAAGAGGAAATGGCGCAACTTGTGGCTCATAGGTGATAGCGGATACCCTTAAAAACCCTGGCTATTAACCCCTATCAGAGATGCAGCTGAAACATTCACAATGTAGATAGATATATACGTGATGTTACATACATGCAACAAACACAATAGATACATTCTGTCCTAAAGAAAAGATTTCGTTGTTTATTAAAACATCGAAATTTGCTCCCTGATCCAGTCACTGCTGGAAAAATAATATATTACACAATATTGGACCAAATATCGCTTTGATGGACAACTGCGAAATGTATGAAAATAATGAGGAACCACTGGAATACAACATTTTACTGAATACTTACTTCGTGGAATTCAAAAAATATTCTAATTAAATGTAATAAGATATAAATTAAAATAGTACAAACTAGAAAAGAAAATATTTCACAAACACTTTGTTTATATTAATTAACCCTTAATGAGATCCAAATATTCAGTAGTTATATCTTGAGTGCATGCCAAATACGCGAATATTACAAAATATTCAAGTACGGCATGCACGAGGGATATATCGAGGACTATTTCCCGAAGAAAAGTTCACGCAATTTTGATAGTAGGAATGTCAAAAACAATAAAAAACCAAAAATAATTCCTTTTGGATGAATTATGATCAAAAAATCGATATAGTAAAAGTATCGTAACTATGACATCTCAAAAGTAAACAAATAAATAAATTCAAACGTCGGTTTGTGGAAACATTTTCATTTTAAAAATGTGTTCTATTCGTTTTGGTCAATCAAGCTCAATTCAAATATATGAAGAAATTAGTACATTAATACTTGTGTGTGGAAACAGTTTGAAGCATTCTGCAAGGAAAGGGATTTTTCACTTAATGGAGATACTTCTATACCCCAGGTAGCAGAAATCCTAAAAGATTTCCCGGGTATTTGCGTGGTGCATCGAATACTCGCTGATATTCTTATTCGGTGATTTCTGTATTATGCATTAATATAATTGGTTGAAATTGTCTTAGGGAAATAGTCCCCGCGATGTACTTACTCACATTCAACTTACATTACTGAATGAGCTTTCATTACAGATGCTTTTGTACGAAGTAACATCGCAGAAGCTTCCATTTTTTTAATTATGAAGCCCTAGAGCAGGGGTGGCCAACCTGCGGCTCGCGAGCCACATGCGGCTCTTTGAAGGCTTATTTGTGGCTCTCGATAAATATACCCGAGTTCCCTTTTCATTTTTGTGCTATTATATTTTTAAAAATTATTGTCGTTCCGTATGTGTTTCAAAATGTTTCTTAAATTACTGACAAGACATATGATAGACTAAGTTCAACGTTATAACAAATTTCCGTCCAAGTTAAGAATGATATGACTAATCGAAAATTGCGCGAACGAACATAAACAGTAGCGTAATCGTCCGTAATCAACCTACTTCAGACCGATTTTGAATTTGTAAACTTTCATTGCAACGGACAGTTGACATTGTGCTCTGGAGGAAACAATTTGTATCAATCTTGCTACGGATATAATTTGTAATTTGGAATTTTTGCCTAAGTTAACTAAATTTGTTTCATAGTATGTAACACGTGTTGTTACTGTTTTAATAACACAAAACTTGTATTTCCTAAATTTCTTTATTTATTTCCAGTTCTTTTAAAAATATGACGACAGAGAAACAAATAAAAAAAAGAAAATACGAGCAAGAAAACAGAAATTTTAATAATGGGAGGAGAAATTCTTTTTTATTGACAATAACGGAAAAGTTAATTCTACGGTCAAAAATTATAAAGCTAGCAAATTCCAAATTAAGGTCAGATAAATTTGCTTCTTTAAAATCAAATTTAAAAAACATCCTTTAGCAATCAAGCTAATAATGTGGCTGAAGCCAGTTATGTTATTGCCTGGAATATTGCTCGTGCAAAATGTTTATTAAAAAAAAAACTGTACTTAAAGTTTTAGATCCAAATAATCCAAAATTGCACACAGTTGTTTCGCAAATTCCCATCTCGAGACACACAACCGAACGACGCATAACTGCAATTAATACATCTCTTGAATATAATTAAAAAAAATATATTTTAAGAACTGTATTGGATTCAGCTTAGCCCTTGACGAATCGACAGATATCATAGATCTTCCGCAATTGGAAGTTTTTATACGTTTTGTTTCACCTGTCTTCGTTGTTAAAGAAGGATTATTAGATTTAGTAGCACGTGAAGAGTCATACCGCGGTGTCGATATTAAAAATACATTAGATTTCATAATGAAAACTTTTATTAATGTGCCTCTTAATAGACTTGTAACTGATGGAGCTCCGGCAATGCTGGGTAAAAAAATCGGCGTTATTGGGCTTTTAAGAGATGATTCTCAAATTCTACAATTCACTGCATAATTCACCGAGAACATCTTGTTATAAAATATTTAAAATATCCTGATGTTATGAAAACAGTGTTACACATTGTAAATTACATTCGCACCAATGCAAAAAGCATCGACAATTTAAAAATTTCCTTGAAGAATTAAAGGAAGAAGAACTTCCAAATGACATTAATTTATTTTGCGTTGTTAGATGGTTATCGAGCTACAACGTATTACATCGTTTTGTACATTTGTTTAATCCGATGTATTTCTAAAAGAAAAGGAAATAACCTATTCAGAATTAGACGATGACGAGTGATTACAAGACTTAATGTTTTTGACTGATGTCATGGAACATTTGCTAACACTGTATTTGCCATTGCAGGGGAATGATAAAATAATATCTACGAGAATATAAAAAAGCTAGAAGGAATATTGAAGGAATTCCAACATAGATTTCGAGACTTGAAATATTTTAAATCGTCCCTTGATTTTTTTCCATTTGAAATTAACATAATTCATGGTGAGTTTTCCATTTCCAATATAATTATGACCCAAAATCATCTGGAGAATTAGAATTAATAGAGATGCAAGAAGATTAAGCTCTACAATTAAAATATAAGTCGACGTCGATTACTGAATTTTGTAAATTTGTACCAGAATCGACGTATCCTGAACTAAAAGTGGCTGCTTGTCGAATTATTTCAATATTCGGAACAATGTACTTATGTGAATCATTTTATTCCACTTTAAAATTCGTGAAATCCAAACACCGATCAGTATACCTAACTAATAACTAACCAGAATCTCAAAGAATTACTGAAAAGTGCTTTCAACAATTATTCATTAAATTTTAAAGAATTATCAAGAGAAGTAAAATAAATATGTTTAATTTTTAAGATTTAAATGCACATATTTTATACTTTTATTGTTTTCAATAAATATAATTTCTGTAAAAAAAATGTTATACTTTTTTGCATACCTTTTAAATACGTATTTAATTGCGGCTCGCGAAAATTTTCAAATTTTGAAAAATGGCTCGGACTATCAAGGGGCTTGGCCACCCCTGCCCTAGAGTAAGGTTCGTTGATGACTTAGTCGCAAAAGCAATAGGAGCATTATCATTAATTGTTGCCTGAGGATCAATCTTAAATTTGTTAGGTACGTTCATATCCGCATAAAAATTAATGGTTTATATTTATAGTTGTTTAATAATATACTTACCTTCTACTTGACGCCCAAAATTATCTGGAAGTTCTTCATCACCCAGTTGAATTTTGGAAAATATGCCAAAAAGCTGCTCCTCTAAATCCGATAATTTGATATTTTTATACAGTGTATTAAAATATAAGTGTCACAAACTTTAAGGACTGATAATATGGCCCAAAATATGCCGAAAAGTCTTAATGAACATGGGTCCGCAAATGGACGGTTTTGAAGATACGAAACATTTTGCATTTACACCACTGTTTTATTATCTACAAACAAACAACGTAATTTATGAACAACCGAAAAAGGAAAAAGAGATGTTCAAAATGCTCTCACTCCATTTCAAGGCAGGCCCGACATCCCCGTGGTATGGACCTTCAAACAGTTCTAAAGAAGGAGATCAAAGGGGTTTAAATCCGGCGATCTTGCAGGCCATGATACAGGTTCGCCCCTTCCTACACATCTTCGTCGAAAAATTCCGTATTCGAAAATGCGCCGGAGCACCATCGTACTGGAGCCACATTTGTTGGCTTTGGTCAAAGGAATCTCGAAAATTAGCCCGTGTGTTCTGCAGATAGTTCAGACGAGCAGCGCTTGTCAATCGGATTGGTAAAACAACCGGGCCTAGTAATCTGTCGCCCAAAATGCCCACACAAATGCCCACACGTGCGTATTGTGGAAATAAAATTCATAACTCCGAAACCGTAGTATTCGCCCCAGCAGTCTTCGCTTATTCCAAAAACAATTTTCTACTCATTCTTTTAGTTCATTCATCGAATATCCATTTTAATAAAGTGTATAATTATTTAGTGCTAGTTGAATTATCAATTGTAATTAATGAAAAAGGATCTAAATGTACTTATGTTTAATAGGACATGTAACCTAAGGTTTGCAATTTATTGAAAAATTATCCCATACATTGACACTTATTTATGCGCTCTTCTCCAAACAACCGCAATCGGCGTAGTCCTTTATATTGCACCAGTCTCACAGTAATAATACATTTCTCCATCATATCAGGGCAATGTAAGGCAAATAATTAATTATATCATGCTTTTCGACCATTGATATCTTATCCCTTGGAAATATAGCAACCCATTTTCAACAAGACCAATATCACTCCGATAGATTAAGGAAGTTGACACACAATATTCACACAATATTCTACTTCCTTTTCGAGATGAATTGTCCAGTTTTTATCTCCTCAATAAGAGCCAATCTTTCTGATAGCATTGTATCTCTCCATACCTTTTTTTGGTGTACCTTGAGTTAACCTGGGTCCCATTAAGATAATATATTTTATCTATCCTTTCGGATGTTGGAGGTAGCGATACCTCCATAAAACAACATCTTGCAGTTCTATTCATATATTGTTTGACTGTGTTTCTCCCACTTAAAGTCCATTTTTTTAAAAAAATTCCCCGGACATGTTCGTTTTAGTTCTGGCAAGATAACATGAGTATTAATGATCTACAAAGTCGATATAAAATAATTTTGATACAAAATCACTCAATATTACTTTTTCCTATTAGGCAATATCTGTCGTCGAAAATGTAAGCCTATCTTGCTCAACGCTACTACTAACGTGAATGTAGGGTAGCAACACATAATGCATACTGTTGTGGTTACAAGAAGGTTCCCGGAGCAGGTTCGATTGCAGATTTTGCCCTGGCCTGCACGGTCACAGGACTTGTCGCCGATTGAACATGTCTGGGATATGATGGGCGACTAAGACAAGTACCCAGGCTTCATGAGAATCTGGATGAACTTCGACACCATCTAAAGGTTGCCTGAAACACATTGACCACCTAATAGACAGCATGGTTAGAAGAGTTAATGCATGCATAGCTGCGCTTGTTAATTTTTGTTTTGTTTTTTGAACTAAACTTTCATCGTTTCGTAGTTGATAATAAAGCATTATTTTAATTTTTAATTTTTAAATTTTAAAATTGTATCTAATTTTTAATCGGTGGTGTATTTCATATGAAAGTGACCATATTTTTCAGCGTAAACACATTTACTTGAATTTGTGACGAACTATTTACTTTCTTTGATTTTCTACCAATAATCTTCCAAAAGTAATTCCACTTGAGAAAAACACAGCAATTTCTACGAAACTAGCTAAAGTGAGGCTGCATTATATGGACTGACAGAAAGAACCACTATAAATCCAATTTCAATCACAAATTGCGGCGTATCGATTGAATTTTATATTAAACTTCGAACAATTTTATTTCGATAATATAATAATGGGTTTGAAAACGACACGGTCGCGGAGAAGTAAAGCGCGTTTTATAGGTAACATTCGATACTCGAGAGTTGCGAATGTTATCGACATAATGATTCTTCGTATTTTCTGTCAGATTTTGCAATTTTATTCGACGGTTTATAACTTGTTTGTTTCCAACGGATTTCGGTACACTGCATCTTGGTAAATCGAAATTTATTGTGAATTTACAACGCCACGCTGATTGATGCAGGAATTTATTGCATAAAAGTTTATGATGCCATATGTGGGTGATTCCAATCGGGTAAGATTACTACCATAAACTGAGATGATGGAATTTTTCTGAACATCAATAATCAACTTAACAATAAGCAGTTAACTCGCGGATATTGTAGGATATAAACTGAAAATTAATCAAAGTAAAAATATTGGAAACCTCTAATGAATAAGATAAAAAAATTAATGAAAAATAAAACGATTTTTAAAACGAAATGAAGAGCATTTGTTGATTTGAAAAATAATGTTCCGTTGAGAAGGTTACTTGAGAAAATTAGTTTTTAATTTCTGTTGTACGAGTGTGACCAAAGAGATAGATTTTTGAAATCTTTAAATAAACAATGTCCGTACGTATGAATAAATAATAATAACAATACTAATAATTAGAGATCTTTATTTCGCGAAGTCTAGGTTAGCTGTTCAACTTAACATTTCCAATTTACAATTACATTTAAGTCACATTCAACCCTAACCAAGTATCTTAACCATCCACTTAACCTACTTAATTAAACAAAACTAAACCAGAATTAAATCAATCAGAATGTTATTATATATATATATATATATATATATATATATATAATTTACATGATAGATGGACGAATCTTACACCTCAATGGTGCAGTGAACATTAATTAATCCATCTATCATGTAAATTTTACATTTTGCTGTCAGATTTGACAACACACATTTTCAATTTGAATTGTTTTTGAACTTAATTGCAGCAATCCTTTTATATGTTGACACTGGATATTTGACAGTCGTCTTGTTTGCTCACCGCAAGGTATTAGACAAGGTATCGTCTCGTCAGTGTTCTGTTGTCAGTGGTTCATTAGGAGTGATTGGCTTTGATGGCCACTACATGTAAAGGTATTTCAACAACTAAGGTTCTTGGTAATCGCTACTGACGAAGGGTAATAACCCAAAAACAATATTGTCTAGCGATCCACCAGTTAGTCTTCATGGACCTGTTTTAATTAATGTTCACTACACCATTGAGGTGTAAGATTAGATCTTTCATGTAAATTATATATATATATATATATATATATATATATATATATATATATATATATAATTTACATGATAGATGGACGAATCTTACACCTCAATGGTGCAGTGAACATTAATTAATCCATCTATCATGTAAATTTTACATTTTGCTGTCAGATTTGAATTTGAATTGTTTTTGAACTTAATTGCAGCAATCCTTTTATATGTTGACACTGGATATTTGACAGTCGTCTTGTTTAGTCTCCGCAAGGTGTTAGACAAGGTATCGTCTCGTCAGTGTTCTGTTGTCAGTGGTTCGTTAGGAGTGATTGGCTTTGAGTGGCCATCAAAGCCATGTAAAGGTATTTCAACAACTAAGGTTCTTGGTAATCGCTACTGACGAAGGGTAATAACCCAGAAACAATACTGTCTGGCGATCCACCAGTTAGCCTTCATGGACCTGTTTTAATTAATGTTCACTACACCATTGAGTTGTAAGATTAGACCATCTTTCGTGTATATATATATATATATATATACAACACACCCAATACCCCTAACAAACCAGATGACAGAATAGAATCAGGAAATATTACATACTTTTCTTTGCCATATATAAATGGACTGTCGATGGACTTACGCAGAATTTTGGAAATTGATAAATGTAAAATTGCTTTCTACCACAAAAGAACAATTGGTACTTTATTCACAAAACTAAAAACTAAATTGCCGTTAGACCTATTTTCAAATGTAATATATAAAATTGATTGTAAAGATTGCTCTCTGTGCTACATAGGTCAAACAAAACAATATCTAAAAAGACGGATACAGAACCATAAGCAAGATTGCAAAGAACAATACAAAAATAAAAAAGAACATACGGCACTTGCGTCACATACCTTCAATAATCAGCATCAATTTGTTTTTGAACAGGCGAAAGTTTTGGACACAGAGAGAAATCTATATAAAAGATTAATTTTAGAGGAAATTTATATAAATAGTACACATAATACTGTAAACATAAAAAATTTAGAATCTAAACTTTATACCATGTATAGTAACATATTGTCATGATGTAAAGTGGGTTGCATATGGTCAAAGTAATTTAAAAGCATATTTTATTAATACAGAGAGAGGGTTTTTTTGGGGAAAAAATAGCTTTGACGTTTTTTTTCGATATTTGCGTATATGATTAAGATTATTCGGCTTTAGTAGATTTTAAAATTGACCGGTTGTTGAACGTGCATTAGAAAAAGGATGTTTATTAAAATGTTTGTAATAGATGTAAAATGTTTAAAAAAAAAATTTTACGGAGAGGGAAAGATATCGTTTTGAAAGGTAAGGGAATTATTGTTTTATATATAATGTATCATTAACTAAGAGAAATTTTTTTATATTGTTGTTATATGTAGCTCTGAAGAAGCCAATTAAATATAGGCGAAACTGTCAGCATTTCGAGACAATTGTTTTTTTATTATTGTCCGTGTCCTATAAATCCGAAGATCCAATTAACTCACATAATCAAAGGACAAGAAAAAAAGGAAAAAAAATATATATATATATATATATATATATATATATATATATATACATATATGAATGAGTGAACATTAATTAAAACAGGTCCATGAAGACTAACTGGTGGATTGATAGACAATATTGTTTCTGGGTTATTAAGCGTCGTCAGTACCGATTACCAAGAACCTTACTTGTTGAAATACCTTTAAATACCATCAAAACTTCTTGGCGCGAGCCAATCACTGACAAGACCATACCTTGTCTAGCACCTTGCGAAAACTAAACAAGACCACTGTCAAATGTCCAGTATCAACATATAAAAGGGTTGCTGCAATTAAGTTCAAAAATAATTCAAATTGAAAACGTGTCTTGTCAAATATGACAGAAAAATGTAAAATTTACATGAAAGATGATCTAATCTTACACCTCAATTGTGTAGTGTTACTATTTCTATTGCTGGTGATGAGAATTCAATTATGACAATTTCTTTCCGTTCTAAGTTAATGTGTACAATATATGGTTTATTTGCTGATAAGCGCTGTTGTACTGAACGGAAAGTTCCAGTAGAGTTTATGTTTCTTCCCCTCACAAACCGATGTAATGTCATCTACCATATAGGGAATAACAGGTTTCTCATCGATTCCCAGGCGGAATCTCATATGGAAGTAGAGTATCTTTAGCACGCTATTGTGCCGTTCAATGTATAATGTTTTGGCACATTCTCCACATCCGGCCAACAAATGCCTAAGTGTTTCTGGTTGTCTCCGACACTTTCTACATCTTATGTCTGCAATATTTATTCCCAATATTCTCCTTTAATAATCCAAAGTCCGAAACACTCCATCCTGACACGCCATGATAAAACCTTCGGTTTCACCTTTCAGCCTATTTGATTGCAAAAACGCGTATGTCAGTTCTTTAGAGATTCCAAGCTCTTCTACGTGTCTGTAGAACACTCCATGTAAGTTCTTGGCTGAGTGTTCTTGAAGTAGCTGATTCGCTTGCAGTTCCTTCACCATGTTTTTTACTTTTGGTATGGGCATATTGTTAACGGCTCTTGGGTTATCCGTTTGAATGTCGAACTGTATGCATAGATTTTTAGCTGTCCTTCTAGCTTCTTGGAACATAAAGGCTGAATTTCCGACTGATTCATACATTCTCACAATACCTAGAAGTTTATCTGTTGTGTTTAATATCATACATGCCGTTATTAGTGATATTCGGTCATGCATTTGCTCTAGATTTATTAAACCTCTTCCACCTTCTCTTCTAGGTATGTATATTCTTGCTGCCGACGATGTTGGGTGCAAGCATATATTCTCACTCATGCATCTCCGGGTCCCTCGGTCTAGATTCTGCAGTTCATTTACGTTCCATTTCATAATTCCGAATGTGAAACTGACTATGGGACATGCTATCATGTTAGTGGCAATAGCTTTATTCTTTGCTGTGAGCTCAGATTTCCATATTTGAGAGATCAATTGTAAGTATTTAGCACTGACTGCCTCTTTTACCTCAGCCGCTGAGCTAACACCAAGATACGTATGTAAACTACTGTTTTCCAGACATTTAATCAACGTCCCGTCCAAAAGAGTCATATCTTCATTTATTCTGTCGCATTTACCTCTTCTTACATTGACAGTTGCACACTTGTCCAAACCGAACTCCATTCCGATGGCCTGGGAGTATTCTCGGACTATTTCCATCAGTGATTTTAAATCTTGTTAATGGCAGTAAAGAAATACAAAATAATAGTGGGCTCAGGGAGTCCCCTTGGAATACCCCTTGCCTATGTACCTGGTTGTCGTTATTTCTTTGCCCGCCCTTATGATAAATTTTGTCTTCCAATTAAACATCATCTTCCTCACGCACTGGATAACTATTGGGTGGATCTTCAGGGTCTCCAGTAAAAATAAAATAAGGTCATGTGACGTGGTGTCATATGCCTTTTTGTAATCGACCCAAGCCATCGACAGGTTTCGCCTATATATGATCGCATCCTGACAGACAGCTCGATCTATCATTAGATTTTCCCGGCACCCCGCCATTCCTCGTTTGGTCCCTCGTTGTTCCATAGTACTGGCCCAAACAGATTCAATTGTTCTCAAAATACGATTATTTAGGACTCCGGTGAATATTTTGTAGATCGCATTTAGACATGTGATGGGTCTGTAATTTTGCGGTTTCGATAAATCGCCTTTCTTAGGTATTAGTGTGGTTCGACCCGCACAAAACCATTCAGGAATCTCACTCTCAGTCTCTAGAAGATTATTAAATATTCCTACTAGTCTCGCCTGTACACTAGTAAACTGCTTCCACCAGAAGTTTGTTATTCCATCCGGTCCAGGTGCTGCGAAGTTCCTCCTTGACTTAATCACATCCGTGATTTCACTGGCACTGATTGATGGACATTGTGCCGTAGTTGGTATCAACTTATTGCTAAAGCTCTTAAATCGCTCAAACTGTATTGTGTCTAAATTGACCGTTGTCGAGGTTTCGTATAGACCGCCCCAAAACTCTTCAACTTGTTCTGCAGTTGGTGATTTGGTGATCGTTGCTATTTGTTTTCTAAATAATGCTGACGGTGTTCTTGCAAATGTGCGATTTTGTTTTATTCCTTTAATTTTTTTCACTAGCCGCCTTTTAATTTCATTTAAAGACTTAATTTTATCAACTGCCGTAGCTCTAATGATTTTTAGGATGTTGTTATTCAATGTATGGTATTCTTTTTTGATGTCATTCTTTATTTTCCTTATCTTGGTTGTGAATTTTTTCCCTTTCTCGATATAATCCAGTAGAGCCGTAATTTTCGATGCTAACTGTCTACTTGTTCTGATTTTCTCTTCAATTTTGTCTACCCTCCGTTGCATTTTATTTTCCGGGAAATATTGTTTTTTCGTACCCGTCAACTTTTTAGCTGCTGCAAATAATGCGCAGTTCAGCTTCTCCAAATTACAATCCTCTTTATTATTATTATTATTATTATATACAAGTAATAATAATCAAATTCAATAAAAATGTCAGGAATTACATTCACTGAATCCGTGTTATTTTACTTAATCGGTCATTGTTTGCAGTGTTTCCACATAATCGCCTTAACCTAACATGCAGCACGTGCTAATTTGAATTTGCGTTAACCGAACGGCCGAAAACAGAGGCATATTGCAGCCGTACATCGCAAGGGATTAATAGGTATCTCCAGCTTGATTCACTGGCTTCTAATTATACAACATGTTAATTATATTCATTTACCTTGCAGATTATATTTATATAACTACGTCGTTTGCGTATTAACGAACACGGTACGCTACTTAAGCCCTTTTAACGAAATGCGTTTTAAGAAGGTCGAAATGTGTAATTACACACTCGAGTAGCATTTGATAAGATAAATTTTGCATGTCGACTCGTAAAAGCCGGTTTTAAATTATTATTACACATGAAAAATAAATGAATAAGTAGTCGAATTTTTGCCGAAAATATTGCCCACAAATATTGGCAGCACAAGTTACACCAGTCGTATTCAGGATGAGGCTCTAATTAAAAGTTGAAAATAAATTAATTAAAAAAATTTGAGATTATTTTTAGTGAGTTCATAATCTTACAGATGGTATCTTGACGTAAAAATTGTAAGAATTTTATACTATATACTATTGTAAATGTTCTGTTTAAAATTACCTAAACGGTAATATTGTAAGCTATGTATTGTGTATGATTTTTGCAATGATTTCTTCGCGTGCTGAAATAAAAAGAGTCTATTAGCACAACGTTTCTTAGTTCGAATTCAACTTATAAAGTATTATTTTCAAAATTTAATTATTCCGGTTTTAGAGTTCTGAAGTGACATGAAATTGAAATAAGTTAATTTGCAAATACCTATAGGTTCAATACAACCTACCTTTCATGAATCCATGTCCATAACATAACGTGTTTAATACTGGAACTTAACCTCCTATATTACTAGAGCTCGGCAAATTTGATACATTGATTATCAAGATAAATGCAATGGCTTTAAATGATTTTTTATAAATTTTACAGTTTTGAATTTAATATTGTTTGAATTTGCGTTATTTATATTGTACAAATCTTAAGTTTACAGTTTCATAACGTTAGCTTTAATAGTTTAGGCGCACCCCACCCACATGCACACAGGCTGACAGACACGCACACACATATGTTATTCCGATAATAGTCAGAATAAGCTTAGGGTAGGTTAAAGGAGATGATAGTATGAAATAATAAATTAATAAAATAACGTAAAAATTATTACAAAAATAAACAGAAAACACGTATAAAAAGAAATCATGATATAATGAAACACAAATCAATGACGACATTAAAGAATCAAATGGAAAAGAAAGAAAACAGATGTTTTTGTGTATCATCTGAATTTGCTCCGCCATTTGGCAATTGTGTCGCTTGTGACTCTGAAACTGGCCAACAAAATCTAAACAAGGTACTGTCTCATTAAATTGAAATTGACGTTGGTTTTTGTGTGTGGCACGCGGGGTGAATGTCGACTAGGTTACGTTTAAAATCGATTTGATGCGCGCTTTAAATCGTCTATACGTGTAAACTTTCGTCGAGAAAACTTCCGTAGTACAATTACTGTTTCTGGTGTCTCGCATATCTCGAGATCACCATTACAATTGCAACAAATATTATGCAGAGATTAAAAAAAATAATTCGTTTACCCCCACAAAGTAAACATGAAGTAAAAAGATTTGTATTCCACCTCACTGGAAATTTGAAATTGAATTTTAAACAGTGAGAATCTGTGACTGCGATGTTTGCTACAAATAGATTTCGGAAAACATATCTACGAAATGTAGACAAATTTTCCATATTAAACATGGATTGTTATGGTTGTGGTGGCGGACTGTATTACGATGTATGACGTTGCGATAACTGTAAAAAAGGACACGGAAATAGATGAGGAAGAATCATTTAATTATTTTTTAAGTCAAACTTTTAATTGTGGAGATAAAATCATTAATTAAAAGTGTAATAGAAAAAAAAATCATCTGGAAGAAAATGCTAAAAAATTAGGTCAGACAGCCATTAAATTGAATGTTAGGTCATTAAGAGAGTATAGAACAAGGCAAAAGAAGGTTTATGGAAATTCTGGCACGGAAAGAATTATGAATCTCCTAATGAATGAATTCCCCATAAACATACTTTTAACGAATATAACCAGTGCGATTGATTTACAAAATTATGTTTCAGTTAAAGCTAATATACCAGTTATATTTTGAAATATAATTTCTGAGACTTCAAATAGTGCACAATCAAAATAAATTGTACCGGAAATTAAAATCCTTTTTGGAGGCATAATTGATAAGTGACTGTAAATTAATGCAGCTACATCAATTATGCAATAGTCCAGCGTTTGGTTTGTCGTTTGCAAGTATAAATTGCTACAATTCCACCCAGTAGATCGATGTCGTAGTTAGTGAACGGGAGAACTTTCAAGGAGAACAGAATAACAAATGTTTTTGGAAAAGGTTAAGGGGAAGAAAAAACTAATTGTTTCCAAATGTGTGAATCTGAAATATGCAAATAAAGGAACTCTTCAGTAATGAAGAAGTTCACCAGGCAATACACTAATCTAATCTAGAACAGAGGTATTTTAAAGAGGGCCAGGCGGACAAATCACTCGGGTCTTACGGCATTAATAAAAGAAATTAAAAGATATAAGGAAGAAATAACAGCCTTACAAGAAGTAAAACAATCAAGTCTAGATTTACAATACAACAAATTTATAAAGATAGTCTTCCATACCGATATCAGAGAGGTTATGGGTTATACTTTTGCGAAGAGAGAAGAAAGGCATAACATAATCAATGCGACACCTCAGAAGAAAAAGAAGAAGAAAAGAACAACTAAAAGAAGATTACGAAAAATTACGAATACATCACATGAAAATAGTGATTGGATATTACAGCGCAAAGATTTGGAAAGAAGAAATGTACGGATCAATAATGGTTAACACGAAATATGTAATGATAATGAACACCGAGTAATTGATTTTGCAATTGAAAAAAACATGGTGGTGCGGTGAAGGAACGGAAAGAAATATGTAAATGGACGTGGACAACATCATACGCCATGGTGCGCAATAAAATTCACCATGTACTGGTGGAAAGAAAACATATGAACTTAATTACTAACGTGAGAAGTATAAGAGGAGCAGACCAGGATGCGATGATTTCTTAACAATAATGAGCTGCAAAAAATGCAGCAAAGGAAACAAAAAAAATATGTGTAAAGATAACATTATTGGGATATTAAAGCAAAATATCAAGGCGAAATTGAAAAACAACTGAAAAAAACTGCCAAACCAAGCAAGTTGATGACACATGTGGAAACAAACAAAAGAAGTCATTGCAGGAACTGCTAAAGCGACGATCCGGAACGAAAAGGAATATGAAAACAGGAAAAATTAGTTCGACGAGGAGTATGTAGACATAGCAGAGCAGGAAAGGAAAATAAGACAAGGATTACTCAATAACAACACAATAGGAAACAGAGAAAATATAAGAACGTAAGAAAGCAATCGAAAAGGCCAGTCGAAAACTATAGTATCAGCAGAAATATTTAAAGCAAGAGAAGTTAATTTAACTAAAAGTATGTATGAGCTTGTAAAATTGGTGTGGAAGAATGGACAGCCGCGCTGATATGCCAGTTGCATAAAACAGGTAACAAATCTTTACGTGAAACCTATATAGGTATTGTATTAGTGGACACAATTTAATACACTGGCAAAACCTATTAAGGTAACATTGAGCAATGTTATAGAAGGTGTCATGAGGGATAAAATCGGTAAGTGAGTTCTTACTCTCAAATAATAAAAACAGCCTTCTAGGATTACAAATTAACTATGTATGTGCTATTGAGTTCGAACAAGCCTACTAAAGAGTAAATAGAGGACACATGTACAATGAAATGAGAACATTAGAAATACCGGAAAAATGTATGAGACTAACAACTATAACGCCCAATAAAACACAAAATAAAGTGCTCCGGAGTGGCCACAAATCAACAGAACTTGTTGCGGTAAATGGCCTGAGAAAAGTTGACCCTCTTTCCAGTAAGTCTTCAACCTGACTGAAAGCACAATTAGAGGATCTAAATTAAAAATGGAAGGGACAATATACAACAACGAGCATTGTTGTATAACATATGCCGACAACCTTATACTTCTAGCAAAGACGGAAGTACCTTTAAAGAGGATCATAAAATAATTGAAACAAGAAGCAAAAGTTTTCCTACTAGAATTAAACCAACGAAAACAAAATACATGGTGTTGGCCGAAAGAGAACAGGTAGCAGACGAAAATTTGCAAATAACTACGAACGATGGAAGGAGATATGAGTTTGGCAGGTAAAAGAATTCTTATACTTGGGAGTCATGATAAACGAAGAAGGACATGAGGAGCAGTATATAAAAATGTTAATTGCGAAAGGTAACACGTAGTACAAAATGCTGAAAAGACTAATGAAATCAAAGTATAAGTCAAGAATGAAGAATTTATAAAAGCGTTGTTAGGCCAACCGTGACATGTGTCCGTGAGTCATGGTCACTAAAGAAAGCAGATGGCGATGCTTGCATCCTTGATATATAAGTAGAAAAATAAACAGAGAAGACTGCTGGCGAAGAAGAACGAATAAGGAACTAGACCTTACGTACCAGTGCAAAGAAGCGAAGATAATATCCGTCATAAAAACCACATGACTAAGGTGGATAAGGCACATCGTTAGAATAGCCAAGAACAAATTATCAAAAATTTAGAAAAATTGAGACCCCCAATTGGAAAAAAAAGAGAGAAGGTAGGTCGCAGAAGGGATAGCTGGAAAATGTAGAACAAAGTCTAAAAAGTGTGAAGATCCAAAATTGGAAAGAGAGAAATAGAAGGAATGTAATAAAATTGTTAAGCAAACCCAAGACCTTCACGGCTTGTAGTTCATATACCTCTGGATCGACGGCGCCATTTGTTTTGCTGTATTATAATATAATATTATTTCAGATGACTTTTCGCCATCGCATTGAGTTGGTAATATGATATTCTGACCAAACTAACTATTTACAAATATACATTATGAGATCCTGTGCGACTCTCCTCCCTCCTATACCCTCGTCTCCTTCCTGGTCCTCTCTTCCATTCTCTTTTGTTGCCTCCCTTCTCCTCCATCTCTCATCCTGTCCTTGCATCTACAACAAATTAAGTATTATTTATTTCTCTCCGTCCTACATCTTCCATCTCTCCTTTCTCTCCTAGCATCCTTCTCCAGTCCCGACCAAGCTTCTCTTCCTCTCTACTCCATACCATTTCTTCGTATCATTGTATCATTGTTCTGGTGTTTTCTGCACATAAATATCCACAATAAGATAATTTGAATCTAAAACAGAATAAGAAG
The DNA here is from genome assembly GCA_959613385.1 of Geotrupes spiniger. NCBI lineage: Eukaryota > Metazoa > Arthropoda > Insecta > Coleoptera > Geotrupidae > Geotrupes > Geotrupes spiniger. The sequence continues at coordinate 1,861,076 of OY390738.1, forward strand.
GAATTCACTTCATATAATGGATTCTACATCGCTTTAACTCTATTGGAATGTGCTTTCATTTTGACACAAGTTTGTCACGGTGTTAATGTGTTAATGCGATATTCATGTAAAATCACCGTCTTCACTGGGTCACTAACTTTTTTTACAAAAATGTATCGAATACAGTGTTACACAAAGTGCACTGGAAAGTAAACTGAGAAAGCTGTTAACGCGTTCGCTGTATATAGCTTTCACAAATGGCAGGACAAAATATGCTGCAGCACGTCGCGGTCAGTTTTCTGCAAGAAATAACCCCCGTTCTTCGCAGGCATGTGAAAAAAGGTTATTGTTTAAATGTACAAGTTTCACAATTTTCATTAAAATGTTGATATCAACTAAAAAGTAAACATTTGAAACATGAAATCACGACAAAAAACATATGCCTCAGTTTCCCGGACAATCTTAAGAAATTTAATAGCAAATAGTGTAATCATTATAAACTTTTCACATTAGTATAAATGGCATAATATTCCAGAAATTGCCACAATGCTCAGCTAAATCGGAAATGAAATAAGTATTGCCATTGTAGTCATAAAAAATATTCGTCATTATACTCGTATTTCTTATGGTATAGATATTTGGGGAAGTGTCTTCTACCGTTCCAGTAATCAAATTTGTTTACATATAAATCGACAACTGTCAGTTCACAAAAAAAATTCTCAACACGTGGTGAAATAATTGTAATCAAACAAAACGTGCTAAATTCGGTCCAACAGTTAGCATCGACAACATATGTATCTTGTCTACGTTCGAGATCAGTGCAAATATTCCCGGATTGAAATTCTATTATAATTTGTCGCATACATATATGGACAATTCGATTGAGCATGTGATATGCATTGGTTAGCATTTGGCGAATAAAGAATATTTATAAAAAGTCGCTATAAAAATTATTTGTTATCAACAGTTTCCATAAAGATTATAAATATAATAAATAAGACCATAACATTCCGCTCGTTTTATAAGAAGGGCAAATGCTATTGTTAACTATACTTTTTAGTTAATTTTTAGCAAATTGGTCAGATCAATCTGAAAATGCAATTATTTAAATTGTCAACATCAATTATTATTGATTTTTATGTTCTTATTATACATTGATCAATCCCTTAAAATTGTATTGCTGGTAAATATATGGCAATAGCAGTAATGGCTGATGGTATTCTTCTTTATTTAAGTCAGTCTATTTGTTCTATATTGGCTGTGATTTTTCTGGTTTTCAATGTGTGAAACAAATGTGTATTATTATAATTTGCCTCTAGTATAATTTATGAATATGTTTCAGATACTGATTATCGACGACGAATGCAGTTTAATAATACCTATTGCCCGTTTTTTACAACTATGCCGCTTATCTAATACTATAACTTAAATAACTAAAACTAAGGCTCTTTGAATTACTGATACGATCAAATTAATGGTATCAGATCTTATCTACGCATCGTATCGGTGCAGATGTTACCTCTCCTATTGGTGTGAACCAAAGGTTGGGATGATTTGTCTATGAGTCTGATAAAAAAGACCATTGTTAATGCGATTGTTGAACTCCAGGTATTCGGCGAATGGGTCGCCCGTGGTTTATTTATTTTGTTTATTTACCCCCAAGGAGTGTTATATATTATTTATAGCCAGCTAATTGGCGCTTTGCTTGATAGTTAATGGAAGTAGCTTATCATGTTGGTATATAATGGGTTCTACTAAAGGATTCCTAATAAAAACGTGAGTATATATATTTTGATATAAGCTTTGGCAGTTATTGTTTTCTCAAGATCATACACATTTTCGTTTTCTGGTGGTAAGACTATATCCCGGTCTTTATTATTGTATAAGTTTTCACTCATTTAGTAGTTTGTCCGTTGAATAATCGCTGGAAGGTAAGTAGCTTCGAAAATGTTTTTTCCGTTACAAGTCTGTCAGTAATTATTAATACTGTGTTTGCCGTCTAATGTAATTATCAATTATGCATTTAGCTCTCAGTAAAGTTTGAAACTCGATGTGTTCTTTTTTGTGCTGTTGTGCATGCTCGATTATTTCTCGCACACATCGTCCCGTCTCATTTTGATTTTCGGCGAGTATTCGAAGGTGCTACATACGTATATTTGCACTCGTATGTTTCTTAGAAATTCTTGTTCATTGTTAGTAAAGTCCTGTATTAGATGGCCATACCTAGGGCGTCGTCTTCGTCTGCGTAGGAACTAAATGATTTTTTCTCTCTTTTTTCTCTTCCGTCGTCATAGAGGAATGACATTCGATATTTGTGTATGGATACGAGTTTCTGATTTGTCGCTGTACACTTTTCCGTAACTTGTCGATGAGTTTGGTTTAATTGGGATTCCGATTTCCAAGTCATCGATAATGGTCATTATTTCAGCATCGTCTATATTTGGTATAATACTATCTAAATCATGTTTCGAAACTATATTCTTCTAGTTTTATTGTGTGCATTGAGGTGCATTGGACTAACCAAACGAGTTGTCGGTGATCTATGTAAATACAAAAAGGTCGACATTGTTTGACAGCGTACACCAAGGCAAGAAGTTCTTTTTCGATTGGGGTATATTTTGCTCTGTTTCTGAAAGTGTTCTCGATTCACAGCATATTGGCTAAGCTCGTCCTTCGGTACCTTGTGATAAGACTGCTCCTAGGCAACGTCGTAACTACGAATACTTTAGCAAAGTCGGGGTATCGTAGTATGGGATCGTGTACGAGTAATTCTTTACATTTCTGAAAGGCTCTTATATTCCCATGTTTCTGAATATCGATCTTTGATTTCTTCTTCAGGCAGAGAGTAAAAGGTTACGTTATTCCTGCGAAGTTTTTAATGAATTTCATATAATATCCTAAATGATTAGATTAGTTCTGCTCTAGTTTTTTAGTTTGCTCTTCTCAATTGTCCATTATGTCGACAATATTTGGTATCGGATATTTATCGTCGACCATTTGTTCGTTGAGTCTGAGAAAATCAACTATCACTCTCTGTTTCTTTCGTTCATCATTTTCTGTTGCACGGGGGCGTTCCATGCTCTCACGATATCCCGAAGAAATAAATTAAGAAGAAAACGTTGGTGTTACTTAGGAATACTAACGTTTGCTTCTTAATTTATTTCTTCGTTACTAAAAGTTGTCTAAAGTTGCGTACAAAGGTAGAGGTATCGCTTATCGTATTCCAGACGTGTTTTGTTTTATGAGTCTGTGAGATTTTGACCTTGAAAAAGCTGTTTATATTTTATGTGAACTGCAAGTCTAGCATATGTTTCATTCTTCGTAATTTCCACTGGCGATTCAGGTACAATCATCTTACCTTGTTGATCGATCTAATAGTGGGGTTCTTTCTTGTTTTTGGTGTTCAATGAAGCTCCTAGTTTGTTCAGTAAATCAAATCTAAGTAGTACGTCAAATGAGGCTGAAAAATAAAAACAGACAAACATGTGGTGTTCCGGAGAGTTAAAGATTTTATTAGAGAAGGCTAAGCAGGGTAGTTACCTTTGCATCCAAGCAAACGCCTATTAGTCAGTTCGAATTATTTTTTGATGAATTTGAATTACTAAATGAAGAACATGGTTACAGAACGAATATTTGGGAGACTTTTTGACTTTGGGAGACCACACCTTAATAATATTGCCATAAATGATGGCAAATGGCACTTAATTAATAATTTCATGCAATTTTCTGATCTCGTGCAAATTAATCCAGTGTTAAATTCACATGGCCGCCTGCTTGATTTAATTATTACAAATTTGAACGATGTGCAAGTTGCACTGAGATGCTGCCCCTTATCGCTGTAGATCAACATCATCCAGCTTTAACGTTGGATTATTACCATAGTGGCAAACACTGGTCTAAAGTACCCAGAAGCTCTGACAGTACAGTTTAGAATTTTAGGAAAGCGGATTATAATGGCTTATGTAATGCATTGGCTCATGCAGATTGGTCTTGTCAATATAATTACGCAAACATCAATGATGCATGTGCCGTACTTTACTCGACAATCTATGATTGCATTGATGAATATGTCCCTTTAAAATCCACTCGGCGTTCTCCTTCTCCTATTTGGTATACTAATGAACACATTAACAATATTAAACGCAAGCATAAATTTCGCATGGTTTACAGAAGAACCGGGCGTGAGGATATGGCAATTATTTAACTAATATTCAACTGCAAGTAAAAGTAAATCCTAAACAATTTTGGTCATTTGTTTCATCAAAAAATAACTCACCGAGGATTCCGAACGCGCTCATTGACAGTGATAGACATATATTGGATTCGACAGTATCTATAATTGACGGTTTCCGGAAATGTTTCCAATCTGTTTATTCAAACTCCATAAATAATCCAGCACCTAACATTTCTACTGCCATCAACACTCTCGCAATCAATATAGTGTCTGTATCTGAATCAGAAGTTATTCGAAGTTTAAAATGCCTAAAAAATTTTTACACAATGGGTGATGACAACTTACCCAGTTTCCTTGTAAGGGACTGTGTTATTGTTTTTGCTCATCCACTTACCTTTTTGTTTAATTTAGCTATTCAAAGAACTGTTTTTCCCGACTGTTGGAAAATAGCTAGATTGGTGCCAGTACACAAAAAAGGAGATGCCGTTTTAATTGACAACTATAGACCAATAGCTTTGCTGAGCAATTTTGCTAAGGTGTTTGAAATGTGTTTATATGTTAACATTTTCCCCCAAATCAGAAACACCTTATCTGTCGAGCAGCATGGATTTATTAATGAGCGATCTACGGTTACCAATCTGTCAATAGTGACACAATTTATATCTGAATCCTTCGACGTAAATGAGCAGGTTGACGTCCTTTACACTGAATTTTCTAAGGCCTTCGACCGTATCGATCATACAATACTCTTAAACAAGTTTGGTGGTTTTGGTTTTTCCCCACACCTAATGTCTTTATTCAACTCCTATCTAAAGAATAGGAAGCAATATGTAAGTTATATGGGTCAAAAATCAAATGAGTTCATCCCAACTGCTGGTGTACCTCAGGGAAGTAATCTAGGGCCTTTGCTTTTTCTCATTTTCATTAATGATGTATGTTCTAACATTGATTGTAATAAACTATTGTTTGCTGATGATATTAAACTTTTTTCAAAATTCATAATACCGATGACTGTTTGTTTCTGCAACAGAAGTTTGTCGTGTTGGAATCGTGGTGCTGTGTTAATAACTTGCAAATGAATGTCTCCAAATGCAATGTGTTATCGTTCTCCCGAAAACTTAACCCTATTCATATATTATATATTCTATTTCAAAAATTTGGGATGAAAAACTAACTTTTTCTGATCACATCAACTCCATTACCTCATCCACTTTGAAAACTTTGGGACATTTGATTAGAAATACCCGAACTTTTACATCAATTGATGCCATTTTGCCCATATATTATTCCTTTGTTCGCTCCAGGCTAGAATATGCCTTGGTTATTTGGTCTCCTATTTACAAAGGTCACTCCGTTGCAATTGATAAAATACAAAGAATGGTTCTGAAATATCTTCACTTCAAGAAAACCGTACACCCGGTGCAGGCTTTGGATGACGTTATACTTCTCAATACTTTTAATATGGAGTCGCTACAGTTGCGGAGACCTCTAAATTGATGTCAAGTTTTTGTACGACTTATTAAACAATAACATTGATGCGTCTTGGAAAAATATCATTTCATGGTACCACACCATCCTACTCGGGTACATTGCATTTTTTCCTCTACAACATCTCGTACTAATATTATGAGCCACCCGTCATTATTTAGGATATGTGATTATTTCGATTTTATACAATAGTATAGATATTAATTACACTAGTTTATGGGTTAGTTTAAATAGATTGTTCATACGCAAAAATGCTTTGTTCTTGTCAAATTTTCTCTTTGTATTTACTCTGTTTCTTATTATTTTTTTTCCTTTATTCTATTTGTTAGTTAGTATTAAGATTTTTTATCAGTGCTTAATTTTTAATTTTAGTTTGCCCTGTAATTAGATGTTTATCTGTTGGGCAATAAAGATATTATTATTAAAGATATTATTATAAGCAACAATCATTTTGACATTCTCATATGGTTTTGATTTTTTGGGGCCGCTGGTAAATATTCCTCGAATTAGGTATACACGTGCATTAATATATTCATTTAATGTAATTTTGTCACCATCGAATACAGGTATAAAGTCCTGGTCCACTTTTGATACTTCACGTGTCATTTCGATCTAGTATACATCTCTTAATAGGTCGTCAATAGTTATTCACTGTGTCACAGTTACTCGCGAGGAGGGAATACAAGGATTGCGGTAAAATAAAAAGTACTTACAAAGCTATTCTGAAAGGGAAAGTTGGTTTCATTGAGTCCATTCTTTCCGCAGCTTGTTGCTTGGAGAGGGTTGTGTATCGGCATCCTGCTACTTCGCCCAGGAATCTCGGCAATCTACTTATGTCTTTGGCTCAACATCTTCCATTGTCGTAGATTCCATCAATGAAGAACTAAAGTTCACCTCGTCGCGTTTTTCGTATACGCGGTTGGAGAATCAACATAAACAAGCACACACATTTGTTGCGAATTCTACCAATTCTGCGCCATTTTACAATTTTATGAAACGTCGGTTTTTAAAAACTTTTTATTTTGTTTTTAGAAGCAGGTTCAAGCGTTCGAGCGCTGTAGCACGAATGTTACTTTTGCTATAACCGCAGAAAATTGCATAAGACCGCCGCCGGAAAAGTAGGTGTCTACTGTGCGAGTTGGCTCCTGATATTCGTAGAATAGGCAGTCCTTGTGCTCATTTCAGTATGGCAGGTCGTACCGTTGGAGCGTCCAAGACCGATAACCGAGCTACCGTGGACCATTACTTCTTGAATATAAAGAACATCAATGCTGTCCGATACAGTGAAACTCTGACTCGCTTGCATAGAGCCATAAAGAATAAACTGGGATGCTTACAGAAGATGTGATCTGTCACCCTGTGACTTCCATCTTTTTGGACCATTGAAAAAGGCACTTACGGGACAGCGATGCCAGTCGCACGCTGAAGTCCAGGAGGTAGTTTTGACATGGTTCCGTCAACAGCTGCTACGATACCAATATACACCGTCTTGTGAAGCAGTGGGGTGCCTGCCTGTGTAGTAATGCCAATTTTGTTTAGTTTAAATAAACTACTTATATGTACCACCGCTCGAACGTGTATTTATTGAACCTACCCCGTACTTCTTATAATAATTAAACATAAATTTTAGAAGAATCATAATTATTGCGAAACATATGTGTTATCGATAAAAACGAACGTGGTGCGTGGTGTTTTTATAATAATCTTATCTACGCTGTGTCAGCATCTCTAGGGGCATCGGCTCGGTGCAAGTGTTAACTGTAGATCTAAATCTTATTTGGAAAGAAAAGTTAGATTTAGAATTGATGTTCTTAATATTTATATCAGATGCACGGAAACTTCATTTTTTTGTTCATAGAACATCTAACTAATTTCTTAAGAATATAACATTCTACCGTCGCCTTTATAACATTCCTATTCTTTTAATAGCCAGTTTCGTACGCATCTCCTAGTTAAATAACTTGAACTGCATTCTTATACTGCGACCATTGTAGCTGGGATAAAATCATTTAGTGCCCTTTTGGCTGTGAACATAAAACCGCTCAAAAGGACTCACTTCGTTTAGTGCTTGGTAAAAGTACTTTCAATTGATGTACTTTTACATGCATGAACATAGCGTAATTTCACAGCTTAGCTACATGAAATATAGCTTTTTTATGCGCATGAATTACGCCTACGATAAATAATCCCGGTTTCCTTTCACCGGTGATTTAATAATTTATAAATCAAAACGCTGCCGAGGCGGCAGCAACGTCTTTTGATTTATTGACCATTGTTACGTTATCGCGAACGTAAAATTTAATAAATTGGATAGCGAATATAAAATCTTTCATGCAATTATTACCTATGTCGACTTTCTGGGACATGAGGGAGTGCGATTATACTTAGTCACAGTCTTGCTAACTCGACTAAGTCCTAAAGTAATCCTTGTAGCACTTCATTCTGAGCTCTGAAATTCGTTATATAAGTAAATAACAACTTTTTCACAAAATAACATTCATAAACCAAAACTTGACACTAAGCCACGTCTTCTTGCGCTCACGCCGTTATGTGAAATATATATTTTATACCTTGCAATTGTATAGTTTTAGAGGTTAGTTGTTCTTCCTACTGAAGGTCAATGCTTAACATTTGAAATGTACATTTGAATGTGATTATTTACTCGTATCACTAATTGTTTTTAGATTATATATAGTAATGCTTCTTCTATTGAAACCTTGGTAGAGAGTATTCATGCAAAAATGCGGTGGTTTGAATAACTTCACAGAATATCTTCCGCGGGATGTTTTTTTTAACTGCAAAATTGTGAAGTTCAATAACTGAACGAAACTCTAAGACAGTCTTTAATTTTATAGCAACGGCTATCACTTACTAATATATTGCCACAGAAGAATTTCGTAAATATGACAATTGATCGAAATTGTACCAGCAGCATTACTTATCAATATTAATAACGGTCTACAAACATTTTATTCATGAGCTTTAATGTGATAAAACATGCACAATTATCAATTGGTTAACTGACTCACAGCAATGCTAGAACTTGCTAAAAATTTCGTGGGAATAATAGTAGATTATGTGCTTGGATCTTGCAATTGTCAGTCCTAGATCAAACGCTCAAAAGTAGCGAAGATGGTTCTGATGACCAAGTTGATATAAACATTGTTTAAATTGAAATTGTTTATTTACTCAAATAAATTAAAATTGAAATGAATGAAAAATAAAATTATACAATATTATTTACAGATTTGCTTTATTTCTTTCACGATAACATGTACTTATTTTATGCGATATAATGATGCTATAAATACAACTAAAATGTCTGCATCACTAAATAACCAGACGCACGGTTCTACGATATTATAACGCAGCAGTGGGCTGATCTGTACTCATTATTTATTCTCAGAAAAAAGAATTCATAAATGAAAAAAGAAAATTTTAATGAAAACATAATAATGCATATTATTTACTTTCAAGCATGTTTGTTATCAATTTTTTTTCCAATGCTGTAAATGGGCACTAACATACATGAACTCTTAAATATGTTTTAAATTAAGTTATACTACTCACCAGATGATACCACGCGATTTATTATAAAAGGAATTATAACATTTAAAAAGAATCCTGAGATAAAATTTAAATTCAATAAAATTAAAATTTGTGTAATCTGTAAGTACGTTGATCAAGTACGTATATTAAGTTTATTTGCTAATGTGTACAAAGTATGTGCAAATGCTCTGTATAATTTTAATATGCAAAAGTTTGTGATTATATCAATAAAATATTAATACGTATTTGCCGCATTATTTACCTAACATAAGGCCGTATAAGGAATGTTACCATGCAACTTAACAGTCGCAGTGCATACAACTGCGAATCACATAAACGTCCTTTACGAGGAAATGGCACATATGGCTGGTCGCACAAACGTGACATCATATTATGTGCTATTTTAGGTCGACCAATAGACCAAGGATGAGGTTGTATTTGTAAGTGTAATTTATCGTTAGTCTCATTCTGACTCTCCGTGGTATGGCTCTTGGAATTTTGTGAACCATGATTGATTTACAAGAGGCCAAAATTACTAATAAATGTTTTTGGAAGATAAAATGAGTGAAGGTATAGAGTACTTTGTAGTGGAATAATAATATAATAAAAATAAATCAGTACCGACTAAACTGGGCAACACACATATATGTGAGCTATAATAGTTGCTTTATCACAAGTACAGAAATTACACTTTTACGTTCATATATGTGTACGGTAACAAAATATATGTACTCTCAGAGAAGTTTCTTCACGTGTGACAATTTTTTTGCATTTGCAAATATGTTAAATAAAATGTGCATTACCCACGACCATATTTTCGTAATATTATTATTATTATTAAACGTGATTAATACCAAGAACAATTTTCCTGTAATTTTTTTAGAAACAACACTATGAAGCAAAAGTTGCGCGAAAATTCAATTGCTTTATGTTATGTGGGTTGAGTTGGGTTATAAAAAAATCACTTTTTCGATATCTAGTGCAGTTCTAGAGATGTGGAAAGTTACAGCAGTAAACCGTCATTTACTTGCAAAAATGATCATATACTTCTCGTACCGAACATAGTCTTGTACCTTCGTTTGTAAAATTTGTATCAATTCTATTTATCCCTTGATTATAATGAATCGATGGAATAGCTTTATTAAAAGTGTCTATTAGTTTTCTGGTTAGAGTTGATGCGTCTTCTTGGTCTAAGTTTCCGGTTAGTGACATGAATATGGTTCCATTGAATAAACCTGTTATGCAATTTGACAATGGAATTCTTTCGCAATTGTCGAAGTTTGAGAATATATTTTAATATTCTTTTTTCACACTTGCATTAATATATTCATACTGACTTTTTGAAGTTTTCGATTTCATATCTAATCAGTTGTAAATAGAAGTAATGTATGAAATTATGTCTTCCTATTTTTATTTTATCGTCGCGACGCGTCGTTTACTTTATAGGATAATATACCAGGGTTGTCTTCGAGTAAAGTTATTTTAATTCCTTGAGGATGGGCCAGGTTTCGGATTTGATTTTCCTCTGTCTCCAGATGTTATTTGCCTCTATACCACTATACCACTAAAATATTGTTGTTGAGTAAATCTGTTATTAATTCTATTTGTTTCAATTTGGTAGCAGAATGTATGCTGTTGTTATATCCTAATATAGCGGAAGATATAACAGTTAATCCGTCCATGTGTGGTTTTCTCTGGTTCAGTATTCTAGTATGTTCGAGTTTGTTGAATGAAATCTTTGTGGATTGTAAGGATTAGAGTTAGTATGCTTTGATTTTATGTAATTATAGGAATTCGGGCATTATTCCATTTTTTAATTCTGATCCGTTGTCCATTGCTACGGTTAATGGAACGCAATGGTGGGTGCATAATTTAAGTAATACATTTACTACACTGACTGCGTTATTTCCTAATAGTGAATATGTTTACCCGTATTGCGAAAATACGTCAATAACAGTTACATATTTTTGTCCTTTTACTTCAAAGGTGTTTATGTGAATAATTTCTAACAATCCTCCAGGGGTTGGCGTTATTTGATTGTTGTTTCGCTGAACTCATATCGTATTGTTGTGTTACATACATCACATAATTCTATATATTTTTGTATTGATTCACTCATATTTAGGCAATAATAAGTTCTTTTTATCCTGGATTCAGTTTCTAGTATTAATCTGTGACAATTTCCTACTATTTCTTCTTGTCTGTCTGGGTTAAAATATTTTAATATTTTTTGACATTTAATAATTTTAAACGATCTTAACTCTTTGTTGTAATACTTTAGATATGTTTGGAAATAGTCAGTATGTTCTGTAAGTGTTATATAATTTTTGAAAAACTCTTAAAGTTTTTTCTAAATTATTTTCTGACAGTCAAACGTGTATTTCATTGTAATAAACGAATTCTATTTTTATTTCGTTGAAAAAATGGTATAATGGTTCATCTGAGGTATGTTTAATATTCTTTATTTGTGTGTAATTATTTATTTTTTTGAAATAAAGATATAAGGTTCGTAACATCCCAATATTGTTGTGATAAAAATTTTCTCTAACGGGTCAATAAATGATTGTGTTGCACCTATATCCAGTAATAGTTTCAATGGTGGTTGCACTACGGTGATTTAGGGTTGTTCTTCTTTGGCTGAATAGCTGTTAGCGAACATTTTGATTCTTGAGATTTTTTTCTGATAGTTCGTTTCCTTCGGTGCGTAGACTATGTGTTAAACATATTGTTCTAGTTGGTATTCATCTTCTATTGTTTTAATTTATCAGTGTGAAACAATTCCTGATATTGGGAGTTCATTGATTTTGTGGTTGTCTGTTTTGTAGATTCCAAACATTAAGTTGTGATGGTTTTCCGTAGACTTGTTTATTCGTAAAGAATTTTTGTGGCTGACTTTGTCTTGGTTTTCTTTGTTGTTGTTACTGTTGTTGTTACTGTTGGTTACTGAAGTGATTGTAACGTTAAGTTGGGTATTGTTGTAGTTGTCTGTGGAAGTTTGGTTTAGTGGTCTGAAAGTTTGCTGTTGTAAATTTGCTTCGCTGAACATGAACTGGTATAGCTTAACATTCATTGTGTTTCTTGGAATTTTTGTGGTTGTATCTTTTTATAACTTTGCTGACCGTAATTTGCATTGTATGTAATTACACGCTTCTTCAATAGATGTTTGTGTTTTCTTGCTTGAGATGCTTGAGGAGTATTTAAATTAATATTCATATACATATAATATGTAGCAATGACATACATCGTTCGTGGAATTGTAAAGGGTGTCTGTTTTTCGTCTGAGTTCTATGAGATCTCGGAGTAGACAATTTTAATCTCGACGATCTCCAAATGTGTGTTTTAATTTGCGCTATATTTCGTCCCAGGTAATTAAACCTTTTATTGACACGACGTGGGTTGCTCTACCAGGTAATTTATTTTTTTATGAAATTTAAAATTAAGTCGTTTTGAAATTGGTTCGCTGCTGGATTATGAACCCAATATCGATTTTCCTGTTCTCCGTATAATGTTGTAATTATGTCGAGGTGTTTAATGTCAAGTTTGTGGGGCTGCCATTATATTTATTACCGCGTTTAGCAAATAAATTAAAGTAATATCCTCGATTTGTTATTGATATTCTAGATCGGAACCTGGTGATGATGGTATTGTCGAAGGAGTGGTACTCAGGTTTTGTTGCTTGCAATGTGTAGACTAAAGATGCGACTAACTCTTCTTTGCCCCCGAGGGAATCGATATAACGATATAGGCTATCTGATTCATTACAGAACCACCGTAAATAATCCTATATTTCTCCTTAGTACCATGATAGTTTGAAAGTTGAACTGTTTTTTTTTCTTCTGTTAGTCGTTCGTGGACGATTTGTGCCAGTTCGCGTTTCCCCTAGTTTTGGTTTTGGAAGGTATCCCACCGTTTTTTTTTTCGTTTATTCTGTACTTAATATTAACGTAACGTCTACATTAAAGTATTGAATTTATTTGTGTTTGTGTCGATCAGGCATTTTGTTTCATAGGAAGTTACGTTCTGCTTGTGCTTGTGCGTTCGTAACTCAGGAATGCTAGTAGTCACTACCTGGAGATGATAACAATACATCCGGAAACGGTGATGCCAGTGATGTCCTAGGTCATGAAAATCATTCTTGCCTATAATATGAGTACTACATGCGAATTTCTTATATGCAAGTTAGTGAAAAATATTTCATTAAACTCAAGATGAGAATCAGAAAAGAAGAATCAACGACCTTCCGATTTTTATTGTAGCTATGACGAATCTCTCGAAAAGGTATCGAAATGAATATTTCACTACACAAGTAAATTTACATAAAAAAACGTAACATTCAGAAATGGCAAAAAACTCGAACCATAAATTGTTACGAACATTATGTTTTACTGAATGTATATGGAAGCCTTTATTTAACGAAGAAACAGCTGAAACAGCTTAAGGTTCCTCCCGACAATCTCAAAAGTTCCTTTCGGTGGGGTATCGGTGAGGGACGAAGTATACTGTACGCTTGAAAAGGCAGTGCATAGAATGCGATCCAGTAAACAAGTGAAAAAGATAGCTTACAGATCTTCGACCTTCCCAGCGGTCATAACACTTTGGTAGGGTGCGACAGATCACCACCAACAATACGCTCGATGTGATGAGCTTGCTTGTATCTAAAAATCACTGGTAGTTTCGTAACGATTATACATATGATGTGCGCTATTACTACCAACAGAACTATAATAAACTTGGTCGAAATGTGTAGCCAGGGAGGTTATAATTTTTACCAAACATTTTCTAGATCTTAAACGAATACACGTTTTGACCAGTTGCTGTTGGTGGTAAAAATTGAAACTATTGGAAATAACATAGCCGTCAAACAAACTGCCCTGTAAAAAACTCTAGAACACTGGTAACGTTTTAGAAACTGTTTTCGAAATAAAGAGGCAACCTTTTGGAACATAAATCTAAAACTAAAATTATATTGAGACTGCTTTTAGTGTCAGTGCAATTAACAAAGCCAAAAAAGAATGCTCGTGGAAACTGAAATGAAATGAAATAATTAGTAACTACAACTATCGACTATACAAATTGTTTTAAATCAAACCATAAACTATAAACATTGTTTAGAAATCTAAGAAATTTTGTTGCTTATTTTTAATAATAATAAATCAGCAATATTGGTTTATGAGTAAAAACAAATAAAATAACATAATAATAAAAAATAACAAAGAAATATTTTGACAAAAGCTTCCAGATCAAGTTTACTAAAAAATAAAGCATTCAACGAATTTTGCGATAATTTTAAGAACACCCAAGGAATTGAACTTTCACTTTGGTCACCAAATATATAGATAATGTAATATGTCTTTCGCTATTGAAATTTATTATTAGCGCATCATTGGGTTGCGTTGGGTTCATAGCGGAAATAGATAGGCATCATTTCTGGCCCATTGGATAAATTATGTTGATCATGTTATATATTTTAAGATTAATTTTAATATAGCCTCAGTTTAATCAATTAATTAACTAATAAAAAAAAATGCCAAAATTTAGTTATATCACAATAAATATGCATTGTATGTAGGTGACGAAATAATGCGATTTTATTTCTTTAAGGTCTTTACCATGTACAACGTTACAATGTAACAATAGCTGAATGTTTCTTTGAGTCAACTTGTGGGCTTGGTTAACGGGCCTGGATTAAATTATTCAAACAGAGGTATATGTGATTGAATGATGTCCAGTAATGTATTTTGACCACTGTACCTCTTTGCATTGCACCACGATTTCCGCATTTTATTTTTCATTTCCCTATCTGTTTGCATTTCTCCACCAATTTCCAAACGCCTCTCCTACTTACTGCTTCAGAGCCGGATATCACTGGTTTGTCATATATTTTGTATGTGACATTTCGCACGCCAAAGCTTTTCCTCCCTCGAATCATTCGCTCACATTTAACACCACATCACTCTTTTTCCTGCATTCACCGCTACTCTGACGTCATCTTCAATTATCTCTGGTGTATACTTCCTAACCCATTCTGCTCTTTCCTTCCATCCGCACATGTCTTCCAAACAATTGATATGGAACTATCCTCTAACCAATTATAAAAAATAACGTGATGCTAATAAACTACGTATAGATTTTTGAAAGGCAAAATTTTCAATGTATAAAACTTAAATATTGCTAGTAGAAGGGTTTATTTTAGGGCTTGAAGTTGACAAGAATAATCCTGAACACATCCATTATCTTATAGTTAAAGGTAGTTGGTATTGGTATTTGGTATTTGGTATTTGAAAGGTAATTTAAAAGTGAATGGTAGGATTATACCATCTCTTATAGTGTCTGCTATTATTTAATCTAGATGCATCCACTCTTTGTTGGTCACATTTCCATTTCACTTTCAGGATTTTTGTTGTATTTCTTTTGACTCCTTAAGAACAGTTAATGGCTAAACAAACTCCTTTTGACATCTTAAGAAAAGCTTAAAACTAAAGCCTTCCTAAAGTCTTAGTCCTCTCGACATTGTGAAGCCATCCAAGAATCCATATACCGCCCTCATCTTGCACCATGTGATCAGCAGCCTTTTTCACTATTATTTTTTGTCGACCCTATCAAAAATTACCATCGAACCTTTTTTAACTGACTTTTTGCTCTACTACATAATTAAGAACTTGTCTCTTGTCTTCCCGAAATCCTACCTATCCTTAGCATAATTATCCTTTCTATTTTCTCTTCAGTTATTACGATTGAAATAATAAGTCTAATCGTTAGGGTGTGTTCCGTGAATTCATCTAAATAATTGACTTTCCACCATCGGGCTGAGTTGGGTTGGGTTAGCAAGAATAGTAAATAGTATTCTTATTAGAGGCCATAGATACTATGCCCCCCAAGAAAATCGAGAGACAAAAATTATTTTATTCATGAAATACATTTACAATTTGTTGTAAATTTTATATGTATTTGCAATCAGTTCAGTGTTTGAATTCGTCATCACTTCGCGTCGCTTGCTGTCATATTCAATTGCGCCACACGGGGCTAAATCTAGATGTGCGCCACACGCGTTGTCAGGTTTGCCGGCGTACGCGCTTAAACTAAATCGTTTTATAGTAATATCATATACGGCAAAGCTGAAAAAATAGGTCCGATAAAATAAACCCGTCAATCATTTTTAATAAACAGTATGCGAAATACGACCGTTTACGTTGCGTTGTATATTTTAACTAGTAAATGAATTACTAATATAAATTTTGACCTGTAATAAACGTGCAAGTGTATAGTAACTTATTTTAGCACTTATGAACAAATTAAGCAGTTTGGTCCCCGTCGTCCGAATTTGCAAATTCAAAAACAGCATTACGTTAAAAGTAAAACTGTTTCTCGAAATTTTAATTGTGGCTACGATACCAGAAATTAACTATTTAGTTTTATTTGTTTCTTAATGTGGTCCCGTGATCTAGTATGTGGTAACAGATTTGAAACATTTCACCGAAAGAATGAAAAAGGTGAGGTGTTTGCCCTCGTGAATAATAATAAGTGAATAATAATAATAAATGACAATAATATATTGTATTAAATTCTGTAGGTATTTTTAATATGCATTATTTGAACCTGTAGAGAAAAAAAATTGTTCTTACAAAAGTTAAAAATATTGAAATATTAAACAACTTTTATTTGAAAAGTTGTGCGCGACAAGTGCGGACCACTGCTTGCTATTGTCTGACATATTTATCACAATTCTTACAACATTTTGTGAAATTGAAAATAAATCCCAATGAATCATAAATAATTCGGTTGTGTTAGATAGGCGTTTATTTCGATTACTCGATTACTTATTATTAATAATCAAATGGCTCCAGCCGAATAATTGTCAACTGACCGTTTATCGCCAAATTTATATCATCTCGTCATATAAAGTGCTAGAGAGGCGTTCTTACATCCATTCAGCGGCAGCGCACTCCAAAAGCAATACATACATCATGGCAAAAGCAATGGCAACAATGGAACCACATGAATATATAAATAGCACCCTTTACAATACAGCGGTTACGATACATCGAGTTACTTACAGGGCCCGTTTCGGGGGCCCGCCCGGTCCCACGTTGCCTCTAGTAGCTATACTCGAATCGGTCATGTTATCAGCTTTGGACAGGTTTACCATTTTCCGGATATCTTCGCATGCTAGTGTACCTGAAAGATTGCACTCGACGTGCTCGTCGCTCTCCCGTAGAGTTACGGGAGAACCATTGGGCGTCAGCCCCCATGTCGCACCCAAGAATGGCATGGGCGTACTCGACAGGCAATTTTGCATATTAGCATACCTTGCCTTCGGGACATACGGTTCCAGAATCACTGTCCCCATTACTTCGCGGACATGTCGAGGCTTGCCGATAACCACGCCTGTCATTCCATTCTGAGCAAACGATCAGTCGACCCCCACGCCACACGAGGGGACCCTCAATACCCAACTGTCCACAGACACCACAAAGGTGACTGGCAACACAACAATATATATATCCACATGCATATATATATATATATATATATATATATATATATATCCATAACAATACAATGGATATCACATAATAAATCGTTTAGATGTATACAATTCTACTTTACCAACGCTGCATTTGCCATATATATAAGCCTCGCCTAGATCTGCCTCGCTACGGTTTTGCACAATTCATCACTTCGCACTCACTAACTACGCCACTGCGTTCTAAACTACCATTGTCTACACGTGCATCGACTAGTTAAGTCCACATGATATTAGCAACTCCTAAAACTAAGACCACTCTCTAGATCTCTTGCAATGTCTTTCTTATCACTTAGACGACCCCTCCACTCAACCCTTAGCCAATAATACACACAAAACTGTGTGTATTCATATGCATTTTAGGGAATATAATTAAATATTGAAAATATGCATTTGTATAGAAATATCTGCGCTACAGTTGCCTTCATATTTTCATATATAACAAGTTCTTTTGAGGATATGGTCATATGCTTAAAGGATTATTTTTTATTCATATTTTCTGAACTACAATTTCGCTATAGATTCATTTGGTATAAAAAATTCCAAACTCAACAAATCGCAATCGTCATTACTAGAGTCGGGCTTAAAGCATGACAAATTTATATAAGTGTTTTTTGATTGATTGATTGATTTTTGAAACAAAAAAACTCAAATAAGCGCTAAAAGGGTTGAAAAATATTGAATAGTACATAAAATTGAATGCATAGACTTTTGTAGAAAAAAGGAGCGTGGTGGTAAAAATTATTAATTATTAATTAGTTATTTATTTATTCGATGAAAGTAAAGTTGAAAGGAATAAAAAGCTAAACTAATTTCAACTGCTTTACATTTCTTAATTAATTGCAAATTAATTTTTTTATAAATGCTGTTAGATTATGAATTAAATTTTGTATAAGCGCACTGAAATAATTGTAGGCAATTTGAGGGAATCTCTTATTTCATGTACTTACGCAGTCATTTTCATGTAGTCGTGCGGGGACTTTCACTTCACGTCGACATCTTTATATTGGGTCTTAGGTCTGTGATTGTATGAATTCGCTTCATTCCGTATTCTACTCAGTGGCCAATTGCAATTTTCTATAAGATTTTGTCGAATTTGTTCCAATTTCGTTTCTTATGTGCATTAGTTCAACATAAGTAGCAGCATTGTGCGTTTGTAGCGGTTACTCGATTAAATGTTATCGTCACTTTGTTCTTTGCAGACAATAAATAAAGACCAATAAAACATTGTGTTTTTATTTCAATGACCACAATAATTTATGTTAAAATAACTTCAAATTCATAGTCGCGCATGAATATTTGTACTTCGACACAGTCGGAAGGTTTCGACAATAAATGTCGCTTTGTTTTCCTATTCATGCAAGTGCTTTATGTAGATGTTATATTTTCAAACATTATTACAAATATTATAAATTACGAAGTTATTTATGACGTGCTGAAGAATTTGGAAACTCCTTTAGCACACGATGTTACAGTATGCAAGTTAAAAGTAAATTTTTTTTCACTACATTTGTTGTGGTTCAGGTGGCCTACATATGGAATAAGATACAATCATGGGATTCCGATAATCGAGGAAGATAATTAGACTCTTATAGTCACGTATGCAGAACACATGGAATCGTGGTATTTTGAAAATCCGTATTTTGAGTCACATTTTCATCGTTCTAGTTTTTATATTTTTTCAAAAAACAATTCGTAACCTCAGTTAAATGCACCTCATATTCAGCAATCTTTATGCCTCACGAAGAATATTTAAAAGTAATGGGATTGAAAGATCTATAGTTGCCTAACATTGCTGTGTTTTGTTAAGTAATAAAAGAACAATGTATTAGTTTAATTAGAAAAATTATTCGTATTTTTGAATCATTGACAAGAAGGGATAGATGTAGCAGGGAGATGATCACCTGGTAAGCGAATAGAAGTGAGATAGACAGGGGTGGGGAGAAAAGCTAGGGACGGAGCTATAAAGCCCGGCACAACGGCAATTACTGAGGAGTTCAATCCAGCGACTGGTCAGAGGTAGAACAGCCAATAGCGAGCGCTAATATTTTATTCTTGGTGCCTGAATTAAGGGCAACAATGGTTAGATAAGCTGTAAATGGAATATTTTGCAACTTGTTTGGCAAAAATATAAAATTAAATGAATTATGTTATTTCATAATGTGTCAATGAATTTTTTTTGCACTTGTTAAGCAAATATAAAAAGGTATATCAAATTGTGTCAATGGATTTTATTTGCACTTGTTAAGCAAATATAAAATGGTGTAAGACATTGTGTTAATGAATTTTATTATAAACAATAATAAATTTTATTTGCAACTTGTTGGGTAAATAAAGAAAATTAATTACAAATTGTTTCAATAAATTTTATTTGTGACTTGTTGAGCAAATAAACAAAAATAATAACAAATTACTTCAATAAATTTAATTTGCGACTTGTTGAGCAAATGCAGAAAATAATAACAAACTGTATCAATAAATTTTATTTGCGATTTGTTGAGCAAATAAAGAAAATTAATTATAAATTGTTTCAATAAATTTTATTTGCGACTTATTGAGGAAATATAAAGTTTTTCACAGCATATGGTTTAAATCAGAATAAGCATGAGTAAGTAAAACAAATATTGACGCGGAAATAGATACTGATAAGGACGGACCGGTTTACGAATCGGAGTCGTTGAGCATTTCTTGTCCATACCTGGTATTTGCAAATAAATGTTGTATAAAAAAAAAATTGCTTTCTTAACAGGCACCGATAACTTTGTTGGCGGTGAACATTTCAACACGTATCAATGAATTTATATATATTGTATATTGTATTTATTGTATTGGAGTGTAGAGAATTTAGTTTGGAATATATTATTTTATTTAAGAATACCGTTGTTGTTGTTGTTACCGTTGCCGCAAGCAGGGATCCCGCTGGCATTAGTGCAGTTGATCGGTTCGTTCTTTCAAAATTCCATAGCCAACCGAAGCGGAGTACTAGGCACACTTGATTCTAAGCTCACCTTGAAGCCGCATAATGTATCCGTCATCAACAGAACCAAGGAAACGCTTGCGTCACTCAACGGAATGTTGAACCGACGAAGCAAACTTAATTCTGTGTAAAAACTTAAGATTTACAAGTCAATCATGAGACCTGTGATCACGTACACTGCTGCCGTCTGCGGAATTGTTGCCGATAGAAGCTTCAGGTAGTTCAAAACAAGTTTCACCGGGTGGCTTTCGATCCTGCGTGGTTCGGCAGGAATGACCTACACCGAGACGCCGACCTACCGAAGATCTGCGACGTGATGAAGGATGTCGCTGTTTGATTGCATAGTAATACGGAGACATACCCAAACCCACTCATCCGAGGGTTGGGAGACTATGATGAACGAATTCGGCACCGCCACAATAGGCCAATAATGCTAATCAATTAGCGCCGCGAAGTTGTGAGCAACCTGAGGCTTTGCCGCGAACTGAATATTGCGTCATTCTCCGTCAATTCAGAGCTGAATGTGGTACATGGTTTTCCAAAGGATTCTGTATAGCCAGTATTGTTCATCGTTCATCGTGCACCAGGCGGCAGGGTGTGCAATCAAATTGATCATGTACTAGTAGAAAGGAAAAACTTGATTGCTAGCATGAGTGGATCGTTTCTTAGTAAGGATAAGCTGCAAAAAAGTGGAACAAAAAATTCAAAAAAGTACAAAAGAATAGAAAAAGTATATGATGTGTAAAGATTGCAGGCGGGTGTTAAAACAGAATATCATTGGAAGATTGTAACTGGAAAAATGTTGCCATGCCACACAAATTGAGATGTTGAAACAAACAAAAGAAGCAAAGATAGCATCCGTCATAAAACCCCAACGAGTAAGGTGGATAGGGTATGTAGAAAGAGTGGCCAGAAATGGTCGTTAACTGAGCTCCAATTGGAAAAAGAAGAAAAGAGAGACCACGGAAAAGATGGCTGGAAAGTGTAAAGCTAGGTCCAAAAATGAAGAAAGAGAAAGCGAGAAACAGAAAAAACTGGAATTCGATAAGCCCAAGATGTTCACGACCTGATGTGCAACATACGATTCTTCCAGTATTAGATCTTTTTGAATATTGCATCTTATGTACCTTCCTGTGCAACCGCTTCGGCTGCCACCCATCGTCTTCTGTTTTGACCACGTTTTATTATATTGAGCATATTTCACGGAATGTTGATGCTACTACTGATCGTTATTCATTGCACGTTGTTAATTTTTACAACACATGATTTCCATTTATTCATAAAATATAATAATTAAAAATGAAGTATTGACGAATAAATATTTAATTCTGCAGCGCGTTTTTATGAATTAAAATAAATTTCATTTTGCGGTACATCTAAATACAAATTTATATTCTTGAATGTTTCGTTTTAATCTGTGAAGAATTCGATGACATGGGCTACAAACGTATATACAAATAATTATTTTAGCACATTTAAGATTGTTCATGTCATTAATTATTTTATTAAATCAGACGTTTCTAATTAAAGCGATAATTTAAATTGGAATAAAATGTTAATTGTACTTCATTGCTAGATGATGGACATAAGCTAAATTATTATCGTCAAATTGCAATAATGGAATTGCATCAATCCGCCACAAGTAGAATTACAAGCAATTTAATATGCACAACATATATCGTCAGAATTGGCTTTCGAATTACCAATTAAGCAACCTTTGTTATGACTGGAATCTAGATCCGATTAATAAAATTGAAAATTGCAGTCAGATCATTAATTGAACTGCACGCGGTGATATGCCTCGTAATTTGAACTAACGAATTCAATTTAATTCAGTACCAATTAATCATTTTTACGCTATTTATACCAAACACTGAATAGAAATTATCCATTATTGAGTGAGATTTTGTGCTACACCATAGGTTAACATCGATTAAAATATTAACGCTAGAATGTTTGTGTCAGTTAAGACATTATTGCGATGACAATTAAATTTCATTTCAATAAAATTAAGAACAATTCAAAAATTTCCTTACATATACCGTAGGTTGGAATTTACTTTTTCCATTTGATGAAAAAAAAATCAGCAGTGGTCCGCACTGTACTTTGTTATACTTGTTATATACAGTTATACTATTTTTCGAAAAAATCTTTCAAATGAAAGTTGTGTAGAATTGCAAATTCTTTTGATAGGAACTATTTTTGCGATAACTCATACTATTTTCGAGATACCAAAAAAGGTGATAAGAATAAATCATCATATTCCAAAAATGGTCAGGATCGATTCAGAGTACCTCAAAACGCGTACATCCGTTAAAATCTCGAGGTTGAAATTTTTCATGATTACTATATTTCCTTATACATAAAGTGTAAGGTCGTAAAAAAATGTGAAAGCATGAGCTAGATGGGATCACGGAAAAACTTGCCCATCGAGCTTAAGGTCATAAACTTCAGTAATTCAACATAACATATAGAGACAACCAATGTCTAAAAAATTATTCAATAATAATAATAATAATTGTATAAATAAATATTAAGTCGACGAAATGATGGTGTAAACCCGCGAGGGATCAATGACGCACGAATGTGCAAATATGTACATTGACAATTAAGAGCGATGCATTATACTCCATATTAACTGCATGTAAGGTAAAATGCACAAACCAGATAGAACAATTGGGAAACGTCAGTCAATACAAGATATTCCGCCCTTCCGTAAGTGGCGCCTAATAACAATTGCATTCCCTTTCACATAGCCCTATGCAAGACAAGTCTACGTTACCAAACTCCTGCTCCACGAAAGATGTGTACGGGCCGATAGATGATGCTCTCTCTTGGGCGTGCATTCGGGTAACCAGGGTATACAGCAATCAACATGAAAGGACACACAGTAATTAGCGATTAGAATACCGACCATAATTAGTATTAACATATCGGGTGCTCCAGCACCCTTGCTGAAGAACTCTTCGGATCGTGTCTACACGTTTTTTATCCTCCTCTCCATCGTTTGTCCATCAATGATCTTCGTGTACACCTAAACGTCAATACGTATCGTCACAGAAGTGATAGACATAGTCAACCCGGTAGTCGAGTCTTGTCCGATGCACTTGCATGCCCGCGCCCACTATCTCTCAGAACAGATCAGTGGACCAGTGGACAACCCGTCCAGGACAACTGCCACAGGTCGGTTCCTAACCTGTGCTGCCGTCACAGGAAAGTTGCATCTATATGCCTGCGTACGAAAGCCATCAGAAGAGCTCGCATACCAATAATTCATAGAATTGTGTCGTGTGCCCTGTGCAATCCACTTTCGTGGATTGCCTGTGGTTGCTGTGCTGCTGTTATTGTAGTGTTGCTGTTGTTGTGGTTGCCATTGTGGTGCCACTGTTGTGGTTGGTGTTGTCATGGGACGCAACGCCGTATAAAGGTCACCGCGAGTAGCTAGCTATGTGCTTGTGTCATGGTGCGACAAACAGTCGCCCCTTTTGCCGCACGCCACTGGTGTGTGAGCATCAATCCACCGACCGTCCTCGGGTACTTCTAATACCGAACTCTATTAGATTCTAAATCGTACTATCTTAAATACGTAAACAACCCCTGCACAGCGGAACTATGCGTGTTGAGGGCAATAAACCTGTAAATATGCAACATTTGATATAGCATAATATACCTTAACGTCACAATTAAAGTACAAATGTAACATAAATATGCTTCTTTTCTTATTAAACACAAACGTTATTAATTGCGAATATTTTGAATTAGATGATATGTCGAGTCAATATTCGCGTAAATATAAACTTACGCTTGACGAGCAGATTATTAATTGGATATAGCTCCGAACTCCTGCACGCTCAGAACATGTCGTAACTTGCACTGATAGTCAGACGGCGCTTCGATATGAACGGTACGAATGTCAGTTGTTGTCGATAATCGGATAAGACAAGTCTGATACAAGATTTAATAATATTCGTACCAAGAGGCAACACCCAGTAAAGAAACAGTGGAAAGAGATTGTTTAAAATTTTCAATGACAGCGTGAACCACGGACAAAATATTTATGCTCGGGGATGACAAAAGTCGGGAAGGCACGAGTCGGTATCGGGATCGGTTTTGGGTCGACTCGGGTGGGGTAGTGTCGGAGCCATATACTGTTCAAAAATTACTATTATTTTATTAATAATAATAATACTTTGTAAACAGCACCAAATGTACCAAATACCCATGTAACTTATAGTTTAATCGTCCCGACGACAGCAAGCGCCTTACGTTTTTAGAGGAATTTAAATGCTCTAAATAGAGTGACAGTCGATGAAATTGGCAAATTGGCCACAACACTGAAAAATAAATATACATACAAACCATACTTATTATTTAGGATTGGAGAAAACAATGAAATTGCAATCGTCATCGTCATCATCATCGATATTCAAAGAAGGAGGGCAATTATCCGATGCAGGCGAAATAAGTATTGCATCCGAAAATATTTAATACTTGGACGTAAATATTAACAAACAGGGCCCGATTGGTGCGGCTATATGGTCGAACAAAAATAATTACACGCAAACTAATTACGATCTTTGATAAATGTTAAATAACTGATCGCCGTGCAGTACAAATTACAATTGCAATTACGCAGGGTCTCGGTCACGATGTAAACGATCTAGCTATTAATGGAAAGTTTATTTGGCACCATCGTTCATAAATGCGTGAAAAAATCACGGAAGTATCGTTATCGATTTTGATAAATTTGAACGCAATTATTGTACACTGGAATAGAAAGATGTTACCTTATTTTCTCAAGTAGCGGCAATAGCCGCTAATGTGGTACGAACTTTTAAACCACTGGAAACTATTAAAGCACTTTCTTTGATACTATAGCTTCTAATACTGGACGTTTTCAAGGCGTGTGTATTTTTCAATAACAAAAAATCGTTCGAGACCTCTTATATTTACCACGTCGACATTGTATGTATGAAATTATTTTAATGTGTTTTTGACGAAAAAAAATCGATATCATCAGGTCCACGTAGCCATCAATAAATAAATCAAACTTTAAACCCGGAATTGAGGATAAACAAGTACGGTGCTCGATGAATGTATCGACTCCAACGGAAATGCTTCAATTTATGGTACGTTGGAAAATGAACAACCAGCTCGAGAAAATTACCGAGAATTAATCGAACTCGTTGTTATATTTCTAGGCGGTACACCTCCTCGGGGAAATTATCTTCGACCACCTGGATGTATGTTTCGAGGCGCATTCAATATGACAGCCGAAAGGAAATTTTGACGAGAATTGCGTAATTCTTGTTACATTATACGAAAAAACATGGAATAAAGCTCGAAATGCAGCGAAACCTCCCTCTCAAGAAGTTTTTCAAAGATCTGGAGTAATACTGATCAAGTAAATAGCTTATTGAAGCTTTACAACAGATTTATAAAGGCATTCATGAAATATCCTTATTTTTGTTGTAACATTTAATTAGAACGAACAACAATAACGACAATATAACAATACTTTAAGGTAACATAATTAACAATTTAGTACTTAGTATTTCCTACTCTAGCTCTTATGATAGGCTGCATCCTCCAAGGTATACTCCGCAGAAGATGTTTGATGGTGCCTTGGGGAATTCGATGCCATTCTTCCTGTGCAACAATTCTTAATTCTGCAATTGGATTAAAGCGTGTTTAAACCAAACGAACATAGAGCTACAGCTAGAACATTCTTTCTCGATTGTTTAGTGTAAACGAAAGATCGTTTTTAGCGTTTAGACCAAAATATCAACAAGCAAGAATGAGAATCAAGAACTAGAGTTCTTGCATTATATATGTTTAGATCAGCCGCGCTAATGCTCATAGCTCATTCGTGTCAATTCTGCGGTTGGTAGTGCTTCGTTATGGCTGACTCTGACAGCAATGTTATAATTACAAGTGCTGCAATTATCATTCTGTCTCAAAAACTCAAAGAAAATAAGGAAGAGACGTTGGTCGGTGATAAATTTATCGCAGCGAAGGATACTGGATAATGTAATTCACATAAATGCCCTGTAAGGTGTTCAGAGAAAATTCTTAAAATACTTATCATTCAAGTTGGATGATATTTGTCCTGTGAGAAACACTGAACAAGTGTTGGTATTGGATCGTTTTAATATGCCGTCTCTCACTTTTGAATAGTAAGTTGAACTTCTTGTTCAACTTACTATTCAATAAGGTCGACTGTACCCGTATAACCAGTCAACTAACTTCCGTTATACCAAGAGTTGCATCTCGTCAACATTCCATGTTTTTTTTTACCTTCTTCGAGGACTAATTCTCGCATAAGGTCACCAGTTCATATTATGTGTCGAAATTTCAACCAAATTTCCAATGTTTGTGACATTCATTCCAGTCCAACGCTTTGATGATTCTGATCACTAAACATAATAAATAGTGTTTATTTCTTTTTATTTTATTTTGTTTGTTCATTGAATTTTGTTATTTATATTTCACCTGTTATTATTATTACTATTACTATCGTTAACATAGTTATAGATGTATTTTCAATTTTTATATATATATATTTTATATATTTTATATTGACCGTTATTTAGTTTTATCCTGTATATGGAATGATTTTCTGTTGATGAATAAATCATAAATTATTATTATTATTATTATTATTATAAAGTACACCTTTATGAACGGCACACTGCTAGTTGCAAGTCATCGATTGCGATCGGTGTACACATATGACTCGCACTGACCGAAAATGTATTGCTAATTACTCATTCGAAAAGGAGCAAAGAGCGCGAAATCGAATTGTGGAGCACTGGGTACTTGAGTAACGAATTTATCACTCCATATGAACAGTTGTTCTTGCTCATCACTAGTGGTATTCGATTCGAATAGTTTTTTATTAACTAATCCCGATCATTCATAACATTTTCAAAATAAACTCCAAAATTTGATAAAATCTACCGTTAGATATGCTGAAATTACCGTTTAATAATTATCAAATGAGCCAGATGTTCGTTGTGCAAATCCAGCAGGATATATTTATAGAACTTAATGCAAGATTAATAACGGTAGAGTAATTAAGCAATGAAAAATATGGAATTAATCACGATTAAAGCAAATCGAAGTGACTTGTAAAATTTCGGCAAGCTACGCATTATCAATTTTAATTATAATTGTTTGAAGCAGCAACTTCCTCAATTCATTACCTGCTAATAATAAGGAATTTTGTAATTCTATTTAATATTTGTAACTAAATTCTTATCGGCTTCATTAATGTTTTTGCATATTTCTGATATATTGAATATCATTCGCTTTTACCTATCTGTTATATGAGAACAAATTATCCATGCTTATTTTTTATAAAATGTTTTAATTTAACATTTATTAAGTCATTTATATGTCGGTATAAGTTTCAATAGTTTATTTTATAAAGATATCAGCCTTGAAAAATAATGAAAAAACGTAGAAAATCTAAATAGAAAATAAATGCAAGCAGCGTTCTTTATTTAGATTTTATTTATTTAAATAGTTCTCTTCATGAGCATACATTTACGTGTTCTGATTTATAATTTTGACGATGAATATGGTGAGTGCTGTGTTGACGTTAGTTGGAATGAATGAAGAGAACAGATGCCTATTAAGGACGGGTACTTGGTGCATTTTTACTCTAATGAAATTAATCGTGGATATGTTGTGATTTGCTCGTGATTGAAATTGTGGTGCCTGTAGATCGGTGTGTCTTAATGAATGTGGTAGCCGGTACTTAATCAGATTTATACTTCTAGCGATCTATCCATGTCGTGCCGTATGGTCGAATAATGTTATTGCGACAATTTGAATCCTATTGGAGGTTTTACGTAAGGCCATTACAGATCTTGTTGCACAGTGCCATGTATGAATGGGAAATTAAATTACACATTAAGAAGGAGATATTTGTCTCCAGTATCTCTGTCTTCTTCGACAGAACGTATTGGAAAGAACTGCAGGAGTCTTGGAAGAAGTTTTTAGCGATTTTTGTTGATGAATTTCGTCGCAGTTAGGCTTGTGCGACCGTTAGGTCGACTGCGTGATCTATGTCTCTTAAATGGGAATATCTTCCGCTTTCTCATACTTTAGTCATTTCAATCAACCCCGTACACTGACCGCGGCTCCGTTTTGAATTTCGTCGTTATCAAAATATTAATTCTATCAGGGCTCGAAAGAAAAAACATTTTGCGACAGATCAGGAAACCGTGTTGGATAATCAACATTATGGTATATCCAGTAGCGATTGACAAGATGTAGATATATACAGGGTCCGCCACCACTCTGTAATTGTGTGATATCGCCGAAATTATCCAAGATAGGAGAAAAAGGTTCAGACATGAATTATTGGAAAACAAATGTTTCATAAGGTAAAATTATTTTAAAATATATAGGATGTTCCATATGACCCTGGCCGCAACTTACTTTGTTATTTTAAATAGAACACCCTATATGTTGTTGCATTTTCAAATTATGTAAAAAGAATGAAATCTGAAGATGAATTTAAAAAAATCTGTATCAGTCGTATTTTATCATGGTGGAGTGTAAAATTTTGGGACAGCGATCTACAAATAGTCCTTTATATAATGATGACCGAAAAGAAAAAAAAATCATACAGGGTGTGTGTAAAATGGGGCTCATTTCATGTACCTTAGAATTAAAATAACTCAAAATTTTCAAATGCAACACCCTATATATTATTTAATTTTTGAGTTCGGCATTAAATTCCTTATAAAAAATCATATTCATGCTATCGGCTTAAAATTTATAGTTTTTGAGTTATTGATAATTAAAAAAAAATTGACAGAAATTCACAAAAAAAATTCACAAACCGCAAGTATTTAGACATATTTCATTGTGAATTTGTTATTTTATTCACACATAGTATTAGAAGAAAATTTCATTTGAGATTTGTTAAACAGCGTCATCGATTAATTTGTCAAGGTGGTAAATTAAAATCTTGCGGGGTGTGCCATGATAATTGTTCTATTATCACTGTCAAATTGGTTTTGACACTTCAACAATCACTGTTCTCCTTTGTTGTACGTCAAAACATTTAAACAGTAATTGTTCAAACAAAAAAATGAATTATTCTGAAAATGAACTTATACCGATATGTTCCTTATTATGGGTGAGTGTTTAAAAAATTATCTCTTAGCGTCGCGTGTGTATAAGGAGAGATACCCACAGAGACGAGCTCCACAACCGAGTGCTCTTGTTAGACTACTTGAAGGATTTTCGACTACCAAGTGTGTTAAGTATAAGAAACTTGTCAAACCTAAGCCTATTTTAACGGAATATAATGAATTGCAAATTATGGCTGCAGTCGTGGAAAACCCGCGCAGAAGTTTAAAAGATTTAAGCTCGATAGTAAACATCAGTGAGACATCGGTGAGGAGAGTATTAAAAAAATGTAAATTTCATCCCTATCGTATACAACTGCATCAACATTTAAATGCAGATGACTTTCAAATAAGAAGAAATTTTTGTGAGTGGGCTGTGGAAAGAATAGATGCGAATCCATTTTTTTGTTAATATGGTGTTGTTTTCCGAAGAATCGACATTTCATAAAAGTGGACATGTGAATCGACATAATATGCATTACTATTCGGACGAAAACCCACATATCATGAGACAAATAGATGCACAACATCGGTGGAGCGTCAATGTATGGGCTGGTATATTAGGCGAAGAATTATTGGCCCATATTTCTTCGAAGGTTCATTGACTGGTGTCATGTATCTAAATTTCCTACAAAATGATTTGCCGGAACTATTGGAGAATGTGCCATTGCATACGAGGAGAAATCTCTGGATTCAACACGACGGTGCCCCCCCATTTCTGTGTACCTGTCAGAGATTTTTTAAATCAGCATTATCCCAATAGGTGGATTGGCCCATTCCTTGGCCGGCGAGATCACCAGATTTAACAAAACCGGACTATTTTCTTTGGGGATTCGTAAAAAACATTGTGTACAGCACACCGCCAACAACCAGAGAAGATATGATGGCTAGAATAAGAGAGGCATTCACAATGATAACAGTAGAAATGTTGGAAAATGTGAATAGGTGTTTTCACGATCGCGCCCTATTATGTATAGAGCAGAATGGTCGTCATTTTGAACATTTAATTAATAAGTTCTATAATTATTAAGTATTTTTGTTGTCGCCATTTAACAAACGTCAAATGAAATTTTCCTCTAATACTATTTGTGATTAATATAAAAATTTCACAGTAAAATATGTCTAAATACTTACGGCTGGTGATTGTGTTCTGATTCCTGACAATTTTTCTTTAATTACCAATAACTCAAAAACTATAAATTTTAAGCCGATAGCATAAATATGATTTTTTATAAGGAATTTAATGCCGAACTCAAAAATTAAATAATATATAGGGTGTTGCATTTGAAAATTTTTAGCTATTTTAATTCTAAAGTACATGAAATGAGCCCCATTTTACACACACCCTGTATGATGTTTTTTCTTTTCTGTCATCATAATATAAAGGACTATTTGTAGATCGCGGTCCCAAAATTTTACACTCCAGCATGATAAAATACCACTGATACAGATTTTTCTAAATTCATCTTCAGATGTCATTTTTTTACATAATTGCGGATAACTACAAAACCGTGCGCATTAGAGCTATAGTAGTTTATAGGAATGTTAATTAGAATTTTACGTAGAATTTGAAAATGTAACAATATATAGGGTGTTCTGCTTAAAAAAACAAAGTAAGTTGCGGCCAGGGTCATATGGAACACCCTATATATTTGAAAATAATTTTAGGTTATGAAACATTTGTTTTCCAAGAATTCATGTCTGAACCTTTTTCTCCTATCTTGGATAATTTCAGCGCTATTGAACAATTACAGAGTGATGGCGGACCCTGTATTTGCGCACTACACTGAAAGTTGGAAACCGTCCTATCTCCTGATCTTCTCGAACAGCATTTTCAAAAAATGGCGATCTAACAATAAATACAGAGACGTTCCCCATTTAAATAATAATAATAATAATAATAATAATATTTATTTATTGACTCTATAAATCATACAATATACATCATATATACAATAATAAGGCAAAAATAGTTCATTAAATAATAAAAAAAAATAATAACAAAAAAACATACGATAGTAGAGTCAATAGATTCAGGATCAGCTTCTTCAATACAAGAAGTTGCTCTACCTCCTGAACTTTAGAAATTAAAATGAAAAAAAAATTAAACAACAATTCAATAAAATAAACAAATGTAGATATATGTGTTTCACAATATAGTTATAGTTAATGCCTCCTGTTAGCGGATTGAGCTCATGCTAAACTCATGTTAAATTTGCGTTATACTCGGAATAGGACGAAACCACGCACTTCATCTCTGAACTTCCTCACAGAAACTGACTTTAGTTTTTGGGGTACCTGATTATACATCTTTGTAATGCTATAAGAAAATGACCTATCGAAGAGGGATGTGCGGTGAAAAGTTGGTGTTAACACACCGTTATTTCTAACGTTAATATTGTGTACATCTGTTCGAAACGTTATTTTTTCATACAGGTATGGTGGTGATTTAACATGTATTATTTTATGGAAGAAAATAAGGGAATGTATGTGACGAGTCTTTTGCATGTTCAGCCAACGCGCCCAGCTAAGTGTATGGGATATATGATTCCACCCTCTAATGCCATAAATGAATCTTAGACATGCGTTCTGTACCTTTTGAATTCTGCGAATGTCAACACTCTCAATGCAATCTGTTTTGATACATGAGCTTCAAATCGTAATTTTGTATCAATAATTAATCCCAAATTCTTAGCGAACTCTTTAATAGGTAGTACTTCATTATTTACATAAACTTTTATGTCATTGAGATCTACATGACGCATCATGTCCCGACCGAATATAAGCACCGAGCACTAACTTGAGTTAATATGTAAGCTGTGAGCAGAAGCACGAGTGACGATACCATCAAGTCAGCATTGATCGGGTCAATGCCCCTATCAATGATCAGAGGATCAAAACTGTGATATATTTGTGTGTCGTCAGCACAGAGATGATATTTACATATGATAAATTGAAACAATTTACAAGTGTATATGGAGTACGGTAGTGGCCCGAGAATAGTTCCTTGCGCTACTCCAGAATTTAAAACCAGTGCGTCACACTGTTATTTAATATTACCCTTTGTGTTCGATTCGACATGTAATTTTTTAAAAAATATATTGTATCGGGTATAAAGCCAATATAATGTAATATAGCCATCAATAATGAGTGACTGATGGCATCAAACGCCTTTGAGAAATCAAGTAATACTAGCACGGCAAACTTTTTATGTCATCCAGAACTAAGGATAATGCAGTGGTACAGCTGTATTCTTTCCTAAACCCTGACTGTTGCATCGGGAGAATATCGTACTTACCCAGATGGTCTGAGATTTGATAATCTATGATTTTTTTCAATCAACTTACACATCATAGGTAATAGACTAATGGGTCTTAAATAGTTGAAGTCAGAAGGTTTTCTATGTTTGGGGACAGGTATGACTAACGCTTCTTTCCAACAACAAGGAAATACATTATTCACGAGACAATGGTTTAATATGCGTGATGAATGGCAAAATGTAAGGGCAACAGATAGTAATCATTTTTACACCAATTTTATCCGAACCACAACAGTTTGTTCTTATGGTTGATAGAAGTCTCAAAACGTCGTCTTCCGTAACAGCTGAAAAGAGAATAAGTTAACAAAGTCTATTGCTTTATTACTCAAATAATAATTAATCATGTCGTTACTTGGCTTAGCGGTATTCACCGACCTAACAAAATAGGTGTTGATATCATTAACATTACTTATATTAGGTGGGATGTTTGTAAGTTGTTTCTTGTTGTAAATATCTAAGTGGTTCAGCTCTTTCCAAACGTTACCTGGATTAGTTCTGAAGCAGTAATCCTTATACACTCTTTTCTCCCTCCGAATTGCCGATGTTATATAATTACGAAAAGTTTTATAATACTGGAAATCAAACAGGCAAACACGTCCGTTTCGCTTTCTTCAGCGCACTATCTCGCAATGAAATCATTTCACGAAGAGTGTCTGTGAGCCAAGGAGCACGCTGTTTAGTGAATTTACCAGTTTTATAAGGGGCGTGAATATCAAACAAATAGTTTAAATGAATATAAAAAAATTAAACAGTTCATCAATGTTATGTAGGTCATATAATATATTCCAGGGTATCGATTGCAAGTCCAATATAAAACCTGCATAATTGAAGTCGAAAAATGTTTCCAAAAGTACGCGCTGCTGTAGCTTGTTTCACATTTTCAAAAGAAATATTCCCGTAAGTTAAGAAATTATCAGAGAAATCAAGCAAACTATAAGTGCCCGATTGTACTACTATCAGCTCCAGTTATGATTAAATGTAGCAAAGTTGAAGATGCATCATCAATCCTGGTTGGTTCATTAATTATTTGTTTCATCTGTAAGGAAACTAACATATCATGAAGTGCCGTAGCATGTCTACCAGTAGGGTTGAACATGTCGATATTGAAATCACCTGTACATATGATCTCGTCAGATGTGACCATAAAATGCGACAATATATTTTCAAATTCACTGATAAAATTACTATTGTCCAGGGCAGGTGGTTTCTAAACGACACCAAAAGTAAATGCCTTGGAATTTAATTTAATTTTAAGCCACATTTGCTCTACTCCTACAATATATTCGAATTACCCGATTACTGTATATTTATTTTTAATATAAACCGCTACCCCACCATCCAGTCTACCGTCATGTTTATCTCTTCTAAATAGTTTGTAATTAACTTATATTACATCATCATTGATTTCTGGTGTAAGCCAGGTTTCAGAAATTGCAACTATATCATACCTGTCACGAAGTATATGGTTTTTAAATTCAATAAATTTATTTGTCAAAAAACGGGCATTAACATGAGCAACGAGAACCATTAAATTTGAAATACAACATTGATCTAATGGAAAACAACAGTTATTCTATAAATAAAGACCAAAAAAAGTACACAGAATTAATGCCATAGGAGCTAGACATTGCATATTATCGCTACATTAGTAAATAAATGCGAGGCTGGTATCAATCTATAGTTAATTTATCAAAGTCATATTTATTTCTTATAATATGTTTAGAATCACCAACCTTGACATAAATATTGCCATCATACACCCATGCATTTTTAAAACCAAATTTATCTTTTACAATTTTGTATAAAATATTACGACTCACAGTAAGGTCCTCAACCATTGATATGCCAGTCTCCTTCAACAGCGACCTTTGCTTCAACACCTCTCGGCGATGCCTATAGTTGGTAAATTTAGCAATAATATCTTGTTTTCCATGCTTTACGCGACCCATATAATGTCATCTATCAATGGACGCGGTAGAGATATATATCATATCTCGTTTTCTAAAATGGTTTATTACGTATATATTTACTGTCAAAGTTATAGAGCAAATAGTTCTGGTAGCTTTTATGCTTTTTATTACAAATATGTACACAAAGCTGTGCGGATTATAGTATGTGGTGCTCATGGGAGTAGGGCCCGGTTGGTATTCATCCGAAGCAATATCAATGCTCAGCGATATGTGGATGAGATTGTGGAACGTCATACTCATCCATTTTTCAGCAGGATAATGCCCGTCCCCATATTGCAAGACGTTCTATGAAACGATCTTTCGCCCATCGAGCATATTTGGGAGAAAGATCGGGAGATATGTGGAGAAGGCTGAGGAACTTGATGCATCCTCCGCAAAAGCTACAGCACGAATTACAGGTTACTTGGGACACAATACTTCAAGAGGAAATCGACCATCTGCTAGACATGTCTTTCCATTAAAAGGAAATTATTTAGTCATAGACTAATACTTGATAATATATTTTGCGGTTTTAGATATAATTTGGTTATGCAAATTAAAGTTGCTAATGTGAATAAAAAATTACTATTAATAGTTTGATTAATTTAGTGAAAGTAATTATCGAGAAAGTTCTTAACATTCTAAATATTACAGAAACATGGTTAAACCAAGGAACAGCTGGTACAACTGTAGATATACCACGCTATACTTTATATCGATGTGACCAAGAGCGCAGATGTGGTGGCGTAGCAATATATGTAAAAATTATATTCCATATTAGATTTTGATTGTTGCTGCAGGAATTGTTGTGCCTTGAAGTATACGGCTACAGAATGTAATGGTGTTTTCAATATTCAGTGTTCCACGTATTATTTACTTAAACAGAGTTCGCATAGGGCCTGCATCTCCCTTTACGATGAATTTTGACTATTGTAAATTGCAAACTGTCTGACGTTTTCGGACTGTTTTGTATGATATCGATTTCAACCAAATTTATCCAAAAATAATTTTTTCATGGAAATATCTGAAACGCTAAATTATTTAGGGAGCCAATTTTTGCGTAAATAAATATTTTTACTATGTTAACTAGAGATATATGTGGTTGTACAAATTTTTAACAGATTTTCAACTAAAATTGACTGATAAGAATTTTATGCACAATTTATGATGGATGAGAAAGGACAGACTTGAAATGCATTATGAACCGAAACTAACTGTTGTTAAACACAATTTCGTTTTAGTGTAGTTTATGATAGCGATTATTATTGAGGTATTAAAATTTTATATAGAACATTATTATGTACTATATAAAATTTGACTGCCTCGGGTTTGCCATGCTTCCAATCACTGCCAACCTTAATTGCATCGTCCTCAAACATCTGCTATTGTGGTTTATGTTCTTAGCCTTACTTTAGGTCAGTATTCTACATTATTGTATGACTTAATTTTTATCTACATATTCAATTTCTGTATTTTTTATTATTTTGCTTCGCTAAAGTAGCTACATTTTATTTTCCTTATTGGCTACACTTTTTCACATTACAGACGATTACACTTTACAATTCATTTTCGGATTTCTACTCGTATTTGCAAGCTCCAATTGAACCATGATAAAATAGACGTATTTTACATTTGATTGAGCTTATTTAAATAGATGTACTAACTGACATAGAACGGATTTAACCAAACCTCGCATATATAGTAACCATGAGTAAGATAGAAAATGATGAGATCTTGATAGTGTTGGAACGAAGGGTTCTTTTGCTATGCAGGTGGCTGCGGTCAATGTAGAAAAAACAATATCATCGCATTGTGGCTTTATTTTGTTACATTGGCAGTCAATTTGCAGTCGTGGGATTCGGTAGTCTCTTTCAATATGCCTCCAATACATCGCCGTGGTAATTACAGGCAATTGAGTGAATTTGATAGGGGCAGAATTGTAGGCTTACGAGAAGCTGGAAAATCGTTTCGGGAAATTGCGGCTCTACTGCACCGAAGTGGAATAGTGTAGTTTAAAAAGAAGGATTATTTACTTTCCCGCATACTATGCGGGAAAACGCACAGTCGGTCGTCGTAAACACGAAGTTACATGTGACATGAACGGTGCATAGTTACAATGTCGGGAGGCCAAAAACATTGTAACTATGCACCGTTCATGTCACATGTAACTTCGTGTTTACGACGACTGTGCGTTTTCCCGCATAGTATGCGGTAAAGTAAATAATCCTTCTTTTTAAACTCCAGAGACGTAGGAAAAATACGCAATTTTGAAATCATGAAGCCGATGTTCAGGAGAACGAGATATATTAATTTCTAATTCAATAAGTATGACAAAATACACAAAATTTAAATATTAATTTAATATTAAATTAGTCCAAACACTCCGCTGGGCATCGTGTTTAAGATATAAACTTCATGCAGCAAAATGCAATTTCCTACATTCGATTATAAATAGCTAATAATGAACGTACCTACCTACGTAATAACCATTAACTTTTATACAATTATTTAAATGTAACACATCTGTCAAATCTGTCATAAACAATGCAATGTTGCCAAGTTGAGTAAATAAAATGTATAGGTATAAAAAGATGACTTATTAATTTAAAATAAAACTATCGGCCAAAAAAATTTCTACAAATCTCATGCGTTAAGTTATTTTACAGCGCTCCGGCAAATAAGGCACTCGCCCTTCTGGCTCGTGCCTCAAACGAAGCCGTCGCGCTGTAAAATTGAACTTCCCGCATTCGACTGTAAATAACTATTCCCGCATACTATGCGGGAAAACGCACAGTCGTCGTAAACACGAAGTTACATGTGACATGAACGGTGCATAGTTACAATGTTTACATGCCGGGAGGCCAAAAAGTAATTAAACAAAAACATATACTAAAAGTGATTTACCATGTTTGATAATCATATATGCCATTATAATCCGCAAAAATTAGATCGAATTAGGTATCCATTTTTGCGCTGCATTCGAAGCACAGTGAGGTTAAATGTTCTAGGCACATGAATTTATTGCAAAAATGGCAGTTAAATTTTGTTTTTCGGTTTTTTTGTTGAACAATAATTGCAACGACCATATAAAACTTCTTTTCGGGCCTCATTCTCTTCGGTGATTCCATAAA
The DNA here is from genome assembly GCA_959613385.1 of Geotrupes spiniger. Taxonomy (NCBI): domain Eukaryota; kingdom Metazoa; phylum Arthropoda; class Insecta; order Coleoptera; family Geotrupidae; genus Geotrupes; species Geotrupes spiniger. The sequence goes on from OY390738.1 coordinate 1,899,312, forward strand.
TTTCACAAATTTTCACACGAATAGATCGAGGGCGCGTTTTATTTAATAATCGACGTTTAACATGCTTGTCAATAAGATCTAAACCAAGCTTTTCAGAAAATTATCTCCGTCGTAAGGTCTTGTTTATATTATTGCATTTATATATCACAAAAAAGTGTAAGACAGCCACGTTCATACAACAAAACAAAATTACTAGTGGCCATCGTCGAGTGCACAGTTATAACCTATAACTCAGTCAATTTTGTCCACCATATCGACGCCACCTTTTGTTTTATTATATTCAATTATTAGTTCTGGTTTGCCAGTTTTATCATCCATGGTGTCGTCTTCATCAATACTGTTCAAAAGGAAAACATTTTTTTTCTTGGTATATAAAAAATTGGTGTACACTTTTCACGAAATGTAAACATTTTTTCACAAGTTACCTATATTGGTTAGCTTGTGATCCCTCATAAGGTTTTCGGCGGGAGCAATAGAGGTGAAGAAATTATCCACAGTGATATTTCTCTTGGTACCCCAAATGCGTGGACTTAATCTGGCAACAAGGGCCATATTACACGTATCATCCTGGCGGTTGTTGACCAACATATATTTCCAACTTTGATGTATAAAACATTTTGGCATCTGCTAATGGATGTACTCTGATGCAATTTTAAGGTTTACTTGGTATGTAAACCTTAAAATTGCATCGACCTCTGAATGCTAAAAGTATTTCATCTATTGTTGTATTCGTCAAAAAATCTCTTGCCAATGTATTAAATTCCTTCTTGTAATTTTGTCATCAAAACGAATATTCCTCTGAAAAAATGTGAACCTTTCCTCAGCCATAGTCAAGTGAAAGATCTTGTAGCTCATTCCATTGGTTCTAAAAAGATGTCGTTTGACGGTTACTTTTTATTGCACCTGTTATGTAAAAATGTCCAAGTAAAACTTTCATCTCTATTATGTTCGTTTCCCTAGCTGCTCGGTATTCTTTGTTGTATTTTTTTACCGAATATAGCTGTTGGTAAAAGAGACAATATTTTGCAACATATCGTCGGTGAAGAATAAGTTCCATATTTCAATTGGTTCTCCCGAGCTTCTGGAACTTGTGTAATAATATTTATGGCACGTGTCCGCATTTTGCGCTTTTGATTCAAACGATTCCTGCACTGTGTTCCATCTTTGCCTGTAAAACACAGTTGTCGAAAATTTGTACCAGGTTCTGACTGAGAGCCTCGGGTTCCGAAATTTCTTGCTCAGATTCAGATTTATGTTGCATCGCTTCAAAATCACCATTCTGTCACCATCTACTGCGTTATCGCAAATAGGTGTTAGAGTCTCTCTTGATCTTTTTCATAGATCCAATTAGCCATTTTTATAGTATTTTCTGTTCTACAAAAAAATTAAACTTAGTCTTTCCCAAAAATACTTTTCCAGGTACAAAGTACAGATTTATACACGTATTTGATGAACTAGATTGAGTATGGACTTGTTAAGTATTCTCAGCAAATCACTTACATTCAAACTAACATTGGTCCACAATACCGACAGTGGTAATAATCGAATAAGGAAATGCACTACACCACTGCCACTTTAACACTAAACGTAAGATACCGAGAAAGCAAAGTACTCATGCCCTCAGGCACGTACCTGCGACCAGTAGGATTATACTGGTGAGAATGGTAGTGGGCGGTCTCAGAGACCGCATGTTAGTCGCGAAGGGCTAATGAATTTCCACGTTTTGGTACTTCTAAATTCGTAGTTTATTTTAATATTGTGGCTAAAAACGTAGAGATTATAGTCCATAAAATAGAAGAAAATCAAAAGTACAATCAATAAAAATTGTTATTATCGCAACCAATTCAGAGAAAATAGGTCACATGCGAAAAAATAAAACACCGAAATTCCAATTACCATTACAACATACCAGTTAGAATATTTTATCTGCGATAACATGGATTATGAGTGTCTCTGACAATTTGAAAAAGATATAACATGATTATAAACCTTCACGAAAATCTTTTGTAAATAGAATCAAATATAGTAAACAAGGACGGGAAAAGTAATGGCACTGGGGGGTTGGAGGGGTCTAGTTGGGAGGTAAGAGAGAAGGTCAAGGGACGAGGTGGTAAATGGGGAGGGGAAGGTATTGCTGGAGTGGATAGGAGAAGGAGATTGGAATGCACTCAATGGTTGGGAGAGTGGGGATAAGGAGGGAGAATACACGTATGTCGGGCCAAATGGTAGGTCAGTGATATAAATAAATGGGAAAGATACTTTCAGCAATTATTAGGATGGAGGGGAGTGAAAGGGGAAGAGACGAAAGAGCGGGGAAGTCAAAGAGCGACGGGAGTGACATTAGAGGAGTTTACATGGAAAGAGATCATGAGGGTAAAGCAAAATCTAAAAAAGGGGAGGCGGGAGAAGACGGGGTAGACTCGGAGGGCTGGTTGAATGCACTGGAGGAAATATGGAGAGAAGCACTAGAAATGTTAAATGAGATTTCGAAAGGAAGGAGGGAGATACTAGAAAGCTGGAGGACGGCGATAATTGTACCAATTTGGAAGAAAGGAGACAAGCAGAAGGTAGAAAATTACAGAGGGGTGGCTCTACTCAATATATTATATAAATTGCATACAGGAATGATAGGGGGAAGACTTGAAGAGAAGGTGGAGGAGGGCGGAATGATGCCGGACGGATAATCAGGCTTCAGGAAAGGCAGGGGAACGAGGGACAATCTATATGTATTAAACTATCTCATAGAAAGGGAGCTAACAAAGAAAGGAGGGAAAGTACATGCTATGTTTGTCGACCTGAAAGCGGCTTTCGACACCGTAAACAGAAACATACTGCTAAAAACGATGGAGAGAGTAGGGATATCAGAGGGGATAAGGACAAGGGTTGCGGAAATATATGAAGAAACATGGTGCAGAGTCAGAGTGGGGGAAGATAGCTCGGAAAATTCAGGACATGGAAGGGGGTAAGACAGGGGTGTCCGCTAAGTTCACAATTATTTAATATTTACATAGCGGAGTTGGAGGAGATATTGAGGAAGGGCCAAGACGGAGGGTTGAAATTGGGAAACAGCAAAATATGGTCCTTCGCGTACGCAGACGATATAGTAATTATATTAGAAACGGAGAAGGGTCTGAAGGAAATGTCGAAGAGGTTAGAACGGTTTAAGGACAGAAGGGAATTGGAAGTAAATACTAGGAAAACAAAGATAATGAGCTTTGCGAAAGGAGGTGGGAGAAAGAGGGAAATACAGATGATATGGAAAGGAGAGAAATTAGAGCAAGTAAAAGAGTACATGTACTTAGGATACATAATGAGGGACAACAATAGTAATGAGGGACGCATAGCTTATATATGCAAGAAGGCGAGAGGGGCAGAGAAGTGTCTGAGGAAGTGCTTATGGGGTAAGAGGGGTGGGAGGTTTTATGAAACAACAAAAATATGGAACGCTTGTGTAAAAAGTGTTTGGATGGAGAGAGTGCAGGAAATTAGAAGGAGCCCACCAAAGACATCTAAAAAGAACACTTTCATTTGAGAAATCAACGCCTGAGTACATTGTAAGGCATGAGACTGGGAGCGACAAATTGGCAGTCGAAGCAGCGGGTAGGGCGTGGAGGTATGAGTTGACAAAGAGAGAAGGGACGGAGCAAAGTTTGGTAAGGATGGCAATAGAGGAAGTAAGAAGCAGGGAAGATAGAAGAAGGAAAATATCTAAGTGGGAAGAAGGAAGGAGAAAGCTACTGGAAAAGGCAGGAATATCAGAGGAAGGAGTAGAGAGGAGAAGAGGAGAGGGGAAACAAGTGGAAAGAGAAATGATAGATAGATGGGGCAAGTAGACGCGCAAGAAAGAGAGAGCAAAATAAGGAAGTTAAAGTATAATACAAAATATAGAGAAATAAAAGTGGACGGCGGAAAATCAACATATTTGAGGGAGATGAGGACGCCCGAAGAAGAAAGAATCATGGCAAGGTACAGGTGTGGAAACGAGGAAAAATCTAACAAATATTGGATGAATGAGGAGTACAGGAAATGCGAATTCTGTGGGGAAGGCGATGATATATGGGAGCACTGGATGAGAGGCTGCAAAGAAGTGAAGATGGAGGAAGTGGAGAAGTGGAATGGAGGAGATTGGAAAAGAAGCATGAGAGGAGAACGGAGAGGGGGTCAGATTTTTTTTTTTTTTAGTAAACTAAAAAACAGAAATGAAAACGTATTTCATAAATAATTTGAAATTTAATACGATCAACGAAGGTGGAATACAAATGGATAATTATATGAATATATATTGTGGAAATGAAATCAGTGGACATTCAAAAACATCCCTGGACGTAATAAACGGACTATTAAGTTAAAGAAATATAAAAGAAGAAACTAAATTTGTATTAAATGAAAGATTAAAGGAAAACTACAGATTATTTAATAGAGAATTTACTTTTGCTAAAGGTTACGAACACTAGATTGAAATCGATAACGATGAACTTTTAAATTGTAAAAGTTACCCTATTCCTCGTAGACGAGATACCCTAACGGAAACGAGGAAGGTTTCATGCTCAGTTACTCTTCGAGTATCGCGGACAGTAATCATAGTATAATTTTTTAAATTTCCTCTGTAAATGTAAAAAATTTAATCAATCTGGGAGGCATAATATAATGATTCAATGTCATCTCATTAAGTTAGAAATGGTAATTAGAACGATTTCGAATTACCATAAATTGATGCAATAAATTTATCTAATTTATCTTATTTATCATATGTTTTAATGTCCGTCATAAATTTCCTAATATGCGACGAATATAAATAAATAACTGTAATAGACACACGGTGGGATTTTGATCTAGGAACCGGTATGCCTAATTTATGTTGCAAGTAATATAATACATACATTGTATACACTGGAACGCAATTTATATGCTGCGAGAATTCCGAAAATAGGAAAAGGTGGTTCCCTGAAAGCCGCTATTCAAGATATATGTACGACAGATGAATACCTAAATCACATTGAGAAATGCACTGTCGTTAAAATTTCAACAACATATTGATGATATTAATTTGAAACCAGTAAATGTGGCCAACTGCATTCGCATAGCCTGTGTTAAACGCAAATTGCCAGTGAAAATATAAGAACAGAGGTTCTTGCTCTATATCACGTCTAAATCTGAAATTGTATTTAAAACAATTAAGACTTCGACAGGAGCCACTGTATGGGGATAATTACAAATGGAAATATAAGACCGATTATCGCTACATTGATATTATCTTGTTAATTGGCTCGTAACAGCTTTTACAAAACATGTAATACATCACACGTAGTTTACTTACAGGGATCATTTGTTGTTACGTTGGTTCAATTGTAGTTTTGTCACTTGTTACCTGTTCAAATAATTTAGAATTTATAAAATACTTGCAAAAGAAATGGTGGTCGCCAAAAAAAATCATGAAGGCATGGTAGGTGTATTAGGAGAGGGTGCTGTTTCTTACCAAGTGCTGAAAAATATGTCTCGAGCATTTAATCTGTGAAAAACATGTTAATATGCGAAGGGTGCTGGACGACCAGTGACTGTCATTACCCAACAAAATGTTAATCGTATACACGATATGGTAATGACAGATAGTGATTTTTTTATTTCCAAACTTAAAAGAAGATCTTCATGGGACCAGATATTACGACGATGATGAAGCGATGGCGGCCGTAAATGACTGGTTTGAAGAGCAACCGAATTTTTTTTCCAGAGGAATCAAATGCATATATGTAGAAAAATAATCGATTAATATTTCTTCAATTTGTTTCCTTCAATGTTAGGGACAATAAATATTGATCTCCTCTCGTATTAGCGACCGACTAAACTCTCTTTCTGCTTTTCGGCAACGCTTTGACCGGTCGCGTTTCGGCACATGCCCCGCGGTGCTCGCCCGCCGGGTTCGGCCAAATGGTTTTATAGCCCCTTGTACTTTCGCCCGGTCATTAGTTCACAAACGTACTTTCACAAAACTTCCCTATTTTTACAACAGCCTAATTATTTTACAGCGTACAGTTGTAAAATATCCATTACATATATCATATCATTATAATTATTAGTTCTTAGCAACTCAAATTGTTATATGAACTGTACCGTTCGGCCGATGAGATTTCTGGCATGCCCAGAAATGCCAGAACCAAATGTAGCGGAGAAAAAACCCTCGTTGGACCAATAACGAGACCAGTTCTTCGGCTCAACTCCATCTTGCCCAGAGGGATGCCAAATTTTCCAACTTAAGGAAGGTTCCGACGCTTCTACAACCAGAGTCATCCCGAGAATTAACGAGATCTGAATTTGCAAGGTAAATATCATTTCCTAATATAATTGTCTTTGCTTCTTCTTGGTTATATTATATCATATTTTTCAACTAAAAAACTCATTTTCATTGAATCGTGTTGAAAGAGATGCGTTTTTGAAACATTTACTTGGAGAAGATGGAGAGAATCTGAGTTCGAAGATGATAGAACGGTGAGAATTGGCTGCCAGATGCCAGAAGCCTTAGCCGGAGAGCCGCCATCGGATATCGAAAATGCTGGCGAGACGCCCGAAGGAGAAGGTGATGTGCAGTCCGACAAAAACGAAAGCGAAAGCGAGAGTGAAGCGGCAGGTACGTCAGCGGCAGACGAAACAGGTACTGAAAACGAAAATACGTACATAGCGAAAGATAGAACCGGTTGGAGTAAGACGCCGCCTCGAGTACATCAAACTCCTTCTCACAATGTTTTAAGGCAAAGTAGTGGCCCACATAGATCTTCAGAAACTTTATCGGTACGAGATACTTTCAAAACAATTATTACTGTCGAAATGGTAGATCTTATTGTTCGCTCTACTAACAACAAAGCAACAAAAATATATGATAATTATAGTAAGTGTGCAAGAAATGTATGCGTTTCTTGGGGTTTTGATTTCTGCTGGGGATAATAATGTTGACCATACGTGTGAAATGTGGACAAGTACTTCGTATCCTATTTACCGCGCATCAATGGGTATCAACAGATTTCGTTCCATAATGCGGTTTATTCGATTCGGCAATGTCGATAGACGCGCGGCACAAGCAGGTCAGGATAAAGCTGCTTCTCAACGTGGTATTTGGACAATGTTAAATTCGAACCTGAATAAAATGTGCAAGCCGACAGTAAATTTGACAATTGATGAGCAGCTTTATCCTTACCGAGGCCACACGAAGTTCAAGCAATATATACCTTCTAAGTATGGGATCAAAATTTGGTGGATCTGCGATGCCGAGAATGCATATCCTCTGAATGGGATTATTTATACAGGAAAAACTGAAAATGTTCGTGCAAAAAATCAAGGAGAGAGGGTTGTAAGAAAACTTGCGGCAGCATTCAGAGGAAGTGGCAGAAATATCACTATGGATAATTATTTCACTACGTTACCTCTTGCTAAGCACTTAATGTCATGGAAATTGACTATTGTTGGTAAAAAATAAGCGTGACATTCCAAAACAAATGGCTCCCCATAAATCTAAAGAAGAGTACTCTACTCTCTTTGGTTCTCACGAAGGTGTTACACTCTGCTCGTACGTGCCAAAGAAGAACAAATCCGTACTTTTAGTATCGACAATGTACTCTGATACTGCTGTGAATGACGATAGAAAGAGAAAACCTCACATGATCTCATGTTACAACAAATATAAAACCGGTGTAGATACTATAGATCAAATGGTTACTCGATACACCACGCACAGGCGCACTCAAAGATGGCCGCTTGCTATGTTTTTCAATATCCTAGACATAGGCGGTCTTGCTTCATATATCATATATTATGTGAAAAACAAGATGAGTCGAAAGAAAACGAATCAGCGACGTATATTCTGGCGTCAACTGGGCGAAGAACTAGCGAAACCCTTTATTGAGGATCGTTCTGGGAATGGCCAAATAATGCGCAACTTCAACACGAGAATTGCGATTGAAAGCGTGATCGGGCCACAGGCTGGTCCTTCCATTGTTCCTGAAAGGCAACCTCAACCTCGAGGCAGCATAGGCAGGAAGAAAGTTATAGGTTCTTGTTATATATGTTACAAAGAAACTATCAAAAGGCGCCGGAAAACACGAAAATCATGCTCGGTTTGCGAGAAACCTGTTTGCGATGAGCATAGTTCATCGACAATCATATGTATCGATTGCGCTGGAGAAATGTACATATACCGTAATATATCTCTAAAATTATTGTAATTATTTATTTATTAACCCCTGATTCATCAATGATATTGATTCTCGACTCGAAATGTCATATTTCATCTAGTGGGTACGCGGGTACCCGGGCGTGTCCGCTAAGCACATGCACTCCAACGTCGTTTATTTGTATCTCAAAAAATTTGTAAAAATTTTCGATTATGTTTTTATCTTCGAAAAGAGTCAAATAATGGGGATCTTGAGGCCCGGGCCGATATTTCAATTTTTCTCCGAGTTATGAGCAAAAATATGACGAGGTGGGCACCCGGGTACCCGGGTGTGCACATAAGGATTAAGAGATGTCATTATACACGGTGAATCCTAAATGGCGGATAATATTCATAACATCACATTCTGCATCAAAGATGGAGCAATAGAGTCTTATAACAGTTTGGTGTGATTCTCATGGATGAAGAGTTATTGACATATCTGTTGCAATAAGCTGTAAAAAAGGACGTGTTGAATTGTCTTGTTGTTTATTATCTTAATAATTAGCGTTATGGAGTACAGTTTTGTATAATATGCAGACATGTATTTGATATTAGGAGAATGCCATGGCAATTTGTACGCTGCTGCTAATTTATATGCTGAACGGTATCCAAACAGAAGGCATCCAAATGCTAATGTTATTCGACGACTGGATCAACGAATGCGAGAAACTGGAAGAACTGCACCTACTCCAACAGCTAACAGAGGCCGTCCTCGTCGAGTATCACCACAGGTTGAAGAAAATATCTTACATGTAGTGGAAAATGAACCAGAACAAAGTACCCGGTCCATTGCCAGAATGTTTAATATTAGCCAAAGAAGCGTTCATCGCTTATTACAGTAAAATGGATTGCACCCGTATCATTATCAGCGAGCCCAGGGATTATTACCACAAAGCAAAGCAAAGAGTCAGATTTTGTAGATGGCTACTTCGTGAGCAAGAAAGGAATCCTGGTTTTATTGGACGTGTCTTGTGGGCTGATGAAAGTACGTTCACCAGAAATGGAACATTTAATATCCATAATATGCACCAATGGAGCGATGAAAATCCCCATGCATTGTACCAAACGAACCATCAAATTCGGTTTAGTGTTAATGTGTGGGGTGGCATTATTGGTAATAGGCTCATAGGACCACACATTTTGCCCAACAGACTAAACGCGAATAATATTGTTGCATTTTTAGAAACTGATTTTAAGGATTTATTAGACGATGTGCCACTAGATTTAAGAAGAAATATGTTTTTTCAAATGGACGGAGCACCAGCACATTGGGGAATTCAAACCCGAGAATGGTTAAATCAGGAATTTCCAGAGCGATGGATTGGTCGTGGCAGTGTTGTAATATCTTGGCCACCAAGAAGTCCAGATTTAAACTGCCTAGATTTTTTCTTGTGGGGAACATTGAAAGCATTTGTGTATGAAGTGAAAATGTATACTCAAGAGCAACTTCAGCAACTAATCTATGAAGCAGTTATAATGATTCAACAAAACAATATGCTTGAAAATCTAGAACAAAACATAATGCGTAGGTGTATGAAATGCATAGAGGTTGGGGGTAGCCACTTTGAGCACTTATTGTAATTTCAAATGTATTTACAAAATAAAAAGCTTATGGCGTAATCGATATTTCCTTACTAGTACGTGCTGTTAATCTCAAAATGCAAACAGCACAAACTTAGAATATTACTGTGAAAGAAGTTTAGTATGCATGTGTACATACATTCTCCTTAGGTTCCTAATTAAATCAAGTGCGTTGTTATGTGAATCGCAGGAGACAGCACTCAGATTATTACGACTTGCCACACAGTGTTGCCTAGTTTGTAAAACTTTAATTAAGAATTCTTCAAAAACTAAATGGTTCCGAGCAAAACGCTTGTAAATTTTTTTGATCAGTTTTTGATGCAGAATCACGTGATGTAAATATTATCCGCCATTTAGGATTCACCCTGTATAACGAAAACATTTATTTATATAAACATAAAGACGTATACATATCTACTACTACAAGCAAAATGATCATGATTATTCTAGGAGCCATTGATGCGCTTCATTCTCAATTGAGCAGAAAATATAATGCACCAAATCTGCACAATCATTTTTACTTTCTTATACATTATGTATAAGTAGGAATCATGAATATTTTCAAACTCGAGATTTCAACGGATATACACGTTTTGAAGTCCACTGAATCGATCCTGACTATTTAGGGAATGTGTGTCTGTCTGCTCTACAGCCAAAACAATTAAAGTTAGAGCGATGTAACTTTAAACTTAACATGTTGTATGTACCAAGGAGGAAAACATCCGATTTTAAACGCAGTATCTCAACCGGAAGTGATGGTTTACTCTTATCACCTTTTTCCATATCTCGAAAACGGTGCATGTTATCGAAAACAATATCCTTACAAAAGTTGTTGATATTCATATTTTAAGTACTTTAATTTAAAAAGTTTTTTTTCGAAAAATGTAGTATTACTAAGTATAAGAAAGTTCAGTGCGGACCACTGCAGATTTTTAATGTTATATAATCTATATAATCAATTTTATTTCGTTTTACCCAGTACTGCTTCACTTATTTATTTACATGTTCCCTGGGCATTTCTCTATACGTTGATTGTCAAAACGCACATTTGAATTATAATCTAATGAACAAAACCACAACGTCGCTTCGCGTCAACTCAAATTACTAACGCATATTGTTTATGTTACAACCCCCTCCCCCCGGGCACCGTATCAAACACAATATAAAATGAAGCACGCCTGAAAATCGTTAATAAACTCAGTCGGATGGGAAAATAAATAGTGCTATCTGTTTTCGATGTTTGTGCCGATAGCAAGCATATATACGCGGATATTTGTTACTGTCATTTAAACTAATTAAAACTTGAATTATCCATTCAGTACCTCGACCTTAATGCGACAGACTATTGTAAATGTTTTATTTCGTGATCTGGTGAAATTGTTCCAGGCGTCAAATTAAAACCTTATCGTTGTATTTTGCATGGCGTTATCATAAAATTTTATAGAAGCATTACGGTTTATATCAGCGGTCGCGTGTTTTACTGCATATTCACGTGTCGGAGCATGTGGGCAGATGGTCGTAAAGTATCATATTAAAATGCGATCCTGATAATAATTAGCGATGGTGGCAAATTGCATCCAAGAAATCCGTAATGCAAATCAATATATAAAATCCAATTAAAATTGTTCAAATGTTCAAAATTTCATTTATATTGTACTGGACTATATGTGATAGGACTCAATTCATATCAGTACTAAAGGTATACATGTAATAGTCAGCTGTGTTTGAAGGCATGTATCAAAGGAACGGACCGCGAATTTTTATTCACAATTTTTTAAACCTGCGATAATTAATAATCGATATTATTTTAGTGTAAAGTTTTTGAACGAATGACGATGTTGGGATTGGAATTTTCTGTAAACCTTTTGAATTGCGTTGAATATGTTACCCATAATCTGACTGAGTTGATTATGGTACACAACTCAGCCGTATAGGTATAGTTAGTGATACAGGCTAATCGCGTATTATTTTGCTATTTTCTATGGTATTTTTGGTTTATGTTGTATTTAAGTTTGAAGTTACTTTTTATGATTGTTATGTCTAAGTATTTGATTTTGTTATTTTGTTCATCAACAAAACAACAAACAACATTGCAATCAAAACTGGACAACATTCACATTTACAGGCAAACACAGTCACAGAATAAAAAAGCTCTTCAAAGACGAAAAGAACAAAATAGCAAATCGAACCGCAAACAAGCTAAAAAACAAATAAAAAACTTATACAGCACAAAAGTCGCATACGACCAAAGCTGAATATAAAAAGTGAAAAATGAAAAAACCGGGACAAAAAATTCAGAGACAGATACAAACACCAACTACGCAACACATCTATTAAAAACCACCACGAAGGAGGAACTATAGAAAACATAGAAGCACATCCTTCTTGTTTGTACGTTTAATATAATATTTTTACGTTTTACTTGTATATTTCCGTTTATACTTAATTCTCTGCCTTTTGGTTGTATATTTATTATTTATTTACATTTTCTATAGTTCCTCCTTCCTGTTGGTTTTTTAATAGTTGGTGTTAGATAATATTTCCTTTTCTCCACATCAATTCGAAATAATTCATTTGAAAATAACGAAAGTCTATTCACGTCGTCAATAATCAAAATGAAGTGTCAATCAGCAAGGAAATTAAAACAACCAAGATATCTCCATATCATACAATATATCTTATTAAAATATCTGGCGTAATTTTAAAAATCAATATCTAATTATAATTCTAAAGCGACATTGTATTTGTTAATATCATACGCACATTCTAATATACCGAACGCGTTGAGAACTCACATTTCAAATGGACATACCCTCCAAAATTACCCTCGACAATTTCGAACAATGGACGCGTACACACAAGTTTCTGGATGATATGAAAGGAGCACATCATTAATCCACTGTAGCTTGGCACCTGAGCCATCCAAAGTTTTTTAAGTTTTTTTCTGTTAAGGCTTTAACTCGAGATGAATAAACTTCGCACTATACAGGGATTGCGTAGGAGCAAGACGTTATAGCATTAATTAGGGAAAGTTTAGCATTTTCAAATTATTTTCAAACAAATACGAATTATATTAATGCGTGCTGAACTGAATGCAGTGACCCATAAAGTTAAGTAAAAGCATATTTATGTTACTGCTCATAGCGCGAATTTTTACGAGCTCACGAACACAGTTATTATTCTAACGTACACGTGTCAACGTGAAATTGAAGTCGGGCTGTATATAGTTGAAGACGTGCAAGTTGTTTTAAATAAACGAAATACGCTTTCCAGTTTTTCCCGCTAAGATAAAATAGAAATGAATTGTATTATGAAGTATGCGTCACACTGCCATATATTAAAGGAACTTACTATTTGTTGCTGCACCACGAAGTGATTGCTACGGGTCATGTAAACGTGCATCACAGTGTTAAAAATTTGGTGAACTGAACTTGGTTATACTTAGATAAATTTCATATCAGGTATATCAGGTATAATCTTCTGTAAGAACAATTTTTCGATATCGTTTTCGGTAGAAGAGTAAATGTATTGGTTGTATACATACCACCGAGTATATCTGCAACTCACTTTAATCTTTTCTTTGGATAACTAGCCTTAATGGATATTTTACATGATAATCATCCTTGAATATAATATTGATTATCTTTACACTTGTCTAAGTTATCAAAGTACACTACTTTCATATGAAATACACCACCCATTAAGAACTAACTAGAATTTTGAAACTTCGGTAAATGATGCTTTATTATCAACTAAGAAACGATGAAAGTTTCCGCCGAAAGAACTCAATTGTTATGTTTCCTGTACCATTGTTATCTCCAATTTTCAATATTTTCTTCCTAGCACTTAATGAATTTCTGCGCACAAAATGACAGTGACAGTTGCGACGTCGTCGAAATGTTGCCCATATCAATGGCTTTGACATGGGCCGAATTATTGGTATGAAAGAGGCGGGTCTCTCATTCTGAAAGATTGGGAGAAGGCTGAATCGGAACCAGACTACGGTTGCTCAGATATGGTCTCTATGTTTCGAAGAAGGTTCGAAGGTTCAGACGCGTGGTCCTGCTGGAAGACCCGCCCGAAGGAGCAACGCACGTGAAGACTGACTCCTTAGGCAGATGGCTATCAGGGATCGATTTCAAACAACAAGGTCGATTGCTGTGGATTGGACTTTGGGCTTCATTCATACCGTCCTTACCTTTGGCTTCCATTAATACCTCCCCATAAAAGACCCTGACTTGCATGGTGTCAAGAAAGGCAATGCTGGGTTCATCAATGGAGTGACATCGTCTTCCGTGATGAATCAAGGTTTTGTTTATGGGTGAGTGATGTTCGTACAAGGGTGCGGCGACATCGAGGTTATGTACGGAATTTGGAGTTCGATCAAAGACGACACACAGCCTTAACACCTGGAGTTATGGTTTGGGTGGCGATATGTGCTGGACGGAGGTCAACCCTTTTATTCCAGGCACATTAAACGCATGTCGTTAAATCGACAACGTTCTGGAACCGGTGTTAGTACCTTTCATGCAGACGTTGCAGAATGCCACTTTCCAACAGGATAATGCAAGACTCCATTCTGCTGTGGTTACAAGAAGGTTCCTGGAGCAGGTTGGATTGCAGATTTTGCCCTGGCCTGCATGGTCACCGGACTTGTCGCCGATTGAACATGTCTGGGATATGATAGCTCGACGACTAAGACAAGTAGAGGTCGCATTGAACGAGATACCCCAGGAAGACATCGACCACTTCATAGAAAGCATCGTTAGAAGAGTTAATGCATGCATAGCTGCGGGTTGGGATGCAACCCACTACTAGATTTTTCTTGAAAAATGTAAATTTTTGTTTGTTTTTTTTTCAACTAAACTTTCATCGTTTCTTAGTTGATAATAAAGCATTATTTTACCGAAGTTTCAAAATTGTAGTCTAATTCTTAATGGGTGATATATTTCATATGAAAGTGAGCATATAATAATATAAGAAAGTGAACTTTGGAATTCTGGTTTTAATTTGTTCACATCCGAATTATGAATTTTGCGATCAGTCATGGCAAGCAATTCCATAGGGAGTTGTGTAATTTTCAGTGCACGTATCGCTTAGACGAAATCGCCATTGCAAAGATTCGTACCCTGCGTGATTCACAAAAGCTATTGAAAATTGCATTACGGAAAAATTAAAGCGCACATAAATTATAAAATCAATAAAACGCAATTTTATTATGAGAAATGCAAGAAATACGGCCCATATCTAGAAAACAAATTGCTGATGCTTATAAAACTTATGTAGCTAATGTTAAGACTTCTATAAATAAAGAATTATTTCAGTTGTGGTCATTTGTTAGAATAAGAAGGAGGTAATAATAATAATAATAAAAGTCTTTATTTTTCGACCACGTACGCTTCTAGCTGTTCTACCACTCAAACCTTGAAGAATAAAAGTAATAACTACAACACTATGAAAAATACCTATAGCTAAACTAAGCTAATTTCATCTAAATTGAACTAGGTATGTTGATTGTATATAGTTTACTAAATTAAATCAAACCAAATTACAATTCATCATATAATTTTTATTTTTCAAAAAATTACTAAATTTCATAAACACGATAATTTAAAATCAAATGAAATCAACTAAAATAATTTAAATGAAACTAAATCAAATTAAATTAAATTAAATTAAATTCAACTTAAATCAAACCAAATTAAATTAAATTCACTGATGCATTAAATAAGCAGAAAAGTAAATAAGCTATTACCTAAGTAATCACATTTTCGTACGAAATCAGGTATTGGTAATTTTTTTTATTTGCAATTATGTCCAATTCCTTCCATATTATACGACTGTCATTAAATAGCAGATTCAGAAGCTGCGGCAATCGACCAACTTTTTCAATTCATTGTCATTAAATCCTTCAAGAAATGTTATTAAATTGTATGTAGTCTACCATTTGAAATCAGACAATATACGTGGTTATGATCACACAACTGCGAACTATGCACCCCAGCATTAATAACTGCAAAACTATCGCATGTGATAATCATATCAATTAGGGAGCCACTATGATCGGTAATTCTAGCTGGCTGAGTGTAATTAATTGCTGCAGGCCACGTAATTCCAGCTTATTATAGAAGTACTTTATCACTAGTGATTCTAATTTTACTAAATCTGTATTGAAGTCACCAAGGCAATACATATTATCAAACATTGACAAACAATTAGTAAACTTCCAGCTCATTCGTATCATAATTGTAATCACATGTTAATGGTCTGTACACTCTCCCTAATGCAAAGTCTACGGATATGTCTTACTATGTATATATACTATATTTGTTGAAAACCTTAATGGTTCAATCACATCAGCTACCTCAATTACTGCACAGGTGCATGTATATATAAAAGTCAAACCCTCCTCCGCGATATCCACGATCTTTTCTAATAAAATTGATATCATATCATTATCGTTCGTCAACGCCAGCCAAGTATTGGTAACTGCTACAATATGACATTATAATTGGGAGAAAATATTCTTAAATTTCTCAAAATCACTTAATAAGGAAGGTACATTCATATGCGCTATTTTAATGTTTAGAGACATATCCGTAAATTTTGTTTACAGCGACATAAAAAATTTGATAAGAACATCATTTCAAAAATGTATAATGTGCGCCAGAGTTTCATATAAAAGAGAAGAGTTACAAAAATTATACGAAAATCGTGTTAAGTCAAGGAAACAAAAATATCCGTTTGGGTTCGTTACTGAGAATTTTGGATGCTTTATCAGGCTAGTGTATTTTATTTTTCTGATGTTGGGTGCATTTTCGTTCTTCAAAATTTTATATATAGCATAATCAATATCGACGCCCCTCAGAAGAAAAGAGAATATTGTACGAACAACTAGAAGAAGAATATGCAAAATTACCGAAACATGACCTGAAAATAGAAAATTAGAGATTTTAACGGAAAGATTGGAAAAGAAGAAATGTACTGATCAACAATAGTGGTACACAGTAAGTAAGAAGTATAATCAATATCGACGCCCCTCAGAAGAAAAGAGAATATTGTACGAACAACTAGAAGAAGAATAAGCAAAATTACCACAACATGACCTGAAAATAGAAAATTAGAGATTTTAACGGAAAGATTGGAAAAGAAGAAATGTACTGATCAACAATAGTGGTACACAGTAAGTAAGAAGTATAATCAATATCGACACCCCTCAGAAGAAAAGAGAATATTGTACGAACAACTAGAAGAAAAATATGCAGAATTACCAAAACATGACCTGAAAATAGAAAATTACAGATTTTAACGGAAAGATTGGAAAAGAAGAAATGTACTGATCAACAATAGTGGTACACAGTAAGTAAGAAGTATAATCAATATCGACGCCCCTCAGTAGAAAAGAGAATATTGTACGAACAACTAGAAGAAGAATATGCAGAATTACCAAAACATGACCTGAAAATAAAAAATTAGAGATTTTAACGGAAAGATTGGAAAAGAAGAAATGTACTGATCAACAATAGTGGTACACAGTAAGTAAGAAGTATAATCAATATCGACACCCCTCAGAAGAAAAGAGAATATTGTACGAACAACTAGAAGAAGAATATGCAAAATTACCAAAACATGACCTGAAAATAGAAAATTACCGATTTTAAAAGAAGATTGGAAAAGAAGAAATGTACTGATCAAGAATAGTGGTACACAGTAAGTAAGAAGTATAATCAATATCGACGCCCGTCAGAAGAAAAGAGAATATTGTACGAACAACTAGAAGAAGGATATGCAAAATTACCACAACAAGACGTGAAAATAGAAAATTAGAGATTTTAACGGAAAGATTGGAAAAGAAGAAATGTACTGATCAACATTAGTGGTACACAGTAAGTAAGAATTATAATCTATATCGACACCCCTCAGAAGAAAAGAGAATATTGTACGAACAACTAGAAGAAGAATATGCAAAATTACCACAACATGACCTGAAAATAGAAAATTAGAGATTTTGACGGAAAGATTGGAAAAGAAGAAATGTACTGATCAAGAATAGTGGTACACAGTAAGTAAGAAGTATAATCAATATCGACGCCCCTCAGAAGAAAAGAGACTATTGTACGAACAACTAGAAGAAGGATATGCAAAATTACCACAACATGACCTGAAAATAGAAAATTAGAGATTTTAACGGAAAGATTGGAAAAGAAGAAATGTACTGATCAACAATAGTGGTACACAGTAAGTAAGAAGTATAATCAATATCGACGCCCCTCAGAAGAAAAGAGAATATTGTACGAACAACTAGAAGAAGAATATGCAAAATTACCACAACATGGCCTGAAAATAGAAAATTAGAGATTTTAACGGAAAGATTGGAAAAGAAGAAATGTACTGATCGAGAATAGTGGTACACAGTAAGTAAGAAGTATAATCAATATCGACGCCCCTTAGAAGAAAAGAGAATATTGTACGAACAACTAGAAGAAGAATATGCAAAATTATCAAAACATGACCTGAAAATAGAAAATTAGAGATTTTAACGGAAAGATTGGAAAAGAAGAAATGTACTGATCAACAATAGTGGTACACAGTAAGTAAGAAATGTCTAATGATATCACCGAGTAATTAATTTTGCAATACAAGAACAACATGCTGGTTATGAGTACGCAACTAGAGCGGAAAAAAACATATAAATGGATATGAACACTTGGGAGAAAGAATGACCAGAAATAGATTATCAAGAAATGATACCATATCTCAAATTGGAAAAGGAGAAAAGGTAGACCACGGAAGAGATGATTGGAAATTTTAGTGCAAGATCCAAAATTGGAAAAAGCGAGAGACAGAAAAGAATGGAATAAAATGGTTCAAAATGTCCAAAGTCTTCACAGCCTTGTGTGAAATACAAACATATAAAAAGTTGAATACGATGTTCTCATATGGTATCCTATTTATCATAGGGATTTGCTATTAGTGTAATGCACGATAGGTTTTATGAAATCGCCCAGATAAAGAAGTTGTGAAAGTTCTTATATTTATTGTATAAATTTCCATAATGAGTTATCTTCGGTTGTCGGTGGTTCATTGGGAGTTGTTGGTTCGCGTCAAGAATGTTTTGATGACCACTACATATACAGGTATTTTATTATTATCTATTTATGACGAATTGGCGCAGCACCCAGAAAACACGTGTGTAAATTAACATTTTATTTTTATTCGGCAATTTTTTTTATTATGCCTCGTGGTATGGCATTTAAATAAAACTGTCGTTCAATCACTTAATCGAAGCAAAATCTGCAAGAAAATGGTGAACGCCACTTGACGAAACACATTTTTTTTTAAAGATATACACTCATAAACTTTCACTATAAATTTACAAGAGCCCCTTGTTTCGTCCAAGTTGACAAGTTTATATCGAAATGACATTCTGCGTATTTCAACTTAATGGCGCACTCGAATTTTGCTCATTTCCTTCTAAGTTAATGAGACCATATAGATATTATTTACAACTCGATATGTATGCAACTATGAAGGTTCAACAAAACATGAGTAAAGATTATGCGGTTGTGTGGAACGAATATACGTAAGAGAATATCAATATCGCTACAATAATGAACATTCGCAAACCGTACTCGGACTGTTGAGTATTTATAAAAGTTTATTCTTATGCTTTACCGCTCACAATAAAACAGAATTACCGACCATTTGAAAGCATGTCTCGCGCCATATACCCAACTCCGTATCACTTCAAGATACTTGTAGTGCTACGCTGAATATATACGATACATCTTACAACTTCCGCTATGAGATTTTCCATATACATTTTCGCCTTCGAAGTATGTTCTAGGAGATCTATGACGCATTATATTGCTCATTGCTTTTTAATTTAAGACAATCAATATTCTAGCGTGTATTTTGCGTTTGCTAAAATGATTGTTCGTGGATTTTCCATTTTTATGTGAAAACCAATGAAAAGTTTTAATTTAGCGTTACTATTTCATTGTGAAGTTTTTGGATGGATTTGAGACATATCGATCCGATCGTTAATGTCACATAAGTATAGTGTACTACCATTACGTATCGGGTAGTTCTATTATCAACGTTTAGAGTCTTGTAGTTGATCATTAGTTTCTTGCTAACGTATGTAGCAAAAGTGTTGGGAAGATTTTTCATATTATTTCTTTCATATTAAAAATAAAGCAATCAATTCACCAATTTATTGGATATTAAGAATCTTTCAAGTTTCTCATGCAATTTGATAATACATTTGTGTTTAGGAAATTTTACAAAATGTCCTACAAGTTAGAATTGCTGAAAGGTATTCACCATCATGCGAGATGAACCCACGATTGGCTAAGGCATCAAAATATCTCACGTGTACCTAAAGAGTATAACCCCGCTCTTCAACACACACGTCCAGTAGAAGAGTTTTGGGCTTTGCTCGGTAGAAAATTTTACTACGGTGTGTGAGAAGCCCAAAATGAAAAGGAACTACGATGAAAAGTCTACCAAAATATTCGAGAGTTTAACGCACTTACCATTCAAAGGCTGATGAGAGACATTCGCAGCAAATTGCGAATCGTTGAAATACACGGCTGCTATTGTGATACACGAGTCGTTTTCTGTACTAGCAAATTAAATAAAACAATTATAGATTGAATAATTGTATTTCAAGAATTTCCTCAAAACTTTTGTTACATACGTTATTTATCTATTGGCCGCTATTAAATCGATTTAGATTGATCACGGACGTTACATTGATGTAATTGATAGTTGTGGGCGCAGGTGCTCATAGAAAATTCGATTGCCGGTAAGGAAGTAGGAATTTGCGATGGCTGTTCGAATTTCCACTTCGGAACTGGAAACGGCCGCGTTTATTATAAACAGATTAACGCGCTTCCATATCTCGCCACCGCATTCAATTACATGTGGTGAACTATACTGCGTAGTTGACCGTCTGATAATCGCACTTACGCTAGTTTTTCGTTGTTTCAACTATCCGAAAATTTTGGTTTACATATAACATTTACTGAAATATGAAATTAAATAGAAGTTCACTAATTTCTGCTTAATTAAAATGTACGTATAAAACTTTGACGAGCTCATGTATCGGTTCGATCACACTATCGTCTAACCGTTTTCCATTAACGTAACCCCCTGGTTCGCAAATTACTGCTAATCTTTCGTTTTTAACTTTCATTTTTAACCATTCTTTGAGAATGTCATATTCTATTTATTTTTCTAATTGTAAGTACTAATGAATATTAACCACAAATTAAAATTACGAAGATACTTATCTCGTTTCTTAAGCTGATCAGGCGAATGAAACATTAGTTAGCATCAGATTGATGTGTAGATACACAAACTGTGAGTTATGCATAATGTTATTTTAATATATTAAATTTAATTGCAGGAAAGAGATCTCTCCAAATAACGTCTTGCTAACTATCTGTAGCAACACACAACTTGTTCATACACGGTACGCTAAAGTACAATCGCGCGCGAAGCACGCGTTCGCTTTGTCGTCATTCAAAGGCAATTAGTTGCGGTATCAACGCGATTTATTTAACTAGAATAAATGTCGGTTGGATTACAAAGTGCTAAAAAATATATTCGGGGAGGCAAACCATCAAATATCAGGAGCAAAACTGTCGTCGAATCGACAATTTGCTTTATTCCCTGTGAAAGAGCAAGAATAGCCACGAAATCGCTTCCAAACTGTGTTAAAAAAACTTGTTAATCTTTATCATATTTGGCGGGAACTTGTTTGAAATCCCAAGAAGTTCACAAACGACGGGCGGAAAAATTATTTGATGCCCTCGAAAGATTGAAAATAGAGGACGATAAAGTGTTCTTGCAGAAACATAGGGAGAAAGGACTACTTGGTTGGCGTTCACTAGAAATTATCTGCATCTACTTCATTACATGGTTTTCTATCGCAACAAGAATTTCCAGTTCTGAAGAACATTTTTCGGAGATATCGATATCTGCTGTAACGGCTGAAACACCAATAAAAACAGGGAGAAAGGATTTTATTTCATTAAAACGGGTTGCGGCCTTAGGCAGATACCAGCTGGGCATTATAGACTCCGTCTATATTCTTCAGGCCACCGTAGAAGCGCTAGGTCTCATCATAGACGAATACGCAATTAATAAATTATCCATTCAAATGAGCAAGAAGCTGTAAAAACGGAAAATTGTTACTGGATTAAACGTCAGGAGTATTAAGAATAGGTTACCAGTGCTGATTTCTTTCGATGGTAAAGAACAACTTCTTGCTGTTCCAAAACAGGATAGTTCTTCTGGTGAAGAACAAGCCAAGGCAGTTTTAGATGCGCCTTTAAAGAAGCATGCGCTCTGGACAGAACAGAGAGAACAAAAGCTGGAAGGGGAGCTTTTGCCGCCATCATGTTTATGATGAAGTCGTCTTGAAAATTGTGTTGGAAGCAAAAATACCCCAAGTTACTAAAATTGCTGATATTCCGCTATTTAAAAAAAATCATAAATAATTGGACTAATATTGATTATACCAACATCCAAATTTACCCGAAATTATGAAACAATATACATATTAGTGACGGAGAAATCGATCATTTAGTAGTGTTTTGTGAGTCTGACTTGATTGCCGTGAAGTGATCGAGGTAACTGTTTATGTGTTGTAGGTTGGCAGTAAAGCACATCATCAAGACTTTTCTTTTTGAAAACTTTGAAGGGTTACGAGAAAATTGACAACGCTATTGCTCAAGCAGCTTTGAAGAAGTTTGCAAATTCTTGTGGCACTTGTCAGAGGAAATAGCAATATTATCCATCTTTGATGATTCGGTGGATGATGAAACCAAGAAGCGAATGGTGACTAAGTTAGAAAAGCGAAGTTCATGGTACTTGCAAAAGAGATATATTCCGTCTAATGAAGAAATATAAGTACGTAAAGTTGGCTGTTCTGTTAATCTATTATTCCCTTTATATATTGACTATGTATGTATTGAATATAATACATTTATTGTTTGAGATGAATCTTTGCATCAGTTTGGGTCTACCTCAAGCAAGAATCTATTTTCAAAATTGAAATATTGAAAGCACTTTCCTTCAAGATAGCGTTTCGTCATGGAAAGAAAATGGATCTTTTATGAAATCAAAGAAAAAGTGAACTGTCTTGTAGCAGTCAACAATACTCCTCAGAGAGCTGTGACTGATGCAAGATTTTCATGGCAAAATAACGTCCAAGAAAGAACAGAACAGAACAGTTTCCTGCAAAAAAGGAGAATCTGAAAAGAAAATATATGAAATAACTTCAATTTTGTAAATACCTTTCACAATGATTCATCGTTGTATCTAACAATGATAAAATATTTTGAACCACTATCGTATTCAGAACCCATGGGAGTTGAAAGAAAGATTGGGGTATGCGTTGGCAAAAAAATTTGGTTCGAAATGGAATTTCATATTTTGGGATTCCGCCCTGCTTGGTCTTATTAACCCTCTACCTTCATCGCTGCACTTTTGAATCTTCCGTCGGATTTCCTGCATTGGTAAGGCCGATATAGCAATTTTAATAGCGATTTTTTAATACCTCGACGTCATTGGGTACATTTTCTGCATACACTAGTTGTTTTACAGTCGCGGGCACGGAATTTCGGGCAGAAATTTTCTGACACAAACAAAAACCGATGTAGCTTAGGCTTTATTTTCATTATGACAAATTTATTTTAATCATTTTTGTGTCATTTACTTGACATACGCTAGCAGCGCCAAAATCTGAATTCAAAATCCAAATTCTTCTTACTTACTGTCATTGTTCTTTGCTTAATATAGTTTAAATAACAACCCATACTCAATTCTTAAAACAGCCTATGTCACTTCTTCAACTCTCGCAGTAACAGTGACAGTTTCAAGTTAGGTTAGGATACGTAAAGCCTATTCCACACCTCATGTCAGTCAAATTGACGTACCTACTGCCCGAAATTCCGTGACCGCAACTGTACATGCCCCCAGAAATTAAAATCGGTCAAATCTGGGCTCCTTGAGAGCGATAGAACTGATAGAATTCCTACCCATCCAACGGTGACCAAATTTACTATTTAACCAATTCAAAACAATTTGTGAATAATGTAACGTTATTATCAAAAAAATATGGCCCTATTCCTCCATAATATGAAATAACACACGATACATTGAGTTTTACAAAATATTGCCGATGAATTAAATGGAAAATGTAGCGTCGTCGGAAAAAGAAAATGTTTCGATAAAAATAACAATTACTTGCTATTTCGCATCCTATCCATAAACAGAAATCTAGACGTTTTGCTTCGTCGCCTAGTTCCAAAGTATGATTAAAAATTAGTTTGAATGGATAAATCTATTGCCTGAGCGAAGCGAAAGCGTCGACAAAGACAATTTAGGATCGTTTTGTACCGAATCTAAAATATACGGCATTTGCTTTAGATTTAGTACTGAGCCAGTTCTAAATTTCTTAATAAAGCTTCTGTGTATCCATACGTGACACATAAATATCTGGAAATTTTTCATTAAATATTTCAATCACGTAACGGTAAATTTTTCCACGTCCACAACACTGTACTAATATAAATATATAAATATATTCTCTGTTCTAATGTTAGCATTTTATTGTAAAAATATTGTCATTACTTTGCAATGAAAATCAGTTTTGTGATATTACTTTAACGATATGAAAGATTGTCATACTACAATAAATACTTGACATGTAATGTATGTTTTCTGTTTTTGAAATTATTAAGCCATCATGTTATCATTGCTGTTTCAATTGCAATACTGACCAATACGCCATAACTTTGCATTCTGAACGTGTTTTCTTAGTAACACTTTGTCGTACTGTGAACGGAAAAGGTAGTTTCCCTAGAACTAATATGGTGTTTGCACAACCGCTTATTTTTAAAAAATACCAACATAAAAATTATCAATTTACACTATCGTTTATGTGCACAACTGTGATAAAAATTATAAAAAAAAATATTGAAATCAATAAATAGATGCGATAAAAAACAGGTTTGGCGTTCTATATATAATATTTACAATACACATAAACGTAAATAAAATTATGGACGAACTTTGATTTTCCAACCACGAAGTATTCCAAAAGCATGGGCGAAGTTTAATCCCCGAAATAACAATGAAGACGTTGTTTCTAGAGCTGGGGAAATTAAGAAAGTAATTAAAAAGGTCATGAAATCATGAACCACTAATTAAAGATCAAAGATGAATACATTTCTTAAAATTGTACTAACTAGTGGAGATTTTGCCACTCGAAGCTTAATAACTAAAGCGTAAAATTGACCAAACTCCTTGCAGTTTTGTACTCTTAAAAAAAACGTATTATAATACTATATATAATTTTATGCCAAAAATCCTCAAATAAACATTCAACGCGATGCGAAATTGATCAAGGAAGAGAAGAAAATTGGAAATTCGAATCGAATCTTCCAGTACCGTCAACATTTGATCAGGTACGAGAGGGCAATTGAACTTCGTGGATTCGTTTGCATTTGTTCCCACACATCCGACAAATCTCATCGTACGCACAATCGCACTTACAAGAAATGTGAACGAGACGAATAAGACAAGAGAATAAAATGGGATATATGCTTGTTAGGTCGAGTTCCGATAGTATTTATCTTATGCTCTTACTACGAGGCGAACAATAAACACAACAAAAACGTTGCAAGATTAATAAATGTTGTTACTGGTTTCATTTTAGTTTCAGAAATAATTTAAATAATATAATATGGTATCACGTTTGAAATAATGTCACAAATCAAACAAATTAATTTTCGTGTTTATAGAACAAACCTATGATGCGGAGAAGACTCACTATCGGCGAGTACATTGTCACTCAATTATATACGTGATTGATATCTTATTGACTACAAATGCTCCGGTAATTACATACTTTTGATCCATACCGTACATATTTATACTTTTTAAGCCCATATACAGTTTCCTGTTCTGTTGGTAGATATGTTTATATATTTGTCAGTCAGTGTTTTGTTTGTGTCGTCATTTCCATATAGTAATATTACTACGTGGGAAAAGTATTTAATTAACTTGAGAATTTTCAAAAAAAATTGGTAGTCCATACTCGACCAGAACTGATCACACCGTAACTCATTTAACTTATTGATCAAAAAAATTGCGATAAACGTTCCTTTTACTTTTTACTTTTAGTTTGGACTAGTAGCATTATGCAATCGGATAATATTGTATCCATAAAATTTCCATGACTAAATTTCATTAGGAAACGCTGATGAAGATGAAAACAATATAGAATTAAAAATTCAATAAGCGATCTAAATGAATCGAGCGAAAAGACTTTTGCTAATTCATATGATTAAATGTCGACAATAACCAGCGATCGTCTGTAATAAATTAAAAATTGTAAATTACATCGTAAATATTATACAATACTTCATGAACAACGAAAGTCTTCTGAAAATTTAATTAGTGACATGAATAAAAATTGCAAATTTCCTTCGGGGTGCATTTTTCGCGTACCAAACCGTTCATTTTCGTTAGTCCCAAAACGAAACATCTAAGGCCATAAGACAAGGTCGTAAAATTACGAACACACGCTACGGCCAGTCGCAGTGCCATCAACTTATCCTGGAAAGACTGGCGAATCCTGTGGAGTTGCTGCGTGAGCACGATTTATATTTCAGTATCCGTCGAACTCCCGCGCGAACCAGGAGCCCGAAAATCAGACGTGTAATCTCGCGCACCGGAACAAAGCGCGCCCGATACGTCGACAAAACGGGCGCCGCGAGTTTTTTCCACTGTCAATTAGTTGTGAAGTAACGACGAAAAGTTTGGTAACTTCGGATTCCATTGCAATTAACGGTCGGCGAAGTTGTTCATTTGATTAGGACGCTGTTTTCAGACGAATGAAATGCACTATAAACTCGTAATTAATTTCTGAAAGTTCTGGAAAGTTTGCCGAAGAGATTTCGAATAATTAACGCTCCGTAAAGGTAAGTTTATTTAACGCCCATTAAGGCGAATTATTGAGAATGATTTACCGGCTATGATATTTATAATTGGCGCGGTCGTACGCGCGTTAAATGTTAAGAGTGCTTTGATTATATTCCATGGGCCAAAGATGGTTGGTCGATGCAATTAAATAAATTGTACAGATGATTGCATCAGAATTGCAAGTTATATTTAAACATTTATATGATTTCACTAAAAAGTACACTAATTATACTTATTCCATAATATTCCATGGCATAAAATTGCTATACATTTCTCATCATTTCGCAAATAAACGATTTAAAATTATTATTGTTTTTCTAAAATAAATACAAATCATAATTTCTAGAGTGCCACGATAAAGATATGTGTAACAGATATTCAATTATCGTGATTGTATAAAATTCAGAATCGACCCAAATAAAAAGCCTGATGCAAATTCTGGGATAAGTTATTGATACGATATTTTATGACGTGTTGAACGAATTGTAATTTGTTGTAACGATCTTCTAATGT
Source organism: Geotrupes spiniger (assembly GCA_959613385.1). Classification (NCBI taxonomy): domain Eukaryota; kingdom Metazoa; phylum Arthropoda; class Insecta; order Coleoptera; family Geotrupidae; genus Geotrupes; species Geotrupes spiniger. Next base: position 1,926,607 of record OY390738.1, read on the forward strand.
GCGATAAACTAAATTCAATTGTTTTATGTGAAGGTAAATATTTAGATTTAGATGTGTAGATATCTAGAACATTTATCTAGTTGAATGATTATTTTAACGCTTTTAGTGCCAAGATAGTTAAAAATACTAAGGAAATATTAAAATAAATAGAGCACTAAATATATATGAATAAACAAAATGCAAAATCAACGTATATAGTCACACATACGACTTTATTTTTCAGCAAAATCCAATATATTGGGGTGAATTTCATTCAGTTAAAACCTATAAAAGATTTCCACGGTAATGAGATTATTTACCGTGCCAGGTGTACTAGAAATAGTCGCTGTAAAACATGAATATTGTAGAGTCTACATAAATACTTTTGTTAGAGGCTGCGAAATTATCATAATAAATGGCTTTACTTGTATCTGACGAATAATTGTACATTTATGTATGAAATATTAATGGAACTGTTGTGGTATGTCCAACGAGTATCAAGCGTACTTAAAAATGTGATTTGTTACAGCCTACGAGTCGATTGCTAGATAAATTGGTGTATAAGGAAGCCTATGACGGAAAATAATTACCAATATTTTGTGGAACGATCTTAGCGCAGTTTTGTGTTTATTAAGGTGATGACGATCGTTTCGTAGTAAATTGTCTCATGAGATCACATAATAAACACATTCGTTGACAGTTTGACTAGCCAACCTAGTAAGCATATTGCCCATAAAAAAGAACAGTTAATACGTTTGGTCCTTTGAATAAAACCCCTTAGATATAATTCTCTAAGAAATTATACATAATAATTAATTTAAGACCATGTGACTGCGTTGCATGATGTTTCTGTGTTGGGCCACCATTTTTCAGATTCATTTTGCTCGATTTTGTTTTGAACGTCTCGTTTGCCCGGCAATTTTTTAAATAAAAATACGTTTGTTGAATATATTCCAGATTCATAATATACCTCAATTTTATCTTTGGTGTTCCCTACCAGTTACTTGACTGATTTAATCGTCTTGTAGTTCATGATTTTGGATGCAGAGTGATACTGCAAATAAACATTTGCTGGATATCTTTGATATGGTAACCTGCTAGAAGCTAAAATTATTTAGTATTGCGTAGATGATTTCGAATATTTATCGATATTATATGTATGTTTGGTGAGTGGGTAAACTCGCATAGGAAAATTGAAAGAAAACACCTACTGCTGAAAGCTATGACTTGAGCCTCCGGTTATAAATTTTATACTGGCTTCTTTAGTGAAAATATATATTTACATCTAGAAATGGTAAAAGATAATTTGTTGGAAATTTAACATGTTTAATTTCGAATTAAATTGGTTTTAAAATGCTTCCAAATTTGGTTTATTTCTATTAAAAATAGCGAAAATATCATCGACGAATCTACAGCCTGGTATGGACATGAATATTGCGCCGAACGACAAATGGAACAAAGGACCGAATTGAAAATAGAACAGAGAATGGACATTAATTTCGCTTGGCGAACGGAACGGGTTTGTGCTTTCTTAGTTTCTTACAAACAATTCACTACTGCCGGGAAATAAGGCCACAAGTAAAAAAAATATTTAGGATAAATGCAAAGAAAATACTGCTTTACATGTAATATTTTTAATGTAGAGTTTGTTAATAAATATTTTAATTTTATGATGTTTTTAAAGATTATATATAGATGATATGTATTAAAAATGTAACAACTTTTCAAAATTTCATATTACCTTTGGCCGAACAACTTGTAATACTGACTTTTCTCTCGCGACCAAATAAATGAAGGATATAAAAAATCGTTTGTTTTAATTAGTTTTCGTTATTCATATTGAGAATAATTATTACATGCAACACAAAAACAAGTCATTACAATTATAACACGGTATCAATTATTACATGCGTGTTCGGCGACCCTAATTCTACTACTTAACTAGCTACTTAATAAACACAAAAAGTAAAGTCCTCTTGCATTTCGACAACTTCAAACTGTTTTTGCACTAGCAGTTCGTACTAATTGGTATGTACCAATCGTAAGGATGAGATATCACTAATGTTGATTATTTGTTGGCTATTTCTATCACAGAATGATTTAAGTCATATTCCATGTGTGGCTCACAAACTAAGAATTTGTTGTCAATAACATCAATATTTTATTTATTGGCAAAAGCATTACGAGCATGGCTGCCACATGAGCTTATTTTACCCTCCACAGATATCACTGTATATTATTTAAATGCTCCTCGACGTTCTGCATAATCGTGCCAAATGTAATATGTGCCATCTTTCAAATTTTGTTTGGTTAATTGAAGGTCTACAACTGTTTTTACCTTCTCCTTAGCTATACATTTATTAATCACGTAATACGTGCCTATTTCAACAACTACATAGTTATCGTCAGAAAATGTAGGTATGCAAGACTAACAAAATAAACATTAAAATACCAACTGACACTAACACCGTAAATAAATATGGACTTTCACACATATGTCAAATTGGAACAAACTTACCCTTACCACACAGTATTTTATTAACACCAGATCTACATTTCGACAACTTAGTTGTCGGAATGTAAGGGTAAGTTTATCTGTTTTTAAAAATAAAAATATCCCCAATGGAATCTAATTGATTGTTAGGAGATACATGTTTTAACAATTTTAAATTATTTAACTTAGAACATGTCTAGGTTAAAACACGTGTTGAGCAACACTAGATTTTTCCATTCTATTATGTCTTAGATGAGCCATGTGTACTTTGTAACGAATTAAAATAGAACGTCTCGTTTGCCCAACATATATTCTATCACATGTACTACAAGAAATTCCACAACTTCCCGATTTTGAAACACATATACTTTGTCTTTTGGCGTGCCAAAAAGAATTTTCAAACAGTTTAACGAAACATAAATTTCTTTAAAATGTGATGTTTGAAAATAGTATTAAAACCTTTTGTACATATATGAAAAGGAAGCTTAATAAATTACTAACTGTTTTTTTTTTTAATTTTAAATTGTCGCATTTTTAACAAAAAAATATGCTTACATTTTCGAAAAATTATCTAAATTATCACAGGAACCATTGTAATGTGCTATCAATTTAATATATTTTGATTAATTTGCAAATCTAATCTGTGTTAATGGAAAATGTATATTGAAAACAGTCAGCAGCTCTGTAATAAATCTAGTAACATTAGTTCCCTTTCTATATACATACATGTCAATTTCCAATTTATTATCATTTCTGATAATGTCAAAAAAGGTAGTTGATTATAATAATAATAATAATAATAAAAATAGTCAAAATAATAGGTCTTTATTTGGCGAAGTCCAGCTCAGCTGTTCAACTTAACCTTTCCAATTTACAATTACAATTAAGTTACATTCAACCCTACCAACTAACTTAACCATACACTTAACCTACTTAATTAAACTAAACTAAACCTGAGTTAATTATAATAATACCGATTGTTAATTTATTTATGGTGCCATCACGTCTGCTTGTTGATTTGATTGAATTATCAACAATTTATTAATCTACGATTCCTTGTTGCTGACAATGAATTAAACATTGTTTCATTTTGATTTTAAATGGTTGCAAACTAACGTTTTAAATATTTTCCGGGAGGCTGTTATACATCTTTGGGGCTACGTAAGAAAATGTACGCTCAAGGAAGGTTGTACGATGTTGAGGAATCGATAAGACGTTGTCAAATCGTACATATCGATTTCGAATAACAGGCCGGAATACTAGTTTCTCTCTTATGTAATCTGGGATAGAATTTGTCAACACTTTGTGGATAAATGTGCACATGTGAAGAGTTCTATGGTTATGTATATTTAGCCAACCCATTTCATTGAGTTTGTCAGAAATGTGATCGTATTTCCTCAGACCAAGAGCCAATCGAGCACATGCATTTTGTACACGCTGTATCCTATTTTTGTGATGCACATCGAGACACGAGTCTGTCATTAGCTTAATGTCCATAATATGTCTTTGTGAATACAAGTATCTCAGTGTCGAAAATGAACTTTGTATTAGTTTATTAACATAAAGATGAAATCTTAAATTTTTGTCAATTTAATAAACCTAAATTCTTTATATTATCTGACATTCGAAGTACATTGCCGTCTAGTTTTATTTGGATATTGTCTATGACCCTATGCTTTCATATATAGAATACACTCACCACAGATTTACTGTGGTTTATATTTAAACAATGATTGATAGACATCTCTACAATTTCCTTTAAATCTTTATTGATTCGACTTACACTGCTTTGTAAATTGTTTACATCAAAGCTATAGTACAACTGGCTATCGTCTGCGAAAAAATGAGGTGTGCAATAAGAAATCTTTTTATAAAAATCGGAACTATATATAAGGAACAAGATCGGCGAGATAATACTTCCTTGTGGAGTTCCGCATGTGAACACTGTCTCTGACGATAGATTTCAATTATCAATTTGAACTATATTTATCCTATAAGCCATAAATGACTCTACTAGTTTGCATGCATCAGGTTCGAATTTAAAATATTTTAGCTTAGCCATCAGTAATTCATGGTTTATCGTGTCAAACTCCTTGGAGAAGTCCAACATTGTTAAGATTGTAATTTTGTCGTTATCCGAGGCGCTGATAATATCGTCAACCACCTTAACTAGTGCGCTTGTTGAACTGTACCCTTGTCTAAATCCAGACTCCAGCTTTGGTAATATATCAGTTCTTTTCAAGTAATCTCTGATCTGTTCATTAATAGCTTTCTCGAGTAACTTAGAAAGGGTTGGTAATATGCTAACAGGCCGCAAGTCTGATACGATTTGGGTTTATTTACTATAGACACCGCGCGAATTATTGCTTGTTTCCAAAGACGCGGAAAATTTCCAGTTATAAAGCACCTATTAACTAGGTATCAAATATACTCTGCTACTTGTGGCATGCAGAAATTCAACATAGATAGCGTTATACCATCTATTCCACCAGCCTGAGTTCTTATATGTGCGAAGTATCTAATTATATCAGCCGTATCAATCAACTTAAAACTAAATTGATCCTTTTTTTCCTATTAACGGTTGTATTCGTTATTCAAGTAATAATTTAACGTTTTACGTGCAGGATGTTTGAAAATAGCGGACGCCGAAAAATAATCATTAACAATATCCGGATCGCACAAATGGGTAGGTAGTTCTTGGTTATTTGATTTATTTAACATTTTAAGCTCTCTAAGAGTTTTCCAAAAATGTTTGCTGTTGTTTTGGCGTTGAATAAATTGTAGGCTTTTTTTCTTGTCTTATAGCGCTAGTCGTGAAATTCTTTATGTGCTTATAATAATTCCAGTCTTGTATCAATTTTGACCGTTTAAATTTAGATAAAGCTTTTTTTCGTTCTTTAATTAACCCCTTTACAGCGTCCGTCAACCGTGGGGCTCTCGGTTTGCTGATACGTGCCGTCTTATTTGGTGCGTGTTTATTGAACAGCTCGACTATATTGTTACTTATATAATAAGCAATATTATCCACATTATCCATGCTATAAATATGATGCCAAGGTATTGACGTCAAGTCTGAATTGAATTCATCCATATTAAAAATTTTATAATCTCTATACGTGAAGTATTTGTGCTGCTGGCTTGGTAGGTCTATAGACAAGGTCATTGATACTAGTATGTGATCAGAGATAGTATGTAAATCAATACATTTGACCTCCGTAATCAAAGTGGAATCATTGACCAGTACTATATCAATAAGTGTACTAGAAATGTGTTATTCTTGTCGGTTCCTCGACTATCTGCGTGAATCCAAAAATTTCACAACATGAATTAACCTTTTCTGCCTTATTAGATGATACATTAAACATATTTACATTGAAATCACCAGCACATATTATAACATCAACCGTAGGTAATACTTCAGCAATGACTGACTCTAGTAAATTTTACGATTGTAAAACATTCGAATTGGGAGGCCTATACACTGATCCGAAGCAAATAGTTTTATTCCCGAGTTTACTTACCAACTTACCAACAAATATTCCAAAGCATCCACACTTCCTGCAGCAACAGTTGAGCACATAATATAATTATTTGCATATATTGCGACGCCACTACCTCTGCCCTCTCGGTCACATCGATATAAATTATAACCCGGTATATTTACAATTTTATCAGCTATTCCTTGGTTTAATCATGTTTCTGTAATAATTAGAATATCAAAATCTCCCTCAACAATGACTTCCACAAAATCAACGAACCCTGTTAACAAGGATCTTACATTTACATTCGCAACTTTAATTTGCATAACCCATTTCTATCTAAACCGTAAAAATATCAGCAAGCAGTATTCAGTGCCATAACTAAATGATTTCATTCTTACTCTATTTTAATGACAATAACAACCAAATAAAAAGCAAAATAAAAAATGGAGCTAGGTCGACTATGTGGCTGTACTTCATTTGAATTTAATTATATCTTCCAGATTTTTAATTATCACCCGGCTTCCGTCCAGACTTTGCGAAAACCACACATTCTTCGAAACAACTTCATAAAGTGGGGAAAAACATAGCATACAAAACACATAACACCCTAAAAGTTTTATTAATAATAGCAAAACTAAAACTAATATAAACAAAAAATCTGGAGTTTACAAGTTAGATTGTGAGAATTGCAATGCCACATACACAGGCCAGACAGGAAGAGAATTCACGACACGAATAAAAGAACACAAGAGAAGTTTCGAGCATGGAAAACAAGATTCCACGTATGCAAACCACCTATTAGAAGAAAACCACCAATTCAAAGAGGAACCGGAGATACTTCATATATGTGACAAGGGCACAAAACTAACTCTATTAGAATCACTTGAAATAAATAGATTCAAAAAATCAGAGCAACACCATTTATTAAATGATCAAACAGATTTGAATAAATCCCCTTTATTAAACATGTTTTCATCACATAATTAATATCATAGAAATTATACACAGTTTGTACCCCTACAACTTTAACCCCTCCAACTAAGAAATGCGACTACTATATATTGAGAATCTGTAAAGTAAATGTTAGTTTAAGAAACACTATCTGATGATGCTACAGTGTAGCGAAACATATGTAATAGCAGTATTATATATATTTTATGTATATCGTATATATGTATATAATAAACAAGAAAATACAGTGAGTTCAAAAGTTTAATTAACGAAGGATTTATATCATTAGTTGATATATTGCTCTATCGGTATTTTTGTTTCTGCAATATGCGTTTTGGTTGCTAGATATGATTTTGTACTTGTCGAAAAAGTCGTACAGCAATACAGCTTATCGATACATATTCTTCATTCATACCAAATAGACTCAAATTGTATCAGTGAAATCGCATACTTTAACAAACTCCAGAACATTCAATATCACCATGGAAGTATATACGATTTTATATCTCTGGCACAAGTTGGAACCATAATAACATCGGCATCAAATAAACCTCCAACCAACCTCAAGATACTGCCCAATATTGAAAACGAAAGTGGAACACCACGAGAACGACATCCTTGTTTACTGTTATTTCTGGATGATTGAAATTGCAGACTTTGTGTTAAGTAAAGCCACACCGATTCCACTCAGAATATACAACGATTCTTATTGTGTTTAGGATCCGACAACAGAAATATTGGCTATCGACTATAACATTCAACTTTGTTTTCAGCTAACTGAAAACGAACTCATAAATAACATAGCGTTAGACGTCAACCAATATATTTGTTCACCAGCGACTGTACGCAGCATAGAAAACAGCCCGAACTGTGTAATTGATGAAATTTATCAACGTTGTGACCATACAAGTTACGACATCATGGTAAACAAAATCCATTCTATAATTTGGAAACAACTTTGCAATGGAATAAGAGAAGGTGTTCAGTTGAATATGGCTGGAATCATCGAAACTTCACCAAACTGCGTTATATCAAGACATATATTCTTACACCAAGAAGAAACGACCATGTAATGCTTCTTGCTGAATTCAAAAAGAATGTGTCTGTCAACATCCAACCTAATATTATTTACAAGTAGTACGTAGACCTTCCAAGAAAGCTTGTCATAAAAGTGACCGACAATTTCAAGAAAATAAAATCCGCGGCAGAGGAAGTATAAAGTGATCTTTAAGAAACAACATGGCGTTCTGTAAAACTCCATGTCATTAACAATACCATAACAATAACAGTAAGTCTGATAATTATTATTCTGGCTTGGGTAATACAACTCAATTACTTCCGCAAACCGGAAAGATCACAAGGCAACGCACAACAACAACGTGAAACGGTGGAGTTAGAGACCATTTACTCATATCTGGAAGACAACACAAGAGAACATAGACGTCAGTTCCAAAACTTTCAGGCCGAGAAGATGCAAAATGTTTAACGCATGGATTCATGAAAGTATTTTGTTGCCCTAATTGCAATGTCAATGAACGCTGAATTGACAAATGCTGCAATGTAAATCGAACCAAGCGGTTCGGTGACTATTACGGAATGTTGAGTTGACAAATAGTTCGATGCGGAAGTTTTATATTTGAAGATAATTTATAAATTGTCACAGGCCATTTAGAAATGCGCCAATTTGGCCAATTAATATTATAAACAATTGGGCTCATTAAATTAGCAGGTACAAGACAATTTATTTTTGGCATAACAGGATTAGAAACTTATATTTATCTAACCTGTAATCGTTAGCAATCTTGGATAAGATTTACCGACTTATTTTGTTATTGAAATCATACCAGGAAATGCATTTTTACTTAATAATTTATACAGACCACTAGAAATCATGAACTTAACTCTATTAAAATAATCTAATTTTGTCAAAAATTACCAACTAGTTACCTTTGCCCGCTTTTAAATCTGTTACTTCTGCTGAGCTATTTATGTTTTGGTAGTTGTGCTCCTGTTTAATCAGTTTTTTTTTCTCTATTCCCTATTGAAATTAATTTTCATATATGAAGCACGTTTACCTATCCATTATTTCCAATAATCCTCAAGCTGTTTCTTTCTTTTATAAATTAATTTTTCCTTTGCATTTATTTTCTCATCTCTGTGCTTTTCCTTGTCCTCGTTAGTTTGGTTTAGATGGTTCTTCTTCATTATTTATCTAATTTATTTATCTAAAGCATTTTCAACCACACGCATTCACAATCCGAAGATCAAAAATCTGGATCTGCATCCGAACCATGAAAACTAATATCCGAATAATTTATAAAAATGTCATTATAAAAATATGAACCAAAACAATTTAATTGTGAAAAACCGTCTGTCTAATTTTGAAACTCCTGATGTTAGAGCTTGTTCTAATATTTTCGACGTTCGCATTGACGCATTTTCCTGAAAAATATTCACAAAAAACTGCTTTTCTAACTAGATAAACCACTGACAATATTGTACACTTGTTTACGACGTTACGACGATTTTAGCAACTAACACAGCATTTAATTTAGCATGTTCACAGTTCCCACTGTTATAACATGTAGCATTGCCGTCTGAGAAAAAGCAGTAAATCTACTTAAGATATTTTTTGCTAGAGGATTTAGTGAGTTCATTAGAGGAAGTTAAAAGTACATTTTTTCCGCTTTTCCTATGCATGATTGTAAAATATATTCTTATGATTTTACAAGCGTATTCATAGATGGCACTATTATTCAACGAAGACTTCAAATTTGCCTCAATCGGTATATTGAAAAATAGTTATGACCCCGACAGTGTATTAATTATTCGTTGCCCTAGAAGAAAAACACTGAAAATCAATAAGATTGTGCAAACGCATTTATATACACAAATACATGTTGGCAGTTTAGTAGTAGTAGTAGTAGTAGTAATAGTAGTAGTACTAGTAGTAGTAGTAGTATTAGTTTCAAGTAAGTAGATATTAGAAAAAAGGTGACACTTTCTGATTTTGAATATTTATTAAACAAAATTGCTAAACAAATAGAAAAATAGGATACTGTACTTAAAAAAGCAAAGTATGCACATAAACAATTCAAAAAATTCAAAAACTAAACTTGCAGCAAATGTGTTCCAAGGATAAAGTTTTATTAGACAAAATATTTGCTTCACGAAAATACACATAAATGTAATCGGGAACCTACATTTCTTCGTATCGCAGAAAACCTTCCAGACTTGTATACGTATAATTGAAACGTAAGTTCGGCACTAGGATATATTCTGATGCCTGAACTTGAATTGGTACTCTAGTCTGAGATTAGAATCGATAACTTGAACTTGTATCCGTTGCACACAGTCGCCGTGAGGATAGTTTCTCAAAACGCGAGCGTATAATGGCGGGTTTAATACGTTTCCGAATTTCTGGGATCACCTAAATCCTTCAGACAGTTTATTCACTTCAATATATTTTATCCACAAAATACGTACACGATAACGTAAACATATATATTTTCGGTATCGTAACGTTAATGCGGCCATTCGCCAGCATCCGGAAATTGTAAATGACTTTCCACATTACCGAATATGAAAGTATAACTAAGTAATCCCTACAATATTAATAGATAAGGCGTAATACAACATAAAACTGCAAGACAATGAAGAATCAACAAATAACCAATAATGATAAATTGCAAGCATTCGCTACAAGGTTCTGTAAGGGACAGGGTATTATCTAAATTGCTTAATTTGAATAAATGACCTGCATGATATTTGGTAACACCTGTCTCATAAGTTTTGTGAAAAAGTTTAAAAAGATATAATTTAAACAAAAGAAACCTTTATTAAGCAAACATAAAATAGAAATAACTAATTGATCTTAGACTGTAAGTTAGATTGCTGCTAATGGTACTCTATCCTCAATGAGACGAAGTTGCATGGCTTTGACGCTTTCTAAATCCACTTCTCTAATGTTTCGATAAATTCTATGTAGCAATTCTTGTTCATTCTGGACCTCTCAACCATGTTCATACACTTTTCCTGTTAATAGGCCGCAAAAAGTTTCAATTGGCCTTGCCTGAGGATTATCATTTTTAGGGGCATATGGTACGTATGATAGGCATGCAACCAGTTCAGTGCAAGATCAGGTCAACATATGTAATCATTATCGGCATGACGTTGATTAATAAAAGGAATTAGTTTTGATAGGCAATTGCGTATATATACTTCACTGCCTGTCCCCTTACATGGCCTACATAAGGTCTAGATATTCCATCATATCGCGTACCAGACCAAAATTTTGTGATAAAATTTTGCATTCGGTTTGTATGTTACTTCACTAGGAACGTTTTCAATATTATACGTGCAGAAACCAGCATTTCCAGGAAGCTCTGCATGGCTAAAGGTAAAATACTTCTCGTCATCCATTACAATGACTCGATTGTTGGCGAAAAGATAACGCCTCAAAGCTCCGCAACAAATAGGGATTGTGGCCAATTGTGCGGGCGTATACTTTGGACATTTCTTACCTTTTCTGTACTTTAGCCCTATTCATTTAATATATCGGGAAATGGTAGCAAAGAAAACAGGAACACGACTGCAAAGTTTACGGGAAAATGATATTTTTTGGAAAGTTCCAACAATCTGTTGATTTGAACTTGTGTTAACTTACGTTTTGGGCAAGTTTAAACATGGAATTCCCTCTTCGCATTCTCGAATGACTTATTAAAATATTTTGGTTAATTTGTTAATTCTTAGTTAGTTAGCTACAATACCTTAAATATATATTATCAATAAATGAATAATTTTACTTACATATTTACTTAGATGTTTGGAACCTATTCTAATAATTTAGAAGCTATAAAATCTGGACTATATATGTACAAGTTGCTTCACTTGTGGCGGGAGTCTTCATTTTCAAAAGATATTTTGGTAACAGGGAAAGTAGGTGTTAGTGTTATTGAAGAGGCATTACCTGCATTTACATACAGACCAATTTTTAACAATATTGCCGAGTTTACGTATTTTACAGATTTACGGCTATATATATTTTTGTGTACCCTTTAATAGATGTAACTCATTGTTAAAACTTCACTTGTGTGGGTCTGAAATTGTTTAACAAACTACCTCAATGTATTAAATCCTCTCCACAATAACAAATTTTAAGAGAGATATTTATTGTAAGACGTATGCGATGTTGCACAGCATCTTGTTTACGTACTTATTTATATACAGAGTGAATTTGCACGTGATTCTGCATCAAAAACTGAGCAAAAAATTTACAAGCGTTTTGCTCGGAACCATTTAGTTTTTGAAGAATTCTTAATTAAAGTTTTACAAACTAGGTAACACTGTGTGGCAAGTCGTACTAATCTGAGTGTTGTCTCCTGCGATTCATACAATAACGCACTTGATTTAATTAGGAACCTAAGGAGAATGTATGTACACATGCATACTAAACTTCTTTCACAGTAATATTATAATTTTAATGTGCTGTTTGCATTTTGAGATTAACAGCACATAACTAGTAAGGAAATATCGTTTACGCCATAAGCTTTTTATTTAGTAAATACATTTGAAATTACAATAAGTGCTCAAAGTGGGTACCCCCAACCTCTATGCATTTCATACACTTACGTATTATGTTCTGTTCTAGATTTTCAAGCATATTGTTTTGTTAAATCATTATAACTGCTTCATTGATTCGTTGCTGAAGTTGCTCTTGAGTATCTATTTCCACTTCATACACAAATGCTTTTAATGTTCCCCACAAGAAAAAAAACTATGCAGTTTAAATCTGGGCTTCTTGGTGGCCAAGGTATTACAAAACTGCCACGACCAATCCATCGCTCTGGCAATTCCTGATTTAACCATTTTCGGGTTTGAATTCCCCAATTCTGCGTCCATTTGAAAAAACATATTTCTTCTTAAATGAATTTGATTATTCGTTTGGTACAATGCATGGGGATTTTCATCGGTCCATTGGTGCATATTATGGATATTAAATGTTCCATTTCTGGTGAACGTATTTTCATCAGTCCACAAGACACGTCCAATAAAACCAGGATTCCTTTCTTGCTCACGAAGTAGCCATCTACAAAATCTGACTCTTTGCTGATAGTCTTGTGGCAATAATCCCTGGACTCGCTGATAATGATACGGGTGCAAGCCATTTTGCTGTAATAAGCGATGAACGCTTCTTTGGCTAATATCAAACATTCTGGCCGTGGACCGGGTAATTTGTTCTGGTTCATTTTCCACTACATGTAAGATATTTTCTTCAACCTGTGGTGATACTCGACGAGGACGGTCTCTGTTAGCTGTTGGAGTAGGTGCAGTTCTTCCAGTTTCTCGCATTCGTTGATCCAGTCGTCGAATAACATCGGCATTTGGATGCCTTCTGTTTGGATACCGTTCAGCATATAAATTAGCAGCAGCGTACAAATTGCCATGATATTCTCCTAATATCAAATACACGTCTGCATATTCCACAAAACTGTATTCCATGGCGCTAATTCTTAAGATAATAAACAACAAGACAATTCAGCACGTCGTTTTTCACAGCAAATTGTCACAGATATTTCATTAAACTTCAAATTATTTAAAGTAAAAAGTACGTAACAGGCTACGTTTATTTCAAAATGTGAAAATTGTATTGCACATTGTTGGAACATATTTGGAAAACTCAAGCATTGCAGAAAGTTCAAGCTTCTAATGAAAATTCCACCTAAACCAAGAGTATGATGACTACAATTACAGATTGGTGATTCCTATTGTTGATTATACTACAGCTAAAAAACATTATTTCATAAAAATATAGTACGATGAGCAACCCGTAATTTAACTTAAGGCTGCCAATAACTCCTCATCCATGAGATTCACAGCAAATTGTTATAAGACTCTATTGCTCCATCTTTGATGCAGAATCGGATGTTATGAATATTATCGGCCATTTAGGATTCACCCTTTATATTGAGAATTCCCCTATACTTTGAAAGTTTACTGGATAATAAAATTAATATTAAAATTATGTATAGCAAAACAATCTCCATCCTTATATGTAAACTCGGTCATGCTGGTGGTATATTGGAATGATTTATAATTTCATATTGAACAAACATAAAAGTAGTTAAACATGTGAGCCTTTCGAGTTAAATATAGTCTATCCACGTCCGAACTGAAGTTAATATTCACAATTGGATGCAACACAACGAATCTACAGCGTAAGTGCAAAGTTAGAATTTAACTACCATTATCAACCGGTTAACGAACACGTGAAAGTTTATGGCGTACATACTGGTCATTATACATGTTAGGAACGAACTTCCTCGAAACTGATATTGGATATGACGGCTTTGATGTATAATGTCCCATCGCAGCCTTTCAACATAGTCGGTAAAATTTTAATAGTATTTTGTTAAGTCTCGGTATACTCTAATTTTTAAAATATCGTGTGCATTCCTTTTGCGTTTACGTTTTTGTGGTCAAAGCAAACAGATTTTTTCGCTGACGAAACGAAATCAAGATGACCATAACCAGTTAATTTCGTCATGGAGAAAAGTACACAATAAGACAACAGTAAATGTAATCTAAGTAGCACATTATATTTAAGCCTATTGGGGAGTCCGAGGACGCAGTATTGATTGAGGGATATATTAAAGCAAGGACAGGAATGTTAAAATGGCTAGAAGGGCGGAGTGGGTCAGGGGAGACAAAAAATAAGAAATCAAAAGACCACGTAGTCAACACAGAAGGCAGGACGTTACTAAGTTGGTTGAAAGAAAGAATGTGGAACATACTCAGTGGTTGGGAAAAGAGGTATTACGAGGGATAGTATACATATTTGGGTCCAAATGGGCTTTCAGTGATCCACTATGTGTTGACAAATGCAGATGTACGAAAGGAAGTAAGCACATTCAGGGTAATGTATAGGACATAATCCGATCCTCTACCTATGCAGGTAGAACTATAAAGTAATAGGAATGAGATGAGCAGGGCCAAACCAGAGAGGACAAGGATAGTGAATGCATGTAATAAAAATACATCATAGTCATATTGTAATACGTCAACAAGAATAGAGTGGGTGGACGTAACGGATGTGGAGGCAATAACTATAGAAATAGGTAAAGTCTTCGTAAGAAAAAAAACGAAAACAGACGGAGATGTGAACACATGGTTTGATACAAGAATACAGTAGGGGAAAAGGCAATTAAGGTACACGTTTAAGGCCGCCAAAGAGGGAAAGTGAAGAAGAGTTCCGGAAGGAAAAAAAGATGCAAAGAGATATGTGAAAAGAATGGGAGAGGGAAGCAAGCCAAACAAGAAGTAAATCGGCTAACGGGGAGAAAGAATATGGGCGTAGCTAAGAAGGAGAAAACAGAGAAGAGAGAGAGTGGGAAAAAATCGACAGAAAATGAAAAAGCTCATAGGGGAACAAAAAGGATGCGTGGAAAGAGATGTACCTTGGAGGATACAGAATGGTCGATGGGATAGAAAAATATATTTCAGCTAGGAGGAACTACAAGCGGTGAGCAAGAAAAGACAAGCAGGAGGGGGCGAAATATATAGCAAAGGATAGATATGTGTACCGAAGTAGTCTGATCAAAATTGTTAAACATGTTAACCGAAATATGGAGACGAAGGGAGGGGTTGCTGAAGGGATGGAAGATCGGGTTAGTAGTGCCAATCTGGAAGAGACGAGATAGAGCAGATCTATAGGCAACTATAGGGCCAACTATAAGATGTATGTGGCTACAAAATCTACTCAGGAATGCTAGGGTATAGGATGAAGTTGAGAGGTTAGGGGTAATTCCAGAAGAGCAAGCAGGATTGAGGAAAGGCAGAGCAACAATAGATAACTTGTTTGTGATGAATTATCTGCCAAAGAGGAAACTGTCGAAGATGGGAAAATTATACGCCATGTTCGTCGACTTGAGGGCGGACCTAGTGGAAAGAATAGCAGAAATATAGGACGGAACATGGTTGAAAAGGAGTGGATGTGGATTGTGTTTTAAGAGAGAATGACAGTTGTGAAGCCGTATCATATATATGCGCGCAGAAAGCAAGACAGGCGGAAGAAGAGTTAATGAGGAGCCTGTGGAGTAAGTGAAAATGTACGTTTGAGGAGAGGAACAGAGTATGGGAGACATGCGTGAGGAGCGTACTGATATATGGAGCGGAAGTGTTGGGAGTGAGAGTGGAGACGAAGTTGGAGAGAATATTGCAGGGTGGATTGAAGATACGCCGTGTCACAAGAAACGGGGTATGAAAAGCTAGCAATGGAGCTAGGAGACGGTTTGTGAGAGACGGAATTTGAGAGTGGCATAATGGGGCGAGCAGAATTTTGTAAATAAAGCATGGGGTAAATGGAAAAATAGGTGGAGGAAATATCGAAATGAGAAGAAAACAGATTAAAATTATACGAAAAGACAGAAACATCAGTGAAAAGGAATGAAAAAGAGGGGAATAATGTGGAAAGTAAGATGGTACATAGATGGAAACAAGTAGATGCGCAGGAACGAGAAGGAAAAGTATGAGGTGTAAAATATAATACAAAGTTTGGGGATATATGTATGTACGAAAGAAATCCAGAATATTTGCGAAGTGGAGGACCATAAGAGGAAAAGTGTGTGATGTAAATTTTGCGGAATAGGGATGAATGTATGGCAGCAATGAATGCAAGAGTGTATCGATGTGGCATGGAGAAAAAATGGGAAAAACTGGAGGCGGTTTTTAGATGAAGGAGGGGGTTTTATGGAGATGAAGATGAAGACATTACCGTAAGAGAAGGGAATAAGGAAAGCTGGAGCTGGAGCGAGGCAGGTGACCGTAAGTGATTGTGGTAATTTGGTAATTTAAAAATCTGTTTCGCATTGAACTTTCTCATACTTATATACATACATTTTTGGTACACTGTTGCATGGTATCCAGGGTACCTGATTTGTGAAACTCATCATGTAATTCATTTTCAAATGAGATTCTCCAGCAAATGGTACATTTTTGAAACAATTTTGAGAATAAAACTTTCAATACCTTTAACTTTTATAAGAACAATTTTTTCGATAACTCGGGCCGGAAATTACTTTTTAGCTATCTTGAATACCGAAAAGTCACTTCCGGTTCGGATATTCCAAAATCGGATTTCTTCAGGGACATATAAAAATCTTAGGTTTAAAGTTTCATAATTTTAACTTCAGTAGTTTTGACGCGTACCCACATACACGCACGCATGCAAACAGACGTCACTCCGAACATTGTGGGCTTAGGGCAGTTCAAAACATGTATTTCCGTTAAATTCCCGTGTTCGAAAATATTCATGATTCATATTCAGTTATCTAAAATAATTTCATTAAAAAATCGTTTTTTTTTTGATAACCTTATATGATTTCCGGTTCCGTCATGTTGTTTTGTATTATTCACCGTTTCAGGCAAATAGCATAAGAATGTTTTCCTTTTACACTAATTGAAATCTACGGTGGGCTTCGTATGCCAAGCCTTAATTTAACGTCGAGATTTCCAACGTCTTCTCGAAAACAATTTTTGGAAGTCTGCAAATGAAAACAATCAGAATCACTTGGTAACATTGGTTCATTTTTTTTGTATCAGGAACGTGAAATTCAATTATAGTGAAGGATTTCACACTCGTAATGGGACTAATACTTTTTCTACAACTGTATTACCCTGTAATTGCACAAATGAGTGAATCGATCGGTATCTAAATGCCAAGAAATATAAGAGAGATTTTAATTTTTAAAAAATATTAATTTATTTGTATCAAGAACGTGAAATTAATTTATCGTTGTGCATTTCACACGCCTAATGGGCATAATAGTTTTTTCTACTAGAGTTTGGAAAACTTCAATATTTCCATATTAATTTCAGTTAGGAAAAATGGAATATTTCATAATAAGTGCGGAAATAATATTACAACACTCAAAGTTCAAAAGCCATTTATTGAAATTCTACATGACTATTTTACATCTCTATTATTAATATTAACAGTAACATTCTCACAATTACTAAATGAAACTCCAGCACAAGCCTTACTCTTCTTTCTTTCTCAATATTTTTGCTGCTACTTCCAACTTATGTCCAATTGAGTTCTCGATATATGCTTCGGCCACATTGCTTGATTTCCATAAACCATGTCTTTTGAGAGTTGTTATGTCCGCTCCTGTATCGACCAGTATTGTAACAGACGTCCTTCTAAAACAATGCCCGGCATAATTAGAAGGTTTCGGTAACTTCAAAAACTAGGATTCACTACAATTAAAGAAAATGCGAAGAAATGCTAATGATTAGAAACCGGAATTTATGAAATTTGCATATCGCTTATTATTTCAGCTACAACAAAATCTTTTAGTATTTACACGAATTACATTATTTGTACTTGATTGACGCATATTAATTTTTACATATTTTGCATATAATTGTAATTTTTTGAGACTTTATTATATTTGGCATATTACAACATATTTGTGCATATTTTAGTAAAAATCGTTCTAATAGTTACTTATTTTTACTCTTATACTTTATGTATAAGGAAGTTTAGTTAAGTTTCTAATGAACTTTTTTCTTCCGGAAATTGTAGCGACCGAAAAAAATTACTAATGCTCTCTGATGCAGCAGCCTATATGGTTAAAGCAAGCCAGCAACTTAAAATCATGTATCCTAACCGGAACCAGTAATTACGCGGTGGGGTACTTGGCTCAATGCCGCATTTTTTATGCCAAACATTTTGTCCCCTTAAAAGAATTAATAATGGATTTCGACAACGAAACTAGTATTGCTATTAAAAAATCTCAAGCAGTTTTAAAAAAGTTCATTGTGTGCTGAACTAGCGTTTATTCTATATTTTATTATCAAAGGTGGCAAAAACTCTGAATGGAGACTTTAATGTTAATGATGTAAATTTAGCTCCACAATAATTAGTTCGGTATGCCCCTATAACATCTGTAGATGTAGAGAGATGTTTTTCTAGCTATAAACAACAGATTTTGTCTGATAGAAGGAATAATTTTTTAATAGAAAATATTGAAAAACATTTTATAATTAGTTATAATAATAATAATTATAATTAACAAACAATAGACAGCGAGACGTTAACGAAACATGTACAATATTTGTAATCAGAAAATTAATAATAATAATAATAAATTTTATTGTCAATTGATCTCATTAGATATAGATAAAAGTTGCAACAATTACAGACAAACAGTTAGTCAAAAAAAAACTGGACTGAATAAAAACAGCGAGACGCAAAATACATTTTAAGAGCATTTTTATAATTTTTAAAGTCTGTCACTTCAGCAATCTCTGTAGGCAAGCCATTGAAAACTTTGAGAGACGAATAATAGGGGCTTCTCTCATAGAGTGAGTGAATTAGTATGTATTACTGATTTGAACTATTATTTTTATAAAGTTATATGGGTATTTATGTGTATAGATGATTTAAAAAATAAATATTATTTTATAAATTTTATTAACTGTTTAAATAAAAAACTTTTTTAGGCGACCGACACGAAAAATTAAAATTTCAGTCGTCAAACGCGGACGAAAAGTAATCGTTTTTCGTCCGCTTTCATTTTTCGTCCGCAATAGGGTGGCGCCATCTACCGACAGTTACCGAAATTGTATAAACATAACCACATTGCCGTCAGTGTCAAACTGTACATCTTGTTTACATTAGTAAATACGTGTTGGTGATAGACTTTTTAACTGATTATTGGGAAATTATTGTTTATAAAGCCGAAATAACTTCGAATGTAGACAAAGAAAACATAAACTTGTCTGAAGGTGTCACAAATATGTACAATTGTTCAGTTGTCATAAATGACTTTGTCAATAAATTATAAGTAAATGTTGCAACAAATTTGAAAATTATATGAGGGGCGCCTAAAAAATTTTGTGTGCACCACGGCCAAAAAGTGTTTTTTCGTCCTCGTTTGCTTTCCGACCTCGGCTCCGCCTCGGTCGTAAAGAAAACTCGGACGAAAAAACAGTACTTTTTGGCCTTGGTACACAAAATACTATTAACTAACTTTAAATTAGTGCTTATTTTTACAGATTTTTGTGCATATTTTATACTATTTTTATGCATATAATTCCGGTCTTTAATCATGATACATATGCGTCCCATTGATTGCTGACCAGGTCTATATATTCAATGTTGCAAACAATTACCTAATGTTTTTGTTAACCTTGGTGCAATGAATTGAAATGAATCATTATATGTTAATGTAATGAAGGTACGAATGTTAGTGTATGAACAGGTTAGAAACAGAATGTATTGAGTAATAAATCCAAGTTAAGCATCGATTTTGATAAGACTGAAATGGGACCCTTAGTGTTGTGTTCATTTTTGGGTACCAAACATTTTTGGAAAACTAGCGATTCGGTTCTAATGAAGAATAGATATATATATATATATGTGCTTCTTGGTTCTCGGGTTGTGAACCGCGTTGTAGAAATCTTCCCCGAAGGGTCGCTTCGACGTTTCGGCAGAGTCCCATCTGCCATCTTCAGGAAGCTCTTCTAGGTCTCGCTGACTTAGAAGAACTTACGCACCAACAATATATATATATATATATATATATATATATATATATATATATATATAATTTAAAAATTCTTGGGGATGACGATCAACAGGCTTCTACTTATTAAAAGAAACTCATTTGTTTTTATTCAATATTTCGCAATATTATTTATTGCTTCTTCAGGAATAACTAAAAAATGACATCTGACGTACATATAACAATTATAAAAGATACTTACAACTAGAGGAATAAAACAAGGTCGAAAACAAATTATAAAGATAAGGTGCTAACGCTCTCAATATTAATGGAGATAAATATAAATTTTGATGATGAATGACAATTTTCAAAAATGTCGACGTAAACGATATCTAAATATGAAAAGTGAAACCCTAGAAACGAGTACAACGTAAAAATGTTACTGTACATGTTGTATAATGAACTCACTAAATAAATTAAATTCATAACTCAATCAAAAACGATAAGAAAACCAACTAAATAGACTACAAATAACTACAAACTCAAAATGTAAGAATAAATGGTACTAAGTTTCTGAATATCTGAACGAGAATTTATAGAATTTATATTTTTATTGATATGAACCATCTCTAAAAACATCCTGCTATTATAATTTTTCTCTTCGGCCAAAACAGTAGTACTAGTAAAGTCAAATTGATGCTTCAAATTAAAACAATGTTGAGATAAAGCACAATTTAACTTCGCTATCCTAACGTCACTCTTGTGTTGTATTAAACGAGTGTTTAACCACTGACTAGTCTGGCCAATATAACATTTATCACAATCTATAAATGGAATTTGATATATAACATTAGACTTTTGGAGAAGAGGAATTTTATCTTTCAGTTTTGAAAATAATCTATCTAAAGACATGATGTTGTATTGACCTATTTTGATATTATCATTTTTACAAATAGTGATAATTCTATTTGTTAAATCTTTTATGTACGGTAATTTCTTATAAATGACTACATTTTCTGTAGAGATAGGAACAGCTTGTGAAGAAGAATTATAAATTAATTTGTTAGCCAATGATTTAGGGTAACCGTTATTGATAAAGATATCAGAGAGAATTTTTAAATTTTTATTAAGAAATATGGGATCACTAATTCTAACCACTCTATTCTTCATCGCCTTAACAATATTAACTTTCTGATGAATAGAATGGTTAGAATAAAAATTTATATATCTTCCCGAAGAAGTAGGCTTTTGATACCAATCAATCATAATTTTGTGATCAGTATTTCTTATAACTTTGGTGTCTAAAAAAGGAACAGAGCGATCAGTTTCTTCCTCAACAGTAAATTGAATACTACTATGTACAGAATTGAAAGTAGATAATATTTCATTTATTTTATTAAACGGTACCGCACAAATAATATCATCAACATATTTAAAAATAAAGGGAAGTTTGAAAGATAATTTTGGCAAAACATTATCTAATACAAAGTCCATCGTAATTAGGGCAATTATTGGACTTAATGGTGATCCCATAGGGGTTCCAAAAATTTGTTTATAAAATTTATCTTGAAAGGAAAAGTAGCAATTATCAAATATAAATTTTATTAAAGTAATGAACGACGATAAAGTGAAACTACAATAATCACTAATAAGTAACCATTTATCTTCAATTATACGAACAACCAAGTTTAAAGGAATATTAGTAAATAAAGAAACTACATCTAATGAAATTAAAACAAAATTATGAGGGAGTTGGGTATCTCTAATATCTTTAACAAAAGTGAAAGAGTCCTTAGTATTATAAGTAGTGCGACAAGCTAGCGAGGTAGTTAAAATATCCGATAAATATTTGGACAATTTGTATAACGGTGAGTCGATAGAGGATACTATAGGACGTAATGGAATCTCACTTTTGTGTATCTTGGGAAGACCATAAAATTTAGGAGTGACAGAATTATTCACAGTAAGTTGTTTATAAGTTGAATGAGAAATATATCCCATACTTTTAGCATTTTTTAAAAGGTCATTACCTTTTTTTTGGGTAGTGAAAGTTGGATCTCTATCAATAACCTTGTACACCTTCGTATCATTTAAAAGTTCATTAGCTTTAATGTTATAATCATTTTTATTCATGGCGACAGTAACATTTCCTTTGTCAGCGTTAAGAATTAATAAATTCTCATTATGCTTAAGAAAACGATTACATTCCATAAATAAATTATGAAAATCTACATTATCGGAGCCACGGGATTGCACATAATTAGTGATAATATTAGTTAAACGAGCCCTGTATACATCTCTAGCACTATTTGGAAATACCTCAAGTAAGTTTTCAACTTCAGCCAAAAGTTTACCAATGTTACATGATTTAGGTGTTACATGCAAACTAAATTTAGGACCTAGTGATAAGAAATTTTTAATTTTGTCAGGAATTAATACATTTGAAACATTAACAAACCATTTATGATTATTATGAAATAACTTAGTTTCAAGTTTATTTAAAATTAATTTGTTAAATTTACTTATATTTGCAGCTTTTATCTGTTTAAATAGTTTATTGTATGTGATAGCTAACCTATTAGAAAATTCATTAAAAATGTAATTTGGAAGTAAATCTTTCAGTTGGTCTCTTATGCTATTAATTAAGTTTTGAAAAATTACAATTTCGTTAACTGTGATTTTGATTTCAAAATTAAGTATTTTAGTACCTAACCTTATATTAAATTCATTTATCTGATTTCTAGTTCTTCCTGTAGCACCATCAAGAAGTCCAAGTAAATTTTTCGAGCCATTTTTAACATGTGTAGGTAAAATATTAACTTTCCTACATCTAAGTAAAAAAAATCTTCTATTTGTTTTCTTCGCAAGTTTGCTGTTTGTTGTTGCCCATTTTTTCATTGTGATTACAGTCAGACGACCAAATTGTTGTTCCATATCTTGATAAAACCCCATCATAAATGTAACTTGTGAGAACGTAACGATCGTACAATTATATAATTTAAAAATTCTTGGGGATGACGATCAACAGGCTTCTACTTATTAAAAGAAACTCATTTGTTTTTATTCAATATTTCGCAATATTATTTATTGCTTCTTCAGGAATAACTAAAAAATGACATCTGACGTACATATAATGGTGCTACAGGAAGAACTAGAAATCAGATAAATGAATTTAATATAAGGTTAGGTACTAAAATACTTAATTTTGAAATCAAAATCACAGTTAACGAAATTGTAATTTTTCAAAACTTAATTAATAGCATAAGAGACCAACTGAAAGATTTACTTCCAAATTACATTTTTAATGAATTTTCTAATAGGTTAGCTATCACATACAATAAACTATTTAAACAGATAAAAGCTGCAAATATAAGTAAATTTAACAAATTAATTTTAAATAAACTTGAAACTAAGTTATTTCATAATAATCATAAATGGTTTGTTAATGTTTCAAATGTATTAATTCCTGACAAAATTAAAAATTTCTTATCACTAGGTCCTAAATTTAGTTTGCATGTAACACCTAAATCATGTAACATTGGTAAACTTTTGGCTGAAGTTGAAAACTTACTTGAGGTATTTCCAAATAGTGCTAGAGATGTATACAGGGCTCGTTTAACTAATATTATCACTAATTATGTGCAATCCCGTGGCTCCGATAATGTAGATTTTCATAATTTATTTATGGAATGTAATCGTTTTCTTAAGCATAATGAGAATTTATTAATTCTTAACGCTGACAAAGGAAATGTTACTGTCGCCATGAATAAAAATGATTATAACATTAAAGCTAATGAACTTTTAAATGATACGAAGGTGTACAAGGTTATTGATAGAGATCCAACTTTCACTACCCAAAAAAAAGGTAATGACCTTTTAAAAAATGCTAAAAGTATGGGATATATTTCTCATTCAACTTATAAACAACTTACTGTGAATAATTCTGTCACTCCTAAATTTTATGGTCTTCCCAAGATACACAAAAGTGAGATTCCATTACGTCCTATAGTATCCTCTATCGACTCACCGTTATACAAATTGTCCAAATATTTATCGGATATTTTAACTACCTCGCTAGCTTGTCGCACTACTTATAATACTAAGGACTCTTTCACTTTTGTTAAAGATATTAGAGATACCCAACTCCCTCATAATTTTGTTTTAATTTCATTAGATGTAGTTTCTTTATTTACTAATATTCCTTTAAACTTGGTTGTTCGTATAATTGAAGATAAATGGTTACTTATTAGTGATTATTGTAGTTTCACTTTATCGTCGTTCATTACTTTAATAAAATTTATATTTGATAATTGCTACTTTTCCTTTCAAGATAAATTTTATAAACAAATTTTTGGAACCCCTATGGGATCACCATTAAGTCCAATAATTGCCCTAATTACGATGGACTTTGTATTAGATAATGTTTTGCCAAAATTATCTTTCAAACTTCCCTTTATTTTTAAATATGTTGATGATATTATTTGTGCGGTACCGTTTAATAAAATAAATGAAATATTATCTACTTTCAATTCTGTACATAGTAGTATTCAATTTACTGTTGAGGAAGAAACTGATCGCTCTGTTCCTTTTTTAGACACCAAAGTTATAAGAAATACTGATCACAAAATTATGATTGATTGGTATCAAAAGCCTACTTCTTCGGGAAGATATATAAATTTTTATTCTAACCATTCTATTCATCAGAAAGTTAATATTGTTAAGGCGATGAAGAATAGAGTGGTTAGAATTAGTGATCCCATATTTCTTAATAAAAATTTAAAAATTCTCTCTGATATCTTTATCAATAACGGTTACCCTAAATCATTGGCTAACAAATTAATTTATAATTCTTCTTCACAAGCTGTTCCTATCTCTACAGAAAATGTAGTCATTTATAAGAAATTACCGTACATAAAAGATTTAACAAATAGAATTATCACTATTTGTAAAAATGATAATATCAAAATAGGTCAATACAACATCATGTCTTTAGATAGATTATTTTCAAAACTGAAAGATAAAATTCCTCTTCTCCAAAAGTCTAATGTTATATATCAAATTCCATTTATAGATTGTGATAAATGTTATATTGGCCAGACTAGTCAGTGGTTAAACACTCGTTTAATACAACACAAGAGTGACGTTAGGATAGCGAAGTTAAATTGTGCTTTATCTCAACATTGTTTTAATTTGAAGCATCAATTTGACTTTACTAGTACTACTGTTTTGGCCGAAGAGAAAAATTATAATAGCAGGATGTTTTTAGAGATGGTTCATATCAATAAAAATATAAATTCTATAAATTCTCGTTCAGATATTCAGAAACTTAGTACCATTTATTCTTACATTTTGAGTTTGTAGTTATTTGTAGTCTATTTAGTTGGTTTTCTTATCGTTTTTGATTGAGTTATGAATTTAATTTATTTAGTGAGTTCGTTATACAACATGTACAGTAACATTTTTACGTTGTACTCGTTTCTAGGGTTTCACTTTTCATATTTAGATATCGTTTACGTCGACATTTTTGAAAATTGTCATTCATCATCAAAATTTATATTTATCTCCATTAATATTGAGAGCCTTAGCACCTTATCTTTATAATTTGTTTTCGACCTTGTTTTATTCCTCTAGTTGTAAGTATCTTTTATAATTGTTATATGTACGTCAGATGTCATTTTTTAGTTATTCCTGAAGAAGCAATAAATAATATTGCGAAATATTGAATAAAAACAAATGAGTTTCTTTTAATAAGTAGAAGCCTGTTGATCGTCATCCCCAAGAATTTTTAAATTATATAATTGTACGATCGTTACGTTCTCACAAGTTATATATATATATATATATATATATATATATATATATATATATATATATATATATATATATATATATATATTAAAAATGTATCTTGTCAAATCTGACAGCAAAATGTAAAATTTACACGATGATGGTCTAATCTTACACCTCAATGGTGTAGTGAACATTAATTAATACAGGTCCATGAAGACTAACTGGTGGATCGCTAGACAATATTGTTTCTGGGTTATTACCCTTCCTCAGTAGCGATTACCAAGAACCTTAGTTGTTGAAATACCTTTACATGTAGTGGCCATCAAAACTTCTTGGCGCAAGCCAATCACTCCTAACTCGTGTAAATTTTACATTTTGCTGTCAGATTTGACAAGATACATTTTTAATTTGAATTGTTTTTGAACTTAATTGCAGCAATCCTTTTATATGTTGACACTGGACGTTTGACAGTCGTCCCTTGTTTAGTCTCCGCAAGGTGTTAGACAAGGTATCGTCTCGTCAGTGTTCTGTTGTCAGTGGTTCGTTAGGAGTGATTGGCTCGCGCCAAGAAGTTTTGATGGCCACTACATGTAAAGATATTTCAACAACTAAGGTTCTTGGTAATCGCTACTGACGAAGGGTGATAACCACATATTTGACAAGACACATTTTCAATTTGAATTGTTTTTGAACTTAATTGCAGCAATCCTTTTATATGTTGACACTGGACATTTGACAGTCGTCTTGTTTACTCGCCGCGAGGTGTTAGACAATGTATCGTCTTGTCAGTGTTCTGTTGTCAGTGGTTCATTAGGAGTGATTGGCTCGCGCCAAGAAGTTTTGATGGCCACTACATGTAAAGGTATTTCAACAACTAAGGTTCTTGGCAATCGCTACTGACGAAGGGTAATAACCCAGAAACAATATTGTCTAGCGATCCACCAGTTAGTCTTCATGGACCTGTTTTAATTAATGTTCACTACACCATTGAGTGTAAGATTAGACCATCTTTCGTGTAAATTTTACATTTTTCTGTCATATTTGACAAGACACATTTTCAATATATATATATTAATAAACAATACTTAATCTAATATTTTATCCATTCACATTAGAGAACAGAGTTTAGTAACGCAACGGAGTGTCGCACGAGTGGTTGTATTTCAATATAATCTCTTCGACGAATGTTAAGCTTATGCACGAAATTTGACTTTCACTAACAAATATGGTGGTGTCTTGGATACATAATTCTATAACAGAAACATGCAAAACGTTTCATGTTTAATAATTGTCTATGAGGATACAAAAGTTCACACCTGATCAGAAAAGTTCTAGTGTATTGCATTCTGAAGCTAGTTTAAAGCAGATGAATTTCTTTCTCGATTTGTCACTGGTGATGAAATGTGGGTTCACCACTTCGATCCTGAGTCGAAGCAACAAAGTAAGGAGTGGCATCGCCGAGGTTCTCCCCCACACCGCAAATTTCCTGTTTTTCAATTCGCTGGTAAAGTTATGGCCACCATTTTTTAGGACGCAGACAGAAGTTTGATGACTGATTTTTTGGAACGTCGACACACAATAACAGGCTCCTACTATGCCAACTTTTCAAGATTGTGTCAAGGAAAAGACGGGGAAAATAGAGCAAAGGAATTCTTTTTCATCAGGACAACGCTCCTGTCCTCAAAAGCCATGTTGCCATGGGCGCTATTCTGAACGCATGATTTGAATTGTTTGAACATCCCGCATATTCACCAGACCTGGACCCTACTGATTTCTTTTTATTTCCAAAATTAAAAGAATATATTCGGGGGACCAGATATTACGACGATAACAAAGTGATGGCCGTAAACTACCGTTTGGACCATCGTTGGACCAAATGTTCAGGGAGATGATGTAGAAAAATAGACGTTTGATATTTCTTCAATTTATTTCCTTCTATCTTACCTTAAATTCTGATCTCGCCTCGTATATATGGAGAATAATCCAAGGATTTATCCATGAGGAACGCCCAAAATACATTCTGTTTTGCATCCTTAAAGTAATTGAAAAAAATACTGCAGTGTTACGTAACTACATTGGGTTAAGCAATAATGCAGTATGTTTTTTAATGCACTGTTACCAAAAGCATATCGTGATTAATAAGATCAAAGGCTTTTGAAAAATCCAATAGAACAAGCAGTGTTAACATATTGTTATCGAATCTTTAATCAAGTCATTCGATATGTGAGACAATGCTGCGCAACTAGAGCCAAACTGTAATCCCGGTGGTAACAACGAATATATTTTATTTAAGTAACTTATTTTTTATTAAACATCATTTTGTCATGCCGAAGATATTACAATTCAAAAATTAAAGTAATCAAATACGAAATATGGAACTATCACAAGGTCGTCTGTGTCAAGTAGAAAAATCTGGTGTCCGCACTGAACATTCTTCTACTTAGATCTTCTTTTTATATATACTTTATTTTCAGTCAATTGTATGCTTTTGGCATTAGGGGTGCATGGTGGCTGGAGACATATTTATCGTTTGGGAAAATTAGTTGCAAATGATGAGGGTTGTGGGAAGTATGACTTTTCCACATTAATGATATTTCGTCTGCAATACCTAAAGGTCTCGAGGTTATGTTGAAGATCCAAATTTAAATACAACCAAAGCTGAATTATTATCGGCTTTAGCGACAATTATGTATGTTTCACGGATGGTAAATTTAGCATTAATTGTTTCTTGTAGTGCAGTTAATTAATTTATGTTTTATGATCTTAACAACATCATTGCTATACTTTCTTATAAGCATATGTAATACATTTTTCTGTATGTTTTGCAAATATAAACGGTATTGCAAAACGATTTTTTGTATTTTTGTAGTTCAGCGAGTATGAGTGAGTGATGATTTTGGAAGTCAGATTCGGCTGCCTTGGCTTGGAGCAGATAATAACCAGCTAGCTGCAGGGGTTGGGGTGGGTAATTTTGGGTGCGGCACTTGTTTAATGGACATGATAAACACGAATCCTCGCAGGTGTTCTTGCTCTAAGCTCTAGCACGCGGTGTATGTAATTATGGTTACACAATAATTGTACACATAAAAAAAAATAAACCACTGAAGTTGCGGTCTCGTGAAATACATAAACACAACGACGAAATTACGAAATCGGTTTTCGTAATGAAAATATAAACACTGAGTAGTGAAAATGAAGATCGGTGTTCGATTTCTGTGGCAATAAATGAACAAGTAATGCGATAATAATAACAAAATCGAACAGTGATCAACTAGTGTTGGCATACAAATTTATAATTTAAGTACATACGTTAAACAATTTTAAGAACCACAGAGCGAGAGCTCATAAGTATACACGTGATTATGAGATTTCGTAGTTCATCATGGGATCACTGGCAATGATCTCTTGTTGGTGGAGACAATTAACCAGAGGTCGAAACAATTCGAAATTTGATAAACAGACGTGGTTGGTTGTTCGATCAATCGTTCGATCAGTCAGAAAAATTGTTTCGAATATGTTTTTATTGGATAAATTTATCGTTCGGTAACACGTTTACTAGTGTAAATGTGGAGTATGACACGGACGCGCTTAATTGAGCAGAAATCAACTTCTCCAATAACTTTGACATAATAATAATAAGTCAAAATGTTAATAGGCCGTAAGTACTTGAAATTTCTAGCTTTTCTAAATTTTAGCATTGGATCTCTGAAAATACACCAGTAACTAGACACGTGTTAATGATATGCACTAGTATTGGCAACAAAAACGGACAACACATTTCCAACACACTTCCACAAGTTGTAAGCTAATATCAAACATACCCGCCGAATTCCACTCAAGTCTTCAGAAATCCTCTGAAAAATTGAAAAAAAATGGAAATGGCTCCATTATTTTACAATTGCTCATATAACAGTGTACACTTTCATTGGCTGACTGGATGGCATAACGCTAAGTTGTTTATGGTTGGCATCGACATTTTGCAATTAAGCCGAGACATCAGAAGTTCTACGATTATATGCATTTAGTTCCGATAATGTTTTCCAAAGAAGCTTTTTATCAGAATTACGAAAACTAAGTTCAAGATATGCTTCCTTTTCAGCTTATACCGTAGCTTTCTTCAATTATGTAAAGACAAAGTATTCCCAGTGGACAGGTAAATTCTTCTCAAAGCAGTATGCGTCGAATAATTCATAATTATTGCAATTTAACAAATTGCTTACTCATTAATATCATCTACTTAATCAGGATAACCCATGATTAAGTACATTTGTGACATTAACCGATCCTAATTCATCTTACCAAATTCACCATATGTACGAGGCCTTCGACAAAATTTTAAAACAGTAAGTCTTTCAGTGCAATAAACCAACGAGTGGTGCGATCAAAATCAAAATTAATCAAGGCCGGGAAAAAGGCGGTGAATAATAAAATCCCAAATCTGAAAATGAAGAAGAGCAAACTGAAAAATACTGATCGAAAAACTGTTATGATTTAGGAAGTTATTGTAAGTGAGCTGGCGGTAACGGTTAAGGTAACGGGTAAGAATTTTCGAGGTATCGGAGGTAATTAGTTTTTATAAGAATACAACCAGAGGAAATTGGGCCTGGATCATCTAATTAAAATTTGATTTAATTTATTGAAGAGATACTTTATTTTAATTGTATAACAGAATAATTGGTTTTTGGAAAGTGAATAAAAAAAACTTACATACTATCGGTGCCAAGGTTATAGTCCCTTGTGTCCCAAGACGTATATCAAAGAAAAAAATTAAATATACATTGTTACTACCAGCAATCATTTCTACGTAACATACCGTAAGCTCAAATTTTTGTGCTGGTTTAGAAGTAATCATTAGGGAAGTGCAAAAAAGCATCCGATTTTTGCGATATCTAACTAATCAACATGGACATGAAAATCAGCAATTTAAGAAATCATAAAATCAACAAGAAGCAGCTAGTACCTACTTTCGTGAAGCTAAAGCTAACGAGACAATAACATCCAGGCAAAATTCATTAACAATATAAGTAATTGAAGATAGCATTCATTAACCTTTTGGTTAGTGAGAAAACACTAATAATTTTAGAATTAACAAAACAAATTTCTTCATTAAGACAAATATTAATTGATAACAACAACCCATATTTTAAGTTAATAAGAGCGTATTATCAACAACAGAAATATGAAACAACTAAATTTTTTTACATTAAAAAACTCGACAATACTAATTAATAATAGGCCACTTTAAACAAGAATATGTAAAAAATATCTCAAACATATACATTCCAGATCATATAACAGATATTTAAAAAATAGGACCTAATTATGCTATTCCATATCCAAATAACAAAATGATTATTGATAATATTTAGGCATCTTCCTATATACTTCCCAATGAATAAAAACTGACATAAGATCACAAACTTATTAAAGATACAAAAACAAAAAACAAACAAAATAATATAGCAAATGAACAATAAATCAAGATAAAAAAGAAACATTTTATCCAAAATAATCCACAAATTACAACAAAAATTGTTATAGTAGATGCAGAACATTACAAGGTCAAAATCCTAAAACTATTAGAATATAGAAAAATTTATAAGATATTGAAAACAAGGGTCTAAGCCACCAGACTAGAAACAATAATTTAATCAAAAAAAATGGGAACAAATACGTAAATATGACAAAACACCCACAAATTTATTCTCAAAGAGAAATTTATGAAAATGACAGCCCACTAAGACCAATAGTAGTAGCAGCGATACAATCTTGCAAATTGCATACAAAAATGTTAACCAATCACAATATTACATCAGTGATTGCTATTTGTGGTGCATTCTTAATTGGTGTCACTCAACATGCATACGTCAATTTTGTGACCGAATTGAAATTATGTCCTTCACCATGAACGTATATTTGCTTTTGTATATGTTAAAGCCACATTCTTTCAATTTATTTAAAGCTAAAGCTAAGGTGTATAAATAATCCGCATTCGTTTTCCCGGTTATCAATTTATCATCTAGGAAACATGCTGCGTCAGGTATACTCGGGAGCATCTGTTCCCTGTATTTTTGAAGTATCGCTTGTAATGCTATAGACATTATGTGTAGAAATCGTAAATTTTTTACGAATCTTCTTCTAATGAGATGTGCTGGTGCATTGGATAAATCAATTGTCGTGAAATGCGTCCCCCGTTGTAATTGATAGCATGCAATTCAAGGCAGGTGAAACTTCCTGAAATTGGAACTTTTAACTTCTAATCACCGCACATTCGAACTATACGATGAATTTTAAAATTGGCACGACCGCCATACACTCGGTGGGGATTAAAACTCCTAACTTAACTAAAGTTTTAAATTGATCGAGTTCATTTTTAAGTGAGAAGCATTAACCCCAATCTACCAAACAATCTGATCTGTCAACTCCCACATAAGTTTCAAATATCACACGATTTTTGTTGTTCCGCGAACAAAAATAATGTACCTAATAAGTAAAATCTCACTCGGTTCCTTACATAGCATTTCGCTTTTAATCATATATTTTAACCATAAAATACGTTAATCCTTTGAATATAAAGAATAATTCGTGCCTGTGATAATAAAAAATTTAATTATTACCTTCAAGATTAAATCGAATATTCCTGTGTGCGTATTTTTGTTGTTTTTGTTTTTGCGATAAATAGACTTCAGTGATTCGTTTGGAGACTGATATGTCCAGAAATCTATATCCACCACTCATAATTGTGTGTTAATTTATAAAAATCAATCCTGGACCAAACAAAGGTAAGCAGATCAGATGTGAAGTATGAATTATTACTTGCTGGGAAGGGAGGTTCCACAACAGAGCCAGAAAGGCCCAACTAGGGATTAATATAGTAAATATTGAATATTAAGAATTAAGAACATTTGTATGAAATGAGGCTGGGGGAGAGAAATAGAGAAATGTACAGAACCAGAAAAGTAGAAAGAAATAGCTGTTGAATGCGAAATGCACACTTCGATATGAAATTCACTACAGAATTGCTGAAAATTCAAAAAAAATCCATAGGCCTGCAAAGGCACACACGTCGTAAGTGCAGTCTGCACAGGTAGACAAACCAACATAGTAATAATCGCGTACTGCACTGACAAAGAAATAAACAGTCGACAGCGCTTTATTTAGCATAATGATATTAGGATTATGAGGTCTTAATAACGGAAAGGGAAAGTACAGTCTTGTCGTATTTGTCAATATTGCGATGATTCAGTGGTAACGGTGCGTGTGCTAACATAAGGCGACCAGATATGATTATTACGGGAATGAGGTATTGTATACATTTATATTGAATCTAGAGGGAGCTACGTTGGAGAGCCATGTCTAGCACGTCTGCAGCAAGGTGATACGTGACGTGATACGTCGAGAAAGAAGAAAGAAAAACATTACGAAAATTGCTTCATAAAAGTTCTGTATGTAGCGTATGCAGAGTCGTTACAAAGATTTCTTCAATTGGAGAGTGAAAGATAAATTAAATTGTTATTGGAGGATAAGTCATTTATTGCGTGCATTGTAAATGATACTAGCAGTGAGTTAAAATAATCTGTGAGAGTATTAAAGAATATGAAGAAAAAGTTAATAACTTGAAACAGAGAAATAAACGTTTATCTGAAAAGGTCGATGACCTTGAACAGTATCCAGACGAAGTTGTATTTATTTATTTATTCATTCATTCATTCAGGATACAAACAGATAACGACATATCATGATCCTTCAGATCCGTCAGATGAGAACATAGTTCCAACATATCCTGAAGCATGATTTTGCGTATAAAAAACGTGAAATTTGGGCAGCATGTGTCTTATGCTTAAAGGTGCAGGCATCAATCACCGGATTTTTCAGCTTGGATAAATTTCTTGACTATCGTCAGCATTTTGAAATAGTGGACCCATAGCCTAACTGTTGCTACTCTAGACACCAACACCAAATATGTTGGATATGTAGGATATTTTTTTACTTTGGGAGCATCACTGTCGCTCATTATGTCCCACATATTGTTGTATAAAGCTAACTATCCTTCCTGTATTATATCCAGCATGGACAAGACAAAATTGCTCATTGCAAGTTGAACCAAAATGTGTGCACACATACCTCTAGAGCAGGCATGCCCCGTCATCATCATCATCTTGTTGGTTGATGGAGCTGCGTAAAGCTCGCTAAACAATTCCTGTAACGCACCTTCATCCATTATGAAACCCATAGGCCCCATAAATGACACTAATAGATGGAATCCGCCGAGCCTGATGGTTACTGGAATGATTTTTGAATCAGGACCAGATGAAGCTACAGCATCTCGTGCCTTTGTATAAAGTGGTTGATCAAAAGTTACGAAATAGTTATCCTGTTCAAGTGATTTGCATTTTTGCAGCCTAAAGCAATGCTGAGTAAATTGTGTCATAATTGGATCGCGGAGCCTACTGACGGTAGGCACATTATGCCTCATTTTGAATAAGTTCGATCCTTAGTCACCTTCTCCATAATCTATTCCAACCTGAAATATTCATACGGCCTTGTCATTTGCCTTATAAAATCAGTAGCCAAAAACTTTATATTGAAAGTGGGCAAATGTTCCTGAAGGTTGATTATGTGTATATTACAGAGGAATCCATTGGCTATCTCTTGAAGAGCAACGACTGGTCATAAACGGTCTTCCGAATGTCCTGCACCAGGGATCTTTTTAACTTTAAATGTTCAACAGCTTGTTGCAAGCATGAAATTTCGTAATGTACCAATGTTCATTATGTTGCAACAAGATCTAGCCGTTCAAGCAACGTCTAAGGGCCTCCGTAGACTACCGATTAAACAGTCGGCCGATAGTTTAGTCGGTGGCTGAATTACACGTGGCCTTATGGGAGCGCGTACACTATGCGATTTTAAATCGGCCGATTAAAAAGTTTGATGGGCAGTGCGATTCCCATCCAACTTTAAAGTCTGCCAACTATCGGCCGATCGCTTGAAGTGCATGGCGTTCAATACGAGAGCGCACACTATACAACTATTTAGTCGGCCGACCGAGTCTGATAAGAAGTGCGCGTGCGTACATTTGTCGTTTATAAAAGACAATTGAATAATAATAATTTATTAGCAACGATCATTACAGACATTTGCAACGCCAAACATTTTAAAACAAAAAATCAATGGAAACTTCATATGTACAAGTTCAGTCAACTAATATATAGAATTAGAATCATTAAAATTTAAATGAAACACATGTTAAACTTTGGAATTCTTTTTTTCATTAATTTCTTTCGTCTATTTAATATTATATAATATTATAACTTTTCTAGATAAAATTTCTTTTTGATGTGTGCAGTTATTATAACACGTTTCGCCCAAGAACTGTGCTTCGCGATGTATTCAGCCGCCGACTATCGGGCAACTATCGGACAGTGTGCGCGCCCTCGTGCAACCAAATAGTTTAGTCGGCGTAGTGTGCGCGCTCCAGCCCGATCCGACTAAACTATCGGCCGACTGTTTAATCGCTAGTCTACGGCGGCCCTAATAGATCAGTTGAGCCATATTTCCCGTGAATCAGCACCCCTAGGCTAAAATTTAAGGCTGATCGAAAGGATTTTGATTGGGTAGTACCAATATTTGTGTGGGCGATAGATGTAATTTTGGTTTTGACTTTATCATCATCTCGCCACTTATTAGGGGCAATAGTTGATCTCAGGAACAACCCAAGTGATTTTGATATGTCCTCTTCAATATCATCCGAAAAATTGTTGGGTGCAGGATAGGAGGTAAAGTTGTATATTCTTGAACGAATGTCTTCACGGATAATGGCAGAAGCTGCTACCACTACACGAAGTTTCTCTCCCTCGTTACACTGACACTGAACCTGGTTTTACCAATTGTAACTATTATGTCGTCTCCATAAACACTCTGCATCCTTTTTTTCAGAATGAGATTCCTTGGGATTGGTCCACTGTAATCGTTGATAATATCACTCAGATCAAACCAGCATTGGTCTTAATTTTATTCAAGATAACTGCATATCGAATCCGCTGCAGCCGTCACTTGCTCATCCACTGCACGGCCTCGCTTTGGTCTTGATTGTACCCATCCTCTAAAGTAATCTTTACAGCATGACCCTTCCTTCAAGATCAGTCTCAATTTAAATTCGAAAAGTAACAGTTTTAGTCCATTCATCATTTTTCCTTATTTTTTTTTGTTGTGCGATGATATTTTGCTTGAAATCAAGATAGACACTTCATGAAGTTTTTTTCGTCATGATTTGTTTAATTTTTTTTAAGTTTTATGTATTCATATGTCCCTTGAAATTAAACAACGGTTCATTCGATCTTCCAGGTGCTGTTGGGTTGGGTTGGGTTCTAGTGCTAAACAACGGCGCACAAAATACTTCTTATTTTTTTTGAAAAGTGAGAAATCTTTTGAATACGAATTTCGAATTTTGTATATTTTAATTAAGATTCCCTGGCAATGTATCGTTATTAGTATTAATATTAAATGTAGAGCTGGTTGATATCAAAAGTGCACGGCTGATGAAAATAATGATATGCTTTATAAATGAAGGTAAGTGAAGCTGATAAAGAAATTAATTGTACGAGAGTTGAGTAAATTGGCGAAACTAGTTTAATGTGCGAATGACGCACATTAAAGTATTCCATCTGCGGCAAATATATAATTATGGGATTTGCGGGGAAAATGTTTATATTTCTTGAAGGCAGTAGATGTCAACGTGCACGCGTGTGCGAATGGATACAAGTGACTCTACAACAACAGACGAAATGCACGACAAGAACTGGACATGATATGATACGAAGAAGATGGTGCACGGTGGACGGTAATGAACTAAACTGTCTAAAGATGCAAATGTGGCCAAATGTTCAAAAAGAATTTCGTTTCCACATTTATTGACCATAACTTGCGCTTTGTATTCCATTCATTTTTATTAACTATACACGTTTTCATCCTCGTTGCAGAAACAAAAATAAAAACAGTCGTATCCCGTAGCAATATCTTCATTCCAATTTATATTAATGATATATTTTAACGCAAACTTTATACGATTTTAACGCTGATCAGTCCCTGTTAAAGTTCCCGTTAACTCTAGAACTATCAAATGTATTTTACGAGCCGTATGAATTTAAGATTATATTTATTAAAGTTGGAGTTATTTTCATAGCTATTGAAGGATATTGTCCTCAAGATGAATTGCAATAATTTTTCAGAATATACGACTTCATCTTCATAAAAATAACACTATTTTTGAACGAAATTTAAATAGAAATAAGTTAAATAAATCCGATAAATTTAATTATTCTAAAAATTCTTGTCAGCAGTAGAAAAATATGTAGTGTCATGTAGTGTCTCCCGACCTAATTAACCTATTCATATTCTAGTAATTTAATAATAATGCACTATAAATTTAAATAAATTTAACGATGTTCAATTCACTTTAGTAAATGTTATGAAAAGCAAAGTAAAAATAAACAAGCATGCAGTGAAATATAGTAAAACGTAAATATTGAATAAAATATAATAAATAAACATTTATTGGCGTAATTACACATATTTATAACCCAATATCACATTTTATATCATCCTTTCTGTCCTTTGTCTCACCTCCTCTGTTTCACTCCTCAGCCATCACGTCTCCCCCCTATTCTATGTTACCTATAACAACCAAATGTATGTTATTCACCCTCCTTTTCCTCCCCTCTTCTCTCTACTCATTTAATTTTTTCAATATCTGAACCCCACCGCCTTTCTCTCCCAGCACCTTCTTCACTCTCTTCCTCTCTACTTCTCATCCTTGCTCCATCCCATCCCCACGCATTCGTCCAATGCTTCCAGTCAGCTTTTCCGTTACCACACGTTACGCACTTTATGTATTCGTTTCCCATCCAGTATTTGTTATTCTTTTCTTCATTTCCGCATCTATATCTAAACTTCTTTCCTCTTCCTTCGTCTTTCCTCCTTCCAGATATTTTGGCATTTTTCCACAAACTCTTATATGTTTATACTTTTCATTGTATGTCAAGCTCTTTTTTTTCCCCGTCCCTTTCCCGTGCTTCCATCTGCTTGAACCTCTCCACTACCTCCCTCTCAACTGCCCTCCCTCCTTTCTACCTCCTCTATGGACAACCCTGCTTTTTCATACATTTTCCTTCTGTAGTCTTCCCAGTTTGTTAAATCCTACCCCTGACTTCCGCGCCCCTCCGTCTCTTATATCACTTTTTCACTAAGCTATTGCCTCTCCCTCCCTTTATCATTTCTTCGTATTTCGCCACTCTACTCCACCGCCTCTACCTCCAATTTATCCCTCCCTGTCTCCTGGCTCAAAATATAGGCTGGTGTCGACTTCGATAATTTTAGTTCTCTCTTCATCTGTGCCATATAAGCCCTCTCTCGTCTTTTTTGGTCTTTTACCCCCCCCCCCCCCCCCCCGAACTTCTACCCAATACAGCATTATGCTCCTTGCACAAATATCCCAGATCCTCATTGACCCCCTTCGTCTTTTCCCGCAGGCTCGTTCAGCCCTTCTTCCGCTCTCCTCACCTTTTTACATATATGTATCATATGTTCTTCCCAGTTGTTACTCTCCCTCGGCACCACTCCCAAGTACGTGCATTCTCTCCTGTTCAATTGTTTCTCTCTTCCATCTCAGTTGCAATTCCTTTCCTTTTCATCCTCGATTCTTGAATATATATATGTTAAATAATTGCGGGCTCAAGGGGCACCCCTGCTAGACGTTCTCAATTTCACTGTTTTCTCGCTTCCCACTCCCACACTGAACCATGTCTCTTCGTATATCTCTCTTGTCCTTGTAACTACAGTCTCCGATATCCCTCCCTCCCCTCCCTTTTTCCATTGTCTTTATCAGAACTTCTCTCAATTCCGTCAAATGCCGTCTTCAGGTCAACGAATATTATGAACAGAAAGGCGATTTCCCTATAATTCTCTACCCTCTTCTTGTCTCCTTTTTTCTAGATCGGAACCACTATCGCCGTCCTCCAATTTTCTGGCATTTTCTCCTTTGCCATCCATATATCATTGACCCTCTTCAACATTTCTCGCCATACCTCCTCTGGTGCAATTATCCACGCTTCAGATTCGACACCATCTTCGATTGCTGCCTTCCCCTTTTCAACTTGTCATTGACCTTCCTTAACTCTGCCAAGGTGAATTCCTCTACTCCTCCTCTTTCCTTCCCAACTCCCTGATCCTCCTTTCCCCTTTCTACATCACCCTCTCCTTCTCCGAACAGCTTCTTAAAAGACACCATCCACTCGTCCATCCTTATTTTGTCTGATATTTCTCTTCCTTTTCTTATTTCCTTGAGATATGACCATATTTCTTTCTCACTTCTTAACGCCTGAACTTCCTCCTTCATTGTTTCCTCAGTTCTTCCTTCTTTCCGCAACAATAACTGCCTGCCCCTATCTTCCAGGTATTATTCCCACGTCTTCCTCCCTTTTCTCGCCTCCCTCAACGCTCTTTTTCCTGTTCGACATTCTTCGAACCATGTCTTTCCCTCTCTCCCCTTCCTTTGCTCCTTCTTGTAATTACCTTATCCATAATACTTGTCATCTCTTCTATCCTCTTTATTCTTTTCCAATCGCAGCCGCTTAGCCTGTCGCTGTATGTTCTTTTCGTTTCGTCATTCCATACGTTGATCATTCCTGCCTTTCTTCTCTCTTCCTTCTCTGCCCTTCTTACTTCCCCACGTAACTCTATCTCCAGCGGGAAGTGGTCCGATTCTGATCTGTCCCCCACCGTAAAGTTTTCTATCTTCCTCAACGTTTCCTTACTTGTGACCACATATTCTATAACTGATCGCCCATTTGTTCCTACGTTCGTGAACTCTCCTTCTTTGTCTCCCTGTTCCAATCCATTTAGTATTTCCCAATCCTTTTCTTGCAGCCACTGGATCAATATTTTTCCTTCTGCATTCGTCACCCCATCCCTTGACCTGCTCCCTTCTCTTCCCTCTACTCCTTCCCATTCCTCCAGTTGCTTTTTGCATTCCCATTTGAAGTCGCCTGGAATGTTTCCTTTATACCTTGTCCAGGTCTCCTGTTCCACCCATGTTTCTGTTAGCCCTATATAATCAAATCCCTCCATACATTCCCCTGAGTCCTTATTTATAGCTACCCTCATCCACTGCGTCCATCCTGCCACATTCCAGATACACGCCCTTAACCCTTTCCGATTTCCCCCTTCTGACTTCTTATCCCCCCCCCCCTTCAGATTTTAACCTAGCTTCCTTCCTTCCCAATTCCCCTCTTTTTCTACAACCTTCTCCCTCTCCCCTTTTCTCCCTTCCCTTTCACCCCCCTGACTCACTTTTTGTTACCAATTTTTCCTCCCCTCCATCCCATTGTAGCCATTTATCATCTACTTTCAACTTTCTGTACCACATTTTGACGCGCCTTCCTTGTTCTCTCTCCTTAATTGCATACTTCCAAATTTATCTCTGTATTTCCCTCTCCTTCTCTGTAAGATCATGGTCGATGTAAATCCTGCTGACTTTCAGTCTCTCTTTGTTCTTCATAATCCTTTTCTTGTCTTCTGTTGTTTCCAACTTTATTAGCATTATTTCTCTTTCATTACTTCCCCAATTATTCACATCTTCTAT
Source organism: Geotrupes spiniger (assembly GCA_959613385.1). NCBI lineage: Eukaryota > Metazoa > Arthropoda > Insecta > Coleoptera > Geotrupidae > Geotrupes > Geotrupes spiniger. Next base: position 1,967,449 of record OY390738.1, read on the forward strand.
TGCCACTTCTAGCCGTAATTCCTTTTAATACATTTTTTAACGTCCTGCCTCTCCATTCCTTTTTGCCCTTCCAACCCTCTAATCACAACATTATTTCTTCTCACTTTCTTTTAAATCTGCTCCACTGTTTCTTCTATCTTCTACCTTTCTAATTTTTCTTCCCATCTCTGCCTCTTCTTTTTTCACTCCTGTTCTATCTTCTATCTTCTTACACTTTCTTCCTTAATTTCTCTCCTCATTTCTGCATTCTCGTTTCTCATCTCTGCATTATCTCTCCTCATTTCCTTTAATTCCTTCATGATTTCTCGTACCATGCCTCCATACCTTCGTCCTCCATGCTTTCCACTTTTCTCTCTCCTTCTCCTTTCTTCCTCTCCGCAGACATCTGTATCTTCGTACTTCTTGTGAATATCCCTGGCACCCTTGTGTCACTTTCTACCCCCCCCCCCTCGGAATTTCTTTCCCCCATCTTTCAAATGAACAATCAACTTTTATTATTTTGTTTATTTAGTTTATATTAATTTAACTTTTAATGTCCAGGCACTACAATATCTTTCGTGTTTGTTCGCGATATTTTTTGATGTTTCGATTTGTTTAAATATATAAATTATTAACCTCTCTTATCTGGTTTTGCACACACAAAACTTGCTTGCCCGCAGTCCGACCGGCCGTGCCTAGCGCTTGCCGCAGGTATTTCTCGTGGCGTACGCGATTTCGTGCCCTCGCTTTTATTTAAAACTTTACTAACGTCTGCATTTCAGCGTCAATTTAAGTCCACCAAACGCTACCGTGACCGCCTTAATTGTTAACTCTCGCACAGTGCTCGTTTTAAATCTTATGTCCGTCACTTTCACCTAGAATCTCTCTACACTTTAGGAGCTCAAATCGTGCGACCTTTTCAGTCGGATGTACACTTACAATATTAAATATAATATAATAATAAGTTCGTGCGGTTTGTGATGGTAAAATTCCTACTAAGAAACAATAATACACCACTATTCATCGAAGTAATTACCATCTCACTCAATCATATTTTGCCAACGTGACGCCAATATTTACATGCCGGTAAATATTGACACGTTGGCCTGGAATTTTCCTGTTTAATATCCTCGTTGTTAGTGAGGTTCGGTCTGCAAGAGCGTGCTTCATCGGTCAAGCAGAGATCCTCTGAAGAAATATTCTTGAACCACTTCTGTGCTGTTCGATCACTTATGGCATCATCTCCGAAAGCGATACATATTCTTGGCCCCTCCACTGCACCGATGGTACCGAGTTTGTACTCATAGAGTAACAAACCCCTAATTAAAATTTTATTCGTTGTCATTTTCAACTATTTGAAACTAAGAATTAAACAATTATCAACAATTGTGTATGTTTCCTATAAACGAAGGATTCGTACTAAAGTAGAAAATCGATAACAAAAAGGGCTTCGATAAACAACTCAAAAAACTATACATAGCTCTCTGCTGTATACAAAAACCTCTCTAACTCATTTAGGTACGTTATATATTTTCCTACAGAAATAATACATAGGACAAAAGTAATTAATAGTTTTTTCTTACTTTTAATAACTTTCATATCAGCAATGTGATTCAAGTTTAATTTGCTGTCAAATTTAAAGTGTACGGAACGTATATTCAGTGTACTAATAAATTAGTTTACTTTTAAAAATGTTTACGTATACTCTCAGTGTCAAATTGTCGGCTGTGTTTGCTGGCTTTAACAATGTTCATTTCATATTTGCCTAAACCGTTTCATTCAAACCGATCTTGAAACACAGCCGACTACTACTTTCTACTTAGATAGAAGATTAGTGCATTAGTGCATCACATATATTAGCCGATAATAGCCCACATACATATTTAATAGTTAATTCACATTGCAAGTTTTTTCTTTATTATATTCAACTAAATGTTTGACTATGAATTATTATGATTGACTATATAGTGTCTTCTGAATTGTTCTACTTTGAGGTAGACATTTTTATAAGGGTTTTTGATAGTCTATCATAACCAACAGCTAATTTTTTATTTCTTAAAGCTAGTTACTACATCTGGACTCCATAATCAAATAGTTTTTTTTTAATAGCTTTCCACGCTAGCGTGGGAGCTGAACTAAAGCTCACAAATCAGAAGTGTCTCCAGCGAACGCGACTTTCCCCACGCTTCCGAGAATGTCTCCCTCAGCACTGCTGGGGATCCCAAAACGTCCCGAAAATCCCGTGCGCCCCAACACTCGTAGCGCCAAGTCAGTTAGCCAAAGGATTAAATATGAGTACGTGTGTTTCTCTCTCTCTCTCTCTCTCTTTCTGTGTGTCAGTGTGTGTTTGTGTAGGTCGCGCAATGCTTGTAGAGACACACACCAAAATATAACCACACCCGTGGGTCCTTCACTAATTGTGGGGCCATACACACGTCCGGATGGGACGAAGTTATATTTATCATTGACAAATAAACGTTTATAAAAACAATATTTATTTATGAAAAACACTTTACAATAGTTTATACAATTAAAGTGGATATGCGTCGTGGCGATAATAACGTATTAATTACGGAGATACTTGCCGAATGAATAACAATGCTAACTTAAATTAACAATAGCCTACATTCTATTATGTAACAGTAATGCCGTGTCAGCGCCTTCACACTGGACACCTCGACAATATTACGTATGTAACTCTTCCATCCTCAGATTGGAAACACTCTGGAATTCGGAATTCATGAGTAAACAATCAAGAATTCCGAATTCCAGATAGTGTGTGTAGATAAGTGTAGATAGTGTAGCCCGTTCTGAAGTTATCTTGAACTTGTCCCTTTCCAATTTCCGCATTGAGTTGCGTTTTCTTACTTACTCTATTCGTTTACGTAATTTTAAGATGCAATATGCGAAAACACAGCGAGTCACTAAAAGGATTTTTAATGTTTGGGAAGTTGAATGATTTTTACTCCACGTGATATTGGTACTGAAGCAACTAGTTGACCGGGGCAATGGTCAATCCTGTTTGTACATTTGTTTTTCAAAGGTACTATTTCTGTCACGAATTGCAGTAGATAATGTATTTAGGAATAATGGTAATAATCTCTGTTTTCAGAAGAATATCAAAGAATTCCCGATATCGCTCTAAATTCTCAGAATTTGATGTAATAAGAATATCAATTGATTGAATATGTCCTTGACGATTAAGATGTTAAGGATAGTTTCTTCGTTTAAAATTGCATTAATTTGAAGATATTTGCTTTTTAAGATAATTTCATTATTTTGAATTTTTCCACATTAAATTCGCTTAAGAGCTGTGTATTTGTGGACTATTGTTCTTTCAATTGAGTTTGCAATTGATTCTGATTGGATGCTAATTGATTTAGTACTTTATTGTCCCGTTCTTCAAGAAGAACTTAACAATGGTTCCGAGTCCGTTAATTAGACCTCGTTTATTCTTAATATATATTTTATTTTGCTGGTCCTAAAACTTAGCGCTGGTAATCCTGAGTTAGTAGTCACGTTTCGGATTTGAAAAATGCCGTCATTTACGTACGTTATAATCTCTTTAAATTCATGGTAAGGTTGAAAGCGAACTTTCACGAGTACAATACTGCATATACTGTGTGGCATAAAAGTACGCTAATAGTGTAATATTGATCAAATAGTATAATAGATTAAGGTGCCTTGATCAATGTACCTGTGTACCAGTGAATATACTAATTAGTATATAATACTATGATATAGTTATCAGTAAAATTAAAGAATTCAGATGTGTGAAAGTGAATGAGAAACAAAAAACTGTAATGGTTCGCTAATACATTTTTTTATTCCCAAGTCTTGACTCATAACGTAAAATATTTATTCGTGGATAGTTGACGAATCCAGAAGTACCTTTGCAAGTAACATTTGTCATATTCTGGATAAATTACGAGGAGTTGAACGAATTTTGTATTATTTGGTGCAACTACGAATTTCTACACCTCTTGCGGCAGCGCTTGTGTAAACTGAGATAAAGGAGTAGACCTTTGTAGACAAAGGGATTTTGGGTCGTTACTACACCTAGTGAAGTACTCGTTTGGGTTCGTTACTGAGAATTTTGGATGCTTTACCAGGCTAGTGTATTTTATTTTTCTTGTGTTGGGGGCATTGTCGTTTTTAAGTTTAAGTTTAAGTTTACGTCGAATGCCAAGCTGCGAATGAGAACAATAATAATGTTAAATAAATCAACCTCGATTGTCTTGAAATGTACAATAATTATTATGAACGTTAACAGAATTGTAACAACCGAAAGTACCGTGGTGTGTTAGACTGCATTATGAAGAATATTAAAATATATATTGTTACTTTGAATATCACACTGTAATAATCGAAAAACGTTCGGAATAACTTTTTAATTCTTATTGCCATAAAATATATAATTATTATATACATTAATTGAAACATTGGAAGTGTCATGAGAAGGTAACGTACGAGTAATACGTTAAATTACTACACCCTATTACTAGAAAAAAATTACTACCTGATACAGTAATATTATTTATTAACAATCACCATAGTAATACGTCGATTCTTAACCTTTTTGATGTCATTCCTAACCGTCCTTATTTTCCCACTGGTCACTTTCCACCCACGGCCGTAATAAATTTGGAAACGCTTCGGCAGCTGCTTCTATTAACTTAGCTGGAGTGCCATGATCCATTTCACTATCTGAACTTTCATCTCACCTCTCATCTCATCTCGATGATTCTCACAATTATTCGAAGAATAATTAATAGAAATGTCAGATTGATGAACAAAGGTCAAACGAATTTAAATGCAATGTCATAGGCTACTTCATCGTATTTTACTGAATAAATGCAGTGGCGATTGTGAATAAACTAGTATACAATCCTCGCTGGAAAGTTCCATTACGCCTCGGGATATAGCTAGCCTCGGCCGGTTCGCGCCTCGGATAGCTATCATATCCCTGGGCAGTAATTAAAGACTATCCACCTCGGATGTACTTGCTACTCCCATAATAGTATGAAGGCAAGAATGCAACCGCTTGTTTGATGCGTAGCTATGGATTTACAAACACATGCACGTAATGAAAAAAGGAACTACCACGTAATATATACAGTGTGTTCCACTTAAGAGTGTAACACCCTCATATCTTTTTTATTTTTAGTCCACTTTTAGTATTTTTTTTGTTTCAAACGTAGAATTCTTATTGCTCTATTTTTCTGCCTAAAAACCAATTGTCTTCTTTAAACGCAAAGCACCCATTCCTTGTACGGTTAGTACAAGGAATCAGGAAAGATAGCAGTTCCTTTTTAGATTCTTCTTTTCTGATATTATGAGCGTGTATTTTCTTTCCGCTTTGTGTTATTACGTGTTTCAATTTAGCTTGAAGTATTTTTTTGACATCGGTTCTTATTTTTACCATACTATCGATTTTTGAAAAGTATTTCGATTGCTCTAGTTTCAGTGCTATGACATATGTTTCGCTGCACTGTAGTATCTTCGGATAGCGATCCGAAAATGCTATAGTGTAGCGGAACATATGTCATAGCACTATTATATATTTTTTAGGCGACCGACACAAAAAATTTAAATTTCAGTCGTGAAACACGGCCGAAAAGTAAAATTTTTTTGTCCGCTTCCATTTTCGGCCGCAATAATCATATTTCCGTCAGTGTCAGTGTCAAACTGTACATCTTGTTTACATTAGTAAATACGTGTTGGTGATAGACTTTTCAACTGATTATTGATTACAATAAATTTGAAAATTTTATGAGGGTCGCCTAAAAAATTTCGTGTGCACCACGGCCAAAAAGTATTTTTTAGGCGACCGACACGAAAAATTGAAATTTCAGTCGTCAAACGCGGACGAAAAGTAATCGTTTTTCGTCCGCTTTCATTTTTCGTCCGCAATAGGGTGGCGCCATCTACCGACAGTTACCTAAATTGTATAAAAATAACCACATTTCCGTCAGTGTCAAACTGTACATCTTGTTTACATTAGTAAATACGTGTCGGTGATAGACTTTTTAACTGATTATTGGGTAATTATTGTTTATAAAGCCGAAATAACTTCGAATGTAGACAAAGAAAACATAAACATGTCTGAAGGTGTCACAAATATGTACAATTGTTCAGTTGTCATAAATGACTATGTCAATAAATTATAAGTAAATGTTGCAACAAATTTGAAAATTATATGAGGGTCGCCTAAAAAATTTTGTGTGCACCACGGCCAAAAAGTGTTTTTTCGTCCTCGTTTGCTTTCCGACCTCGGCTACGCCTCGGTCGTAAAGAAAACTCGGACGAAAAAACAGTACTTTTTGGCCTTGGTACACAAAATACTATTTTAGGCGACCGACACAAAAAATTTAAATTTCAGTCGTCAAACGCGGCCGAAAAGTAACCCTTTTTCGGCCGCAATATGGTGGCGCCATCTGCCGACAGTTTCCGAAATTATATAAAAATAACCACATTGCCGTCAGTGTCAAACTGTACATCTTGTTTACATTAGTAAATACGTTTTTAACTGATTATTAGGTAATTATTGTTTATAATGCCGAAATAACTTCGAATGTAAACAAAGAAAATATAAACATGTCTGAAGGTGTCACAAATATGTACAATTGTTCAGTTGTTATAAATAACTATATCAATAAATTATAATGTAATGTTGTAACAAATTTGAAAATTTTATGTGGGTCGCCTAAAAAATTTCGTGTGCACCACGGCCAAAAAGTGTTTTTTCGTCCTCGTTTGCTTTCCGATCTCGGCTCCGCCTCGGTCGTAAAGAAAACTCGGCCGAAAAACAGTACTCTTTTGGCCTTGGTACACAAAATACTATTAATGTATGTTTGTATATATGTATATATGTATATAATAAACAAGATAAATGTATATAATAAACGGTGAGTTCAGAAGTTTTATTGATAAAGAATACTCGGAAAGAGGTGTTTCTTGAGGTTTTCCAATTTTTGTGACATACTCTTTGTATTTCGGTGTCGTGAAATTTAAATTGAATAATTTGTTTGCATACTCGCCAATCTTTTTTCTCTAAGCCACAGCAGATTTTGGGTATGGCTAGTAGACTTTATGCTCACGTAACGTTTGTTTTAATGTAATTAGAGTTTTAAATATATATTCTTACGTGGGTTTGTCAAAGTAGTGTTCTTTAGTAATAATATAATATATGTTCCTTTGATTGAAAATTAGATGTGCAATTCGGTTACACCTTTTTTCTGATCCTTTAATTTCTTTTGGGTTCCATATTTACTTCAGCATTGCAAAGAAATGCCTGCATTCATGTTTAAATCTTTTGAGACACAATGAGCTAATGTGTAATCGTTAGGCATTGCGAATATATCCTGATTTATTTCTTTTATATTAGGGCTACCGTAGTTTTCTGATCGGCTTTGAATTTGTTCGTTCGTTAATTCCGGAACGATTCGCGATAAATAGTCTGCGGTCGCATTTTGTTTACCTTTTTTTATCCCTAATTTGGTAGTACTCTTCCAATTTTAATCGCCATCTACTAGTTTAGAATTTGGTTCCTTAAGGGACATATTAGTGGTCGATGATTTGTAATTCTATTGAAATGCCGGAAGACGAGATATGGCCTAAAAAGTTTACAAGCCCATACTATGGCTAGTAATTCTTTCTCGAGAGTAGAATAATTTGTTTCGTGTTCATTTAGGGTGCGGCTAGCGTATGCTACTGGTAAATCTTTACTGATAGGTGCTTGTGATAATATGGCACCTATGGCAATACCGCATGCCTCTGTTGCTAGATTAACCGTTTTCGAGAAATCGAGGTATTATATAAATCTGCATCGTTAGTTAATAATTGTTTACATAATTCGAAGCTGTTTAGGTATTCATCGTCTTTAACGTTTATTACTTATTATTACACCTTTTTTTTTAATATTTTGTGATGGGTTTAGTAATTTTTGCAAAATCACTAATGAACTTACAGAAATAACCTATTAATCCTAAAAATAGTTTAGAAGTTTGAATAGGAATAATTTTATCAGGATTAATTGTACTCCATTTGTGATTATTATATGATCTAAATATTTGACTTCTTTTTGCAAAAATTCGGTTTTATCCAATTGTATTTTAAGATTGCTAATCGAAGCCTATCGAATACGGTCGATACGTTCTTATAAACTTGTAGAGCATACGATTATGTCGTCAAGATAAACTAAACATATCTTACTTTGAATTCCATGTAACACGTTGTCCATCATTTTTTGAAAGCTTGGTGGCGCATTTTTCAAACCAAACGGCATACATATGAATTCGTAGTGTCCATTTTCGGTATTGAAAGCTGTCTTTTCAATATGTTTCTCGTTCATTCCTATCTGGTGAAAACCGGATGCTAAGTCGATTGTCGTAAAATATTGACAGCGGCCTAATTTGTCCAATAGGTCGGTCACGTAAGATATAGGGTATTTATTTCAAATCGCCATTTTTGCTTTTTTGATGCGTCAATTATTTTTTGGGACGGCACAAATTGTGGCGGACCAGGGTGAATGGGATGGTCTAGTTATGCCTTGCTTCAACAATTTGGACATTTGATCGTGGACTTTTTTGTGAACTTCGGGATATCGATAATTTTTAACATATATAGGGAAATCGTCTGTTAGAATGCTTAATGGCATTACTAGTAATAGTAATAGAGATTTATTGTGCAATAGTTTGTAAGACAATGAATATTACAAGAATTATATAATATGTAGTAGAAAAAAAGAAAAAACATAAATTACACAAAAGGGCGAGTTCGGCGAACCGTCTTCCACTCGCCCAAACTAATTAAATGGTTACAATCGAAAAACTTAAATATCAATCATATTAAAAGTAAATGATACAATGAGAATTTAACAAAGTAACATTTATATTCTATATGATACAAAATAAACAGATTTAAACTTCTATCACATGCGAAATATTAGTTGGTAAGCACATCGTTTTTTAATAATGCAATATCGGCATTTTTAAATGAATATGTAAACAAGGAAATTAAATTAAGGACATAAGTTAGTAGATACGGTCCCCTATAGGAAAAACAATTTGTAAAAACCGTTGTGCGATGTTATGGTATCGAATAATTGTTAACTCTAATATTATCTTTATGCATCTGAGAACGATGTATTAATAAATCATACAAATATAACGGGCATTTTGATTTAACATGTTTGTGCAACATCAGAATGTATAAGTATTTAAATCTTGTACTAATATTAAATTCGTCGTTACTTATTAAGTGTGGCGATATGTGTTCCCTGCAAGGAATACAAAAAACAAAACGCATGCAAGCATTTTGAACCCTTTGTAGTTTGTTTTTATTATAAACAGTTAGATGGTTGTAATAAACGGAACTGCAATATTCTAAGTTTGGATAAATTAAGCTTTTTATTAATTGCATTGTGGTCTTAGAATCTAGAGAATATTTTAAGCGATTGAGCATTTTTAGTTTCTGAAATGACAAACTATAAATTTTATTAACATGACTTTCGAAGCTTAAATTCAATCCACAGACCAAGACCTTTAGCTGATGTAACCCATTTAATTATTGTTCCTCTGAATGAAATTTGAAAATTCTTAAGATCGATTTTGGAAAGATTATAATTTGTGCCTATACACATAGCCATTGATTTTTTAGAATTAATTTGTAAACCATGTCCATAGCACCAGTTCGATAAATTAGCTAAATCATCGTTTATTAGATCTAATGTTTCCTGTATATGTGTTAGTTTGCAAGAAATGTATTATTGAAGGTCATCAGCATAAATGTGATACTTGCAATACTTTATATTACTAGGCATGTTAAATATGAATAGAGAAAACAGTGAAGGCCCCAATATTGTGCCTTGAGGTTCTCACTTTTGGTCTGCATGTAGTCAGCTAAATTGCATTTAAATTTACTTTTTGAAAACGGCATTGGGCGTAATCTTTAAACCACGAACTAGAGTTATTGGAAAAGCCCGAATATTTTAATTTTGCAAATAATAAATCAAAGTTTGCAACGTCAAATGCTTTGCTTTGGTCTAACAGGATGATAAATGTAATGAGGGACTAATCCATTGAAATGGTTATATCGTTAATTATTTTTAATAATGCAGATTGTGTGCTGTGTCCCTGATTGCAATGAAGGAATAATAGAGGTATTCATTTGACTAGCAAGAATTTTTTCAATTAAATTTGACAAACAAGGTAGCACACTAATTGGTCTTAAATCGTTTAAAGAATTAGCGTTCGATACTTTTGGTAATGGGTTAATTATTGCACTTTTCTAAATAGTAGGAAAAACTCCGTTTAGCAGAGACAAATTTATAATATGTACTGTATGATCAATGCAATACAGTAAAACATAATTTAACATTGCTATGCTTATTTGATCTGAGTTTATAAATTTATATATTTCTGCAGATGGGACACTGTGTTATTCAAATTTATTGGATGGATGTAAACAGTTGCTGTTATAATAATTTATAAGATCTTCGTCAGGTGATGTTCATCAGACGGTGAAATATTATCCGGAAAGTTAACATCAGAATATTTTTCTTTGTATTTTTTATACCCAAATCGCGTAAATTTTTCCATAAAGTTTTTTGGTCTGATTTATTATTTTTTATTTGATGTTGCATATAGCAATTTCTTTCACGTTTTATAGCATCTTTAACATAATTGCTAATTCAGTAAAATTTCTCCGATGCATATCAGTTTTATTTTTTAAATATAATTTGTGATATTTATTTTTTTCATTAATCATTAATTTAATGTTATATGTAATCCATGGTAATGACCTTTTACGACTACATACTGAGTTAGTACACAATGGGGCGTGCACATCAAATAAAGCCAAGACTAATTGATTCAACAAATTCACCTTCAGATTTATATTTCTCAAATTATATATGTCGTTCCCACGCATTAGCTGGGCGTCACAAGCAAATGCGTTTATATCAAAAAGTTTGAAGTTTCTATATATTATATTATTTTGTGCCTTTATCTCATCAATATGAATAGTACAAAATATCAACGTGTGATCAGAAACGTTATACGCATCCAAAGTTTGGTATCCAGTGGCCATTAAATTGTCCGTTACACTTAGAACATCAATGAGTGATTCACGTGTCGTAGTAATCCTTGTCGGTGTTTTCACCAATAGCACTAGCTTATAATCAGATAAAATTGATTGGAAATATCGAATACCTGGCGTTTCGCTGTTCAATAAATTTATGTTGATGTCACCAACAATTATTAAGGAATCAACTTCCACAAATAATGTTTCGAGCACAGCCACAAATTCGTTTAAAGTATTCACATTCACATGTGGAGGTCTGTACATCACACATATACCAATTTTAATACTTTTAAAATTTATTTGTAACCACAATTGTTCAAGTCCACTGTCAAAGTTACTTGTTTTAAACAACACTTTATTTTTAAAATATTTTTTTAATAGCTTCCAGTGCCTCCTCCATGGGTCGGGCCGTCTAATCTTATAAAGTTATGTGACGGTAATGAAACATATGCGTTAGGTGTTCGATCATCAAGCCATGTCTCCGTAATGCCCATTATATCAAAATTGTGCTCTTCCATTATGTTGGAGAACATGTGAAAATTACTGTTCAAAGATGTAAGTGGCCTATTGAGCTTTGCTTTAGTTTTTTGCCTTATAAATGGTAGGGACAATATTAATATATTTTATGAATATGTTATTTGTTCCCTCTTTCTTTCTAGTCTCAAGTTCAGCTTTAACATTTTTATAATAGTTTCGTTGCATAATAGTCTCATCCATACTCAGGCTTAGGTTGTAGTTAGAAGTTTTTAATTTACTTTTGTTTTAACGACATTTAGCGCATCTTCTTTTGTTCGCAATACTGTTTTCAAAGGCCGTGATTGATTTAGGGTTTTGCTAATTCTATAAACTTTTATATCTGGTGTGTCCACGTTCGGTGCAATACAATTTATAACATACGGCTGATGATTTATCCATATCGTTTTTTACTTGAGCGCTTTCACCAATAGCTTCGGGGAGTTTGAAAATAATTACGTTGGTAACGCGACGACTTCTTGCAGCAATTTCATTTATAATTAATTCTGTGGAATTACCTTCATTGTTAGCGATTGAGTTGCGTGATACTGCAGAGATTTGCTGCTTTAATTCATTAACTGATTCTGCCAAACTATTTATAACTTCCAGTAAACATGGTATTATTTTACAGTCATCGCATTCAGGATTTTTCGTTATTACATCGCGGCAATTAACACATCTCCAAACTAATACAATACGTTTGATATGGAAAAAGTTGTTGCAAAAAACGCATTGAATGTCCGGTGATCTTTGTGTTGTGGACTGCGTACAAATAACGCATATATTTGACATAATTTTATATTAGCACTGCTCTATTTTTCGTAGATACACTTTAATTATTATGATCCAATAATAATAATTAATAGCACTGTGACATTTTGCGGTTTTCAAGTTGTATGTTTTATGCACAATTGAAGTCTATATGCGGAACGATTGTAATTTCTAAGTATCTTTTGTCTGAATAAGCTTCTAAGAGAGCATATTTGATATCTCCCCAGGTGTTAATTTGTCTGTTTGCTAGGGCTATGGCTGCATTGCCTTTTATTTTCACGTCTCACATGATACATTTTTCATTAATATGATTGGTTAAAATACAAAAACAAAGTCGCAGAAGAGGCTATCAAAACGATGATAATTCTATCACCGCATGTTGACTGTCACCTATGTTTAATGAATGAAATTGTTTACTATCAAAGTGACAGAAAGTTTCAATGGACGCATCGAAGTCAGGAAATTGTGCTATTAACCAGAAAATGTTTCAACCAGTAGATCACCGTCGTGGGGGGATGCTAGCGAGGAAGAGATTCGAAAGTTAATTGAGAATAAAACCCCAAAAAAACGAAAATTAATAAGGAATCTCAGTTGAAGCAATTCAATTTATTTTCTATTAACGTTCATTATATTCTCTCACCAAATATAACACGTGTTATCATTAATCATCGATGATACTACTCGTTAAAACCTATAGAAAATTGAACTCGTACTTCGCACTCGGTCAATTTCCATCGGTTTTAACTCGGGCTATCACCGATGATAATCATAACACTAGTTATATTATCCCCGATTATGTCATTAATTAGGTATATATTTTGGAAGTTTCCAGCATCATTAATATCATCGTAAAATCTGTTTATTACTGTTTCGCATGATTCAATAAATCTAGTTAACAATCTGGTTCTCCTTCGTATTCTAAAATTATATCGAAATAATCTTACATTGGCATAGGTTGCCATTTTATTTTACTTAATAATTTTTGTTAATACCTTTAATACGCTCGTTTCGCATCAAGCCATGTTTTTCGTATAATTAATTAATATTTAATTTAAAGTTTTCGTACTTTGGAAAGTTTACTGACGCAAATAGTATATATTTAATAATTCAGTGTATTTTTTTGTAATAATTTTGCTTCTTGCAAAATAAAATATTATTTACTTATTTAACTATGAAAGGTTATTACACCTAGGAAGATCTGCTCGATGCAGTGGTGTGAAGTTAATATTGCAATTCGGACTAAAAGCATGAAAAACAGGACATAGTCTGGATTTTCGATTCTTGATACGTTCTGATCTTCCTGATTGAACCAGTGGAGTCTTCTAGAGCGTTCCTTCTTCTCCAGTTTTTCTTTCTCCGACTACAGCTTGTGACTCGGGACGGTGGTTTTTTTGGCGTTTTTCTATTGCTTCTTGTGTTTTTCGGTTCGTTTTCCTCATAATCGTTTAAACGAACGTGAAATTGACTGCGTCTTGTTTTTATTTTTCACTGTTGAGATCCTACCGAATTAGCAACAGTTATATTTGTCGTTGACCAAACAAACGTTTTTAAAAAGCAATATTTATTTATGAAAAACACTTTACAATAGTTTATACAATTAAAGCGAGTATGCGTTTTCATTTGTCCTACATTTGTTGTACACTTGTCATATTTGTGATCACAAATGTTTTGCTAGAGAATATAAAGTAAGTTTTTGAAGCGTTTTACTGCACACCTTAAAAATATAAAAGTCTTTTAATTAATGAATGGATGTGCTACATTGTCAATCAAATTTACAATTAAATATTTAATTTATTTAATTAATTTAATATTGTTCGCTCAATATGAAATAATAATATTTTATTTCATGAAGAAATGTTTGTATAAACGTAGGTCCTAACTTTCTTTGTTCAGAAGTTATAGCGGTTTTAATATAATTTTAAACTTTCTTGCAATACACATAAAGTAAAATTTGCCAACATTAAATTTTTAAAAATTAGTCAATTCCCCTGAATGCGTAACTGGCAACGACGATCTAAACTGTCTTGCATGCCTGGTAAAATCATAGTATTTCTAATATCTTGAATCCTCTGCAAAAATTGACTACGATCATTTATTTCCAGTGCATAAACAAGTTGCTTGAATTGACCACATTTATTTGGGAAACTAGTGTGCATGCAGCCATTGGCTGGCTTCATCGGAGAGATGGACAACATGTATTGTATCCGGTTGATTGGAACATCATCCAGAAGTTCAAAAAATGTTCAAAAAGTTATGGTTCCTCTGCACATTAACTTCCATTAAATACATTTATAAGTAATTAACCAAACAGAAGGAAAACAGGAAAACATTTACAGTAAATATCTGCAGAAAATTACACGCTACGGTAACGTATGGATTGTTCAAACATCGAAGATGAAAATTTGTAAATACCGTCTCTTGAAAAAAATGATTCATCTGAGGATGGAATTTTTAAATATAGTTGTATCTTAGGAGTACAAAACTCGGTTATAAAAATGAAATTTCTGTTGACAATCTAATCATCATCTTCGTACGGGTCGCTACATTGAACTTACTAACTTCGAAATCTTCTATGTTCTGCAAGGGCCGCTTCTACGTTTCGGCATATCTTCAGGTAGCTCTTCTTGATCTTACTGACTTAGACGCACTGACGTTCAGAGTTACTTGGTGATTTTTATATTCCCTTCAAATTTTGGGGTTGGCTGCAGTCTATTTCTTCTCGTTTCGGCTTCTAGTTAGTGGTCCTTGCTAGTTGTACGATGAGCTGTTTCGGTTCTTGTGGCGTTGTTCTTTGAGTACTGGTTATTCAGAATTGTTTCAATACTAGTCTCCACCATGTTAGTAATATAGTGTCTTAAGAGTTTCTTTCTGTTTTTTTATTTCGATTGCTTCTCAGATTATTCTGCTGGTGAACTGCTGTATGTTAGCTATTGTCCCTGTATTATTGAAGTTGATGCTATGTCCCGTATCTAAGAAATTCCTAGCTAAAAAAGACGACAGATCCCTCTATTTAGAATTTGTTCAACTTTTATAAAAACATTTTTTTCGATATATAGAAAAATGTGATAACAAAAAAACATCACTTGCGGTTGAGATATTACTTTTTCAATATATGTTCTCCCTTGTTATATACAAAATTTTAATATAAAATTTCATAATGCCTTAGATAAGAATTATGAGACAGTAAAAAAACAGACCGTTTGGATGCAGTTCAATGAAACGTCGGTTTTCAAAGATAATAATAGAAATCGGAGTGTATGATAAAAAATTATACGAAATTGAAGAATCGAACTTACAATACCATATACAGCATAACATTGAAGGCACCAGAAGTAGGCGAAATGCTGCTGGTCAGACACGTGTCTACAAAGGAATGTGTGTGTGGGTTGGTGTGTGTGTGCATATGCGTGCTCTACCATTTAAGGGGGGATCCTGCTTTAGGAGGACTTAAAATATCGTTTTTGTGGGAATTTTTTTAGGACAGAAAAAAATGAGCAAGTCTAGTGAACTTTTTAGAGCATTTTACTACATATTTGAGCATTAAAGAAAAAATATTTCGAGAGAAAAATATTTAAACGGAACCAATTTTTATGCACATTTGTGCAACACCTTTCAATTGCAGTCTACCATCGGTGGGAAAGATGTAGCTCGTAATTTTTGTCTGAAACAACAAAAACCAAAGAAAATTGTAATTCTCATATATTTTCTTCTACGTGAACTAAAAAAAAAACCAAAAATTTTGAAATTCAAGATTTTTCTCAGGTTTGAAAATAAATGTGCTCTTTGCAGGAAGAGAAAATCATTTCAACTTGCTAAAGAAGTTGTTTAGAATTTTTTTTCCATTAATGTTTTTAGTTCAAATCGAAGAGAATGCTACTAAAGTGAGAAAAGTTTTGTTTCGTTTTGATTGCTTGTCTAGTTTTCTCGCAATCACGCCCACCAGTTTAGAAAAATCGTAAAGCAGGATCCCCCCTTAAACTGTTGAAGCTAAAATCAAAAAAGTGCAAGCTTAATATTTGTGCATGGTGATACTTTTAAAAATATTAATATTATTTTTAAAAGTAGTATCGTATGTGGCTGTGACGGTAACTCTTTCTCCATATCTCTAAAACGGCACGACTTACAGGAAAAGAGTACATGTAAAAGTTAAATGTAAATTATAAACAATGTTTATTTAAAGGTTGTTTCGGAAAATGTTTATTTGTTGCCACATATATAAATAAATACGCAAGTTATCGAAAGATATTGAAATTTTAAACAAGTTACATTTGAAAAATGGTGTATAAGTAAGTATAAGAAAGTTCAGTGCCGGTCACTACAGATTTTTTTATTTTATCCTCGCACACTATTTTTATGCACAGACCTCGTGTGGAGTCAAGTTCATGCGGCTGCGGAAAATTTATCAGCGCGCGTTGGCATTTACAACTTAATGGGGTTAATGCTCACGTTTTCCGAGTCCGGTGCCCCTAGATATCAAGTGAAACAAGACGTTTGGTTGATATAACTTAAATAAACTCGCCCCTCTCCGTACTACAGTATGAAAAGCGGCGTCTTGATTTGTGCACTCTACTGGGGAAAAGTCGCGGCCCGAAAAAGCCTTGACGCGTTAATGTGCATTTGTGATTTATTAAACGGCGCGCTGATTTACTTGAGAATTATACGCGAACTGTCGACACGAAAATTTTAAATTGGTTGCACTTTAAGCACATTTAAAACTGAATATGATTAAGCGAAGTAAGGGTGTGTGGATAAAGGTTTGGTGCTTGTACTATACGCACTGATGTAGTAGTATAGTTTTAAGATGTATTTATTTCGCAATTATTTCTATTCAAGGTAACGTAATTTAATGATAAAATAAAACCATTAACTGTTAACAATTATATATTTTTGGTTTTAACATCTGATAAAAATTGACCGGAAAGGATGCATTAAAACGTTATAGCCACTTTAAAATGTAGACAACATGTGCAGGGTCTTATATTTCCATAAATTTCCGTCGCGGCCATGGAAGCGATATGATTGATCTGATAGCCACCGCTATCAGAATCAAATTATTGTGCGAGAACATTTCTGACGCGGTCAGATTCGAGTACTGAATGATATATTGTAACTAGGTAACTAATTTGTAAAAAAGAACTAAACGCGATTTTAGCGATTTTATTAAATTTATTGAATTCTAACCTTTCTAATGAATTTAGTGTTTTAATTTTTCTTTCTGTATGTAGTATGTTAAATTTGTTTTTGAATTATGATTATATTTTAAACAATGATTAGCAAAAGTAGGTTGTATTCTTATTCTGGCTTCTTTCGAGTTTCTGTCCGTCTTTAAGAGAATTTGGCCCTGTAAACAATTTGGTTTGGTTTTTCTATTTTTTAATGATCTTCCTTAATTTTTTCTGAAATTTTGCCAATATATAGGGTTATAATTAAGGGTGTTTTAGATTGAATTCTGAGGCACATACAATATTTTAGACTTTTGCTTTTTTTAATTAAAATGTCAATTACCATGTTTGTCGATTAACATTTATTTAAAACTAAAGTACTAATTCTGTTTTCTTCCAAATTAAAGTTGATGCTACTCGTTGGGGTACTGATAAGTCTATGGATCATTGATTGATACGCTGGTAATTGGTGTGATATGGGGGAAACAACGTGCATATATTGTAGTGACGGTGTGTGTGTCTTTCTGGTAGAAATTTGTGCTTATTATTATTTTTGTATCGTATTGTTGAGTCAAGGTGATTGATGGAGTTGTTTATTGCTATTTCTATCGTAAATATTATTTTGGGATGAATGGTGTGATGAGGTACATATATATTAATTGTCCATCCGTGCCTGTGAAGCAAACTAATATGTCGTTCACGTACTTGACCCAGTAAGCACAGCATTTAAACGACGGATGTCTGCTAATAATATTTTCCAGGATATCCAAGAATATTTCAACTAATAATGATTTTAAGGAGTTTCCCATTGCTAATACTCAGGTCTTTTTCTAAAATACTGATTGAAATTGAAATTGATTTGCTGCCAACATATATTTAAACAATTTAACAATGTAACAATTATATTTTAAGATGGGATTAGTGTTTTTGTTTTCCAGTTTTTAGTGAATAAATCTATTACATCCTTATACTCGCGAACAGATTAGTGACGTCGATTGAAATTAGCTTTTTGTTTAGGTATTTCCATATTTGTGATGTAAAATCCAATTATTAACTTCAGTCTCTTTCTCACAGATGACACATTGATTGCTTCATTTATTCACCATGAAACTGAGACCAACAGATCTTTTCCCTTTTTGGACACTTTAGTTATCAGAACTATCGATAATTTTATTAATTTTGGTATTATAAGCCTACCTCCTCAGGTAGATATATATATATATATATATATATATATATATATATAAATTATTTTTCAAATCACCCTCTAGGACAAAAGATCAACAGTATTTTAGGTTTAAAAACAGAATTCACCGTATTAGAATTTCATTAAAAAAAAATCTTAAACTCTTGGCCGATTCGTTCGTCAATAATGGTTACCCTCGCACGTTAGTAAACGGTTTAATATACAATACACGTCGTGAACATCTCGATGTACACGTAGCTGTTGACGAACCAATTGTCTATAAAAGATTACCTCTAATTAATAACATCAGTAACAACATAGAAAAGGTTTGCACTACCAACGGTTTAAGAATAGCTAAATACAGCTTAAAATCTACTAGTAAATTCTTTGGTCATGTTAAAGATCGTGTTCCTATTGGTTATAGATTTGATGTAATTTATTAAATTCCTTGTCTTGAGTGCGACAAATGTTACGTTGGGCAGACGTCACTGTTACGGTTAAAGGCACGAATTACTCAACATAAGAGCGACTGTAGGTTGCAGAAGAATTCTTGTGCTCTTGCTTCACATTTTTCTAAATTTAACCATAATTTTGACTTTGACAACACTTCAATATTAACTTCTCAATGCAGGTACAAGCAACGGATTTTTCTAGAAATGTATTATATAAATAAACATACCAATTGTGTAAATTTTAGGTCTGACACACAGCATTTGAGTAACATTTACTCTTGGTTGTTGGATTTCACACGTACTAATAATCCTCTGTTGTAAATTTTCAGCAATGTTTTTCGCATTTACGTTGTTCCCTTCATTAAATTATTTTCACAATTAGTGAGTAGTTTTTACGTTGTCATGTTTTCAAATTTTAAAGGTTGGCAATTGTTGTTTCACTCACTGATACATACATCTCTCTTCTCATCTTCTGTTCATCAGCTGTTATTTAAAATGGCCTGCAACGTGCGTTTTTCGGTTCACGTTGCTTTCATAATTTTCTTAAAAATGTACCTGTTTTATCAATCAAAACTGTCTCATATTTTGTGAATTTCTTTAATTTAACAATTAGCCAATTACATGTAACTCTTATATTATGTAAGTGTAATTTAATTTAATTTATCTGACTGTTTTTTCTTAATGCAATTCTTGTAGCTTTCCTGATGAAGCAATTAAATTATTGCGAAATATTGAAAAAAGTAATCAACTGCGTTTCATTACTACCCGATAGCTGACCGTTTCCCAGATATATATTTCTTGATTATATATATATTAATATGGTTCATAGATATGGCGAGAAATAAAATGAAGTTATGAAAATCTATGAATATTGAAAGAAATTGGAATGAAGCCTGGATATAAAATGAAACACGCACTTTTATTCGGCGGCTAAGTCAATTTACCAGGAGTATTTAAAGCTATCTTTTAACATGAATTCCTTTGAACCTTTGCGGCGTCTAAAATTTTCTTGTTTACGAATTTTTAAATTTTCGTGGCATTAATTCAATAGTCCTAATAATCCAGCCCACTCGTTCTGCACTTTCGAATGAATACCTGGATAGCGTTTCAAAGATAAATTACAAAAAGTGGGTGTCCCCAAAGCCGTCGCGAGGGCGAAATTTATTAGTCGGAAAAACCTTCATTTCTATGTTAATTGCATTAGGATGTCGCGAAAGTTTTTCTTTGTTGTAATTGAATAAAAAATACTTTGTAACTAGAAATTCACAAATAAATTTAAGCAATTTTAACATTGGTGTTCGATTATATATTCGAAATATTCGAGAAAAATTATTTATTTTTATAAAGTATGAATAGGACATGTAAATAATAATGTAACAAAACAATATTTACAACAGTATAGTTATTTCTTAAATCTTATTGGCGTATTTTTGTGGATGTAGTTATCAGTTTGTAAAAATGCCACCAGTTCGCAGGAAGGCTAATTATTTATCTGCACGAAGCTGGATTAGGATATTGGGAAATCGCCATAAAATTAGAACGTACTCATTCAACATTCTACAAACACGATGTAGAGGCACTGGGCGTCCCAGAAGCATCCAGAAACAGGAAAATGATTCTTGGGAAGTTGTCCTCAAGACTTGGGAACCATCGCGCTCAGTTGCAATAAACTGGGTAAGTGCAGTTGGTCACAGGGTCTCTATGAGCACCATTTATCGCCGCATTCGCTCATTTGGATTGAGATCATACCGTCCAAACTCTCGTATATCTCTAACAGCTCAGCGCAAAGTAGCCAGTCTTCAGTGGTTTCAAGCCAGACATCATTGGCAACGTGAATGGGATGATGTCATTTTCTCTGATGGGTCTAGGTTTTGTTTATGGCACTCCGATGGAAGTACTCTTGTGACAAGACCTAAAGGGGACCGATACAATTTGCAGGTTGTATAACGAAGACATACTGGTGTAATAGTTGGTGCTAGTATAAAAATAGGAGGCCACTCTCCTTTAACGTTTAAATTCTCGACGTTACATAGGTAATGTCTTACAACCAGTTATTTTTCCTTTGCTTCAAGAACATCCAGAAGCTATCTTTCAACAAGATAATGCGTGGTCTCATGTGGCAGTAATAACATAAAATTTTTTTAAAGAAAATAACGTAAATTTGATACTTTGCCAGATCGCCTGACTTATCACCTATAGGATATGTCTGTTAAATGATGGACCGAAGACTGCGTCATCTTGCTCAGCCTCCAAGCACTATAGATGTATTGCGACAACTTTCAAATAGCCTGGGACGAAATAACCCAGGACATAATTGATCATCTACTTTCTAGTATGGGAAATTTTCATCATTAATTTGTGTATATATAACAGCTTTACAAACAAGTTTTCAGCCCTCTCTGTCTACTCCTTCTATGTATGTGGTGCGTTTTATTTGAAACTCCGTAGTCCGCATGGAAATTTGAGTACATATCTAGCCTCTTGCAAGATGAAGCTTTAGGGTATTTAATCTTCTAAAGTTGTTCCGTTGGAAGTCTTTTTTTTATTATCAAACAAGGTGAGTTATATGGCCACCACCGACATCTCTACACAATGTAACTCTTCTTTTAACGGAATCAACATTATGGAGTATCCAAGGAGTGAAATCAATAATTTCTTCAACTGCGTTAGTAATTCGTTCTTATAGATCGCCTAGATCAGCAACATTATTCTCAGTCTCTGTATTTAAACTAATGATGCAATATCCACAGAATTTCCTCAGAAAACTAATGTTTTCAAAAGTCGTGTCTGCACGGGTGCCATCTTGCTGGAAATAACCTTGCTGTAGTTCGTCGTCGTGCAACATGTTCACAAATGGTGTTAAAATTTCGAGTCGATATCTCTCAGCATTTAACGTTCCTGAAATTATAAAATTCTTGTGATACTTCACTTTTGAATTGTAGATAGATAATTAAATGCATGTCAATTAATTGTAAGATTAAAATATGTTTGCTTGCCTTCAAAAAATATGGGTCCAATAATTCTGCGTCGACTGACAGCAGCTCAAACTCAGTTTTTTATGAATGCAATGGGGTTTCGGTTTAAAAAATGTGAATTATCCGAACTCCACATCCTCATATTTTGTGACTTGACATAACCAGAGAGGTGGAACCAATTTTCATCGGTAAACATATTTTTTTCGAAAGCCACATTGTTATTTTGAAAACGGACGATAAATTGTTGACAAAATTCTAGTCTCTAGGTATGTCTACAGGAAGTATTTCATGGACTACTTGCAAACGGTAGGGATGGCAGCGAAGATCTTTTTAAGAATATTTCTACAGGTGCAGTAAGAAATGTCCACTTTCTGTTGCAAATGCCGTGAGGATATCTGTGGACGTTCTTCGATTACTTGCCTCACTGCTTATATATTCTTTTCTGTCCTGACTTTTCCACCGCTTCCTTTGTTGAGATTTACACTACCAGTCTCTCAAAACATGTGAAACGTGAAACGGATCGGCAAAAGTGATCATACGGGATGGCTTTATTTGGGAACACTTCGTTATACATTTCTCAGGTAAATCTCTACCATATTCCTTTTTCGAACTTCGTTAAATACGAATACCATCATTAAAAACTGTTTTACAATACTTCAAAAAGTGATAGTTCAAATGAACTATTATATTGGATTAAAATTACACATTCATATGGCCAACTCTAGAACACAATTCCGTTGCTCACATGTTATTTCACTGGTATTTATAAAAACATCAATCTTACAAGCATCCTATGTCGAATTTTTAGGTCTTATGGTAGACGCCCCTTTTAATTAAGATAATTTAAGACATGGTAACATCTTGTGGGATCTATGTTCTGCAATGGTATTTTTTGCACAAAAGCGAATTATAAAGTGCATCTGTGGAGCTTTGATGTTGACCTTGTACAGACATTTGTTCCGAGATTTAAAGATTATGCCGACGGCGTGTTATATTTACAAGCTGGTAATGTTTCTGCAGCTTAACTGGTACACTAGATATTCCCAGCTGTATAACCCATTGCACACAAGACACTGTTCAGACTATAGTATTCGTACACAAACCAGTACAAAAGTGACCCGAACTATAAAGCTACTAACTCACTGCCACCCATCGCCTAACCTATCGCCGAAATAGGCGAGGTTCGAGACAATACTAAAGTAATGTTTTGATATGAAACGTTTTATTATTTCAAGGATTTCGCTCAATGGTAATCTAGCTATTTCCATTAAATAAAATTAAGACAAATTGTTTTTAGTTTCAAACATATTTTAGATACTACATACATTTTGCCAACACTGTGGCTTCATCAGGTGACGAAATACTACTGAATTAATGTCACGAAAAAAAAAAAATAGCTTCAAATACTCCTGGTAAATTAACTTACCCAATTTCTTGCAATATTCATAGCTTTTTATAACTTCATATATAGGTGCATAACATACATTTTCAGTATTATGTTTTTCCATTAAAAATAAACCACTTAAATTAATTTACCATTGGACATTGGAATCTGCAGTTTGACAATATATTTGTGTTTGCAAACTTTTACAAAATGCCCTACAAATTAGAATTGGGGAAAGGTATTTACAATGTTGTTGGCCAAATACCCAAAGCATGACATTTTCGCCATTTATACAAACCAAAATATCAATTTATTACATCATTAAGGAATGTAAGGAACGTTTGCCGTATATGAATCTTCCCAAGACGAGTCGCTTCAGAACTTCATTTAATCTACAAGAAATGGAGTTTCAACGAGAAGATTAGGACGAAGATTTCATATTTCCGATGTGACACCCAAGAGAAGAGAAGAATCTACCAAAAGATTCGAGAGTTTAACTCACTTACCATCCAAAGGCTGATAAGAGGCATCCGCACCAAATTGCGAACCATTGAAACCCATGGCATTTTAGCTGCTATATGACACATTATAAATATAGCTAAAGCTTCACTGAATCGCTTTTTGTGCTACCAAATTTTGTAAAACAATTATAGTTTGAATAATTATATTCCAAAATAATTTCCAATGCTTTTGTTACATACGTTATACGATTTTAATTACAATGACGTTTGAAATTTTCATAGTTGGCATCATCGACTGGCATCTTCAGTAGAAATAACAATAAACTAAACTTTGTTACAACCACAAGGTGGTTAAAAACAACCATAACGTGGTTAAAAACAACCATTAAAGAAGTGTAAATAAGTACCAGATTTTGGCTCAGATTAAAGAAATATGGGAGATTTGTCACTATATTTGAGATGCAGAACTATATACTTCGATCTATTGGCTTTATACATGACATTTCACTATCAATTTAACAACTGGCATAAGTACACACGCGCAATTTATGCGGTGGGCGCATGCGAGTTCAGAATAAATATTCCCCGTCTGTTGTTGAAGTTGATATACAACTTCCAATTTGTTTGCGCATTTTATTATGATTGTGGATGCGGCCGGTTATTTTGAAATAAATTCGTTTACATTATTAACGTTGCATAATATATATTAGTTACCGGATATGAAATATGTAAAAAATATTGTAACACTGATTTAGCTATAAAAGTTTAAACACTTTGTCAGCAGTATAAAAATTATTTGTGATTAAGTGACTAGTATATTGTCACAAGAATCTAAAGTAGCATTGTTCGACGAGTATACTACCATACGAAGTATACGAGTATAACTGACCGAATGCACAAATTACGAGTACAAAGAGCAAAGCCACTTTTAGTCAGTAAATTCCTATAATGTCTTGGATGTTTTATATTCCATGGTGATGGATTCTTAATATGTTAAGTATCCATCGCTACAGAAAACAAAACAATATAATTTCTAATTTTTCCTTTTTTTACTTGCTCGTGCTCCACGAGACCAGAATCAAATTTATCCTTCGTGTCTTGCGAAATTTTGAACCCGCTGATAAAATTATGTTAATTCATTCGCTTTATAATAATAATATGTTTTTATTACCCAACAGTAAAACCAATAACAGGACAAAATAATATAGAAATAATGTCAAACTAGCATACAAATAAATAAAATAAACAATACAAACAAAATACAAGGTATAATCAAGCTTCATATATTTACAATGGATTCAAAAATATATCCTTGAAATGTGAATCGGCACAACTACACATTCGCATCAATGGACATTAGTCCTCGGTGTTGGTAAACTGAACGTTCGTGAGAGACGAGAACCAATGCGAGGCACATGAATATGTAACCTCGATAGTAGCTGCGGACAATCAGTTTTACCATTAGCGAGTTTCCAGAGAAATCTCGTGCCATGATTCTCTCTGTTTAGAAAAGGTGAGTCGGGAATCAAGAGTCACCCCCAGATCCTTCACAACATCCTTGACTATTAATCCCTGACCTTCCATATCGTAGAAAATATGACAATGGATTTACGTGTGAACATTAAGGCGCAACATATGTCAATGTTCAGTTTCAGTTGATATTTGGCACACCAACGGACAATAATGTTAATGTTTCCCTGCAAGGATTTCGCCTCGGTAATATTCCCGAGGGACGAGTAGAGTCATTAGCAAAAGCAAGTACATGACAAGACAGAGAAAGGAGAAGATCAGCGACGAGAAAAACGGATATTAATGGTCCCGAATTGGACCCTTGAGGAACACCGGATATTGGGAGGAAACCGAATGAAGAATTACTTATTTATATATATATATATATATATATATATATATATATATATATATATATATATATATATATATATATATATTAGTTACATCAAGGTTTCGGTGGTAGAGCAAAATGCTGCAGATTGCTGTATTTTGAACCGCGCCTTGTGATTTTCTGAATTATATTATTTCTTTTCTGTATTTATTGTTGTTGTGCAATTTCATGAAAATAACGACTTTATTATTATTATTATTATTAAAATCCATTGTAGAAACACAAAGATACAAACTCATAAGATTCAACAGTGATGGAGCGAACCCAAACGAACGCAGCTTAGTTAACAATATATTATAATTTAACGTGTCAAAAGAACTGGAGAAATCTGTTTACACTACGTCAACCTAACCACTACCATCCAATGTTTCACTATCAAACTGAGTTATGCAACTAAGGTTTGTGATGGTTGATTTCCCTGGCAGAAATCCGTGCTGGTGCGATGACAAATGAGCCAAGGTGTGATTTAATATTAATTTGTAAATCAATTGCTCATAAACCTTTGCAAGGTTTGATTTGTCGGCAGATCTTTATTACTTTTTCTAGAACGGGGATAATTATGGCTTGTTTCCAAGCATCAGGAAAAACACATAACGTAATGGACAAACTAATAATTATTGTAAGAGGTTTAGCCAATACAAATCTTGCATCCTTAACTAAAAAACTTGGAATTAACAAGCTGTCATTTTATTAGCGAAGGAATCACTTTCACCAGTTCATCTTCGGAGACATAGTGGAGAACAAAATGAGGACGGTTAATATGGTCGTCATGTTAATATGGTCATCATTGCCTTGGATGAACATGCTAGGAAAGTATTCTGCAAATGCATCCACAATAGCCTGTGGATTGCCAAACTCAGAACCATTGTGATATAGTATACCTGGAATCCTGGATATACCACTTTTCGATCGAATGAAACGAAATACTTATTTTGGATCAGAGTGAATGGAGTTTTCTACGTATTTCAAATATTCATTATAGGACGTAGTGATTTGTACTCTACACAACTTGCTCAGTCGTTTAACCTCAGTGAGGTAGAGATAAGAACTCGTTGCTTTCCATTTTCGTCGATAATGATGTTTCAATTTCAAATTGGTTATTATATCGCTGGAAAACTATGGAGGGTAATGTGATGATTTAGAAGTTGATGATTGCGGAACAGATCGATTCAGTATTGGCTAAATTGCATTCCAAAAATCGCGGAGTACAAGATTAACGTCAGTGTGACTATTTAAGAAGGACGAATCCATGTGTAGGAGATCATTATATAATTTAAGGAAATTAGCTCTTCGAAAATTATACCGGATATTATGTGCAGATGAAAATACAGCAGGGCTGGTAGCAGCTAGCGTATGTATCTTTGGTACGAACGGAAATTCATCATGATCAACAGTTTATTGTCACAGTTAGTTACATGGTTGAATTGTTTCAACTGAAGGGCAGAACAGAAATTCTGAAACAAATTCTGAATGATACAGAACTGACAGAATGTTGAGAAAGGTTGAAATCACCCATAATCAGCAGGGGTTTATCTATGAGAAAAACCTCTAACATTTCTGTCAAAACATCTAGATCAGCAAGAGAAGTATCTGGAGTTATATAGGTACAACCAAAATGAATTCAAAGGAGTTGAGTGAACATTTACATACAAGCACATCTCTTAAAGGTATATTTAACTATTAGATGTGTCTAATTGATACATAATTCCTTTAGCAACACCTATAAGAACGCCACCACGCGTATAACGACCAACCATGTCATATCGCACCACATTCTAAAATCAAGGAAATAATTGAGCATTTTGTTATTTAATTATTATTTTTTAGTTATTCACCCATGATTTTGTTATGATTATAATATAGCAATGACTCTCACATGTATTGAAGAAAAATAAGTGTGTTTTGGAACGAAGTTCTTTAGTTTAACGACGATACAATATTAGGAATGCAATTTCTATAAAAAATACTCAGATTGTTCTCCCCATTTGCCAGGTGCTTGGTTCGTTCTTGCATTCTTGTGTATCTGGACCTGCATTGTCGTACGATCCTGTGAGACAGAGATTCCTTTCAGCTAGTCGAAGGATTTTAGTCTGAATAAATTGCGTAGTACACAATTGACTGTTGTACTCGGTAGAAAAATTGATCTTAATAGGGCGACGGTGCGGACGTATCTCTTGCGTACGATCAAATTTCGACAATTTAACTTAACACCTGGCGACATCTTCAACGACTCACGGCGTCCCGAAGGGTCCAGAGTACGTCTTAACTACATGTCGGAGGAGTTCATCGACGACTGGCTTCCGAAGGGCCCGTAAATGACTCCAGACTTCGATAATTTAACTTAAAGCGCGCGACGTCTTCATCGATTCAGTACTTCTCTAAGGAGCATAAGTACGACTTCTTTTCCCGAAGAAACCCCGGTACGAGTTAACTGCTTTGCGGAGGAGTCCATCCACGGTGCCTTCCGAAGGGGCACCGAATGACTACCTGCTTTTTGTTAAAACTCCGTCTTAAAAATCTTAATTTTCAATATTTTAATCGGAGCGGGGAACGTTGCCCACGCAAGATGCGGATCTTATCGCATGCCTGCACCATTTGCGATAATCTGTTGTTTATCCCTGAGAGTGTAATGTGCGGTAATCTAATGCGTTTTTTTAAACAAATACCCAAATCCGGCGGACAATGGGAATGATTGAAAAGCAATTCCAAAAACACAACTCAGCGTCCGGGCAATAATTTATTTTGTTTATATTTGGCTTATCGAGTTCGATAGAATTTCCTTTCCAGACGCATTCGTTAGCATATTTCAAAACGCGTCCGTATTAAATTAGCGGCTGTCTACATTAGGCGCTTCTTATTGCTGTTAGCTGCTACCGAATCCGACGTACCGCAGAAACAAACTTCATTTGTCGATAATATGGATCAAGTTTCCTGCATCGCATTTTACGCGTGATTTTACATAAATTTATTTAAATTTGCTAAAGCGTTTTAATGATGCGTGTAAAATATATCGCAGATGTGTCTTGCCAGTCTCATTATATCAACTTTTATTTCTTTCTCGTCTGAGCTTACGCCAAATGATGTAACTAAATAAATAACTCACTTATTATTGGAGCATAATTTTCAAAAACCATTATCTACTTAAATGCATATGTTCTGATTAGCGTAATTTTTGCTGCATAAATATTACAATGAAATATGTTGTAAAACCGATAGCCAGATTTTGATTTTTACCGTTCTTGACAGATGAATTTCGACACCAATGAAAAGTTGCGGGTGGATTATTTTATATTTCATCGGCTTTGTGTACAATAATTACATATCCAAATTATTCAAGGGCTTTTACACACATGGATACATTCCATGGAATTGATGCGTGTGTTATTTAAATGTAATTTCATGGTAGGTAATCGAGATAAATTAGATTGGAAATGTAATAATTTAAAGCGATTGCTTTTCGAATTTTTGAAAAGTATTTAACAGCAGACAAACAAAATTTAGAGTTACATATAACATGAGTTGACAACCTTTTCATAATTAGAAAATAACATTTATTGACTGAATGTACATACAATTTCATATTTCCACAGTGATTTATTCAAAATATCAACAAAAGCTTGATATTGAAGGCTATGTTAATTATGGCAAAAAATCGTTTTCATACCGACACCTTATTTTTGAAAACATTTCACAGAAGGCATGTTTAATACTATTTTAAAATTATTTATTAAAATTTGATTTTAAGTGTTAAACCATTAACCGTTACACAAATGCAAAAATGGAAATGAGACAATCTTACCGATTCTTATATATTAATGGTGTTATGTGATGGTACATTTTTACTTTCTTATACTTAAAATATATGGTAGGATAATAATGACAATTTTCCACCGGGAGATTTTAACAGAAATGCACCTTTTGGTGTTCATCGATCAAAGTATAAGAAAATTTAGTGCGGACTACTGCAGATTTTTTGCATTTAACTTTGGTTTATACGGAACCTGTAAAAGATTTTGAAATTCGTTATTTTTCTAATCCTCTCCAACGCTAATTGAGCTATTATAGAAAAATGAAAGTAGTGTTAAAAATATTTATACATTAATTTGAAAATTTACTGAAAGCATTTATCTATAAAATGAAACATATTTTTTCATTGCTAGAAAGAAAATAAAAACATGAAATAAGTAAATAAATCGGTTGTAACTACTGATCATATTGATATGCAATGTTACTTTTTTCTTTTATTTGTGGCGATGAAAAATATGTAAGTTACATATTACAATCAAATAAATTTTAAACGGAAAAAAACAGTTAAATTATTTTGCCATTTTATTGCCATTTGACAATAAAATATTTTTCAAAAACTATATTTTCTAGCATAAGTATATATCGAGCCATTATTATCAACTTACCGCAGATTGTGAATTTTCCTAGAGTGTAGTAGCTCTCATATATACCATTATTTCTAATAGACCGGAATAATTTAATTATACCTATTCCTCGGATTTACACTCACTTGAAAATCATAGATTGATTTTTTGTAAATTACACTATTCTCTATCTAGAGTTGATTCTGAACTGGTAACCTGCCGTGATTTTAGTAGTTTTTCCTACCCTTCATTCAGGGACTCCTCATATTCTCTGCCATGGTGAAATACTTACGATATTTCTGCTGTTGACATATATTACTCTTTATTACTGGAAACATGACAATTTTATTTGATATTTTTGCCCATGTGCATACGAATATGAATACCATACGAATTACAAAAGATCCAGTACTTTGGCTTTCTGGCAGTCTGAATTTTAATAAAAGAACAGGATCACACTCTACGGCGATTTAAGTCGACGCTAAATCCAAATCCTTTCCAAGAATGTAAATCACCAAAAAATTTACAAATAGGTCCATCATTCGAGAAAAAAGTACATATCTCTAATTTTAGATTCTCAACATAATAATAACTGTTAAAGCAGGAGTGTATGAGCGGGATGGAGTATTCACAGTCAATATAATCACGTTTATTTCGGCAATATGTATAACTTTTGTAACAGAGTATTTAACTTGAACTATATCGTATGATTTTTTTAAACTGATATTTAAAAATTCGCACGCCCACCTCGATCCACGAGCTTCCTGATCACGTGCACATACTAAGGCTCGCAGATTCGGAGACAGAAATGCGTGGAACTCAACTGTCCTTAACAAAAGCGCTGGATACTTGTGGTGTTATAAATAAATCTCGAGCTAATATAATTCCACCAGAGTTATGTATATAGTATAAGTATAAGTTATATAGTATAAGCGCTGCTGTCAATAATTTATCACCTTTAGCCGACTTAAATATATTTATATACAGTATGTTTCACTTAAGAGTGTAACACCCCCATATCTTTTTTATTGTTAGTCCAATTTTAGTAATTTTTCCCAAACGTAGAATACTCATTGCTCTATTTACTCCCAAAAAATCAATTGTCTTCTTCAAATGCAAAGCAACCTGCGATGGCAAAATACACGGCAAAAATCAAGAAATCACTTTAGGGATTTTTTTATCGAAAAATTTTACTAGTAATAATTGTTCAGAATTGCCCTAAAACACTAAATCCAAAATTTCATGAAAATTAAAAATGTTAAAATTTTCTTCAAAAGCAATTCCCAATCGGTTAATATTATTTTCACAGGTGGCTGCGCCTAAACAACAACAACTTTGACAGTTCAGATTTTATTTGAAACAAAACTTTCACAGCATACTTTCGTCGGAGCAGCTAATAATAAGTATTTACGGACTTTTACGGAAATTTTTAACATTTTTAATTTTCATGAAATTTTGGATTTAGGGTTTTTGGGTAATTCTGATCCATTATTACTAGTAAAAATTTTCGATAAAAAATCCCTAAGGTGATTTCTTGATTTTTGCCGTTTATTTTGCCATCGCAGGTTGCTTTGCATTTAAAGAAGACAATTGGATTTTTGGGAGTAAATAGAGCAATGAGTATTCTACGTTTGGGAAAAAATTTAAAAAAATTGGACTAAAAGTAAAAAAGATATGAGGGTGTTACACTCTTAAGTGAAACACACTGTATATATATATATATATATATATATATATATATATATATATATATATACAGGTGTCCCAACGATCCGACAAAGTTCCCTTACGGCGTTATGTTTGCGAATTCGAAAAAAGTAAGTATCTACATGTTTAGACGGTCCCTAGGTTCATATTCTAAAAATATTTTGAGCCGACATGGGCGGTTCGTCAGCGGGGGGCGACATAAATTTTACTTTAATTTTTTAAATGGAACACCCTGTATATTTTAACATTTTTGAATTCTATGAAGAATTGTGAATACATCGATGTACAAGTTGTTTGTCAAAACTCAACAGAACTGGTGATTTTCAATTTTTTTAGTGAAATTTTAGATATGCAGACTATGCTTCAAAAAATCATGTAACTGAGAGGGTAGTTGGTGGAAGGGTAATTTTTTGTCCGTGGACTAAGGGATCATCAGTGTAAGTATTAATACACCCAAGGATGCCATTTTGTATACAGGGTGTTGGCAGTGAATTTTTAATCTCTCGCAACTTATAGGCAAAATATCATTTTTTTCAAATGACACCTACCATCAAATTTACCAACACTCGATTCAAAATCACGACTGATGCTACATATTCCTATACCTATCACTTCAGGTTTTCGAGTAATTTCAGTAAAATACTTTATTTGGTCACAAAATCAATCGCATTACAATGTTCGTAATATTAAACATAGTAGTCTAGTGTCACTTCAGTAAATTGGATAACACAAAACTACAAATTACATCGAACAATTAAAGTCATTTTAAAAAGTCACATCAGATTAATTAATTTAAAGCAACAAGGGCTTCTTAGCTAAGGCGGCCCACTTCATCAGAGCCCACTTACCATCGAGTGACCTGATTGTTGCTAAAAATAATGAAATGTACTCTATACAAGCAAAACCAACTTTAATTCTGACAAATGACAAGTAATAATTAAATGTAAAAAACGATAAAATAACATTTATATACAAAAAAACAAAGTTTATTTTACAAAAGGTGTTCAAATATGTTTCAATTTTGTTGAACACAAATATCCAATCGATGTCTAAAACTAGTTCTGACACGTTGCAAGACTTCAGGAGGTAATATTATTAAAACATTCTTGAATCCTAACTTTCATATTTTCTCTTGTGGTAGGAGCCTCAAGGTAGACTTGAGATTTTATAAAACCCCAGAGAAAATAGTCGCACGGGGTCAGATCAGGTGATCGGGCAGGCCACAACACTGGTCCACCTCTCTCAATCCATCTGTTCGGCATCCAACGATCTAAATATCGTCTTACCCTTCTATGGAAATGAGGTTGAGCTCCGTCCTGTTGGAACCACATATCCCGCAACGTTTGCAAATCCACATCTTCCACTAAAGTATGCAGTACATTTCGCAAAAACCGGTAATAATCGGTACCAGTAAGATAGTTTTCAAAAAAATAGGGACCGATTACATAGTTACCCAATAATCCGCCCCAAACATTAAGAGACCACTGGTGTTGGTGATCAACTTGTCTCACCCAATGAGGGGATTCGGTTGCATAATAATGGACATTATGCTTGTTTACCACACCATTGCTGCGAAACGTTGCCTCATCCGTAAAAAAGAATATTATTGATAAATGCCGGATCTTCCTCGATACGTTCCATCATTAAATTGGCAAAATTAATTCGATTATCGAAGTCGTTCCCGTTTAATGCTTGATGCAATTCTAGATGGTATGGGTGGAATTTGTGGTTTTGAATTATCCGATGTACTGAAGATCTGCTTAGATTCAAACTTGAACTGATTGTCCGCACGCTTCCATGTGGGTTCTCTTGGAGTTCCAATAAAACGTTTAAGTCATTGTTCTCGTTAATAATAGCACGATTAATCACCCTCCTACTCTCGTATGCCACGTTCCCGGTGCGTTCGAAGCGATCAACTAGTTCTGCAGACATCTAACATTTGGTTGTCTTAAATCAGGGTACTTCTGCCTATAGAGCCTCATTGCTAAAAGGCAATTCTTGTCTGCTTCACCCACTGTGAAAATCATATTTACCATTTCTTCCTTTGAAAAATTCATCATTCAAAAACAAGCTTGGGACAATAACTTAACTAATAATTAACTAAGGCGTCTATTAAATTTATTGATAAAGACTGTCACTGTCATAAGAACGTTAAAGTGACACTAGGCTACTATGTTTAATATTACGAAAATTGTAATGCGATTGATTTTGTGACCAAATAAAGTATTTTACTGAAATTACTCGAAAACCTGAAGTGATAGGTATAGGAATATGTAGCATCAGTCGACGCAGAATTTGATTTTGAATCGAGTGTTGGTAAATTTGATGGTAGGTGTCATTTGAAAAAAATGATATTTTGCCTCTTAAAGTTGCGCGAGATTGAAAATTCACTGCCAACACCCTGTATACAAAATGGCATCCTTAGGTGTATTAATACTTACACTGATGATCCCTTAGTCCACGGACAAAAAATTACCCTTCCACCAACTACCCTCTCAGTTACATGATTTTTTGAAGCATAGTCTGCATATCTAAAATTTCACTAAAAAAATTGAAAATCACCAGTTCTGTTGAGTTTTGACAAACAAGTTGTACATCGATGTATTCACAATTCTTCATAGAATTCAAAAATGTTAAAATATACAGGGTGTTCCAATTAAACAAAGTAAAATTTATGTCGCCCCCCGCTGACGAACCGCCCATGTCGGCTCAAAATATTTTTAGAATATGAACCTAGGGACCGTCTAAACATGTAGATACTTACTTTTTTCGAATTCGCAAACATAACGCCGTAAGGGAACTTTGTCAGATCGTTGGGACACCCTGTATATATATATATATATATATATATATATATATATATATATATATATAAAAATTTAATAAATTGAACTTAATAGAAAGTTTAAAATTTTCTCCAGTTTCTGAAGAACATGTTGATAACCTTTTCCTTGAAATCTAGTGCTCTGGGTGCATATCAAATATCTAGGAAAATGGTAATTTTATGCCTGCATTTTATTTCTCACCAAATATATTACTTTTCTTGTTGATAAATGTCTGTCACCTGTCACCTGAAAATTTCCGACAGAATAGAAAGAATCACTGGTCACAAATTTCGAATCCAAGTAAATTTTCAGACTTACGTCCCATTAGTATCTTACCGACGCTTTCCAAAGCACATATTTAACAGAACGAAATACGATCCCGATACTAAAATAGAACTTTTAGATGAAATCCTGTAGATAGATTTATTCATCGAATATTACGAAATATAATTCTATGTAAATAATTGAATAAATAGGAATGTTTGTCGTATAATTAAGTTATATAAGTTAATTTAGAATATATTTAAATATAAGGAGCATAATGTAATTGTAATTGAAACTCGATATAAATGGTTTTACCACATTAAATCGTAAAATATGTTCAAATACACGATTTATTCGTATTCCGAGAGAACTCCGAGAGGTGACTCACGGCACATGGGACATGCGAATCGACTTGATGTCGATGAAAACGCGGAAAAATGCGAATTGGCAACTAAGTTACGACCAATCCGCCGCTTGTAAAACGGCATGGCAACTTCTGTCCGCTCAAATAACCAATAGCTATTTGGCACCAATAGTTATTTGTGGAAAAATTTACATTAAATTTTAAAAAATAATGTGAAATAGCATCGGGTTTAAATAAGCCGAGCGGTATCGGCAATAACGGATTCAGTCACTCAATATCGAGACTGAAGACTTTGCCTGCGACAATAATAATTGAAACTCCAGAAGTAGAAATCAGTAAGTGTTTCCAATTTATTTGTTCATAACAGTATACTACAAATTGTCGTGTTTGGTTTGTAACTTAACTAAGCAAAAGTGTAAGATTCTTCAATTTAATTCCGACCTGTTACAATTGGTATGCGGGATCGCTGAACGCACTCTCGGCATGACGCTGAAGCGGCCGAACCGTTTCAATGTTCCGATGCAGTTGTGGACGGGAATTCGGTCTTGATATGGCTACAGGAGCTCCGCTTTCCGTACCGTTTATCACTTGAGGTTATATTAATCCGATATAGGTAATGTGAATGTGCGATCTCTGCTTTCAGGTTTTGAGGAATATTGTCTTAGGGGAATCTTTTATAGTAATCGGTGTAACTGAAACATGGTTATCAAGTACAATAAGTTCTGAAGCGGTTAATATTCCAAGCTACTCTATTGTAAGAAGTGATCGGGAGGGCAGGGGTGGCGGTGTCGTAATATATTTGGATGTAAATATTGAATATACTGTTTTATTTGAGGAAAATATTAATTGTCTTGAGCAACTTTGGATTAAATTTAACGTGCAAAATAAAACTTTCGCGTTTGGTGTTCTTTATTGAGCACCACATTCAAACGTTGTGGAATTTCTTAGCAGATCGGAATCTGCATTAGTTGATATTTTGCCGGTAGTTGATGACATTATATGCGTAGGAGATATTAATATTAATTTATACAATTTAGCCGGTACGAATGTAAGTAAATTTAATTCCATGTGTGATACATATGGCGTTGAGCCAACTGTGAATGATTCTACAAGAGTTACTAACATTAGTAGCACCTTATTAGATATTATTATTGTATCGGATAAAGATTTAGTATCTGATGTAAATATTATTGACATTGATGATATCAGTGATCATAAATTGGTATCTTGTGAATTGTCACTTGAAATTCTTCGCCCAAAACCTGAATGGGTAACATACAGAGATTTTAATTTGTTTGACTATGATGATTTTTCGTCCGATCTTAATAATGTACCGTGGTATCTCATATATCAAATCAATGATATTGACGGTATGGCCATGTTTATTACAGATCACATCATTAATCTTTTTGATATACACGCTCCTTCGAAGATTGTTCGCATTACTAAACCGAAAGCGCCTTGGATTACTGATGTTGTAAAGTTCGTGATATAATTAAAAAAAGAAGCGCTGTCTAGGTTCAAAATCACTAAGAATCAAAATGACCGGAATTATTATAAAAAATTGAGGAACTCTACTACCAGTGCCATAAGACGGGAAAAAAAAGCTTATTTAGGGACATGTTCAAAGGGAAAATAAAAGTAGACTGTTTTGGAAAACTTTGAAATCATTGAATATAGGTAAAGGAGGGAAAAATCTGACATACCTGATTTTCTGTAAAAACCGGAAGAACTTAATTCATATTTTCTGCAATCTGCGAATCAAACTTTACCCTCAGATCAGCTAAAATCATTTTATTTGAATAATAGATTCAATAATGGGACGTCTAAATTTGCATTTAAATTAATTACTGATTCGGATATTGTTAAATATGTTAACAGTATCAAACCAAATGCTTCCGGCTGTGATAGAATATCAGTAGATATGGTTATGTTGCCCTTGTCTGGAATTTGTGATCCATTAAGGTACTTAATTAATAAATGTTTCATGGACGGTAAATTTCCAAGTATGTGGAAAGATGCAATTATTCACCCATTGCCTAAGGATAATAAACCGGAAAGCTTTTCAGATTTACGACCGATTAGCATTCTTTCTGTTCTTTCAAAAGTAATTGAAAAGGCAGTAAGTGAACAGATTACAACATATCTGGAAGATCATAACATTTTGCCACATAATCAGTCTGGTTATAGGAAAGGTCATAGTACGGCAACCGCCCTTGTCAAACTCATCAATGATATACTGGGGTCTCAAGATCAAGGAAAGATTTCCGTTTTAACTGTATTAGATTATTCAAAAGAATTCGATACACTGGATCATGGATTACTTGTAGCTAAGATGGTGTATTTTGGGTTTGATTATACTACTACAAGTTTTATTTCATCCTATTTAGAAAATAGACACCAAAAATGCGTTTTAGGAAATAGATAATCGGAATTTCATGTGGTAAACATTGCCGTACCTCAGGGATCAGTATTAAGACCCCTATTATATATTTTGCATACGGCAGACTTTTACAAACAGCTGGAAAACTGCACTCAACACTTTTATGCTGATGATACACAAATTTATTATAGTTTTGACATTGACCAAATTCGTATTGCAGAGCGTATCATTAATGATGATATTCAAAAATTAGTTGCCTTCTCAAATAACCATTGGTTGAAAATAAATAGTAAAAAGTCTGAAATTTTCCAGCGTGGGCAACCGGCAAAAATATGTGGACAATATGCATGTATATGTAGAGGGGTATATACTTAAGTTCTCGTGTCAGGTAAAAAGTCTCGGTTTGATTATTGATCACCTCATACTTAAACACAGTAATTCTAAAATCATATGCTGCTTTGAAATGTTTGTATAGTAATAGGCATATGTTAAATAGGAGATTACGTACGTTATTGTGTGATTCAATTATACTTTCAAGATTTTATTATTGTGATGTTGTTTACGGGCCTTGCCTTGATGTTAATACAAAGTTAGGAATTCAAATAGTGCAAAACTCTTGTGTAAGATTCGTGTACGGTTTGGGCAAATACGACTATGTTTCATTTCATTTAAATCAACTGCAGTGGCTAAATATGAGTTATAGAAGGCAATTCCATTATTTTGTTCATCGCATGTTGTCCTCATTAACTCCAGAATATATCAAAGAATTACTTATTTGCAGATTTCAGGTCCATTCAATGGATTTACGATTTTTTAATTATTTTAGTGTAGCTTTGTACCGCACCGTCCTCTTCGAACGATCATTTTCATATAACGCTGTCAATCTTTGTAATTCAACACCTCAGAATCTATTGACGTTTAATTCAGAAAAAAATAAATACTCATACAAAATTTATTTGATGTTGCAGCAGAGATCTAACATCCAACATACAACATTTAACATTTAACATTTAACGTCTAAACGTCCCTTGCACTTTTGTTTTTGTTTGTTTATTCTCCGATGATAAGCTTATACTGTATTTTATTTATGTTTATATTTTTTCTATGTATTATTTAGGTTGTTAGGTTGAACAGCTTAGGCTGGACTTCGCTTCAATAAAGACCTTTTATTATTACTATTATTATTGTTATTATTATTATTATTATTATTATTGTTGAAGTTACAAAGGACTGAACATGCATGTTGTTGTTGTCTCTTGGTGAAAAGTTGTTTTTCTGCATGATTAAGGAGGTGTTAAATTTGGCGTTTGGTGGCAGTGTATCCAGTATTGATTAAAGGTACTTTATAATAATTAATTCAGTTATAAATAACTATAATTATTTAATTTAAAGTAAAACTTTGTTGTATGATTTTCTTTGACAAGTGTCACTGTCACTTTCTGTCAAAATTATTATTGTGGTATTAACTGGTGAATCTGGGCGCGTTTTATTAATTATTACTGCCGGATTGGACGGAACTTTTTATTTAGTCTTTTGCGCGGCTGCTAGATTGGATTTCTACCAGTGCTAAATATCTAAATACCTAAAATAAGATATACAATTTACGAAGATCTGCAGTGTAAAAATGAATGTAGAAGACCGTAAAACGTGTACAAAATGTAAAGGAAAACTACCGAGTGATGGAAGGTATGTCCCTTGTAGGGGTTGTAATGGTAATTACCATTATGACTGCTCCATAAAAGCGGCAACGCATGATTCGAAGGGGAAGAGCGAAAAAGCGAAATGGAAATGCGAGCGCTGTAGAAGTGGAAGGAACCTACAAGAAGATGAATGTACAGACTCTGTTAATAATCAGGTGGCTCTAGATATTAGTGAAATGAAGGAAATGAATACAAACGTTGTCGAACAATTGAGAGAGAATACAAAAAGCCAACAATTTGTGGCAGAGCAGTATGAGGATATTAAGAAGGGACAACAAGAGATAAGTGACCATGTTAAGAATTTGGAACAAACAATTACTCAATTAATGATATCGAACTCGGAAAAGGACAAAAAAATTGCATCATTGAATAGCAGAATAATTGAACTTGAGCTTGAGTTACGTATGAAAAAAACCTGTTAATGAAATTGAACAGGAAGATACAAAACAAGTAGTAATTAGAGTAATAATGAAAATAGGATTGGATGTGAATGAAAGGGAAATTAACGTTGCACAGCGTGCAACTAAGAAACGTGAGGAAACATTTGGGCGAGCTAGACCAATTATGGTACAGAAGTTTTCAAAAAAAAACGAGATGAGATAATAAAAAGGCGACGAGTAACAATTCTTAACAGTGAAATTGTAAACTCCAATTCGTTAGACAAAATCTTCGTAGTGGAACAATTGTCGTCGTCTAATAAAACGCTGCTTTGGGAAGCTAAAAAGAAAGCACGAGAAATGAATTGGAGATTTGTATGGGTACAAAATGGAAATATTTTGGCAAGAAAGGAAGATGGGTCTAGGATTTTTTATCTAAAAGATCTTGAAGACGTAGATAAACTTATGTAGACTTGATGTATTTAGTAAAAAGATGAAAGTATAAAGTGACAGTGGATTTATCTTTTGTAGACATTGATGTGCAACGTGATATTAAGTGTCAAGTCACAGATTCTTTGGTAAATTGGTTAAATTCAGTAAGTGGCAATGACTCGTTAATGTTTGTACATTTAAACATTCGCTCGATTAGAGCCCATTTTGATGAACTTTTATCGTATATAAATGATTGTGTTAAAAGCATAGATTGGTATTCTCTGAAATAGGAATTAGTGACGAAGATTTAATAGTGTCAGAGAATACCTATGAGATCGAACAATAAAACAGGTTTCACAAGTGTAGAATGGACAAACTGGGAGGCGGAATAATAATTTACGTGAAAAATAATTTAGACGTCAAAATCACAAATATAAGTTTTGAATCATTAGAATCGATCATATTGACAATAACAACTTCGAGTAACATAAAGATAACACTATTAGGGATATACAGGCCGCCAAATAATAGTGTTCGACAATTTATTAACGAATTAGATACATTCCTTTCAGCAAATTTGAAAAATAGATTGGTTTTGATTGGTGATGTAAATATAGATATATTGGACGTTTCCAATGTCTCAGAGGACTACGAAAATTTACTTATATCGTATGGGTTGGAGAGAGAGGTATTCAGGAATGACATGCTGGTGCAGTCGTGTATTGATCACATATATATTAAACAAAATATGGGGGAAACGCGCAGTGCGGTGATCCAAAGTAAGATATCCGACCACTATATGATTGCATGTGTGATTGAGAGAACAAACAAGAAGAAAAACGAAGAAAGTAATACTGTCATTTCTACAACGGATAAAACAATTCTGGCTTCAATTCTAAAAGAAAGGTTACATGCAGATATCTTCGAAAAAATAATAAATATTGACGAATTTTATGGTCAAATGGTAATGGCATATTATGAAGCATATACAATTGCCACAAAGAATTATGAGAAAAAGGTGCGTCGCCCTAGCAAACCGTGGATTACACAACAAATTCGCGATAACATAAGAGATAGAGACAGGTTATTCCAATCTTGGAAGAGAACACAGCCGAATACGGAACACAGAAGAAGACTGAGAGTTGAGTACAACAGTCAAAGATATAAAGTAAATGCTCGAATAAAGCAGGCAAAGAGATTTTATTACACCAAACTATTTGATAACTACAAATCAGATATGAAGAAGACTTGGAGTAATATTAATGAAATACTAGGAAGAGCAAAAAAAAAGTGGCGATGAAATGATAAGATACATGAAGTTAACTGAAAAGAAGATAGCGGATAATTTTGCAAATGAATTTAATAAACAATAGTGTGATATTGTACACAGTTGTGAGAAAAAGCTATTTAAAAGCAATAATACAAATCAACAGCAATCGTTGGTTATAGATGATATATCCACCGAAGAAGTCGTGTCCATTATACAGAGCCTAGATAAAAATAAATCAGCCGGGTTAGATGTCATAAGAACGAAGGACCTAATGGATTTAAAAGATTTGTTCAGCCCTCTCATAAAAAACTTAATTAGTTTATCATTGAGAAATGGACGCATCCCCAAAGATATGAAACAAGCGATTGTAAGACCCATATGCAAACAAGGACAGCATGACATATACAATAATTATAGACCCATTTCGATATTATCTGTAGTTGAAAAAGTTTTGGAAAGGTACATGTCAGAAAAAACATGCTGCTACTTGAGTAAGTACAAGATAGTGGAGAAAAATCAGTATGGTTTTCAGAAAAATAAGGGTACGATAAAGTTGTTGGAGAATTTTGCTAATCTAATAAATACTAAACTAAATGAGAGGATGCACGTACTCTGCATATTCATTGACTTCAGCAAGGCTACGATAAGGAGACCATAATAAATGTCAAAAAAACGAAACTGTTACACATTGCGCCGCCGAAACTCGAAGAAGCTATACCTATTAACATAATAATTCATTCTTCGGCGTGTCTACACGACACATTGAATGAATTGGAAACGTATTGTGACTGTAGAACAGTAATTGAAGAGGTAAAGACATACAAATATTTAGGGATCGAGATTGGCCAGGACTTTCAGTGGAATAATCACATAAACAAATTGGTTAAGCGGCTTCGACACTTTGCAGGCAGTTTTTGTTATTTACGAGACCTACTAACGAGTGATGTGTTGAAAGTAATATATTTTGCATTAGTTGAATCGGTAATGGGTTATGCAATAACGATATGGGGCACGGCATCAAATTATCATATAGATCGCATTCAGTCGTTGCAGAATAGTATTGTAAAACACATAGTGCCAGTTGGAACTTGTGTAGAAGATATGTACAAAAGAAACTTAAACATTTTAAGAATAAGAGCATTGTATAAGTTCAGGCTGATCGTGAACAATTACTTTGTCCACGCTTACAAAGAAAAGGTAGATCATTCGTATCGGACAAGGGCAAAGGATGTGGGTCAGTTTAAAGTGCCAAGATATAGAAACAAGTACGGAGCCAGGACATTGTCAGTAGTAATACCAACGGAATTCAATCAGATTCCAGAAGACTTTCGAAACTTAGGAAGCATCAGAAAGGTAAAAGAAAAAATAAGAAGTTGGCTGCTGACGTAGAACTTCGTAGAACTTCAGAATCAGGATGTAGGAAAAAGTGCGTCTGAGTGGCTGCTAGTGTTAGTATAAGGATGGAGGAAGAAATTTGACGATTGTAACGAGGACGAATATCGCCACTGATAAGCGTTCGGCTTAGTGGTGCCAGACTGCAAGTACTGTTTCATACTACTTCGCTCGAGATTGTTATGCTTGTTTATTTTTTTGTTTATTTTGATTTGGTTTAGTATGTTGGTAGTTACATAGATTTTAGAATTTTTTTCAGTTTAATATTTAGTTTTTTGTCTTTGT
Source organism: Geotrupes spiniger (assembly GCA_959613385.1). Taxonomy (NCBI): domain Eukaryota; kingdom Metazoa; phylum Arthropoda; class Insecta; order Coleoptera; family Geotrupidae; genus Geotrupes; species Geotrupes spiniger. Next base: position 2,010,689 of record OY390738.1, read on the forward strand.
TTATTACTGTAATATGCTAATAGTAATAATAAAAATAAGTGGAAAGTCCTTACTCTTGGCGGCTTTGTGGCCCATCAGCACATTGTGCTGGAGGGGTGCAGAGTGGCTCAGGGGGGGGGGGGGGGGGGGGCAAGGAGTAAAGGAGGAGTTGGGGCAAAAAAAATTAAAAAAAAAATTATTATTATAATATAGATTTTTCTATTGGTTTTCCACTATTAGGTGAGTATGACTCGTTGTCTTTCAGTTTATTAATTAGTTATAATTTTTAGATGGTTGAGGTAAATAAAAATTCGCTAACACTCTGGAGCGACATCAACACGACTAACTCTCTTCAGAAGCTTTTTTTCGTCTCCTTGTTATTAGTTAGTTTATTGTTCGTTACCTGGTCGACAGGCACGTCATTGGTCAAGAATGTAAACTATTGTTGCTAATGAGATTGCCATGATTGTAATGGATGTCTATATTTAGTGCTATGTATTCGGACTCGAAGTTTAAGAATTATATGGTCTGGCTATAAATTTAGTTCTGGTATAGAAGTTATAAGTGATTGACATAACCTCAATTTACAATTTTATATACGAATATTTATTACAATTTCTTTGTTCTAATGTTACTTTCATTTAGTTAACCCGATTATTAATATATAAGTTGTAATAATATTCGAAATCTTTATGTTTAATTTGTATGTTATGTTTAATACTGAATAGATTAAAATAAACATTAGGCAGTCTGCGGAAAGTTGGATTTTCTTTTTATAACTTGTTCTATTCGTTGTTTTTCTATACATTGTGCTGTTATATTTAAATAATATTATATACTACAACATAACTTTTAAATAAAGTTTTTGCAAAAATAATTCTGAAGCGATTTAAGTATTACAATAAATTTGCAATAAAGTTACTTGGTCGCCGACCGTGATCTGATAAAATGTCGTATCGCATCCACTTTAACTAGAAACAGCCGCAGGAAACGGAACTTTTAATTCATCCACCAATATTGCGAACACTTCGCCAATGATATTCCTACGGAATTCGCCAGCCGCTTATAATCGTGATTTGTAAAATGATTCATTACGCCAGGAAATAATTAAATCTTATCCGTCCAGTGAATATCTAAAAAAAACTGCTGTTAGTTAATTGTCTTCATTCAATGTGAAAACTTACTACGATAGATTACGGTTCGTCAAAACGAGGGGAGTAAATTACAAATATAATGTTGATATTTCCTAGTAAATTATTAAAAAAACTGATACGTTGAGTAATGTTACTAATTATAATTAACCTTCCGTGACTGGCGCGCGGACTCACACTCCGCAACCGAATGTTATCCGGATTTATTTCAATATTATCTACCCTAGACACCCCTCACCTTCGGTATTCCTCTAGCATGTTATGGTTGTCCTCAGTACATCGTGTGATCTATATAAGTGCCGTCGTTTGTTTTTTATGGCAGATTGCGGAGCGAGGGTCCGCCGCCCGTAACAATGTTCGGCCCCACATATGTACATATTAGCATCTAATTAAGTCAATTTAGATCCGCGCAATCCAGTGCAAAACATTCGCTACAATTATTTTAGACACTCAGAATATTTCATCTGTAAAATCCTGGTACAACTAGGAGAATATTTTTGCATAGACTTTCGTCCGAGTTAGCCGAACATCATTTTCGTTCTCGAGCAATGCAGGATTATATACCGAAAACCATAAGGCTACGAATCAAACAAATGTTTGCGATTGAAGATGCCACTCTTGAGCCCCCCAATCCTGAGAATACTAGAGGTCGTTGCAGTTATTGTGACAGGAAAAAAAATCGACCAACACGATTCTCATGTAAGAAATGCACCAAATTCATGTGCCTTGAACATTTAACTTGTGTATGTGCAGAATGTTATTGTAATATGGTTTCGTAACTTTTACTGATTTTGGTTGTCTAGTTATTATGTACAGAATATTTGTTTTGTTAAATTTTCAATGAAAGCTATGTCGGCTTAACCGCCTACTTTCTAAATATAAATATATTAAAATAAATAAATAATTATTTAAAATGTCATTTTATACAAACAAGAGACGTATTACATATGTATACCCCTTTTCGTAGACAAAAAAGCTATGCGGACTCACAGTCCGCGGTCACTGCCGATGTATAGAAATGAACCGCCAGTCACGGAAGGTTAAACCACTCGTTCCAGTTAGAGTGTGCATTATTATTTAATCTAGTTTAATACGTTTGGTGCCAAATGAAACTAGATTTTGTTAAAGAAAGCCCCGTCGCTGGGGGCGAATTATGATGAAATGCATTGAATTTTATTTAATGTTTTTGCAAAGTTGGGCAATTTTCTAGCAATCGTTTCCAGTTCGGTTTTGTATGCGTTTTATAAATTGACTGAACTTCATGCTGCCCGTCGTATAACAAACGAACCGATAATTAAATTCGGACTCCAAACAATTTATTTATTTTTAATTCCAAACACGAACACAAATTCTGAAATGTTTTTTTCTCTTAATTGTATTTCACCGTTCTTACCACGACAATGTTGAACATTTTATTTATGTGAAAATTTCAAAGTCTCAAATTTAGGTACCAGAATCGGAGGCATTTGGTATCAATAAATTGAAGTTCTATAATTTCGACAAGAATGCAACACTATTCTTCAAGTATACTTGAACGGTATAAAATCTGTGCTTAAGGGGGATCCTGCTTTAGAAAGTTCAAAAAATCGATTTTTTATTGCTCAAATCTATGCCTAATATATCTAAGAATATGTATAAAAAGTTATAGCGGCTAATTCGCAATATTTTGAAAGATACAACACTAAACACAGTGAGGTGTCGAGCAAAAAATATACGCACGAACTCTCGGACAAACGAAACGCGTGCCCCTTCCCGCGGTCACATAACACCGAACTATGTATTGAAAAAATTTCAATCGGTCGTTCGAAACAATAATATTTTGAATTCGTAAGAGCTATAGTAGGATTATAACGTGATATTCCGTAAATAATCGAAAATTAACATTTTTGCTGATAGTAAACTTTAGAGCGCGTTTTCTCAAGATTTCGTTTTTACGATTTTTCTAAACTGGTGGGCGTGATTGCGAGAAAACTAGACAAGCAATCAAAACGAAACAAAACTTTTGTTAGCTTCAGTAGCATTCTATTCGATTTGAACTAAAAAGATTAATGAAAAAAAATTCTAAACAACTTTGTTTAGCAAATTGAAATGATTTTCTCTTCCTGCAAAGAGCACATTTATTTTCAAACCTGAGAAAAATCTTGAATTAAAAATTTTGGGTTTTTTTGTAGTTCACATAGAAGAAAGTATATGAGAATTACCATTTTCTTTGGTTTTTTTTTTGTTTCAGACAAAAATTACGAGCTACATCTTTCCCACGGATTGTAGACTGCAATTGAAAGGTGTTGCACAAATGTGCATAAAAATCGGTTCCGTTTAATTATTTCTCTTGAAATATATTTTTTCATGCTCAAATATGCAATAAAATGCTCTAAAAAGTTCACTAGACTTGCTCATTTTTTTCTGTCCTAAAAAAAATCCCCCAAAAACGCTAGTTTAAGGCCACCTAAAGCAGGATCCCCTCTTAAGCGAATTGGGACTGGTATGTTGCCGGCTCGGTTCTACATAGAAATCGACTACTGGTTTAATGCTAACGCTATAATTGTTAGTACTAGAGTCACAATTTAAGAATACCGAACAATCAGTCATACTATTCCATCATGGTTGATCTAACACACAATGGTACATCATTGTGGTTATATTTCTAAAACTTTGGCCTCGATTATTTACTTGCTAAAAAAGTTATAGGGAACCGTTTCCCGGGGTGTAGTGAAATTGCGATTCAAAAAGTATTCATTGAATTGAGCATATTTATTGCCTTTGCCTAAGTTGTACGTAATAATTGTTTAGTGCATGTAAAGCAATATGACGCTATGTACTAAACGGTATGAAATATACTAATATCACAAGGTCATCCTTCAAAATATACCCGCCTCAAGAAATTAAAGGGTTGCTTCATTTAAATAATAATTATTATAATAATGATAGTAATTTTTATTGTCAATGATCCATAGAGACATAGACATTGTCAAAGAGCAAACAGTAGTAAATGTACAAAACATACATTTAAAATAGGCATAACAGACTACACATAATTAATTAAACATGACGTTGAGCAATCAAATTCATTGTACCAGGGGAATTTAGGTTAGGCTTATAGAGGTACGACATTTGATCTTAGGAAAGCTGATATCGAAGTAGAAGGTAAAATTATTAAAAAATAGTTAAAAGTCTCTTCCGCATCACTACATGCAAAAACTTAATTCCAGTCTTCATCAAACAATGAAGAACAAAACTTGGGGATGTTCTTTTTACTTCACTTCACCATCTAATATTCCTGTTCAACTGTGTAAATATATTATTAATTTTGGAAAAAGTGGTCTCTGTGACTCTAGGTACTTTGGTGATGAAACTTCTCCTATTAAAATATTAATTCAAAATTATTAATTGTCTCTACATGCTCTGGACGTATAATTAAAATGAACACTAAAATTATCACCTATAGTAAAAATAGCATTGCTTGTACATACTCAGATACATCAAAAGTGCAAAAAAATTTCGCAAGAACAGACATGCTACCAACAGGCGATCTATTCAACGAAATTACAGTGAGATTTACATCCATTACGTTAATTCATTTTATTGGTTTAGACGACAGGCAAAAGTTGTATAGATAGTAACACCGCTGCCCACACAATTACATCTACAATAACTGCCTACTAAATCACAACTCGAGATCCGAATGGAAGCTATTTCCTACTCGAAGCACCAGTGTTCGCACAAACACAGTGAATGCGGATAACCGAAATCATGCACCAGTATCTAAAGGTTAGCAACTTGTGCTGCCGATAACGTACTTGATCTCGGCGTTTCCGAAAAGGTAAATTACCGAAATGATGCTTTACATGAGAGAGGATAATTGATCCAGTGACCACTAGATTCAACCATCATGATATCATCACTTGCTGTCATATATATCAAGTTATTTGTATTGAAGAACATTAAATATTTTGGTGGCGTATCGTGCAAGAAATATGGGTGTTAACACTCGCTCCGAAATACAACCCAAATTACAAGCTATTTCGAGTTGTTAGTCAATAAAACAGTGGTAAATATAATACAGAACAATAGCGAAGTAATTAGTTTGCAACAATAAACAAATTTGGGGTTAACAAAGAGGATACACACATGAGTACAAACGGAAAACGCAATTGCGACGAGGTCGAATAGGAGAAGGAATTATTTAGCAAGAGTACAAGAGCAATAAGATCACCAGAGGAAAGGAAATTACAACTGAAATTACAACAAAAGCGCCAGAAACGTTGAAAAGCAAAAAGCAGCCAAAAAATCAGGGAAGCGAAATGGTGGAACTCAATGAAATGGTGAAACAAACTATGATAAAAATGAAAAAGAACACAGAAGACCTAAAATCATAAATAACAGTAATTGTAAAAAGAAAAAACAACTGAAAAATTGAATAAAGACACGAGAAGACGGAACGAAAGGAAAAATAATATCATGATAAGACGAAGAAGAAGGGAGGGAAAGTGAGTAGATGGAAGAACTGCTGTGCAAAGAATTATATATAAATGTAATAGTAGAGACGCACAAAACGGGGCAACCAGGCGCAGGTTGAATCATGGAACAAAAAACAAGGGATCAAGCAGAACAAGAATAAACTGAGAGACATATACATAGAAGGTGGTATGAGTAATGAGGAGAGGAACGTTAAAATTTTGCGATAGAACGTCTGGAGAAGAATATAAATGGAAGGAAGAAGGGGAGGGAGGGACGGTCCATAAATATAGAAAAGCACTGATCGATAATAAGAAAATATTAAATACGAATCGGGAAGGAAAAAGGAAAAGAATGACACAACCCAAGCGAGAACAATGACAATTTGGAAAAACAAAAGAAGCTCGTAGAAATAACGAGCAAGCAGGATATAAAGAAAAGCATAATTAAAGGAAACGATACAAGGGATATGAAATAAGAATGAGATATACATATATATACTCAGTGGCATATAAACTCCTAGAAGGGGTGGGAATTTTTGGACCAAATTTGGCAGAAACATTGGACTAGTCCAAGGTAATAATTGATTAAAATTTGATAAAGAAAACACTTCCTCTTTTTGATTTTTCTTTAATAATGTGCTGGTCCGCCCCTATTTCTGATACACTCATTGACCCGCCTTGGCATTGATTCAGCAGGTGATCAATGTCTTCTTGGGATATGGCATCCCAAGCAGCCTATACTTCATGCCGTAGAGTTTCTATTGTCAACGGTGGGTTCGGTAGATTCCTCAATCTTCTACCCATCATGTCCCACACGTGCTCAATGGGCGACAAATCGGTAGATCTTGGCGGCCAAGGCAAAAGATTAACATTGGCCTCTTCAAAGAAGTCAAGAGAAACCCTTGCTACGTGCGGTCGTGCATTATCTTGCTGGAAAAGTTGGTCTTCCAGCCCTCGAAGATATGGAACAACATGTGGTTCTACCACTTCGTCAATGTAGCGTCGGGCGGTCATACTACCCCGAATGAGGAGCAAGGGTGACCTACTGCCGTAAACAATAGCACCCTACACCATCAACCCCACAGTTCGGTGAACATGCCTCGCAATCGAAAAATCAGGATTACGCCTTTCTCCACGTCTTCGTCTAACAGTCATCCGACCATCATGCATTCCCAAACAAAATCGCGATTCGTCACTAAAGACAACTCGATGCCACTCCAAGTTCCTTTGAAGTCTTTCCGTGCACCAGGCCAAACGTTCCTGGCGATGTTGAGCAGTGAGGGGTAGCACAAGATGTGGGCGGTAAGACAGCAAGCCAAAGGTTCTTATTCGACGATAAACTGTTCGGAAGCCTAACCATTGATCAGCTATTGATATAGTTGTAGAGAATCGGTCTCTCAAGGCCATTAGTCTTAAGCGGCGATCTTGACGTTCATTGGTTCTTCTTTGAGCCCCAGTGCCTCTTCTCCGACGTTCAAACCCATGTTCAGAACACGCTTGATGAACACGCATTACTGTTGAGTGGTGCCGTCCCAAAGGGTTGCCGATTTCTCTAAACGAAAAACCTGCTTCTCGTAAACCAACAATCCGCCCTCGGTCAAAGTCACTCAACTGTCAACACTTTAAACTAAAGAAAGGGATCCGAAAATCACCATCTCTAAAAAATGACAGAAACGTCAAAAATCCCATGACATGATACTTGATGATTGGGTTTCAAATTTTAATCAACTGTTTCCCTGGACTAGTCCACTATTCCTCCCAAATTTGTTCCAAAAATTCCCACCCCTTCTAGGTGGTGCAGTTTATATGTCACTGAATCAATATATAAAGATGTAAACTTTAAACATTCACACCTCAACAGATGATAACATTGAAGATGAAAAAGATGAATTCTACGAAATGATAAAAGAAGCATACACAAATTAAATAAACATTATACCAGAGTGCCGTTGGGGATGTAAATTCAAAAATAAGGAGATACCTTACGTACGATATATAACGGGTAGACAAAGCAAACATCATAAGAGCAACAATGGAGAACGATAGAACTGGCAGAAGAAAAAGAGATGAAAATAATGAGCACACATTTCGAAAGAAATGACTTATAAAAGCACATGAGCTTCCCCAAATGGGAAATATAAAGTCATGCACAGGTACAGATATAAACTCTGATCACTACTAGAAGAAAGAAAAGTAGTGTGACGAAGAATGTTGCCGAGATAGAGATAAGATGACAGATATCCATGCACAAAGTGAACAAGATAGGCAAGCATATAAAATCCAGAGAACGAAAGTTTGTCTGTTTGACAAACCAACCAGAAACGAGGAGGCAGAGAACTACTACAAAAGAAAGAAATTAAAAATTGTAATATGGAAGTAAAAAAGGGAAAGCAGATTTAGCCAGATGTAAACTTGATATGTGAGAACGGGAAAATCAGAGAATTGCGCAGAGAATATTTCCACGAGATGATATATTAAAATATAAAAGACGACGAAACGGTACAAATAGTAAGTTTGGAGAACAACTACTAAATCGCAGAGCCAACAAAGGAAGAGAGACTAAATCATAGGAAAGCTCAAAACCAACAAAAGTTCAGGACAGAACTGAATAAAGGCAGAGAATATCAAATACGTCGGAAATCACATAAAACAAAAATATTAGAATTAATACTGTCAATATGGAGAGAAGAAGAACAAATCTTAAAAAAGATTAAACACAATGTAATAATTCAAGAGGGATATCCCTGTTAGACAAGTCTACAAGACGGCAGAGATATTAGTAAAAAATAAAAAAATAGACGGAATAGTGGAGCCGCAGACGAATGCCAAGCAGGATTCAGGAAATGCAGGGACAACGGTTCAAATTGTCATGTTGAAGGAAATACTAATAATCTGTTTGTTACAAGTAGAAAATTTCAGCAGTCGTAATGTTTATAGATTTTAAAACTAAAAATAAGTAGACTGGTGGAAACAATGGTAGAATTTGGCATACCCACGAAGTTGAGAAAATTAGTGAACATGACACTGAAGAAAACCACAAGCGAGGTAAGGTTTAAAAACACAAATGTCAGAGGACTTTGAAATTATAACCTGACTTAGACAAGCATACAATTATTACCGATTCCATTAAAAGATTTACAGTTGAATTCATATCAGATTATTCTGTACGCGTTTATTATTAATATACGGCACTGATACTACGATATTATTAATCCGGGCCATTAGAATCACAAAGTCGCTACTGGAAAAATTTCTAACCAACATATTTAAGTTTGAAACAACATCCTCACAAAAGGCATTGGGTTTGAAAATTGAAACAATCAGGTAACCTCCTTTCGCGTGATGCTTTCCAATAAATGAATATTTGGTTGCATGTTAATCGCACTTTTAGGAATCAATGCCACAGACACAGATCGCTTACTTATTTGTGAACATGTATTGAGCATTCGAGAAATAAAAAAATTTCGATATGTTATGCATACTTCTTATAGCGCCCAGTTCGGACAAAATATAAAAACAGGTAATTTTTTTAAATTATCAAAGCAACGTAAACCACAGGAGCATGTGGTAGGCCATTTTAAATAACAGATGATAGACAGCAGAGGGAAGGAAAGATGTATGGATGAGTGAGTGAAACAACAATTGCCAACCTTTAAAATTTGAAAACATGACAATGTAAAACTACTGACAAATTGTCAAAATATTTTAATAAAAGGACGACATAAATGTGAAAAACGTCGCGAAAAATTACAACAGAGAATTATTATTGGGTGTGAAATCCAACAACCAAGAGTAAATGTTGCTCAAATGCTGCGTATCAGACCTAACATTTACATAATTGGTATGTTTATTTATATAATACATTTCTAGAAAAATCCGCTGCTTGTACCTGCTTTAAGAAGTTAATATTGAAGTATTATCAAAGTCAACATCATCGCAGGTTGCTTTGTATTTAAAGAAGACAATTGGTTTTTTGGGAGTAAAGAGAGCAATAAGTAATCTACTTTCGAGAAAAAAATTACTAAAATTGGACTAAAAATAAAAAAGATATAAGGGTGTTACACTCTTAAGAGAAACACACTCTATATATATATATATATATATATATATATATATATATATATATATAATTGACGTTTTATTTAATAGTCGTAGATAAATGTTATTATTATAATATGTGTACAGTGTATTTTATTTCAACAATGGAAGGCAAGTTATAATATATTAATTTTTAAATGTTACATAATTTAGTTTTCATTACGTTTCGCTAATACCAGATTAGGGACCGTAGTCTGAACAAACAAAAACATAAATCATCGAAGGGATGATATAGGAATATATTTCTTGAACATGTACCAATTGTAACAGAATGTCTACATATAGTTGATGATGCTCCAACATCCTTTAGTTTAACAGTGAATATTTTGCGAAAGCATGAGAAATATATTTTGCTTTGTTTCGAAATAGGGACACCAAAATCTAATAGCATGCACAAGGACCAATTTAACAATTAGCTGACTTATTAAATCGCAACTGTGTGTCACACAATGGCAGTATCTTTTGTAGTTTTCGCACATTAGATGAGGACCTAAAGCATGTTCTACGAGTATAGCTGTTGGCAATTTGTGATTTTTAACTTGCTTTCTGCATTTTTATTTCAAAAAAATTCGATAACCACTTATAGCAACTTATAAGACAAAATTATAAAAATGATCACACAATATTTTATAAACTAAGCCATCTTCAAATAAAAATTCGCTTTAAGTATATATATTCTTGATTATGTTTAATATCTTGAAAACTCTGTAACTTGGTACAACAAATCTCAATTACAAATAGACTGTATTATTTCATAATATAAATCTAAAAGCAAGTTGAGTAATCAATCAACAACGTTATTATCGCGACTGTGATTGAGCGATATGTTAATTGAGTTTAACTTTAATCGAACAGAAAAGTTATTTGGAGGAGGTACGGATACAATTTCCAATAGATTATTGCGCGAAGAGACCTATTAATTATACTTGACATAATTTAATTTTGAATTAATTTCCTGTTCGTTTGGCTGGTGAAGTACATTTACAACCATTACGCCAGCGGTAACCGCCGGGCGCCGCTGTCTAGATATAAACAATTATTTTGAATGCCGGAAGAGTAGGTTTCTATATTCAGTACCCAGTGAAAATAGATTACGACAAATGTTACTGATAGTCTACAGTAAGGTAGAAATCGCTAACTTATTTCCTTTTTACTTTCTTATACTTTATAAGTATAGGAATCATGAAAATTTTCGAACTCGAGATTTCAACGGATATACACGTTTTGAGGTCCCCTGAAGCGATCCTGACTATTTTTGGAATGACATCTGTGTGTGTGTGTGTCTGTGTGTGCGCGTTCTAGCGTCTAAACAATTATAGCTAGAGCTATAAAACTTTAAACTTAAGACTTGTATATAGCTGAAAAGAAAACGTCCTATTTTGAAAGCAATACCTCAACCGGAACCGGTTTGCTCTTATCACCTGTTGTAGATATTGTCTAAACAACTTACATTTGAAAAGTTTTTAAAAAAATGTTGTATAAGTAAGTATAAGAAAGTTCAGTTCAGCGGACCACTGCAGATATTTACTATTGCATCGTGCGGCTAAAAATACGTGTGGCAGTGCGCGCTCTCGCGCCTAACTATTGAAGGTCACACTTGACACTTTAAGCTTAAGATTAGTATACAGCGTGGAAGAAAACGTCATATTTTGAAAGCAATATCTCAAACTGATGGTTTAATCAAATAAACATTTTCTATATCTCGAAAACGGTTAGATACTGAAATTAAAAACATTATTTGAAAAGTTCTTTTGAAAATGGCGTATAAGTGAGTATAAGAAAATTCGGTGCAGACCACTGCAGATTTTTATATTGTAAATATGTTTAACTGTACAGTTGCCTTAAGACTAATCGGAGTAGTTAATTTTTATAGTTTGTATAATATGTACGCTAATTTATTTACATGTATTTTTGTAGTCGTAAATTTTGTTTTTAATACCATATGAAAATTAAGAAAATATAACATGGAATATTTGTCGTACGTTACTAATCAACGAGAAGGCGCTAGTAAATTCAAGCACTCGAACTGGAGCTTGCGGGCCAAGTTAGAAAGAATCACATAAGAAAGATATATTGCCTCATGACGTCTTTATTTATATTTGAAATATAATGGCTGGCATCCACTTTGCAAACTTCTCAGCAAAGCATAACATTCTTCGCCTTTTCATCACATTTCCTATGAGTTCAGTAGTAGTAAAAAACTTTCAAGTGCGTATTTATTTCTCGCACGTCTTATGTCGCGAATCTATTGATGTATAAAACACTTGATATCTTACGGCAGTAATCATTTAATTGCTGTTTCTGGAGCAAGTTGACCATTACCAAAATAGCTAAATTATTTTGCATCGAAAGACATTCACTTTAAATAGAAAAATCAATTAACGTACAACAATACTAGAATTGTTACAAAGTATTTGTTAGGAAAGGACTTTATCGATTTTATCATGGCTGGCTATTAACAAGTAAATATTTCTGTTCGAATGAATTTGTTATTTACTACCGGCTTGGTTTTAACAAACATACTTACTGTTTATGTTATTTACTAGTTCATATTTACAAGTATATTTATACTTGGCTTGCAATATACTCATTTGGCTGCGTACAGTTTATTCAGAAAGAACATTCATGGTGCAGAATCAAAGCATAACTTTGATTTTATAAGATTATACACTAAATCCCAGAATGACATGTAAGTAAATTTTCAGAGCATAGAATTTTGACTTTTTCAGTATGTATACATAGAGCAGTATTATTTGTAAAAGACAATCCCCAACTGTTCAGCTCATCCAGACATAAATACGTTACCCGTCAAACAGATTCACTACCTCTTAAATTGCATTCATCGGCTCACTATGAAAAAATATGTAATCTTAAATTGCTTCTATTCAATTCAGGAATGTATTAGTGGGTAAGTTAGATATAAGTAAGTATTGCATTGGAAATGTGATTTTGTTATCAAATTGGTGCCAATTTGTGTCCAAACACTTTATGGTAATGCTGGAATATTTCCTGGGAAGTACCTCCGTGAGTTGGTGAACAGGTGACTGTTGTCCTGAAATCATTTAATCAATTCACAAGGAAATATATTATTACGTACGTTTTTTTGCTATGGAAATTTACGTCGAAGCAAACACTGGATTAAGCAACACTGCGTGAATTGGAGATAGAGGCGGCCTAGTTTAGAGCGTTCGCTACTCACTTGAGCTTTGACGTTTGACCGAGAGAGCGGTCGGAGGTCCCACGTGGGTGATAAAGTGAAATATTTGTGGCAATTGTACGCCTGTATTTTTAGGTTTCGCTCTCGTTTGTGGGGATCTGCTTAGGTATTTTCTTTTTTCTTTAAAATTCCACCCCGACTTAAACGTGACGCCACCACCTGCCGACGGATTTTATGAAGCGGAGACAATTTTTTAGCCTGTCGAGCGAACTCAGAATGAACATCATTTGGCAAGTTTGCTGTGATCGATTTGACGTTATTTACGCACGTGGTGTTATTACTGCGAACCAGCAGGCGAGCTTTAATTTAGCTAGTGTTCTCAAGTCAACGTGTAATTAATTCTGTTTAGTTATTCTTTTGCCTTTTTGAATTCAAGTTGAATTAGTGAATTTAACCTAACCTTTGTTGTAAAGTAATCTTCGATTAGTGCATTCTCAGTAACTATTGATTAATACTTTTAAGTTTATGCCTGGTGGTTTTTGACCGTTGCCTATCGCATTATTTGGTATCGCAAACTGTGAATGGGCATTTTCGTTTTGTTGATTAGAGTCTGGCTGTTCTATAGCCAGTTCGGAAAAATCTATGTTAAGCTATCACAAGGCGATTGCCCACTTAGTTCTTAAATCAATTATTTATTTTATGCATAATAATATTTCGGTGTGGGAAGGACTAGTTCTGCCTGACGCCGAATTTATAATAATAATAGCATATAGCTAGAAAGTAGTTTATTTGTTTCAACTCAGTCCGATACGTCGCATACCTCAATTATTTGGCTAGGACGTATGCATGTATGTCGGATGGCGGTCGAAATTGTAATCCACCCTACTTTCCATTGGAATTAGCCGAAGCAAATTCTGCCAAATATCAGTGCAAGTGCTTTGAACACATTTCACCAATAGCATTTTTTAACAGGAAAATATCGGGGACAGCCTGACCTTCTGTTGCCTATACATCTTTTTTGTATTAATTTTGCAAGCACCACGCTCAAGCAGGGTTGGGTCAGGTCAGGGTAACAATATACTAAAAAATTCAATCAATTCCAGTTCAGTGAGTAGGGGCATCGTCTAATTGATAACGGAGATAAAAAAGAAGAGCACAGTGACAATGGGCAATCTTCAACATAATGTATATTTAATTATTACGCTCAATTAGATGCAGTGGCTTGAAAATGGGTGCATTATACCGTTAGAGACAGAGCTGTATATATCTTAAGTATGCATTATGTGGTACCTATTGTATTACCTATTGTATTTTTGTGTGGCAGTCACCTTTGTGGTGTCTTTGGCAATTGGGTGTGCGGACACGTCGATGTGGTGTGGGGATCGTTGGGTGATATTTTAGTCAGAGTGGAAGAGCAAGCAAGAAGTTATCGGGGCACCCCGACCAGTCCCTGTGACAGTGATTCTGGAACCTTGTGCCCAGAAGGCAAGATATCTAAATATGCTTGCCTTGCAATGACCTGGGCACAGCATGACGGCTTAGTCCTACTGGTTAATTGAATAACTCCACAGATAGGACACCGAGTACGATAGGTATACAATTACAGGCAGAATTAATTAGCTTGCGAAGAAATCTATTAAATGGTAAAAGTGTCCAAAGCTGATTACAGGGCAGAATCAGGGATAGCAACTAGAGACAACATGGGGTCTGGCACAGCTCTAAAAGGCTCATTGTATGTAATTTATGTATCGTATTAGCTATAATGTATGTGTTGTTTATATTTTCATATTTTATATTACAAAATTGAAGTATCGTTCCCTTATGTGGAGGGAGACCGGTAAACGGGGAGTCGTGTGTGCACTTTCAAGCAGTTGAGGTGGTCTATCAAAGGCTTTATTGTTTATTATTTAATATTTTTGTTTGTTGCCATTATACTTACCTGCTGGATTGGTGTACCACGAGCGCTCCGTGTTCCTTAGAAGGAACTTTTCTTTTACGTTTATCATAACTTAATAGGATTAATTATGTTTAGTTTTATGGTTGAATGCTATGTGTTTATTTTGTTAAGATGGTTCATTATTAAATTTGTTAAATTGTCTTTTTTTGATTTGGGCAACATCCCCAATCCACATTTTGTCAGTCGTGACTGGCGCCCACAGTGTTAGAAATAAATAAAATTAAAACTCAGGCCTGCTCTCCGATTGTTGCAGCTACCGGTGTTTGTGCCCGCCAAAAAGGGTAATAAGATCTAAGCCGTGAGTTGATATTGCACTTCTTCATGAAGATGTAAGAATATTCAGATATCCGAGTCGAGTTGCTGAGGTTTGTGCAAATCATTTTGTAAGTGTAACAGGTGCAGTTCTGCACCAATCATTTGATCAAAATTGATCGAAAAATTGCACAAATGATTTGTTAAATAAGAATTCGTTTCTTTACATGACGCAAAATGCGTGGTGAGATTATTAATTAAAAAAAATAAAAAAGTCGGGTAATGAACCGTGTATTTGAAATGTCCCAGACCGGGTTATTCCTTGAATTGTCCCAGACCGAGTTATGCCGACGTTTCGGCAAAGTCATATTTGTAATCCTCAGGTTTTCTAGATCGAAGCGATCTAGAAAAAGTGATATTAGAAATTACTGCGCGGTCCTTATATACTGCTGCTTCGATCCGATTAGATGCGCCCGCGCTTAACTGCGTTCTACTCTGACTCCTGGTTACGACACCCAGGCGGTCTTGCTGCTCAGTGGGTCGTGCCGGTTGCGATGCTACTTGTGAATGTTTGCTCCTTGTGGCATTTTTCAGACCACCAATTGCTGGTCCCCATGTTCTCGGAAGTCATTGAGCGTCGCCCCGTATGTTGAGGTTTTCCGCCTGCTTCTCTATTTCTATAGCTTCCCTTATTCTTTCTGTAAAATGCGGTACATTGCCTATAGTTTTCGTATTTTCAAAGACTATTTTGTGTCCAATGTCTAACACATGATGCACGGGGATCATGTGTTAGAAAAGTTTTTTCGAAAAATGTAGTATAACTGAGTATAAGAAAGTTCAGTGCGGACCACTGCAGATTTTTTCTATTGACATCGGGCCGCTAACAGCATAAAAGTATCTGTGCGCGCTCTAGCGCCTAAACTATTTAACTTACGTTTCTCAGATTTTAAACTTAAGATTTTTATATAGCAAGGAAGAAAACGTAATTTTTTAAAGCAATATCTCAAGCGGAAGTGATGGTACGAGATCGAAAAAAAAATTAAATTAAGTTAGAGGTATTAAAATTATAAAATTTTTGAAACGATTATTCGAAAAATGGAATATATCTAAGTATAAGAAAATTCCGTGTGGACCACCGTAGATTTTTTCTATTGACATCGCGCAGCTAAGTGTCTGTGCGCGCTCTAGCGCCCAAAACTATTCAACTGAAATTAATGAGATTTTAAACTTAAGATTTTTTACAGCAAGGAAGAAAACGTCATATTTTGAAAGCGATATCTCAACCGAAAGTGATGGTACGAGATATCGAAAAAATGTTCTAGTAAAAGTTGAATGTATTAAATTTAAAAAGAACTTTTATTTGAAGCGTTTTTTCGAAAAATGGAATATATCTAAATATAAGAAAGTGCCGTGCGGACCACCGCAGATTTTTTTATGTTGCATATGATGTGTTTGTATGCGTTTATCATCGACATCTTCGACATAGCTTTTCTACAGTTTCATTGTGTTATGTAACAAAATGTATTGATTGACATGTGTATCCAATGAAATGGTCAATGGTAGAAAATAAATTGAATTTGAATTTGATAATAGCAGAGCATGGCCGAAGGTATCAAAAGCTTTACTAAAGACTAATAGAATGCGTGCAACAATCAAACCCTTGTATAAACTTGAAAAGCAACTGTATGAATTGAAACCATAGCAGTTTGTAGTTAAAATATGCTGTCTTAAAACAACAATTGCGAACATTTCTCATAGACCTATAATAATCTATATTTGCTATACAGTTAAATTTCACGTACGCTCTATCCCATTCCTTCATAATGATTATGAGGTATGATTATAGACTTTAGAACTAGTTTGAATGGTTTTCATATATGAAGAAATATCTTATAATTACTATGAAATAATGAAAGCAGGATGAATACGATTGTATTGTAAAACAGAAGAATAAATAAAAACTGCAGCAAACTTTCTTATACTTAAATGAATTTTTAGAGCGCAGTTGCGATAACAACATCATTTTTCGAATATATATATAATATTTTTTTTCGAGATGTGAGGAAATGGCGTAGCGAGAATGTGTTATTTCCGTTGCGTATAATGCAATTCAGCTGTTAGTAGTTTTACGTACAAACACCATGCATTGCATCAACAAAAAAACAAGTTCGATTATTCGGCATTAACGACGAATACGAATGTCTAAATAATGATATTCGCACTCGTCAGGAAATTGCCGAATGATCATTTATTTCAATATAAGATAAGTCAATTAATTTTAATGCAACAGTAGTCGATGATGGGAATTACCAGCAAGGTAGCATGAGTGGTGTCCGATATATCCGTGATCTACCCGACGAACTATCATATTACAATGTGTTAGTGAAAAGTAAACCAATTAAATACATCACAAGACGCGAATGTTTTATTCAGAGCAACGTCTCGTAACAGTTAAGCAATAATCAAATAGATTGTAAAATATTACAGAGATATGGAAAAGGTGATAGGAGTGAACCATAACTTCCGAATGAGACTTTGCTTTGAAAATATGACGTTTTCTTCCTTGCTACATACAAATTTTTCTAAAGCTTAGAGAATATCAAAACGTGCATTTAAGTTAAAATCACTAGTTCGAAAATGTTCAAATATAAGAAATAAGTAAAGTAAGGTGTGGAAATATAAGTAACGCCCAAGATGTCGAAGATGAATAAAAATATGACCACCAAATTTCCAAATCTTTTAAAATTTGCTCCACCCAACCCAATACACTTGGTTAATTTTTTTAACAAATTTTCTAAAAATGAAAACGCAACCCAACGTTTGTTATTTTTTAGTGTACGTAAAAAATAATGATAAGCAAACAAATCTTAAAAATAATTAAAATAATAATAACGTTTGTTATTGTCTATGTTATTAATGTAAAATAATAAAATTTTCGAAAAAGTACAATTTGTTACTAAAACGGCGAAATTTTGAAAGTGGTGCGAAATGTGGTACAAAAAGTTTTTGATAGATGAAAAATTGTCAAAATACCAAAATTGCCGAAAATGAGCAAATTTTCATTTTATAAAAAGAAAATCCATCGTCACTCAGGCTTTAAAAATGCGCATTTGTTCGTAAATAACTATTTCCGCATTGTATTTAATTCTATTTCATTTAAAATTGTGCTTTAAACGTAATCCAAATAAATATTCACTTTGTAGTCGGCCTATAATGTTTGTATATTGAATCAAGTGTGCACTAGTGTGAACATTTTTAATATAATGAGATACCTCAAAAATAAATAATAACATGAACAAAAAAAAACAATTTCAAATATCCACGATACAAATGCATAACCAACAAAAATTGATTCGCAACTCTTTACGGACATCTGATGACTAAAATAAATTAATGCCGCAAAGAAATCGCCACACGACCACATATCCTAACGATTACACATATTTTAGCAATTCACCAATACTTGTTATTCATTTATTTGCACTTTCTTGTTTTATTAACAAATGTTCCTATTATTTGAGCATACGTTCTTCATCCCTAACATTGCATGTGTATCATATAATACGTGCATTCTTGTCGCAGTAAAATCTTCTTTAGTATTTTAAAGCCAGTGAATTTTTTAAGTGGAATATCTGGGTTTTTAAAAAACACGCGAACTGAATTTACGACGCAATAAAATACATTTGTTGGATCTTTGCGCATTGTGCTTCATATGGTCATGTTGGTTGACTTTTTTTCATCTATTTTAATCTAATAGCTATGAAATTCAAAATGTTGCAAATATATTTTGAAATAATTAACGTACAGTTTTGATACAAATGTTTGTGTACAAATATTTCTTGAAGTGAATTGTTATTACGTAGTCGGCTAGAGTTTATGTGTTAGTAATTTACATCGAAAATTCGGAGGGCATTAGGTCAGCGCACTCGAACGGAGGGGACAATTGGCTGGAACTGTTGGTTTAATTGGCAGTATTTTATGTTACTGAACTTTCCCGTAGACAATATTTTCAAGTGAACCGAAAACAGCGTTCACGAAGTTTGTTTATCTCATAAAATATACGACGCATACTCTGCTCATTCTTTCTGATTTGCATTTATGTAATTTTGTTCGAAATGTGTTCACAATTTTCTCTTCAATTCAATTTTATTAATAGTTTGAATTTATTTTCCAATTAGAATTGTGAGTATATTTTCACAGGCAGATATATCTGTTTTGAGGAAGCAGAATGAAAATGATCCTGCCGCTAATAATTGCATAAATTACATTTTTCAGGTTTTGAAAAGGATAATATTACGAATTAACAAATGCTACCAAATATCGCCATTTAAAATATCTTTGTTTATTGTTGGAGACTTTTTCATCATACTACAACATTTCTATGTTTTGCATTTTCTTGTCTCTGCTGTTTTTAAATTATCCTTTTAAACAATTAAGTTGATAATCGTAAAAATTCTTGCAAAAAAATTATAAATTTGTAATTAATATATGCTCACTTTCATATGAAATACACCACCCATTATACTAGAATTTTGAAACTTCGATAAAATTTATTATCAACTAAGAAACGATGAAAGTTTAATTGAAAAAAACAAAACAAAAATTAACATTTTTCAAGAAAAAGCTAGTAGTGGGTTGCATCCCCACGCGCAGCATGCATGTATTAATTCTTCTAACCATGCTCTCTACTAAGTGGTCGATGTCCTCCTGCGGTATCTCGTTCCATGCAACCTCTAGATGGTGTCGCAGTTCATCCAGATTCTCCGGAGGACTGGGTACTTGTCTTAGTCGCCCACCCATCATATCCCAGACATGTTCAATCGGCGACAAGTCCGGTGACCGTGCAGGCTTGGGCAATATCTGCGATCCAACCTGCTCCAGGAACCTTATTGTAACCACATCAGTATGTGGTCTTGAATTATCCTGTTGGAAAGTGGCATTCTGCAACGTCTGCATGAAAGGTAATAACATAGGTTCCAGAACGTTTTAACATAGCACATATCGCCCCAAAACCATCACCCCAGGTGTTAAGGCTGTGTGTCATCTTTGAACGAACTCCAAATTCCGTCTTTCTCCTCGATGTCGCCGCACCCTTCTACGACCATCATTCATCCATAAACAAAACCTTGATTCATCAATGAATTCCATTGATGAACCCACCCTTGCCGTTCTTGAAACCATGCAAGTCTGGCTGTTTTATGAGGAGGTGTTAATGGAAGCCGAAGGTAAGGAAGATTCATACCGTAAACACAAAGGAGGAAATTCTTCTGTAAACAGTTGCCATAGACAGTTGTCGGTTCAAAGCTCTCGTGCAATCCACAGCAATGGACCTTGTCGATTGAAATCGATCCCTGGTAGCCATCCGCATAAGTAGTCGGTCTTCACGTGCATTGCTTCTTCGTGCGGGTCTTCCAGCAGGACGGCGCCTCTGAATACCTTCTTCGGGCCATAAGGATCATATCCGAGCAACTGTAGTGTGGTCCCGATTCAGCCTGCTCCCAATCTCTCGGAATGAGGGACCCGCCTCTTGCATACCGATAATTCGGCCCCTATCAAAGTCATTGATATGGGCAAAATTTCGACGACGTCGCACTGGGGGCATTACAAGGCGTCTACTTGACAGTTTCACAATAGAATAAACTGACATCTTGTGGGCAGAAATTCATTAAGTGCTAGGAAGGAATATTGAAAGTTGGAGATAACAATGGTACAGGAAACATAACAGTTGCGTTTTTTCGGCGGAAACTTTCATCGTTTCTTAGTTGATAATAAGGAATTATTTTACCGAAGTGTCAAAATTGTAGCGGGTGTTTTTTAAAATTTGGCGTCGAAGTTGACCATGAATGTTTAACTGTGAACGAACCACCATTTTGTACATACTCTCAAGCGTCACTTATGTAACAACTTTTGACAATTAAATGTGTGGTTAGACCGGTTAGACATAGGTTAAGATGTCAAACTAATAATGATGGTTCGTTCGCAGCTAAACATTCACGGCTAGCTTTGACGCCAAATTTAAAAAAGCACCCATTAGTATAATTCTTAATGGGTGGTGTATTTCATTTGAAAGTGAGTGTATGTTAAATATTAGTCTAGCACTTTAAGCATGTATTTGAATACTGATTAGCTTATTATTAAGGAGTCTTATCTTGACTCTCAGACACAGCAGAGACGCAGCAGCAATTGTTAATATTTTACAGGACAGGGCAGTTTCTTTTGTAATTGTCCGTAATATTAATATACAAAATTCAGTAAAGATTAGAATTAAAAGACTTAATTATTACTTAGTCATGTTGGTAATTAAATGATATAATTAAAGCGTTAAATAAAAAAATATATCTGACTATCCGATGAACGAAACAACAACTTAACTACACTACCAGGACAACAGAATATCGACAAAACGCCGCAACTTGGACGTTACACTGGTACTTATTAAGAATTGAAAAGTAAAGGGAGTAAAGCAATGCTGAGTAGTATTCATGAGATTAAAACAAACTGCGGGTGTGCTTTGTGAGAGTACAGTTACAACAAACTGTCGCGAACACGCCAGCAGCGTCCGCAAGTAAGCAATGTTATTCTAAAATCCCACTTTAACGGCTTCATAGAGCACATTAAACTTTCTGGCGACAAACTATTATTCTCAATTGATCTACAATAAACAGTAATAATATTATTGTTAAGTTAGGAGAAAATTTAAACAAAACAAACGAAATGTGCCAGTTACTTTGACGTTCTACGTCTTAATATATTAAACACTGTAAGCGTTAAAACTGGCCGATAATCCAGAGACAATATAGGAATTGGGCTGGTATAACCTGGAATAAACTGCTTGGCCAGCAATGCATCGAGATATTTTTCAATATATCATACAAACATTTTTTCACTTGAAATTAACTACATTAATAAATACACAAATATCATGTTTGTGGGAAATCTAAAATTATCAAAAATTAATATGTATATACAATGTGGGAGTAGACAAAAATTGCGAAGCGTCATGGACACACCACGAAAGAGATCGCTGGAAAGTATAGAGCAAGATCTAAGAAGTATGAAAAGCCTTCCTGGCCTTTAGCGCTATATTCATATATTCGTAGAAATGTTCCAGTACTTGTATCACTATGAGAGTCTATAATTTTTGCGTTGCCTACGAATGGATCAAAACGCGTAACGCGATTTCCCACAATATTGTGATAAAAGTATGAATTTATCGATACCCTCCATCATATCATATTTTAATTTTTTCATTTATTAAATAATTTCATTAGCGAACTTATGTAGGAGTAAGAAAGGAGCTCGGTTGCGTGAGCGGGGACATTTAGTAACACTTAATGACACTTTAGTAACGACGAAGAGTGCTTCAAGTGCTATTTCGCCGAAAGGTATCAACAAATTTTATAAATTGATACGTAGTTGAAAATATAGCATCCATAGACGCGTGTACCTTAAATTATGCAGCACGTAATATATAATTTGTGATGAAATAGGTGCACGAAACAGATCATCACTGTTACAAATTACAGTCAACGTTAAGTAATATCCTTAAAACCCATATGTATCTTTGGTCATAATATTAAGCGACACTATTGATTTAGTAATATGTCTCTCGAAACTCCTTGACTTTAATTAATTGGCATCAATATTTTTTCATTCTGCAAAAGATTTGTTACCAACTGCAGACTGTTAATCAATACATACATATACATTATTTTATTCGTGTAGATAATACTACATTTTTCTAAATTCCCATGGGAGCATATAAAAATAATAAGGTAGTAAAAAACCCTGTATTATATGACGACTCGAACAAGCAATTAATTCCAAATGGATTTTATGACCTGTCTGGCAAGATCCATAAAACAGCCGATCTATTATTTAGAAGGTTTAGATTTCATGGTCATGAGAGCTTTAATTGCTATTGCGATCTTGTATCGTTGTCGCAGACGCGTTAAACAACAAATTGAATCAATCATTTCAATGGTGAATATTGGTACAAATCGCATGCTCAGTTATTGGGCGGTTTGATTGGAGGGGTTATTGTTTTTGGTTTGTTTGCTACTACTCGAAGTAAACCAATTATTCCACTCGACTTAACGCGAATTGTCGCTTATTGGAATGGTTTAAATTGTCGAGTATTTGAAACTTTGTAATTGTAGGCAGTAAATTAACACCGATCGGTCAAGTAGATTTTTTGTTTTATTGTAGTCAATTGCATTATCATTTTACGTATCTGGTGCTCGTTACAATTGGCAATATGTGCGGATAACTCACATTTTCACCTTAATATGCTTAGCATTTCACTTGTTCCCTTGTCTGTTATACTCAGCTACGACGATATATATTTTTCAAAACTAGATATACCTGTACTTTGTTGCCTTTTTACTCACAACTACATCCAGATTGTTTCTTTATATCTTGGTTATCATGATGTAGTGGGTATAAAATAAAGTCCCGTCTAGAGAAAAATAATTATCAATAATTAATAATTAAGGTCAATTCTAATAATGAATTTATTTTTGAATATAAACCGTATAATTATGCATATTATCATTATCATCCTGCCAATAGACATGACATAGAATTAGATTGAGAAAAAGAATATAATGTATCAACAGGGCAAACTTATTTTTTCCGCTCAATTGAGTCTTCAAGGTAGCTTTCAGCAACCGAAGAACTTTTCCATCCTCCATGTCTTTTGATGGATGTAATCTCTACTCCACTATCTGCTAACAACGTGGCAGCTGTCCTTTGAAACGTGTATCAGTGTTTTTCTCTGAATCATGAAGTCGAAGCAATGTTACAATTGTTCTCGGAATGCTACCAAATGTGTTCCTTCCTGCAAATTGTATTGTACATGCACTTTTCCTGTACAAGCACAAGCGGCGATGTGGCACGTTTCCTGAACGCAATCCTACATATTTTTTATATAAATCTAATAATCAGACAAAATCGTCATTAGCGCTTTTTATTTCTTATTATTTTCGGGATTGTTACGACAATTGCAGCTCCTCTTAGCAAACATGAGTCGGAAAATATGTGAACTACAAAAGTTTTATTTAAAATATTTAAAGCGGTAAGATATTCAACCAATCACGCTCACGAATACTGGTTTGGTATATTTCGAATCAGAAATAAAAGTAATACAATCTGCACTAGACAGTAGTTGACAGATTCTGTGTATTTATTTCTTTGTTATTGTATTCTGCATGTCTAGTAAAATTAATCTAAATTAAGCCAATATTGCTCGTTTTATTTGTGAAAAATAGGTAAGTGCAATATATTAGTTAAAATCTTATTTGTATATATATCTAGTTAGCACTTAACCTCTAAGTCGAGTACATTAATTTATTTTGTTTGAATTATGTATCTGAAGTAATTGTTACAGTTTCGTATTTTGACGTCATTTTTAAGCTGTAGTTGTAGTTTATTTTATGTATTCAAATTTGAATTATTTTAAGTATTTTTTATTATTATTTTATATATATATATATATATATATATATATATATATATATATATATATATATAGTTTTATACACTGAGGTGCAAATTTAACCGGAAACTAGAATTCTTCAAAATATTTTTGACTTATAAAAATAAAAATCATATGTTTGTTGATTGAAACCTTTACTAATACCTAAAGGAAAGTAAAATCCATTATAAAACAGCAAACTCTAAGCCAAAAGAAAAATAAATAAACAATTTTGGAAAAAGAGAGTAAAACTGCTATAAATTTGAAATGAACAAATGTTAATTTTATGATGTTAAAATTTAAAAAATATATGTACCTTTTATGCCCACCACGAGCTCTAATTACGGCTACCATTCGATCAGGCATGCTCCTGATCAAAACTGCAAAGTGCTCTTGATGAATTTGGTTCCATTCCGCAGTTAGAGCTTCTGATAACCTGTCCAACGTCGGAAACTCCTCATGGTTGCGGCGAATACGTCGTCGCAAAGTGTCCCATGCATGTTCCATGGGATTCAAGTCAGGACTTCGTGCTGGCCATTGCAACAACGTAATACCAACTTCTTGTAAATAAGCCCTCGTGATCCGTGCAATGTGTGGGCGGACATTATCTTGCATTAAACGAAAATTTTCGCCAAGAAATGACGCAAAAGGCATTACATATTCCTCTAAATGTTGTTGAATGTAACGGTCGGCAGTAATGGTTCCATCCCGGATTCTCAAAGGCTCTGTATTAGCAGTCAACGAAATGCCTGCCCACATCATTACACCACCTCCACCGAATGGAACTTTTGTTGACAAGCAGGCTTCAGCAAAACGCTCGCCAGTCCTTCTCCGCACTCTATCGCGACCATCTGATTTGTATAGGGTGAATCTGGACTCATCTATAAAGAGCACAGCGGACCAATCTTCAAGACCCCAATCAGCATGTTCCCGTGCAAATTCCAAACGCTGTCACCCATGCTCTACGGTTAAAAGAGAACCTGTTGCTGCTCTTCTGGAACTCAACCCACCTTCATTTAAGCATCTGCGAACTGTATATACTGACACTCTGTTGTTATGGACGTCGTTCAACCGTTGCACAAGAGCAGATGTTGTCACCGTGCGATCACTTAACGCCTGCATTCGAAGAAACCGATCCTGGATATGATTCGTTGCTCTCCGTCTACCTTGTCCGGGCCTTCTTGTGTACCCTCCTGTTTCCCGAAACTTTTGTAGTGCATCTGAAACGGTACTGCGGGGAATTCCTAGAGTGTTTGCGATGTAACGCACACTTCGTCCGTCATTGTTTAAAGCAACAGCTTGAGCAACTTGTTCTGGACCCATGAGTCTTTCTTGTTTTGATTTTTCAGAAACAACTATTACTCAATAAATAGAACGTGTTACTAAGCAAATAACTTTAGAAAAAACGTAATACGGCAGCCTTCTTGCCGACAGTCTCGTTGCAACAATACTGAAGCAACTCTTATCTGATATGCTCGTATGAAGTGCCTGCGCGGATTTGACTCTAAACAAGTCGTAACATGTTCAAACCAATTCTCCTAAAATGCAGCACATTCACGTGCGCACAATTCATGCGCAACATTGATGTATTTCGAAAAGTTCAAGTGTCCGGTTAATTTTGCACCTCAGTGTATATATATTATTCATTTCGAAGCACGAAACATTATTAACAGTGTTATCGAATTCTTCGATAGATAAAAAGCTGCTGGTGAATGGAGTATTCCCATGGAGAAGGCCACCGAACTAGCTGCTCCTGCTGTTGGAATAACGGTATCAACCTATTTAAGAATTAAGTATCAAGCACGAGAAGCTGAATATGAGTTATTACAAACTCCTTTTAAAAATAAACGCAGCGAAGGATCGAACAAATTAGTTTTGGACGATTTTGACTTGGGTTGTTTTAAAAAGAAAAGTTCGTGAAGTTTATAGCGTTGACAAGAAAGTTCCAACAATAAAAACATTGTTTGATAAAATGAAGCACAAGGATAAATTGCACCGTTTGGGAAGATTGTCGAAAGAATTTATTAAATATACGATTTAATTCAAAAAATGTCACAACAAAAGAAAATTATTGATGGAACGCTATGATATCGTTGTTTAGCGTTCTCGCTACTCGCAAGCTAGGAGAGAATAATGCTCTTGGTGAAAACAAAAAACTTTTTGGAAGAAACCTACATCCATCCGCCATACAGTGTCAGCAAATGTTGGCAATCTCAAGACCATTGTACACGGTGATGGTGCTTACGGATTTGTGAATAATGGATTGCTTTTATTCAAATCTGGAGATTACCATGATGATATGAATCATCACAATTTCATGCCGGGTGGAAAAAAATTAATTGCCAATTTACCACCAATTTAGTGCGAACAGCGTTTGCTGACATAAGTCGATCAGATCCTCTATCATCCACATTAGATATTGTCATATTGGCAAGTCCTTCTGTACAACATGCTCCGTAGATTAAAAATACAAAACAACCAATTTTCAACACATTTTTATACATAATACGCACATTAAGTAACTATTGTCACACCTTTTGATTTTAGACCTTTTGATTAGACCACTAATTAAGACTTATGATTCATAATTTGTTGAAATACGACTAATAACATCCAAGCTTCAAACATATTCACCTCCATAACGATGTTTAGAATTGGAAGGGAGCAGAGCAGCTAAAACTTCTCCAGCAGCGTTTGCAGTTTCTTCTAAAATACCTTTTTCCGTTGTAACAAAATTTTGGATGTTCTTTTTAATTTTTTTATTTACAGCTGAACACATAGCAACTAACATATTAGTGTCACTCGCCACCTTAACTATGGTAGCAATTTTTGACAACAAAAAAACTAAATTTATTCTATAATTCTATATTTTTTTTTGTTCCGTGCAATTGTTCGTAAAACATACGCATTCAGGCCGGAAATAGATTATGCCCTCAGCAAAGCAAAGGCACTCCTCTGTCGGGCCTCAATTTTTTGCCTCGGGCGGGATCTTATTCCTCCAGCTCTCTATATAATAACTATTATAAAACATCATTGTTTAGAGAAATCTGAAAATACAATAATAAAAATATACACGAAAGATGGTCGAATCTTACACCTCAATATAATAAAAATATATGTTCTTTCTTCTTCAGCATTATGTTTTTTGTTACAATATGACTATCATGGTTTAACCAAATAAATCACCTTTGGCGGCACCTCTCATTTATCTGACATACCGTGTTATCAAAAATTACCTTGGTCAAGAGTGGTCATGTATTGTAAAATGATTGTCGCAGCTCACATCGTACATTTATGTCAATCATTTTTTGAGTGTCAAAATATGTCAAGTCTTTGTTCTGAAGTTTTCTAATCCTACGCAATCTTGGAATTATGGCTCTCACCACATAGTAGTGTAGTTCATTACTATTTTATAGCTGAAATAAATAGGTGACACATTTGTAAGTTATCGATGATGTCAGTGTAGCTCGACAATGATAGAATTATTTCAAAACGATGATTTAACTCTAATACATGTCATGGCGGACGATAATGTGATCCGGAATAAAATCGTTGCAAAACTGTGTAAACACTGCAAAAAAGGCAGTCAACACTATAGATTGCACTAAATGTGGTAGGCACTACCACAGAAGTTGTGCATTGCAGGCAGGGGTCGCAAATCCCGACGAAATCGTAATTTGTTGTGCGTCGAAAAGTCCCGATAGTGAGGTTATGTCTAATATAGATGCTTTAAGTCCAAATAAGGCATCGACAGGTGGTCAGTATGATGAAACAATCATTAAAGATATGGGAAGTTTACTAAAAAGTCATCTAAACAACCTGAAAAGTGAGCCCAGGAACTAAAAGTGAAGTGCAGCAGCTTAAGAATATGCTTAAGGGCAAAATTACCAAGTACAATCTCTTAGAAGAACAGGTTAGAAATATTGTCAGAAAGACATCTGATTATACGACCGGCGAGCATTTAAATGCACAAATTGATAACACTACAGAAATTGATAACGCTACCCACATTCACGGGGAACAAAAGACCTACAGTGGTGTAATTCAATGAGGAAAATTGCAATAAACTCAACTAGTTCTAGAAAGTAAAACTTACTTAAAATTATTAGTATGGAGGAGATGGATATAGCCGTCGGGCTTGTACGGAGGTCTCACACAAGGATACATTGAATTCCATAATAGATATAAATGGACAAAAAAATGAACAAAAAATGGAATAACGTTAAGAAAATCGAAAGGGGAAGAAAGTACAAACTTCCAGAGTTCGAAGGCCACACCAAACACTCAACAGCCTGTAAAAGTTTAGAGCATGACATAATAAAAGTAATGCATCTTAATATTCGTATAACAAAATCATGCATAACAAAATCAACGCTCTTGAAATTTTGATCCACAGTGAATGTGTTGACGTAGTTAGCGAGTATATACTGTCGAGAGGGCAGACCTCATGGTGGTGTTTGTATCTTTTCTCGGGAAAATATAAAATGTATTCAGCAGGTGAATGAGAAATCAGTTGCTGGTGTATGTGAAATGGCTGGTTTGTGGCCGACAGCTGTAAACATAGCCGTGGTCTGTATTTGCAGGCCGCCTGATTCACCTCTTGATATGTTTTTTAATACAATGGAATCGACGCTCCATCGTGTAATGTTTAGCCTAAATCCCGAAACAAAATTAGTGCTTTCGGGTGATTTCAACATCGGCTTGATGAGAAGAAGTAACGCAACGATGAGATGGATGAACTTTCTAACTTCATTTGATCTTCATCCTACGATATCGTGTCCAACCAGGGCAGCACGTGAATCTGCGACATGTGTGGATAATATCATGGCAAACGTCCCACCATTTACATATTCTGCTTATGTCGCATCTGCTGCACTAAGCGACCACGATGCTTAAAACATTTTGTTAGATATCCCGAAAGGTCAGCACGAAAAACTACAAATTAAAACCCCAGTGTACAAGGTAGAAATTTTAGCTCAATTTTTTAACCAAATGAGTCAACAGGATTGGGAAGAAGTTTATGGTAAAGATGATCCAAATGCCAAGTTTAATAGCTTTCTAACGGATTAAGCAAGCGACCATTCCCATTAAAACATTTATTCCGAGCACGCACCATGTACAGATAAGTCCAGCTTTGAAACAAATGAAAGAAACTTACATTTTATTTATGATACGTGGAAACAAACAAACGACCAAGATGTCTTAGATATTTACAATTGATACGTTAATAAGTTTTACCTTCATCAAGTAGATGAGTGTAAGAAAAAATTACTCCACAAATAAACAGAAAACAACTTGGAAAATAATCAACCAAGAAACAGGAAGAGCAGAAACACAGCTGGAAAACCCCCTTCGACACATTCCTAGCTAATCTAGCATCTCAAATAATTGCCAAGTTACCTAAAGAGCGCTCCCACCCAAACGATTTCCTGAAAGCTATTCCATCCCCCACAATGTCTATGTACCTTGCCCCTACTGATGGTAGTGAGATAGAACTTTGTAACAATCGCTTGAAGCTTAAGACAAGTGAAGACATTCATTCTAGCAACACTAAACTCGTTGAGCACGGTTCTTCACTGATATCGAAGCCCTTTGCACACATATTAAATAAATGTTTCGTAGACGGTATTTTCCCGGATGCTATGAAAATAGCTAAGGGCATACCAGTCTACAAGAAGGAAGACATGTCTAATCCCTCCAATTATAGGCCAATTTCGATCCTGCCCATATTCTCATATTCTCTAACTGGTGATCCTGGATAGACTAAACAAATACATTCTGACAAACAATTTACCCCCCTCACCAATTTGGATTTCAAAAGGGCATTTCTTGTGTCCGAGGCTTTTGCAAATGGAGACAAATGCTGTGTGTACTTCTATGATCTGTTCAAGGCCTTTGACAGCATGTCCCATGACATTTTTATTGAAATCCGAACACTACGGTGTGGCTTTGGACCTCTTTCGTTCATACATAACCGAACGACGTTATGTTACATCTGTGAACGGGAAAACAAGTGGGAATGCGTCAGAAGTCCAGAGAGGGACACCTCAAAGCAACATTATGGGGCCTGTGTGTTTTCTGATATACATTATCGACCTACCGCCAAGCCTGCCATGTCCCAGTGTGCTATTCGCAGATGATACATCAGTGATACTCATCGCAGATGAATTTTTCAATCACTTATGCCCGGTTTCACGAACGATTGTCAAATGGTGATTTAGTTAACGATTCGTTAAAATTGATGGTCTGTTAAAATTAGTTCGGGTTTCACAAATAAATTATCGGCTTGTCAACGGTCCATCATGCGATGTACCGTTAACGCGTTGTACGGTTGGCAACAGCGGAGAAAATTACAGATCCCGTTGGCAATGCTGTCATTTGTCAAAAATAATTTCTTTGACGTGGAGTTGCATATTAAGATTTAATAGCAATGGAGGGGAAAAAGCGTATTAATTTCACCCCAAGTGAAAAAAATCGTCTTATGTGCGTCGTTGGAACGTGAGTATATTGAATGTAATACTTGAGTATTTTTTCATCAATGACCAAGTACCACACCACTTCCTTCCCATTTCCTTCATTGTAATATCCCATTCTTGTCCCATTTAGATACAAAGACATTGTTGAAAACAAATGTACAAAGGCCACGATTATTAAGAAAAAAGTTGATGGCTGGAAAAAAATTGTGGACGATTATAATTGTGCCTCGGAAACAGGGTCTCGTACTGTTAAACAATTAAAGGCCTTGTACGATAATTTGAAACGTACTAGTAGAAAATCAGTAGCCGACACACATGTAAGGTTTGAGTAAAAACTTAAAAAACCTTAGTTATACTTGATTGTTATTATCATCAGTCATAATACAAGTTTTACTTCTTTATTTTGTAGCATGCAAATTACTTGATAAAAATTAATGAGGCTAAGCAAGTAGCTAGCAACGATAAGGTATAAAATATCTTATAATTACGAGATATTTCTATTTTTTAAAATAGTAGTAATGGTAATTAACAAGTTTTGTACAATTTTAGAACGAGATAATGAAAACTGGCGGTGCCTCATATGAGCCAGCATTGAATAATGAGCAGGAGCTATTACTCGCGGAAATTATGGCGCAAGTGACACCTCTTTCGAATGTGTATGATAGCGCTGCACTATATTTTGGTAATCTTTGTTTATAATTCCTATATATCTTTACCATCCTTCTTACTGTTATGAATAGATGAAGCTGAAATGAACGTTGAAACTGATAGAATGCCAGAAGTAATACCAGTTACCACCAACACCAGTCCCCATACCTCCAACGCCAGGCCTAATATTCCTGTTCCAACTGCCAAAAATCCAAAGAATTTGAAGCGAAAGTTATTAACAACGGAACAACTCAGAAGAGAGTTTTATCAAAAAAAAATTAAAACAGCTAATTTAGAATACAAAGCTAAAAAAAATATTTACATTAGAAATTAAAAGGCTTGCTTTGGAAATAAAAAAATTGGAAAAATAAACATTTGTATGTATTTTATCTTGCAAAAAATGTTGCAATAAGCGTTATTCGTACAGCATAGTTAATATTTTGATTGTGATGTACAGGGTCATAATGTTCGATGAAATTGCCTTCTAGTTGCTCTATATCATTAATTTCATTAATCTGCTGAAAATCGTCATTCTGTTCATTACAGATGTTGTGCAACACTGCACAGGCAACAATGACTTTTAGGCTTGTGTCTAATTTAAGACGTAGACCATTTGCCAAACATGGAAATCTTCTTTTCAGCACTCCAAAAAATCGTTCAATTGGATTCTGTGTTAAGATGTGTGCTCGATTATAAGCTTCTTCACTGGCGTTTAATGGGTTTAATAATGGAGTTAAAAGATGTGGTTTACAAGGATATCCGCTATCGCCAAGCAAGATGCCATTACCAAATGTACCCATTTGAAATTCCACAGCCAGAGGTGAATCGTTGAATATTGTGCTGTCGTGTACGGATCCTAGCCATCGCGCAATAAGATGTCGCACTTTCAAATTCGCATCACAAACTGCCTGTACATTGATCGAAAAATAGCCTTTCCTGTTGCGAAACAGCTCGGCATTTGGACCACCTGGAGATTGAATCCGTACGTGACTACAATCTAAGGCACCTATAACACGAGGAAAGCCACAGATCGCATAGAAATTTGATTTAACCCTGGTAATTTCTTCGTCTGTTCTAGGCATCAATATATGTCGTCGAGAAAGTGCAGCAATTTGGTCCGTGACACGTTTTATTACTCGGCATACTGTGGATTTACCAACGTTGATGTGGTCACCAACTAACTGTTGAAATGCACCAGTGGCATAAAATCTTAGGGCAATTAAAATTTGTAGCCGAGCATCAAGTGACTTGTTTCTGCGTGTTATAGGTTGTAGAGCATTGCCGATTTCATGCACTAGGTGCATCACAGTTTCCTTATCTAGACGATATCTCTTCTTAAAATCTTCGTCGTGGAGAACTTCAAAAAGATTTTCTCTATCACGAATGAAACGAATTCGCCTGCGACGAGGGGGTTCTTCAAAATCACTCAACGAAGACAAATCCGAATCCATTTTTTGACCTTTAAGTTCACGTATAGTTGTTATAATACTTGTTATAATATATTTTGAGATACTTACTGGATTTTATTCAACTAAGCCAATGTTGTAATAATATTTAGAAAATATAATAATATTTAAATGACAGTTAATCGCACATCCACCTACAATTAACTTAACGAGTCGTTAACAAGCCTTTAACGACTCGTTATTTCTTATGAAATCCAAAACAATGGCAATTTTGCTTTTAACGGTTCGTCAAGGTAATCAATCGTCAAATATTAGATGATTGCTTAAAGACTCGTTAACGACTCGTTAAAATTTTGACGAGTCGTTAACGAACCGTTAACGACCGGTTAGCGTTTGTGAAACCGGGCATTAGTATACTGTGCGAAATCTTTTTCTAAAACGCCCATTCATTTAAATATTTTTTTCTGAACGAATTATTTTCTGGTAACGTATGATTTCACTAACGCGTGAGTGTCGGAGATGCACTTTTTCATGACAAATAGAGGAACATGGCGCACTTATCAAGCAACGATTACCTACACAAGAACCTTCAATATTCATTGTCGGCTGGAATTTTTGAAAAATATGAGAGGCATCTAGCAGTCCAAGTCGAGCTTCATAAAACATATGAAACATCCAAAAACAATGAATCAACGATTCTTTAAAAGGATAAAACATTTTAAGAACATTAAATGAAACCGGTTTTAAAGAAGGTAAAGAAAGTTGTATTACTTTCTTATACTTTATTTATAAGTAAGTATAGGAATCATGAAATTTTTCGAACTCAAGATTTTAACGGATATACGCGTTTTGAGGTCCCATGAATCGATTCTGACTATTTTCGGAATGTGTGTCTGTGCGCTCTCTACCGCCCAAACGATGAAAGCTAAAGCTATGAATCATTAAACTTAAGCTTTGTATATAGCAAGGAGGAAAACGTCCTATTTTGAAAGCATTATCTCAACAGGAAGTGATGGTTTACTATTATCACATTTTTCCATATCGCGCAAACGGTGCATGTTATCGAAAAAAATATTCTTACAAACGATATTGATATTTTAATCAACATTTGTTGTTCTTGGATCGAATATACATATTGAAAGCTTGCTTTTAGTTGATAATATCTTCGTAATTGACGTCACTGGATGGACAATGAAATATTTAACAAGCAAATATTTCCCACGTAATTATTAACTAGTTATTTTTCCGTCTAACAATATTAATAAAGGTTGAACTTTGTCGCAGCGTGTATGGGATTATTGTGTGCCGAGGGCGCAATTAATTTTTAATTCGTAGGGTTTTTTGAATTGGTTTTAGTTGTGATTTAATATAATGAATTTTGATTTTATGTGCACTAAATAATTCTCGACTTGTGGAACTTTTGTACGCTAAACCATTATCTGAAATATTTTTTTTGCCACAACATTATTTGCTACTTGGATACTTCGCGACGAATTTAACTTGTACATACGTTTACGTGTACATGGAAAATGAATCATTTATCGCCAGAACCAACCCGTCAAGTGTTTCAACATTATGCAAGTAATATTTTGAAATGATTTACTGCAGCAGGGGTAATAATATATATTGATATTAATGGTTTTCTATCGTACTTTGAGGCGAGAAGTCTTGAACTCATGAATAATAATGTATGTACTTTTACGCACGTTTGCCCAATAATACAAGGCTTTAATTCAAGCATCGGTTTTATCTAATCCTCTCATGTTGTTTTTACATTTATGATAATTTCGGATTATGTACCTAAAGTGTCGTTATTTTAGCTTATTACTTATGAATTTCAAATAATAGCTACGCG
The DNA here is from genome assembly GCA_959613385.1 of Geotrupes spiniger. Classification (NCBI taxonomy): domain Eukaryota; kingdom Metazoa; phylum Arthropoda; class Insecta; order Coleoptera; family Geotrupidae; genus Geotrupes; species Geotrupes spiniger. Next base: position 2,045,600 of record OY390738.1, read on the forward strand.
ATTTTGCAATAGCTCGATTTTTTAGATTCGGTTTAACTCCGTTTGGTGTAACAATTAAGCTGACCTACTTATACAAAAATACTGTTTTGTCTAGCTGAATCTGCCAAGGATAATAATGCCTCCTAAATGTACATTGTTCGTTTTGAAGTTCCATTAACAGTAAGTGGGTGAAAATAACAATGAATTCATTTGCAAGCTGTTCGGTAATTTGTAAGAGATTAGTTTTTGTTAGCGTATCATTTAACGTCTCGTGGCTGTTACATGATAACTAATTCATTATGAAATGTGTACTTGAAATGACTACTTAGATATTGATGACAATATATTTTTACTTTACTTCACTTTTTATGAGATTATAACAAGACGATGTACTTGTTAAATATCAAATGTTAAATTATTGGTATTCGGTCCACCTTTATTTTGTTCAAGTATCATGTTTGACGGGAATATTTCGATAAGCAAAACATTGTAGAACAAAGTTAAAGATTTTCTTACATAAATTTACTGGTTAGCAAATTCAATTACGAAATTAATATTTAATCGTAATGAATGAATTATCTGGCGTTATTTCTTATATGGAACAGACTCTACGTTAACATCGAGGCATTAATATCAAGTTACATATTCTCAGCGAATTTTAATTGTTTGCAGTGTTTTGTTCGTTCGCGACTGTAGTTCAAATTGATCTTTTGAAGGTAATCCCTATAATTCAATGACAATAGATGTTAGTTTATCTAACTGAATTTAACATACAGAAGCAATTTACGCCCATTTGCGGCTTGGAAGCAAATTTACATCCATATGAAATGAAATTTATTAAATTGTTATAAAGATTAAGACGCACTAATATAAATTACGGATATTATTTGCTTAACATATTTTCCAACAAATTCCAATTTTTAATTAAAGCAGATACAATATTAAATTAACTCTAAAAATGAATGAGTGCTTATTACCTTTTCAGTATTACGAGATTAAACTGCAAACAAAATATCATTAAATGAGAATGAATCATTGAGAATTTGATCCTTTTGCGTAAGAAATAAATTTGTTAAATATCTTGTAGCTATTGTTTAGAGATAAAGCAGCATCAAAGCAGGCTATTGTCATGCAAATATTATGTTCAAAAGGATGTAATTAATTTGATGGAGACAATACCTTAAATGTATAATACGCTAAATTAATTAACGCAAAATTTTCATTCTTTTTCGTGCAGCGTTCGTCAATATTGTCTATTCATATTTTTTTTGTATAAATCATTTCTCTCTTTTGAGTGATTTTTAGATTCTTTAGCGCTACGATATATATATATATATATATATATATATATATATATATATATATATATATATATATATATACAAAACGATGAATATCGAGGAAAGCGGTCAGTTTCTTTTTCGGGCACTAATAAAACTCAATTAGTTGTTCTTTTCTATATTTCGCAATATAATTGATTGCTTCATCAGGAAAGCTACACGTTAATGCCTCATTAAGAACCAGGCAATGTAAAGTTTAATTTTTATGAAAAATATACTCACACAAAAGAGAGTCGTTTTTTGAAACTAGCGAAGTAAACATTTATCACATTGATACATCGAGCGATTAAATTAATTAAAATAGATGAAGTTAAAACGTAAAAATATTTCGTCACATTGTAAACACATGTTAAAATTTGAGGTTAAGTATTTGACTAAATGCCGAAGAACTGAAAATTTTTTTGTGTTAGGTACCAACTTAACTTTAAATGTTGTCGGTGCCAACATGCACCTTACAAAACCAAAATTTAAATATGAATTGAACCGGGAAAGAATGCACTAAAGGGAATCATCATCGAGTGTGTTGTTTGTGAAACTAAAATTCAATAAATGCGTATAGATGTTGCTAAGTTGATTGACATCTGACCTAAAATTGATTGCATCCGTGTGCTTGTTGATGTAATACATTTCTAAAAAAATTCTATGTTTATATTTTGTTTGTGTTTCCAAAATGGACACATTAGAAAAATCAAAGTTATGCACTTGTTCAGAGAAATGTGTGGACAAAGCACACGAATTCTTACCAATCCTACAATCACTCTTATGTTGGGTAATTCTAGATTTCAACCATTGTGACGTTTGTCCTATGTAACAACCCTCACATACCGAACATGGTATTTTGTAAATTATTTCAGACCTATAGCATTCTGGAGTTTTATCTTTAACCCTGGTGAACAACTGGTTGATAGTTTTTAAGTTATATTTGGCTATCTTAATATTATCATTCCTACAGATTCTTACAATCTTTTGTGTTATGTCGTTAATGAATGGTAAACGTCTGTATACAACGGGTTCATTATTTGAGTTATCAAGGTTCTGCGTAATGTTCTGAGGGGCATTGAAAATCAAACTATTTGTTAGAGTGCGTGGATAACCATTATTTATAATTACTTTAGCTAGACATTTTAGATTATTGTTATGAAAACAAGGGTTACTAATTTTTAAAATTCTATTTTTTAAACCGAGAATAATATTCTATGGCCCGATAAAGATAGGAACAAGTTAAGAACTCGCGTCACCAATATTGTAACTAATTTTTATAATTCATACTCAGATCATGCTGTAAGCTCACCATTTCAATCTATTTTCAATAAAACAAAACTGTTTTTAAAAAATCATAACAACTTATTAATCACAAAAGCGGATAAAGGTAATGTTACAGTAGCCATGGAGAGGGTTGATTATGAAGAAAAAATGATGTCACTTTTGGATGATGAAACAACTTATGTTAAGGTACAAAGAGATCCTACAGGAACGGTACAGACAAAAATAAATGAATTGTTTAAGGAATTCCTTAACAAAAAATTTATAACTAAAGAAATGCACAAAAAGCTTAATATACATAACTCTGTACCCTCAAAAATGTATGGTCTCCCAAAAATCCATAAAGAAAACACACCGTTAAGACCGATAGTATCTTTTATTGGCTCATCCACATATAAATTATCATCATATTTTTCAGAAGTTTTAACTCTTTCCTTAGGCGATCGTACAGATTACAACGTGAAAGATTCGTTTACATTAGTAGAAGAACTAAATGATTTTGAATTACCTGATAACTTTGTGTTAATTTCGCTGGACGTAGTTTCTCTTTACAAATATTCCTCTTGACTTGGTCCTGTTTATAGTTAAGGATAAATGGCCTCTCATTGAAGAACACTGCAACTTCAGTTTGGACGCTTTTATTTCGTCCCTTTCGTTTATTTTCAATAACTGTTTTTTCACCTTTAAGAATAAGTTTTATAGACAAATTTTTGGTGCTCCTATGGGTTGCCCCCTGAGCCCGATAGTTGCTCAGATAGTGCTAGATTACATGTTTGACTATATCATCCCTGCACTTCCTTACAATTTACCATTCATAAAGTATGTTGATGATGTCGTCTGCGCGGTACCTGCGGATTGTATTGATGACACCCTATGCATATTTAACAGTTTAAATGAAAATATTCAATTTACGATCGAAGTGGAGAGTGACAGATCTGTACCATTCTTGGATACTAAAGTTATTCGGGGGGAAACAAATCACATCATGTTTAATTGGTATTGTAAACCGACAGCATCAGGCAGGTACATAAATTATCACTCAAATCATCCTTTCAGACAGAAATTGAATATTATTCTCGGTTTAAAAAATAGAATTTTAAAAATTAGTAACCCTTGTTTTCATAACAACAATCTAAAATGTCTAGCTAAAGTAATTATAAATAATGGTTATCCACCCACTCTAACAAATAGTTTGATTTTCAATGCCCCTTAGAACATTACGCAGAACCTTGATAACTCAAATAATGAACCCGTTGTATACAGACGTTTACCATTCATTAACGACATAACACAAAAGATTGTAAGAATCTGTAGGAATGATAATATTAAGATAGCCAAATATAACTTAAAAACTATCAACCAGTTGTTCACCAGGGTTAAAGATAAAACTCCAGAATGCTATAGGTCTGAAATAATTTACAAAATACCATGTTCGGTATGTGAGGGTTGTTACATAGGACAAACGTCACAATGGTTGAAATCTAGAATTACCCAACATAAGAGTGATTGTAGGATTGGTAAGAATTCGTGTGCTTTGTCCTTACATTTCTCTGAACAAGTGCATAACTTTGATTTTTCTAATGTGTCCATTTTGTAAACACAAACAAAATATAAACATAGAATTTTTTTAGAAATGTATTACATCAACAAGCACACGGATGCAATCAATTTTAGGTCAGATGTCAATCAACTTAGCAACATCTATACGCATTTATTGAATTTTAGTTTCACAAACAACACACTCGATGATGATTCCCTTTAGTGCATTCTTTCCCGGTTCAATTCATATTTAAGTTTTGGTTTTGTAAGGTGCGTGTTGGCACCGACAACATTTAAAGTTAAGTTGGTACCTAACACAAAAAAAATTTCAGTTCTTCGGCATTTAGTCAAATACTTAACCTCAAATTTTAACATGTGTTTACAATGTGACGAAATATTTTTACGTTTTAACTTCATCTATTTTAATTAATTTAATCGCTCGATGTATCAATGTGATAAATGTTTACTTCGCTAGTTTCAAAAAACGACTCTCTTTTGTGTGAGTATATTTTTCATAAAAATTAAACTTTACATTGCCTGGTTCTTAATGAGGCATTAACTTGTAGCTTTCCTGATGAAGCAATCAATTATATTGCGAAATATAGAAAAGAACAACTAATTGAGTTTTATTAGTGCCCGAAAAAGAAACTGACCGCTTTCATCGATATTCATCGTTTTGGATCTTAACGTACGGTCGATGCTCCTTGCATTTATTTATATATATATATATATATATATATATATATATAATATATATATATATATATATATATATATATATATATATATATATATATTATATATATATATATATATATATATATATATATATATAAATAAATGCAAGGAGCATCGACCGTACGTTAAGATCCAAAACGATGAATATCGATGAAAGCGGTCAGTTTCTTTTTCGGGCACTAATAAAACTCAATTAGTTGTTCTTTTCTATATTTCGCAATATAATTGATTGCTTCATCAGGAAAGCTACAAGTTAATGCCTCATTAAGAACCAGGCAATGTAAAGTTTAATTTTTATGAAAAATATACTCACACAAAAGAGAGTCGTTTTTTGAAACTAGCGAAGTAAACATTTATCACATTGATACATCGAGCGATTAAATTAATTAAAATAGATGAAGTTAAAACGTAAAAATATTTCGTCACATTGTAAACACATGTTAAAATTTGAGGTTAAGTATTTGACTAAATGCCGAAGAACTGAAATTTTTTTTGTGTTAGGTACCAACTTAACTTTAAATGTTGTCGGTGCCAACACGCACCTTACAAAACCAAAACTTAAATATGAATTGAACCGGGAAAGAATGCACTAAAGGGAATCATCATCGAGTGTGTTGTTTGTGAAACTAAAATTCAATAAATGCGTATAGATGTTGCTAAGTTGATTGACATCTGACCTAAAATTGATTGCATCCGTGTGCTTGTTGATGTAATACATTTCTAAAAAAATTCTATGTTTATATTTTGTTTGTGTTTACAAAATGGACACATTAGAAAAATCAAAGTTATGCACTTGTTCAGAGAAATGTAAGGACAAAGCACACGAATTCTTACCAATCCTACAATCACTCTTATGTTGGGTAATTCTAGATTTCAACCATTGTGACGTTTGTCCTATGTAACAACCCTCACATACCGAACATGGTATTTTGTAAATTATTTCAGACCTATAGCATTCTGGAGTTTTATCTTTAACCCTGGTGAACAACTGGTTGATAGTTTTTAAGTTATATTTGGCTATCTTAATATTATCATTCCTACAGATTCTTACAATCTTTTGTGTTATGTCGTTAATGAATGGTAAACGTCTGTATACAACGGGTTCATTATTTGAGTTATCAAGGTTCTGCGTAATGTTCTAAGGGGCATTGAAAATCAAACTATTTGTTAGAGTGGGTGGATAACCATTATTTATAATTACTTTAGCTAGACATTTTAGATTGTTGTTATGAAAACAAGGGTTACTAATTTTTAAAATTCTATTTTTTAAACCGAGAATAATATTCAATTTCTGTCTGAAAGGATGATTTGAGTGATAATTTATGTACCTGCCTGATGCTGTCGGTTTACAATACCAATTAAACATGATGTGATTTGTTTCCCCCCGAATAACTTTAGTATCCAAGAATGGTACAGATCTGTCACTCTCCACTTCGATCGTAAATTGAATATTTTCATTTAAACTGTTAAATATGCATAGGGTGTCATCAATACAATCCGCAGGTACCGCGCAGACGACATCATCAACATACTTTATGAATGGTAAATTGTAAGGAAGTGCAGGGATGATATAGTCAAACATGTAATCTAGCACTATCTGAGCAACTATCGGGCTCAGGGGGCAACCCATAGGAGCACCAAAAATTTGTCTATAAAACTTATTCTTAAAGGTGAAAAAACAGTTATTGAAAATAAACGAAAGGGACGAAATAAAAGCGTCCAAACTGAAGTTGCAGTGTTCTTCAATGAGAGGCCATTTATCCTTAACTATAAACAGGACCAAGTCAAGAGGAATATTTGTAAAGAGAAACTACGTCCAGCGAAATTAACACAAAGTTATCAGGTAATTCAAAATCATTTAGTTCTTCTACTAATGTAAACGAATCTTTCACGTTGTAATCTGTACGATCGCCTAAGGAAAGAGTTAAAACTTCTGAAAAATATGATGATAATTTATATGTGGATGAGCCAATAAAAGATACTATCGGTCTTAACGGTGTGTTTTCTTTATGGATTTTTGGGAGACCATACATTTTTGAGGGTACAGAGTTATGTATATTAAGCTTTTTGTGCATTTCTTTAGTTATAAATTTTTTGTTAAGGAATTCCTTAAACAATTCATTTATTTTTGTCTGTACCGTTCCTGTAGGATCTCTTTGTACCTTAACATAAGTTGTTTCATCATCCAAAAGTGACATCATTTTTTCTTCATAATCAACCCTCTCCATGGCTACTGTAACATTACCTTTATCCGCTTTTGTGATTAATAAGTTGTTATGATTTTTTAAAAACAGTTTTGTTTTATTGAAAATAGATTGAAATGGTGAGCTTACAGCATGATCTGAGTATGAATTATAAAAATTAGTTACAATATTGGTGACGCGAGTTCTTAACTTGTTCCTATCTTTATCGGGCCATAGAATATTATTCTCGGTTTAAAAAATAGAATTTTAAAAATTAGTAACCCTTGTTTTCATAACAATAATCTAAAATGTCTAGCTAAAGTAATTATAAATAATGGTTATCCACGCACTCTAACAAATAGTTTGATTTTCAATGCCCCTCAGAACATTACGCAGAACCTTGATAACTCAAATAATGAACCCGTTGTATACAGACGTTTACCATTCATTAACGACATAACACAAAAGATTGTAAGAATCTGTAGGAATGATAATATTAAGATAGCCAAATATAACTTAAAAACTATCAACCAGTTGTTCACCAGGGTTAAAGATAAAACTCCAGAATGCTATAGGTCTGAAATAATTTACAAAATACCATGTTCGGTATGTGAGGGTTGTTACATAGGACAAACGTCACAATGGTTGAAATCTAGAATTACCCAACATAAGAGTGATTGTAGGATTGGTAAGAATTCGTGTGCTTTGTCCACACATTTCTCTGAACAAGTGCATAACTTTGATTTTTCTAATGTGTCCATTTTGGAAACACAAACAAAATATAAACATAGAATTTTTTTAGAAATGTATTACATCAACAAGCACACGGATGCAATCAATTTTAGGTCAGATGTCAATCAACTTAGCAACATCTATACGCATTTATTGAATTTTAGTTTCACAAACAACACACTCGATGATGATTCCCTTTAGTGCATTCTTTCCCGGTTCAATTCATATTTAAATTTTGGTTTTGTAAGGTGCATGTTGGCACCGACAACATTTAAAGTTAAGTTGGTACCTAACACAAAAAAATTTTCAGTTCTTCGGCATTTAGTCAAATACTTAACCTCAAATTTTAACATGTGTTTACAATGTGACGAAATATTTTTACGTTTTAACTTCATCTATTTTAATTAATTTAATCGCTCGATGTATCAATGTGATAAATGTTTACTTCGCTAGTTTCAAAAAACGACTCTCTTTTGTGTGAGTATATTTTTCATAAAAATTAAACTTTACATTGCCTGGTTCTTAATGAGGCATTAACTTGTAGCTTTCCTGATGAAGCAATCAATTATATTGCGAAATATAGAAAAGAACAACTAATTGAGTTTTATTAGTGCCCGAAAAAGAAACTGACCGCTTTCATCGATATTCATCGTTTTGGATCTTAACGTACGGTCGATGCTCCTTGCATTTATTTATATATATATATATATATATATATATATATATATATATATATATATATATATATATATATATATATATATATAATATATATATATATATATATAATGAAAAAAAGTTTTTTCTGCGGGAACAAAGATATATGAAGGGAAGATTCTTGGGCATACACCCGCATGGAAACACGCAACCGCCGACACGTGTTTCTGACTTATTATTCGTCATCAGGACGGTATAGCCAAATTAAAAGGTGGACAAAATTTGGAGATAAAACAATCGGAGTCAACAACAAGCAGCCGACCTCCACATGTGTGATGTCTGACTGTCAAAATACCCACACATTGTGTGGGAACATTCAACATAACCACGCGGGAGGACAAAGCCACCTGCGTGAACAACCGAGCCCATATATATATATATATATATATATATATATATATATAGGTATATATATATATATATATATATATATATATAGGTATATATATATATATATATATATATAGGTATATATATATATATATATATAGTGGTGTAGAAAAAAATATCAATTTTTTTTCTGAGTTTCTTCTGTCAACATTTGTAAGGTGTAGTAGTATACTGGGATGGTAGACAGTTTTTGAAATGGGAAAAATAATCACTGGCAGTGGGTGGATCATTTATTTACGTTTCGGTCAACTATGTGGCTTTTTTCAAAATAAGATTGAGAGAGTTCGTTGAAACACAGCGAAATCTTCACACGGCCTGTCACAAGTATGCTTCAACGAACTCTCTCAATCTTATTTTGAAAAAGGCCACATAGTTGACCGAAACGTATCACCGAGTAGAGTTGTCCTAGATGGTGGTGTGATTCGGCGTTGAGATATCGGTTGGTGTGGGTCTTCTTCCGGTACACAATGTGGCTCAGGCGATGGTCTTCTGTCTTCGTAAGTAGGACGTCTAGGAACGGCAGCTGATTATATTCCTCCACTTCCATTGTGAATTTAATTTGGTCGTGTTGTTCATTTAGATGGTCGAGGAAAGTAGTTAGTTCTGTTCTTCCGTGCGATCATATTACGAGGGTTGCCTTTTATATATCGGGAATAGAGAACAGAAACTAAAATTAATCATCATATATGGCTTTATTGTTTTTCAAAATATTCTCCTTTAAGATGAATACATTTTTGCATACGCTCGAACCAATTTTCTAACAACTTTTTCCACGTCGATTGAGGTGCCTCCAAAACATGCATTTTGAAAGCATCAACCGCTTTTCCAGGCGTCGAAAAACGTTGACCTCTTGATGTGAGGCCATAGAAAGAAGTCATTGGGTGCCAAATCAGAGCTGTACGGCGGATGACCCATAAATTCCACATTTTTAGTTGTCAAAAACTGGTTTGTTTGGGCCGATGTGTGAGAGCTCGCATTGTCTTGGTGGAAAATGATCTTTCTTCGGCGGGCGGTTTCTCTTATTTTCCCGAATACTTCTGGCAAGCAAATGCTTGTGTACCATTCAGAATTGACCGTCTGACGTTTCACTAATGGTACAGTTGTCACATGTCCGGCTTTTCCGAAGAAACGAGCGGTTATTTGCTTCGAAGTGCTTCCCGCGCGAACAACTTTTGTTAGGTTTGGCTCATCTTGATTGATCCATACAGTCGACTGCTGTTTACTTTCGGGATCATACGCGTAGATCCATGATTCGTGAGCTGTTACTATGTCATAGACGTGTTTTGAAGCACCGCGATCGTATTTTTGAGCATTTCTTTCCACCAATCTACACGAACATGTTTTTGAGCGATTGTCAAATTATGTGGGATCCAACGAGTAGTGACATGACGATCTTGCAATATCAGTTCACGCACAGCAGCAATTTTTTGCGGAACAACAACCGATTTTGGACGACCTCCACGAAATTCGTCAGTGAGCGAAGCACGGCCACAATTAAATTCTGTATACCACCGATATACACTGGTTTTTGATGGCGATTCATAGTTAAAAATCGAATTAAGGTCATTGATGCAAGGTTGTTGTGATAACGCACGTCGAAAGTTGTAAAACATTATCGCAGGGAAATGTTCACGAGTTAATTCCATTTTTAGACCGAGATGAATTTTGTAAGTCACTGTAAACAACACAAATAACCCCTGTACGTCAAAATGTTCTGAGTAAGTATTCTGTAACAAACGTCGAATTTTACGATGGAGACACTTGTTGTCAGATAGCAGCACCGGGATGGCCTATTCCCGAAATATAAAAGGCATCCCTAATACGAAAGTATCGTCAACATATCTTAGCCATATATCTGGTTTGAGTTTCGCAGTGTCCAATGCTGTGGTTTCCAGGTGATCCATGAATAAATTTGCAATTACTGGTGACAGCGATGATCCAATTGGTGCTCCTTCCATCTGTTTGTTATTATTAGCAATGTGGAAGCAGCCTCACAAAAACTGAACAAGGACACAGCTGAGATAATTCGTCAAGGGGTATCACGAGTCCTACGGACACCAAGGACAAAATTGGAGCATCACCTATCGACCCAGAGGCGAAGAAGCTACTTATACCAAGGGAAAAAGCATCAAGATTTCCGAAACTATACGGACTACCCAAAATCCATAAGTAGAATGTACCATTACGACCTATTGTGACATCCAGGGGATCACCAGTAACTCCAAACGTCAGTTCTTCTAGACCGCTTAGACCGAGAAGACCAACGTGAAGATGACAATTGTGACATTGCTGAAACATCCGAACAACTATTACAGGGATAATTCTACAACGCGGTTGATTACCCGAGAAAAGAGCAGCATATATATATATATATATATATATATATATATATATATATATATATATATATGTTAGTGCGTAAGTTCTCGCGGCTGAAATCTGTGCTTCTTGGTTCTCGGGTTGTGAACCGCGTTGTAGAAATGTTCCCCGAAGGGTCGCTTCGACATTTCGGCAGAGTCCCATCTGCCATCTTCAGGAAGCTCTTCTAGGTCTCGCTGACTTAGAAGAACTGTTCTTCTAAGTCAGCGAGACCTAGAAGAGCTTCCTGAAGATGGCAGATGGGACTCTGCCGAAACGTCGAAGCGACCCTTCGGGGAACATTTCCACAACGCGGTTCACAACCCGAGAACCAAGAAGCACATATATATATATATATATATATATATATATATATATATATATATATATATATATAAATATATATATATTAAAAATGTATCTTGTCAAATCTGACAGCAAAATGTAAAATTTACACGAAAGATGGTCTAATCTTACACCTCAATGGTGTAGTGAACATTAATTAATACAGGTCCATGAAGACTAACTGGTGGATCGCTAGACAATATTGTTTCTGGGTTATTACCCTTCGTCAGTAGCGATTACCAAGAACCTTAGTTGTTGAAATACCTTTACATGTAGTGGCCATCAAAACTTCTTGGCGCGAGCCAATCACTCCTAACGAACCACTGACAACAGAACACTGACGAGACGATGTAAAGGTATTTCAACAACTAAGGTTCTTGGTAATCGCTACTGACGAAGGGTAATAACCCAGAAACAATATTGTCTAGCGATCCACCAGTTAGTCTTCATGGACCTGTATTAATTAATGTTCACTACACCATTGAGGTGTAAGATTAGACCATCTTTCGTGTAAATTTTACATTTTGCTATATGAAGATACATTTTTAATTTGAATTGTTTTTGAACTTAATTGCAACAATCCTTTTATATATTGACACTGGACGTTTGACAGTCGTCTCTTGTTTAGTCTCCGCAAGGTGTTAGACAAGATATCGTCTCGTCAGTGTTCTGTTGTCAGTGATTCGTTAGGAGTAATTGGCTCGCGCCAAGAAGTTTTGATGACCACTACATGTAAAGGTATTTCAACAACTAAGGTTCTTGGTAATCGCTACTGACGAAGGGTAATAACCCAGAAACAATATTGGCTAGCGATCCACCAGTTAGTCTTCATGGACCTGTTTTAATTAATGTTCGCTGCACCATTGAGGTGTAAGATACGACCATCTTTGGTGTATATATATATATATATATATATATATATATATATATATATATATATATATATAATATATATATATATATATATATTGTACTGTTATTTCAATATAACAGCACAATGTGCAGAAAATAACGTAATAAAAAATGTAATAAAAGAAAATCTATGTTTCCGCAGACTGCGTAATGTTTATTTCAATCTTTTCAATATTAAACACAATATACAAATTAAAACCTAAAAGATTTCGAATATTATAGCAGCTTATGTATTGATGGTCGACTAAACTAAGTGAAAGTAAATAAACAAAATTGTAACATTGTATGTATAAGTGTAAATAGAGGTTATGTCAATCGTTTATATCTTGTATATCGGAACAAAATTTATAGCCATACCTTATAATTCGTAAACTTCGAGTCCAAAATACATAGCACTAAATATAGACATCCATTACAATCACGGTAACCGCGTTGGTAACAATATTTTAACTTTTGGACCAATGACGTGCCTGTCGACCAGGTAACAAACAATATACTATCGAAAATAACAAGGGGACGAAGAAGAAGATTCCGAAGAGCGTCAGTCGCGTCGATATCGCTCCAGAGTATAAACGAACATTTATTTATCTCAACCCTCTAAAATAAAAGTAATTAATTAATAAACTGTAAGACTAATGCCCGGTTTCACAAACGCTAATCGGTCGTTAACAGCTTGTTAATGAATCGTCAAAAGTTTGACAATTCGTTAATGAGTGTTTAATCAATCGTCAAATATTTGACGATTGATTACCTTGACGAACTGTTAAACTGATAGTGGAAAAATCAATAAAAAAATCTATATCGGATCAATACAACCTCAAGTGACCAACGGTACGGAAATCCTAGAATCTTCAACGGGGAACCGATCCGGAAGGCCTAAGCAGAGCTCCAGTACCCAGCTGCATCGGAACGTTGCAACTTTTTGGCCGATTCTGCGTCATTCCAGGAGTGCGTTCGGAAATCTCGCGCACAAATTGTAACAGGTCGGAAATAGAATTTAAGAACTTACACTTTTGCTTAGTTAAATTATTATTATAAACACGTTCAATTACATCACCTACACCTATTTAGTTGTTAGAATAAGTTATTGCGCCGTAGTTAATATTGCGTACGTGACCGGCCAAGCGTCTGTTACCCGCTAGCTGTTGCTTAGCAACGTAAACTGTAAGATATCTGGTCAATTGCAGATACCCCTACAAGGAGAATCACCTGTTAAATAAATAGATCGATTATCAATATTTAAATTGACTGCGTATTTATTCGAATTCTTCCAACCCGCGGCGTCTCCCCGAGATTAAGAGTACTCTCATAAACACCTATACACCCACATATTAACGATAAACACAACATTACACGTTATATACACACACACAACACAACAATATATATATATATATATATATATATATATATATATATATATATATATATATATATATATATATATATATATAGAAGTATTAATAATTTTTCTTGTCCACTGTAGATGTATCAACGTAGTTTCTTCGGAATATTGGACGAGAGAGTAATTTAGAAACAATATCACATTATAACGTTTCGTTTTTAATTAAAAAACATCATCAGACTAATGTAATAATTATTTATTTAACATGAAGATTCAAAAGTAGATAATAACAAAATGATCGAAAAACGTAATAAAACTGTTCAACAAAATATAAAACTATAAAACAATACATCAATCCAAAACTCGACGATAATTATTGGAACGAAATCGACACGTGTCGATTTCGTTCAGTTTTACTACGTTTTTCGATCATTTTGTTATTATCTACTTTTGAATCTTCATGTTAAATAAATAATTATTACATTAGTCTGATGATGTTTTTTAATTAAAAACGAAACGTTATAATGTGATATTGTTTCTAAATTACTCTCCCGTCCAATATTCCGAAGAAACTACGTTGATATATATATATATATATATATATATATATATTCGTTTCAGTTGCATTGCATACATGATCTGATGGTATATACGGATAACTAGTTACGGGAAATGCAATTCAGGGTTCTTTAACAGTTGAGGTGCTTCCTATTACCGTTTGGCAGCAATTGCTAACAGAAAATAAAAAATAACAGAAAAGTATTAATGTCTTCCATTTAATTTTATTTTTTTTTCAGCAAGCAGTTTATATACCGCGAATTTCCCCCTTTTATTTGACGTTATAAAACCCAAAACCCAACATTGCATTTATCAGTAACATTGCGAAATTAACTAATTTTAACAGTACATTTCACACAATGCATATTTAATTCGGAGTGTTGGTAATATCTAACCCTTACAATAATGTTCTTTTAATTTTGACTTTCGCTGCTTCCTAGTTATTCCTACCTCTGCGCATTTCTGTTAAATTATTTGTTAGTGAAATGGTCGATTACTTTACTTAAGAGGGAAATTTCAATTCGAAAACTCAATGAAAATTCTTGACAAATTATTACTTGGGGTAAAATGAGTTAATATCGTTGATAGTTTCAACACTAACGGATATAACGCACACATACGTATTAATTTACGGCTAATAAATCAACTGGGTATATTTTATAGCCTGCAGATAAACCAACAATCCAAGCACTCAACAACTTATAATGAATATATTTTTCTAAATCATAAATAGATTTGATGTATTGTTCCATACAAATACGTTGTGATACTAATCATTGCATAATTTATATTATCGAAATTAATATATCACATATTATGAACTGAAATGTTCTCTGAAAATTAGATTAATTTTGCCTTTTGTGTAGTACATAGGAACATAGGAACTATATTGGTCAAATATAATCGTGGACCATTGAAAGCCTTTTGAACATAATGTCGCACTGTCCATTGCAGGCATTTGCAATACAGCGTTCCTCAAAACATATAAAACATATTTTTTATAAAAACGTCAGATTTACTCCCGATCCCGTTGGTTATTTCACAGGCAATTTTACATAGTTTATATGGGTTGCCACTAATCCCAATATTTTCGGGGAAAGGAATGGTAGTTATGAAGCACATGTAGAATTAACCAATTAGTGAGTTCATGCGAATATAGGTATATATATTCAAACACAGTGCAAGATTCGATATTTCAATCACCAGTCACAGTGGTCTTTGAAAGACCACATACTCCCGTGTAGGCTGACAAATTAATACGATGCACAGTTAATTGAAATTGGAATATGGTTCGAAGAATTGACTAAACGAGAGACATTTTTAATTATCAAGTCGAACATAATGTTGTTTTTTAAGAAGTATTTTATTACGTTTTACTAATTTATTTTATTTATCTAATTTTTAATCAACAATTTTAGGAGGTTAACAATTATTACGAAGCATATATGTTTTAGACTCTCACGAAATAATTATGAAAGTATGGTGATATTTGTGTTCTTATAATAAATCGCTTCTAAGACAGCACCTCCAAATGCATATTTTTGGTATAGCACATGCTCTGTTAAAGCGAACTGTATTGTACGTAAATGCTGTAACAAGAGGTGACAAATAATCTATGAGATTGTGATGCAGAAAGTCGTACCAAAATTATATAAATCAAAATTGAATTTACTTTTGAACCTATAACATAGACGATATGGTTTGCAGGTCAGGAAAATATACACCAGAAGAAGGCAAAGTGACATATTCAACGCAAATATACTAGGGGAGATCAATATTTACTGTCCCTAACATGGAAGGAAACAAATTGAAGAAATATCAAATGTTTATTTTTCTATATAATCTCCCTGAACGTGCATTTGGTCCAACGATGCTACAAACCTTTGATTCATCGGGAAAATTCTTTCGGTTGCTCTTCCGACCAGCCGTTTACGGCCGCCTCTTCATTATCGTCGTCTATCCGGTCCTACGAAGATATTCACTAGGGGCCAGGTCTGGTGAATACGCGGGATGTTCAAACAATTCAAATCTTGCGTTCAGAATAGTGCTCATGGAAACATGGCTTTTGGAGCGGAGGAGCGGAGCGTCTGCTTGATGAAACATAATTCCTCCCCCGAGTCTTTTTTGCTCGACATAATCGCACAATCTTGAAATTAAATTGGCATAGTCGGAGCGTTTGTATATTTGACCACGTTGCAAAGTCAGTCATTAAAATTCCGTCTGCATCCCGAAAAATTGTGGCCTTAAGTTTACCAGCGGATGGCAAAACACGAAATTTGTGGAGAACCTCGACGATGCCACTCCATACTTTGTTGCTTCGAATGAGGATCGAAGTGGTGAACCTTCATAAACAGTGACGAATCGAGAAGAAATTCATCCAGATCTGCTTTAAGCCTTGCTGGCAAACTGGCTTCGGAATGCAATACTCTAGAACGTCATTTCAGCTATCCGAGGAATGGTCAGTCGTCTATCTATCATTACCATATCGTGCATACGATTAACATTTTCCCGGGTAGTGACAGCCATTAGTCGTTAAGCACCCTTCACATGTTTACATGTTTGTCTTCCCAGTTTAAATTCTCGAGATATGTTCCGTCCCAGATATGTACATATTAGCAATTAATCAGGTTAATTTAGACCCGCATCATCATAGATTAATCTTCTTAGAAACAGTGAACCAAATGTCGGTCAAAAGTTCCCTTTCTTTCCTTCACATTAATTCTTCTACCAATCACGACGAGTTCTTCGTCTTCATCAAAGATGGAACATCTCAGTCCCACCAATGACGCAAACGAACGTTATTATTTAAAGAACGCGTTAACCTTTAAACAGACAGTTCAGTACCATTCGAAGTCACATACAGTTACACAATCACCGTACGTGTTCAGTTACACATTCGCAGAGTACCAGTATCAGTTGCACATAGTTACAAACACTAACACGACAGCAGTCCAAGTAACACAGTAACACATCCAGTGTATCATCATCATTCAAGCCAACAGTCGAAGTAACATCATTATTCAAGACAAATTGATTAGTAACACAACAGTGTTATACACATAAGCATTGATTAGCAAACAAGCTAACACATCGCAACAGTGCCAATTGTAATTGCTAAAAATTGTAAATTGTAAATAGTGATAATAAATAGTGTACATTGTTAAAGGAGTTTATTTGCAACAAGCATTCGTACCATTAATAAAGCCCAGACGATAGCGACGCAAATCATTTGGCGTAACATACGTGAGCGAGAGGCGTAATCGAAATTCTCATCGAACTTACCACTCGCCGCGAGTCGATTACACGCAGTTCCTTGTTCACGTATCGCAAACAAGATATATTTTTCACCACTTGGTAAGAAACAGCACCCTCACCTAATACAACTACCATGTCTTTATGAATTTCTTTTGGCGACAACCCTTTCTTTTGCAAGTATTTTATAACTGCACGAACCTCTGATTTTTCCATTTTCAGAATTTCTCTAAACTTGTCTACTTAAATTTTAAATTATTTGAACAGGTAACAAGTGACAAAACTACAATTTAACCAAGCTAACAACAAATGGTTAACACTAATGTGTCAAATTTATTCAACGTCACTCAACGCCCACGGTGTCAGGGACGCTAAATAATGATTTCCCCTCGTATACAACAACCGCACACGTCCTGTTGGTGTCGATGAGAAGGAAACATATTAAACGTGTTCTAGTTTAATTTAAAGTAATATAAAACGTATGTTTCCAATCATTCCAAGTCTTTAGTCAGTTTAATGAAAACGAGCGTTCCTGCGATTTCGCACAGTGTCCTCCAATTGCGTCATTTGTTACGAAACGTGACATCAATATTGACGACAGGGCCCCCGTTTTTTTTGTGTGTTTCAGTCACGTTGTAAAGAACGAGCCTGTTATGGGCAGTATATAGATTTTTGTCGATTAATTTAGTTTACCGAATAATTTAAATTCTTGTCACGTGCATATAATGTGACTAATTGTCCACCAACCAGCTTATATATTTGCTACTATTTTCACGTCATTCTACGTCCGCCGGTTCAAAGCAAAACGCGCACGCTAAACGTCACCACAATAAACAAGGGCCGTGCGCTAACAAGAGCAATTATCGGGACTTGCAGAATGCTGGTTTGCAAAATTACCATCAAACACGTTCCATAACAAGAGCGGTTCGCTTTAAGCTCGAATGTGCCGAACCGAACATCATGATAGTGTTAAAAAGCCCTTACAGGTAATTTTGAATGAAGGTTGTTTGCTTGCGCGCTTCGCTAATTCTCTATTACACACAATCACTGCATTGTACATGTCGAAAGAAATCTAAACTGTTGCCATGAGCCCGCTTGAAGGATGAACGAAATACCCTTGTTAGGGTAGACGAAACACTCTTGGAAAAAAGTTTCTCCAGCGATTATTTGTTCAAGTTCCATTTTAGAGATACTACTTTCATGTATTTCAAATAGCTATAGGATTTCGAAGGAACGACTGGAATTATTATCGTGACATCTATTTTTCCAAATATAAACGTTATGTATGAGTTAAAAACACATCTAAAACCACTTCTAATAAAATTGGACAATTATCAAATTTTGCACTAGCAGAATATACAAAATATGCCACAAATAGCAGAGTATATTTGATACCTAGTTAATAGGTGCTTTATAACTGGAAATTTTCCGCGTCTTTGGAAACAAGCAATAATTCGACCGGTCTCTAAATTAAATAAACCCCAAATCATATAAGACTTGCGGCCTGTTAGCATATTACCAACCCTTTCTAAGTTACTCGAGAAGCTATTAATAAACAGATCAGAGATTACCGGAAATCAACTGATATATTACCAAAGCTGCAGTCTGGATTTAGACAAGGGTACTGTACAGCAAGCGCACTTAGTAAATTGGTTGACGATATTATCAGCGCCTCGAATAACGACATTACAATCTTAACAATGTTGGACTTCTCCAAGCCGTTTGACACGATAAACGATGAATTACTGATGGCTAAGCTAAAATATTTTAAATTGTTGTTGTAAATAGTCATTTCTGGCTGATAGAACAAATACAGTTCAAATTAATAATGGAAATCCATCGTCAGAGACAGTGGTCACATGCGGAACTCCACAAGGAAGTATTATCTCGCCGATCTTGTTCCTTATATATACTTCCGATTTTTATAATAAGGTTTCTTACTGCACACCTCATTTTTCGCAGACGATAGCCAGTTGTACTATAGCTTTGATGAAAACAATTTACAAAGCAGTGTAGGTCGAATCAATAAAGATTTAAAAGTAATTGTAGAGATGCCCATCAATCATTGTTTAAATATAAACCACAGTAAATCTATGGTGAGTGTATTCTATAAACGAAAGCATAGGGCCATAGACAATATCCAAATAAACCTAGACGACAATGTACTTGAAATATCAGATAATATAAAGAATTTAGGTTTATTAATTGACAAAAATTTAAGATTTCATCTTTATATTAATAAACTAATACAAAGTTCATTTTCGACACTGAGGTACTTGTATTCACAAAGACATATTATGGACATTATGCTAAAGACAGGCTTATGTAATTCATTAATTCTATCAAGATTCAATTATTGCAATGTTGTCTATGGCCCGTGTCTCAATGTGCATTACAAAAATAGGATACAGCGGGTACAAAATGCATGTGCTCGATTGGCTCTGGGTTTGAGGAAATACGATCACATTTCTGACAATTCTTCACATGTGCACATTTATCCACAAAGTGTTCACAAATTCTATCCCAGATTACATAAGAGAGAAACTAGTATTTCGGTCTGATATTCGAAATCGAGATCTACGATTTGACAACGTCTTATCGATTCCTCAACATTGAACAACGTTTAAGGATACATTTTCTTAAAACGAATGAAAGATGTATAACAGCCTCCCGGAAAATATTAAAAACTTGAGTTCGCAATCATTTAAAATCAAAATGAAACAATATTTACTTCATTGTCAACAACAAGGAATCAATCAAATCAGCAAGCAGACGTGATGACGCCATAAATAAATTAACATTCTGTATTAATTAATTCAGGTTTTGTTTAGTTTAATTAAATAGGTTAAGTGTATGGTTAAGTTAGTTGGTAGGGTTGGATGTAGCATAATTGTAATTGTAAACTGGAAAGGTTAAGTTGAGCAGCTGAGCTGGACTTCGCCAAATAGACCTATTATTATTATTATTATGATTATTACTTTCACGCTCCCACAGGATTTATGACTTTCACACAAAATCGAAATTATATACCAGTATATCGTAATCAAAATAATCTACCTAATTTTTTTTCCAACAACTAACCAAATTCGCAACTCTCAATTAACCCTAACCAGCCAGGAGACATTTAATGATGAATATGAAGAGGACGAATAAGAAAACCCACACGAATGGCAACAAATCAAACAACGTAAAAAAACAAGCCAAAACGCAGCTGCACAAGTACATGCCAATACTCATACCTCAACAAATAATCATAACAGATACGTTCGGCGAGCCAGTGAAAATACTAATAATGAAACACAAGTAGGTGGCGATAGAGAACAGAAAATTCCCCCTCCCGCCCATACTTATACAAATTATAATTAAATTATGGAAAATGTCACTACAGTCAAAGATAGAAAACAATTTATTAAGAAGTCGTTAGCAAATAATACAATGAACACCTACCAGATAAAAGAAGAGCCTACAGGATAGTGATCATATATCATCCCGAGAATGTCGAAGAAATCAAAGAAGAGCTAAATAAAATTGGCCAGAAAATACGCAGTATGACTAATATAAGGCACAGAGTACGTAAGGTACTTCCCTACCAATGTTCTATCTACTATCTACCTATATACTATTGGAACAACCACGAAAGAAAAACTGCCATCCAATGCAAGAGCAGGGATAATGCCGGATGTAGGGACACAGTAAAAGCTATTGCTCAAGACCCTAGATATGTATTAAATGTAGAGGGGCCATAATACAATAAAGTTCAAGAAAATACAAAATACTCTTTCTAGGTGTGCCTTGTGTCGGGGAAGATATCCGTTAAATTATAAAGGGTGCCAAGTATATTAGCAACTGAAAGTCGGCTGCCTCACCAAGAACTTCCACCGCACCAGACGCAACAAATACCTTCACAGTCAAGTTAGGCAAATATTGTGGCCGGCCAACATGGCCAACAACAAAATCTCCAGGCTCGAGGAAATAATAGTAACGACATTACACTACCTTGATTTTTATCCACAGTTCAATCAATGGTCAGCCAACTTATGCACCAAGATAGCCGAGTTAATTAGTCAGTCTGACAAATGGATCCACTAATTGCATTATGCATTATTTCTTAAAGAGCAGTTAATTGCCATTGTACTTATTTCCGAAACCCACATTACGGGCAGATGGTGCTGCTCACGATGGCGCTACAGTTAACATAAACAGTAAAATCCCACCACGAAATGGAAAATTCACTACTGATTACTTATAAGCTGCAGTCATTCATGTCCCATACGACAACGGCTTGCTAGTTAGTTGTATCAGCTATCTACTATTCGCCTAGACATTCTATAAAACGGCCACAATATGAATCCTTCTTCTATAAACTAGGGAACAAGTGTTTAGCAGGAGGGGACTACAATGCAAAAAAAAACAGAATGGGGATTCAGGCTAACCACTCCAAAAGGAAACACGAAACAACCATAGTCGCAAACAACTATATCCAATTATCTAAGGGAGAACCTACCTACTGGCCATCTGACTTAAATGAAATACCTGACACTATTCACGTTTTTGTCACCCAAGATATCAGTTTCGATATATTTTATGACCACTCCTCCATTATAGCATGTCCGTAATTCGAAAGAAAAAATCCCACCATTTGGAGCAACTGCAATAATTGGGAAATGTTTAAAGACTACCTAATAAACAATATAACATTAAAACATCATTAAAAACTCAGGACGAAATTGACACGGCGGTTGAACATATGTGAAACAAACCACATGAGCACGCAACCTGATGCTCGCTCAATTCCACCCAATCACGAAAAAATCAAATCATTCAAAACTATCCCTTACACATCACAAAAAAATTTGCTTAGAAAAGGAGAGCTAGAAGAAACTGGTAGCAAGGCAGACACGCAAACGACAAAAGCAGGCTAATCCAACCAACCAGAGAATAGAAACAGTTACTATCGGAGTGAAAAAATGAATAATTTATCGAACGTATAAGTAACTTATCCTTGTCCGCACGCACTGAGTATGTTTTGTGGAGATTAAAAAAAAACTAAAGCGTCCCAGAAATCTCGTCCCAACAATTCGCAAAACACACATGCACAAGCGAGGAAAAATCAAATCTTTTGCCCGAACATCTATTTAAGACTTTTCAACCACATCCGTCAGTAGCAACAATAGAAAAAAAGCGAAATCTTAGATTACCTAAATGTTCCACTTCAACTAAGCTTGCCCATGCAATACTTCTCACCTATAGAAATAAAATCATAAATTAAAAACATAAGAGATCTAAGTAATGAAGAAAGCACCCCCTAACAGAACTACATAGGAAAGCAAAAATAGCAATCACTGAAGTCTTAAACGGTGGTATAAGATTACAGTACTTTCCAACACTGGGAATTTGGCCAAATAATATTAATCCAGGAACCAGGTAAGCTTGCACATGAAGCAACTTCACACAGACCAATGACGTTGCGACCAGTATTACCTAAACTACTTGAGCAACTTATTCTAGAGAGATTAATGCCCATAATAGAAAGCCATGACCTAAATCTGCTACATTAATTTAGTTTTTGACGGAAATACTCCACAATTGAACAACTTCACACAGTGGTGGATATTATTGAAAAATACATTGAATATCTCGGATATTATGTTCCTTTCTAGATGCTAGCCAAGCATTTGATAGTCTGGCATCCCTGCTTACTATTTAAAATAAAGAAGTCCCTTCCTCAATACTACCTCCTGATCAAATCATACCTAAGGGAGCGGTATTTTCAAGTTAAATATGGTGAAAATCACTCTAACTTATGCAATAAATACGGCGGTCCCCTAAGGAAGTGTCCTAGCGCCAACTTTGTATCAAATATTTACAACCATGCGACGAAAAAGTTGTGAGAGCTACCTTTGTAGATTACACGCCACCACTAGCCTCCCACATCAACCTTGCCCTAGCATCAGGAAACCTAGATGTAACATAATAAAAAGACATAACATAAGACATAACATAGAAAGCGTGAATGAATATCAATGAAAGGAAATCTGCAGCAATAACATTCACTACAAAACATGGCTGTTCCACCGATTACTCTAAATTGCAAAACAAAAAAAAACACCCTCACACATGATGAGATAATACACCTATTTACTTATATATTTTTTATTTCAAAAATGTGATATTTAACATTACAACTAAGATCGATTGTTCGCAAAAATCAAACAATGCGAATGTATAAATCATGTAGAATGCTGGTTATGATGCGATTTGAGCGTTTGGTGTTCTTTCAATTAGTCTTTGATGTACCGCCAGGCTAGCGAAAAATTGCGAAGGCGAACGAAAGCAAACGAATTCATTACCCCATATTCACCACGTTCCTTACAGCTAGGGAATTCACCGTTCGTTAGGTTTAGTTCGTTATATGCAAACGCATCTGAAGGCGAACTGAAGCAAACGTATCAATTCTCTGGCGTTTATTACGCTGTTTAAGGCAGGAAATTCGCTCATTCACGTTCATTGCGTATATGTCATGACATAACATAAAAATTAGAAAACTTCTAACATTTTTATATGCAATTTTTTTCAACTAATAAACCTTATACTTTAGGAGCCTGTAAAATGTGAAATCGTGACAATAATGACAAAGTGTTTTAAAATGAAACATACTGTTACAGTTGTACTTTAATTGTGACATTTTACTTGCATTACGACTCAGCGAAACCTATGAAAGCGTTGTACAGGTTTATTGCACCCAACTTCCACATTCCCGTTACGCAGGGGTTGTTTACGTATTTAAGATAGTACAGATTAGAATCTTGTAGAGTTCGATTTGGATCGTCTTAAGAGAACGGTCGGTGCATCGATGTCACCAGTGGTGTGCGGGTCCGAAAGAAAAGGGGGCTGTGTTTGGTGAAGTATTGATGACGGTTATGATATTTGTATTTTAGTCATTGGTGTGAATAGTGACTGGTATTATTGGGTGATTACTGAGATGTATTAATGACATCTTTGCTTACTGCTTTGAGTACGTTGCAGGAGAACAAGTGATTGCCGGTGGAATTCGGCAGACCGGATGCAGCGACGTTGCTGTGGTTGCTGTGGCGCCGTTGTTGTTGTCAAGTGTCATGGCGCAACCGGTATTCGCCCGTGTAAAGGTCACCTGCGATATAGCTAGCTATATGCTTGTGTCATGGATAGCGATGTGGGTATTCCGTCTCCTACAAAACGGGCTGTGCGGGGCACACGACACAATTCTATGAATTTTTGGTATGCGAGCTGTCTTCTGATGGATTGCGTACACAGGCATGTAGATGCAATCTTCTTGAAACGGTAAAACAGGTTAGGAACCGACCTGCGTCATTTGACCTGGACCGGTCATCCAGTGGTCCATTGTATCTGTTCTGACAGATAGTGGGCGCGGGCACCCAAGTGCATCAGATAAGATTAGACTATTGGGTTGACGATGTCTATTAACTATTCTCTTCTATATGACGCTACCTACTGACAAGGATCATCGATGGACAAGCATTAAAGAGTAGGATAAAGAAGATGTAGGCACGATCAGAAGAGAGCTGAAGCAAGGGTGCTGGAGCACCAGATATGTTATACCAATTAAGGTCGGTATTCATAATCGCTAATTACTGTGGGTCTTTTCATGTTAATTGCTGTATAACCTGGTTACCCGAATGCACGTCCAAGTGAGAGCATCATCTATCGGCCCATACACATCTGTCGTGGAGCAGGAGTTTAGTGACGTAGACAAATACTTGACTTGCGTGGGACTATTTGAAAGGGAATGCAATTGTTATTAGGCGCCACTTATTACATGCAGTTAATACTGAGTCTCAATCGTCGATGTACATATTTACACATTCGTGTGTCATTCATCTCCCTCGTGCGTTTACACCCCCGTTTCGTCGACTTAACAATACTAAATGAATAATTTGTTGCTTTCCCGTTCAAGTCTAATATATTTCTCACGTGCTTAAATTAGAATTTTGTTTTCTTTGTTCTATTTTCTTTACTTGTTGTAATTTGAAACTACTCCTGTTTATTATTTATTTTGCTATGTATCGTTATTTTGACAGATTTTTTATAAAACGCGTAAATAAATTGTTGCATATTTAATTACATCTCGGCTAAATACGCTTTTCTCCAGAATATAGAGGACATTTATATGAAAGATTTGGATATTGATGCTTTACCGTTGAATTTTGATTCTTGAATGGCCGAACTGTAATAAACAATTGTTTATTGTTTATGACTTCTGTCGTATTCGCAGTTATGTGATGTATTTAATTGTCGCTTTATGAGTAACTTATTCTAATGCCAGCCAATAGTGTTGGTGAAGTTCGCGAGCGTTATTCGACGAGCTTATTATACTAATAAACTAGACCGCCTTCGTGCATTGTATCGGTGCATTTTCGTTTTAAATAATTGATGCGTCTTACATATACTTGTTATTAATACTGACAATGGTAATTTTAATTGTAATACACATATCCTTATATGGACATGTGTATACTATAAAATAATGTCGATACATGAATAGCTGATGGTTTCCATATATGGTTGTGTCCAACATATGACGTAGCGTGCTTATATCGCATTGCTTTCGAATGGAAATAACACATTTCGGCCACGCCATATCCTCACACCACCCGCCAAAATGAAGGACAATTTTATATGTAAAATTTCTTAACAAATTTCTACCTTATATTACCCGAGAAAACTTATAATAACAATTATAAGATAAAAACCCTTACCACACTTGATTTTTACAAATCTAAATACGTATTTCGGCAACTACGTTGCCATCTGAACGGATCACCAGTGGGCTAACACAACAACTTTCTAACCCACCATGGCGGTAAATTGGTGTACGTGTTAAATTTTGATTCTAATTGTATTGTGAGTCTGCCTCTGAGTTATTACAAAATGAAAATAAAAAAATTTCAAAATCGTTTGTAATGCTCTATTCTTTGAAAAAATCTGATCTTATAACCCCATTCATTTCCGCTTCAAATTCACCCATGACCAAAAATGCATGCATAATTTTTTGATTCTTTATATTGAAAGTTAATTTTGTAGAATCTTTTGGTGTTGTTGATCCAGCAATATCATTTATTGTAATTCTCTGTCTGGTATCGATTGCTTCGTTATTTAATACGTTTCCAAAAATAATACTGATGCACCTGTAGCTACCAAAAATAATACGTTTTTATTTTTAGAATTATTCTAACAAAGTTCATACCATTCATTGTTAATATTACGTTATTCAGGAAAACACTGATCCGGCTTTGTCGATTTTTCCGTTTTCGTATAGAAAACCTTTAAGCGAATCTTTTGCTATTTGGAGAGCGATTGGCTTCGCCTCGTAAACCGTTGTCCCCTATACGAACGCCATTGTGGATTGTGGCTCTGATAGTTGGTTTGTTCTGTAATAGTACACTGTAATTGGGTTATGAACTAATACACAATCGACCCAATTACAACACTCACCGATTAGTAATTCGCATTCTGCAAACGGTCGTTGTTTGATTTCATTTGTTACACTTGCCGTCAGCAAGAATGATAATAATAATTCGTATTGAGGACAATTGATTTGGAAAGCCTCTCACGATTACTTATAAATATCCGCTAGCAGGACACGATGATTAGTGATACATAGTTAGTCTTGTATAGATAGTCGATAGACAATCATTGACAGAGTTCCGTCGATATGTAGTGCAATTATTAGCGTGTACATAATTTGCAACGCGTAACGACAACGTTCGACGTTAGGGTAGGTCAGTAACCACTCGACGACGCTGCAAACGAACGACCTTGCAAACGACGCACTTATGTAGAGTTTTAATGCTACCCGCCTGGGGCAGCGTCAATTCGTTTGACGTCTCTCTTCAATGTCTTGTCCAAATTCATCTACCGATTTGAATTGCTGTGGGTAAAGTTTGTTTGGGAGAACTGTTACCGATTTTCGTGTTACATAATTATTTCGCGTTTTCCGATAATCACGTTTCTTAAATATAATTTTTAAGGATTTTTTTGATCGCCTGACTCAACATACTCGCGTATAATTCAATAGAATCTATCAGTGGTTTCGCTGTGTCCTTGTGTCCGACCAATAGACAGTGAAACACTGTTTTAAGAAGTTTTACGTTTGAAAGTTTCAGCCATTTTCACCTTCAGGCTGCCTTTGAAGATAGCGCGTACGTCGGAAAAAAGTTTTTCTAAACAAGTAATATATTTTTTTATTTTAAATATTTGTTCTTCGATTTTAACAGTATCTATTCGAATATTGTTCTAATTCACTTTCATATTTATGGGTTAATTTTTCATTATTTCGCCTAGCCTGATTATCTTTGCTAATATTATTTCTAAATACCTTTACTTCCGTTCGAACCCTCTCGAAGTCCTGCTCATCGTCCTCGTAGTCTCACTGTCGTGATATTTTTCACTTTCGTACATTGTACATCTCTGCACACAAAATTGACAGTAATTATTTTGTCCTTATAACCAACTAGAAATTAGAATCCATAGAAAGCACATAACGCTGTAAGTTGATGGCCAGAACGACGTACAGATGCACTAATAAATATAAACTATGGTTGATACTGTAATATCGAATATACAGTTATAAATTATTAATAAAATAAATAAGAATGCATTAATATTAGAAATGGAATTATATCAATGTAACAAAACAATTGATTATTAAGAAAAGAACGGAAAATATAAAAAGTTATTAAAAATCGTAAAAAAATTATAAAAGAATTAAAAATCGTTGAACCTTACAAATTTACGTGTAAGGAAATGTTATAAGAAAGTCCAGTGCGGGATACTGTATATTTTTTTAAAGCAGGTACATAGTTATCTATTATGAACATGTGAAATACATTCGACAAGCGTACTAGAAATGTTACAAATTAATTCGCCCTCACACAATGCCATAAGTTAAGTGTTAACACCACTCGATGCATAATAGCTTTAGTTACTTCCTATAGAGTTCAGGTGTAATTACTGAGTTAATGTGAACACAAGCGGCTTACAAATGTATAAATTAACCGCAGCCCGTATGCCTTGGGAGCTTCAAGGCAAGGAAGAGCCAGCCGGGCGGCATTAATCGATTCAAATCCAATTCGAGATGGCAAGTTTAGAATTTTCAGAACGGTAACCGAATATCTAAACTCACAATTACTATTTAGATAAGCTACATGCTTTTAGAACGTCGAGCAGTGTATATGGTTCCCGAGTTTATAATGGAACAATAATAGGAGATATAATCGAACTAAGTTCCGTGGGTTTCAAAACAAAGATTCTTCTATAGTATATTTTGCACCATTTGATTTATTGTCTAGTTTATAAATATCGAATATAATCTTATTTTCGATTATCACAAGTTTATTGGTGATAGAACGAACAGCAATGGGAAACAAAATAAAACATGAATTAAGTTAATTGGAACCGATAACTATTTTCTGGTGAAACTGAAAATCACCGCAAGAGCTATAGCGTTACTTTCCTCGGCTACACAATAAACTACGAACCACGATTTTTTATAACTTGCTTTGCGCAAACAGAGACGCAAGCTCAAGGACTGCGCGAATCTGGATAATATATTTTTCCTGATTGCACCATAAATACTGGTAAATACAATTTATTCGCATGCTAGTGGCATTTTGTTGGCGTTTTAGTACGTTTAAGGTTATCCGGTACGACTAGAGTGGATTACTGATGATTACAAATGAGTTTGGCCGTTCTAACCATAATTTATATGGAATATTTTTAAGAAGTGGATGAACAAACATATGAAGAAAATGTCTCTACAAACTTAAGCAGCCAAAGCAGGGTGTGCCATAGAACAGAGCAAATTTCGAGAATATTTTTATAGAAATATACCGAAACGATCAAGAAAGTTCATTAACTTCGAAGCCGGTTTGATATGTTCATTCCAGAATACTTCAGAACCTAAAGTCCGGTTTATATAACACGCGACGCGAACGCAGAACGCCAACGCGAAAAGTTAAAAGATTCATATGCCTGCAAACGGTTTATATTACACGCGACGCGACGCGCAAACGCCACGCGAACGCAGAGAGTTGACCGATCTTCATCTATTCGCGTTGCGTGTCTGCGTTTGACCAATCACGTTCGAGAAATAAATAGTAGTTTATTTATGTTAAGTTCTCAGTTTCACATACGTTGGCAACAGCAGCAACGGACAGCTATTAGTCATACAATTGCAGTATTTTGCGGTTACTTTCTTTGTTTGTATAAAATTTGTATTATATAAAAATAATTATTCCTGTTGAGGATTGTTCGCGTCGCGTCGAATATAAACCCGATTGCCCGGGTTGGCGTTTGCGTTTGGCGTTCTCTGGATGTCTGCGTTCGCGTCGCGTGTTATATAAACCGGCCCTTATGTCTGCTCGCGTTTACAGGTGTTCCTCGCGGCGGCCCGAGGCGTCACGTCGCATACTTATGGAACCCCTGTTGTAAGACATAAGCTCAGAAAATTGTCAGATTTTATAATATATATATAAGTGTATTACCTTACGAACACACAAACGATAAATAATATGTATTTTAGAAATCATTGAATAAATAAGAACATAGAACAAATTTCAGAAATAGTACTTCTAAATAATATATAGCATACAACAAGTACAACAAGTTGGTACAAAAAAATGTCGCCAATAAATATTTTACGATGCACATACACTAGGCTATAATAGCTGCGATAATGTTTGGATCACAAAAAGAGCGGTAGTAATTGAATTCGTTTTTTTCTTTTCCTGTTTTGTTTGTCGCTCTATTGCGGAATGCCAACACACACTGAGTGCAATGCAACACAGAACATTTTGGACTCCGATGGCACCCAACAAATCCTATAGTTCATCCGCAGTCCCGACAACGCCAGCACGGACTCCATGGATACTATGAATTTAGCAGGTACCACGAATCCGGGAAACATCAATGAAACTTCATCGAGCGCCGCCGATCAGACGCATGGACCCGATAGCCTACCTGGGCGTCGCAGTTATTGAGGTGGCCATGCAACCGCTGCAACGCCTGACGCATATACCGGTAGACGTCCTAGGAAAGCGACATGGTGACCTCAGCTCCGTTTCGGACTCAACCACGGAACCAACCAAGAACAGGATGAAAAAATGAAACGAATGAATGGCCAGCCGCCGAACATCAAGCGCCATTTGTTATTTTTTGTTCGCTTCCATATTAATTAGCTTAGTTTTATGATCATACCTTTGTTGTTTTTATAAGTAGGTTAGTTGGTATGGTTAGTTAGGCGATAATAAAGAGCTGGACACGGGAAGGATCCACCAACGTGTCACGACCGTAACCGGAGAAGCCGCGACCAGATCAATCACCTTCGTCAGATCGGCTATTAATTAATTAATGCGCTCCAAAAAAAATAAGATAAACAAAATCGCGGCACTTCGTCAGACATAGCCACTCTTACACTTACTCTTACTCTTACGCAGTTGTAGCTTATTCTGAGCCAGTGACTTAGCAAAAAGATAGCTAAGCTTATTAGTTACTAAGTTACTAAGTGACCATAATTATTATACGTTGTGTTTAACCATCGCCTCGCGTTTTTTTTAAATTCAAAAACGCGAAAAAGTTAAAATGCGTTCTTCAGGCTATAACGCACACAAACACCACTTCCCCTCTGCATCGTTATTCCGCTTTTTTTTGCTTACCGATGTTTTAGTATTAAGCGTGAGTTAAGATCATTTTTTTTTAGTTTGTAATTAGGTAATTAGATATAATGTAAATATTAATACAAACATTACGGGTCAAAATAAACATCCTCACGCTCTCCGATTCAAGATTCAAATAACAAATAATGACTCCGTGTTTGCGTTTTTATTTATTGGTATCTGTAACAATTTTTGCCCAGTAAAATAGACATAACATAACGATAACGTAACCCAAATATTCAATTTTTTCGCTGGAAAAAATGCATTTATTTACCGAAATTTTTAATCTTGCGTCCTGTAATATACTTCAAAGTATATCTAGCCGATGTACATGTTCTTCTCGATTATTACGACTTATTACAGCATATTATCGATAAACAAACAACACCGTCGTCATTTTGAAATAATGTTTCCATTATCCTCTGCAATGTTCTGGGTGCACTTGCAATACCATATGGTAATCTCTCAAACTGGAATAATCATTTGCGAATTGATATGGTAACAAGTTTTTTTGATTCGTAAGCAAATTTGTTAATACACCGCGACAAGTTTATTCCTGAATAGTAAATAATAGAAACTAATTTAGAAAACAATACAGTGTAATAATATTGATCATTTTCTAAAACTGCATTGACAGTTACTTAAAAAAATTCACCATCCTTTTCCAATACAATTAGCGTACCCAAATTTGAAAAGTTAACTGGAGAAATTATTTTACCTTTAACAATCCGTTTAAATCAGCTCCAACTTTGTCCCATATTACATATGCTAGTGGTCATAGACGGAAAATGTGAATGGTATATTTTCTTGTTTTAAATTATTAATAAAAACAATAAAATAATTATACAAATATTTACGTTATAAATAATAAATTCAAGTTCTACAGTTTTTTCATACATTTTGACTTGTTTGACAATTATTATCATTATTTAACTTAATGTATATTCATTATCGTCTAAGTG
This sequence comes from Geotrupes spiniger, assembly GCA_959613385.1. Taxonomy (NCBI): domain Eukaryota; kingdom Metazoa; phylum Arthropoda; class Insecta; order Coleoptera; family Geotrupidae; genus Geotrupes; species Geotrupes spiniger. Next base: position 2,077,925 of record OY390738.1, read on the forward strand.
GATGTGCAATTAAAATGTGTCATAACTGCGGTCCAGTATAAGAACGAAGGAATTCTTGACAAATCGGAATATTCATATTGTTATTAATAGTCGCATTATTTCGGTATAAAGTCTCTGAACGAAGTTGTTTGGTTTGGTTCTGGTCCTATAGTTAGATTAGTATTTTTCGTAAACCTTTGAATGGCGCCGATTACGTTACCCACGAATTGGGTTGTTTATGGCAGACGACTCGGCCGTATCGGAATTGTTAGCAGTACGACTACTTTCTGAATCATCCTCTATGATGCAATGAGGTTTCAATTTCATCATTGCATTGTTCGTCGTCATCATCATCATCACTTCACTCGTCCGACAATTCATCATCGTCACCTTCTCCTAAGTTAATTATAAATTCCATAATTTCGTCTATAAGGTGTTCTTAATGTATGTACAGACGATATCTCAATTTTCTTACAATGCTCAAAACAATTCTTCCATATCTCCGTTGAAACGTCGTTCAAAGCTTCCTGACATAAATTCAATGCATCCTTTATTTTAAAAGTATTATTTCTTGTTGCAACTTTATTTTTCACTTATGCCCAAATTAATTCAATAGCATTAAATTCGCAATGAACTACAGGTAACCACAATAATTTAACATCGTCTCCTCTTACTTGCTTTGCAATAGTTTCTAATAGTAGTACCTTTTGATAACGATGCGGCTTAGACAATAGAAACAGCTACGGCTTAGTCAATTTTGAAAAATTAGTAATGTCCTCCGGAAGTGCCACCTTGTTTTTCTGTAACCAAGCAATCATGTCATCTTTCCTCCAGGATAATGTAGGGTTCCTAAAATCAGGATCTAGCATTGTATAATAAGGATCTTGATCTATCATAATTATTGATTTTGCTGGCATTACCGACAGCATATGCCGGTACCATTCTTCATAATGTTGCTTATTCATTTCATGATGATAATAGGCTTTTGCTTACTTTTTTTCGCCTATAAAGCATTAATGGCTCCTTTCCAAAACTCCATTCTTGGCACCAATATGCAAAATAATTACCCTTTGACCTGCTCCATATGGTCGCTTTATACCGCCTCTATAACCATTTACTTGTTGAATTCCACCTCGATAATGGTCAAAAGTATCCCTATTACCCTGGTATACTTTTTAAACCCATCCGAATTATCGAGCATAGATTTGCACTACACCAGATTTCATCCGTGTAGAAGATTTCCCATCCCTGATTTCTGTACCTTTGAAGACATATCAAGAACTCAGCTCTCTGAGCAGTTACGAGAGAGTGTTCCATTAACACTGGTTTATTATCTAATTTTCTAAATGAAAATTTCATGTTTTTAACCATCGGTACAATGCGAAAATTCGGGCAAATTTGGAATTTCAGTTGTAAGTTCAGAGTACAATTCTTTTACTGTCGGAAATTTCCGTTCCATATAAAAGTTGAATACCTTTTCCTTATTACCCCTTCCAAAATTGGTCACATTCGATTCTTTTTCTACCAGTTTTTGGTGTAAAATGATTTACTCTTCACTTTTGAATTCATTACTTACTCTTTTAACTGTTCTAGAAAAAAAAACTGTCTTACATTTATTATTACTTGTTTGACTTCTCTAGTGCAATGCTTCGGCATTTTTGCATAAATAATACATTAATTATAAATAAAGATTCAGTAACTAGCAAAGAAATAACATTTCGTGCTTTTATATGAATTTGTGTACATTATTTACCACATGGGTATTCATTATCATGTTATCATGTTTATCAAAAATAATAATCGACTGAAGGCCTATATTCAAAGAAACGGTTTGGCAGAAAAAATGTAAACTTTAATAATATATGAATAATACCTTCACGCTTATTCACAAATTTAATAATTTCATTTTAATATTTATATATTTCATAAGTGTTTGAAATTTTGAATTTAATTCCGATACAAAAGTTGCATATCGTAGTGTTGGTTGCGAAGCCGGTCCCGGCAGTTCATTTCACTTTAAAAATATTAAATAACGGGTACAGTTAAATTTCTTACATGTTCCGAGATAGGTCAAGTTGAGGTTTCCATAGAACTACGTCCCGCATTCGTGCAACATCTTGTAACGGAGATAACAGGGATCACAAAAACTACGATTACCGGCTAAATTATCTATAATGTTAAAAAAATTAAATTTCTACTCTGTGCAAAACATATCAGATTACGTCCAGTCGAAGTTTCAATTTTTCTTGTTGAACGGTTAAGTAGAAAAAAAATGTAAAGTCGACTATCCATTAGATATCGCAAAAATCGAACGCTTTTTTGCACTTCCCCAATGATTTCTTCTAAGCGTAGGGGCAGAAAAATTTTAAGTTACAGTATGTTACGTAGAAATGATTGCCAGTTGTAACAATGTATATTTCTTTGATGTACGTCTTCAAACACAGGGAGGGGACTATTACTTTGGCACCGATAGTAGTGTCCGGTAGACACACTTGATTTTTACTTATTTTTTAGCAAAATTAATAAAAAGAACATGAATGAATAGGTTGAATTAAAATTTAAATATACACATTTAGGTGTTTATACAAATATCGTATATTATTAGAGATATTTATAATCAAATCCGACAATGTGTCCGACGGACATACGTTGACCGGATTAGGTTTAATGTAATTTTCACTAGCAGAGAACGTTTATACTTCGTACAAGTAACTCTGCTAAAACTCTCTGTAAATGTAATATATATTAGTAGCTTAAAATGTACACAAGTACGAGCAAAAATTACTGACATATGGTAAATGTTAGGAATAGAGAAGAGTTTAAAATGAAATGTTTACAAATAATCTACACTTAATAACTTTTTTAGAGAAAATTAGTGCTGTGCTAATGTTGAAGACGAAGACAATTATTGGAAAGCAGCCAGTGGAGCTTTCCAGTTAAATTATTTGGAAAGTTTAACAAAAGCGCACTTAAAAATATGTGTACGTCATCGGACAAAAAAATTGATTTATTCCTGCGAAGTTCTATCTAGCAAACATGAACGAGGTGACAGGTCTAAATTGCTCGTAATTTAAGCCGCATATGATTGCGATGGGAACTGTGAACGATGTACTGGAAGGAGCACCTCATATGCACTTAATTAAAAAAAAAGAATAAGTGACACGAAACGGTAGTGACTTCACAATAGTGCAATATAATATTTTATCTCACGTACACGCTAAGCAAAAAGACGATAGAAACGTTAGGCGATATTTTAAATTTTCCATTCACACGGCTTCGCACCAGCATATTTCGTATTAAAATATACAGTGCCAAGAATATAAAGACTCGTGCGAAATTAGATTCTGTAGCAGACAGCATGCTGTGTGTACAATGTGCATTGCACGTATACAGAAAAATGGTATTCGTTAATATTTCTTTGACGATATGGCGCCGTCTATTCACATAAGCACAGATGCAGTCAGTTGTTGATTATTATTTGTACGAATTTACTTCAATACTACTAAAATATATTTGGTGCAGCTTTCACAACAAATTTTAATAAGGAACATAAAATATTGTTACATTTTACAAAACACGTTGCAAAATGTATAGAGCTCTTTGCCTAATAAGTGCAGCCGTGCATCGTTTCCAACATGTACCCAGTATTGAAATCGTGCTCAATGCTAAATATCAAGGCATTACCAAAGCCGCAAATAAGGAAGACTGATTAGTTTTAAATGTGTACGTACGTAGTTTTAATTCAACGTCAAGAATCGTATATTTAGTGCTACTTCCGATGTAATTTCATGAATGTTGGCTTTGCAATAAACTGCAGGCATTAATTAAAAGCGATATAATATAATTAATTTAGTACCTCTACTGTCCGTAAACTATTCAAAATATAGTGTGATCAATGTACTGTTTTCTAAATAAATTGACGTTGACTATGGTTTTTAAATAAGAAAAAAAAACTTATATTAATAAATTAAGTATGAATTGAATACTACCACACTTGATTTTAACAAATATTAATACACGTATTTCGGCAACTAAGTTGTCATCTTCAGTAGAGAGCTAAAAAAAGAGAAAAGTTTTAAACTTAGTATTCCTAGTTTACATTTGAAGATCTTCTCTTCAATAGATTACCAGTGGGACAATACTTTTTTCGTAGAGTTTTCTTTGAGACTTCTTGAGAAGCTTTGTTATTTTCATAAAAAATAATTTATATTTATACGAGAAAATTACAATCAACATACCAATATTCGACTAAAAGCATTAAAAATGCTGTCGAAAATACATTTTTAACTTCATCCAACCGCAAATCAAAATTAGTAAAAATACCGGTTCCTCGTTTACATTCACCATTGCTGCAAGTATTTGACATAAGGAAACATTAAAGGACTTGTTTTGATCTGTAATTACTTGAATCCTCTGTGTATTGAACGGTCTTGAGCGAGATGGTTTGCAAACACAAACGATTTCGGTTCAAAGAACATTCACATTATGGTTCGGTACGTAATCTAGTTAGTCACGTGTGTGCGTTAACATCAAATGCCCCTACATTTCAACGGTTAACATAGAAGTCAGTTTAAGACGAAACATTTGGAGAACGCGAGTATTTAATTTATGTAAATTATAATGAGTACATAATTCACGTAAATTTGGTTACACGGTCGAAGAAACAAGAACCAATATATTTCGACATAATCCGGTATTAATGGAAGGCATATGTGCGAGCGATAGAGACGCTAACAAGTGACCCGGAAAGACTAAATATACCCGATGGATAAAAAGGATCCCAATCGGAAGACAAAAATAAAGGAATTAAAGTAATTAAACCTAACGGACGGCATGGGAGACACGGGGATTTACATTACATTTCAGTTTGTTAACTCATGAACTCGTGTGCATTTATTCATGCTAGAAAAATACGTCCGCTATTTATTTTTAAGAAATGGTTTTAAATATAATGAGCACACGGAGAGGGCTGAAAACTTACGCAAAGCTGTTATATACACACAAACAAATGATAAAACACACCGTTTTATCGAAGAAATGTCAATAATGTGTAACATCGCCACGATCTTGAATGCAGGAATTTATCTTTCTAGGCATACTAGAAAGTAGATGCTCTATTGCGTCATGGGGTATTTCGTCTCAGGCTATTTGAAGCTGTTGTGGCAATTCATTTATAGTGTCTATAAGTGTCTAAGGTTGAGCAAGATGACGCAGTGTTCAGTCCATCATTTCCCAGATGTGTTCTATAGGCGATAAGTTAGGCGATCTGGCAGGTCAAAGTATCAAATTTACGCTATTATCTTCAAAAAAAGTTTGTCGCGCATTGTCTTTTTAAAAGATAAAAGCAAAGGAAGAACAACTGGATGTAAGACATTATCGATGAAACGTCGAGCATTTATATTGCCGTGGATAGACGTTAAAGGAGAGCGGCCTCCTATTTTAATGCCACCCCAAACCATTACACTAGATGTAGTAGGCCTTCGTTGTACAAACTGCAAATTGTAACGTTCCCCTCTAGGTCTTCTTACACGAGTACGTCCATCGGAGTGCCACAAACAAAACCTAGAATCATCAGGAAAAAATGACTTCATGCCATTCACGTAGCCAATGTTGTATGGCTTGGTAGCACTGAAATCTGTCTACTTTGTGCTGAGCTGTTAGAGGGATACGAGAGTTTGGACGGTAGGAACTCAATCCAAGTGAGCGAATGCGGCGATAAATGGTGCTCATTTTCCTGCCATCCTCGGACAGGTTCTCAAAATGAATGAGAACGTTTTAATCTTCTGGCGATTTCCCGACATCATAATCCAGCTTCTTGCAGACTAATAATTCGCCCCGTTTGAAAAGACGATAATTGTTGAAAATTAGAACATTTGCGACATCAGGTTGCAAATTAAATGCAATTTACATATGTAACGTTTCGCAATTTATTAAACTGCATCATTAGACTAAAACAATCAAACAAGATATTCAATAATAAAAGTCATTCGCAAATATTATAACGGGCGTTTTTTAAAATTTGGTGTCGAAGTTGACCATGAATGTGCAATTGTGAACAAACCACAATTTTGTACATACACTCACACGTCACTTAAGTAACAACTTTTGACAAATAAAAGTGAGGTTAGACCGATTAGACATAGGTTAAGAGGTCAAATTAATAATGATGATTTGTTCGCAGCTAGGTATTCACGGCCAGCTTTGACGCCAAATTTAAAAAAAACACCCGTTACATTCACAAATAATTAAACGAATATTTAAGATTATTCCAACATATTAAAATTACAATTTTAAAACTTAATAACCAATACATGTTGATGAAATAAAATCTGGGCGATGACTGACCGTAATGACAAGGACAAATCGAAGACGCGATAATTGTAAAAGGAATTAACCAAAAAATGACGATACGAGGACGGAGATGAACCAGCAAAACATATAAAATAAATTATTTAAGGATGTTACTATAAATCCCTGATCAATATGTTATCGTTTTTGATGTATTTTTAGTATTATTTATATATTTCGTCAATATACTTTTACAATCTTGCCGGTGATTTTGTATTCTACGTTTCAAATATTGTTTTGTTTGATTACAGTCTAACTTAATTTATAAACTTCAACGTAAATATTGTAGTTTGTCTTATATTCAAACTACAATATTTATGTTGAAATTTATAAATTAAGTTAGACTGTAATAAGGGGGTCTTCGTTTTTAATTTGGTGTACGACGTTGTTTTTGTATTATAAAAGGTCAAAATATCCATTTCCATTTCCATATCCAATTGTTATTTATTATTTTTTTAATTGTTCTGACATATTCACTAATGTAGGGAAATGAGTAAAATATTGAATTGGGGGGTTTGGTATTTAATGTTGCGGTACGATTCAAATTCATTGAGCGTAAGATCTTATTAATGAATTTTTAGGGTAATTATTAGATTGTTGAATGCCATTATTAGCTGTTTGTTTTCTGCATGAAAAGTAAAACTACTACGTTTATTCATACGATTATTCAACGCGATTACAGTATTAATTTTTGTTTCATTGGATGTTGAGACATGAAATTAAGTATTCTACCAGAACTCCTAGATTTAGGATACCATCTGGTCGAGACTGTTTGATCGGTATTCATAATAATGATAATATCCAAAAAGTTTAATTGATTGTTGTTTTCAACCTTCAAGGTAAATTGTATTTGTGGGCGGAAACCGTTAAAAATTTTCAAAAACTTGTGTGTGTAATGTTGAGAGATAGACATACATATATCATCAACATAAATATATAAAAATGGAATGCTCATGGGTAATGTAGAAATTATAGATGCTAAGAGCTTGTTCATTACTAACGATGGTAGTATTGGTGAGCATGGGTGACCCATCGACAACCCCGAGTTCTGGTGAAAGAAACAGTCTCTATACGCGAAGTAAGTAGTATTAAACAAAAATATGTATATTCTAAGAAACGTAGATAAATCTATTGGTGTATGTGGTTGTATGTTACCCCATTCATCTTGTATGGTAGTCAATATTAAGTCCTGGGGTATATTAGTAAATAATGAGACCACGTCCAATGGAATCAAGATATGATCTTTAGGTAATTCTATATTTTGAAGTTTTTGGACGAGAGAAAATGGGTCTTTAATCGTAAAGGCAAAGTTTATTGAAATGTTATCCAAAATTTTAGATATAAATACCGATAGTTCATAAATGTAAATTGCATTTAATTTGCAAACTGATGTACCAAATTTTCCGAAGAATTCTTTTGAGTACGCCGGTGACAGGAATATATTTCTGCGAACATTATCATTTGGCGGTACTAAAAATGGAAACCTTCAAACGTATTAAATAACACATTGGTAAGGAATGCATTCCCTTACTAAACATGGTCAACATTATTGAAAAAAATAGCTTCATTCAACAATAGAAAAATTTATTTGATACGATCGGGTGGTTTAAAATGGAGCTACACGAGTGAGGACGTGTATTTCGTCGCTTGTTGTTTTGCATTGTTTACGCTGGTTTATCAAGTATTTTCGTTGGTATGTGTCTGCGTGCTATTAACAAATATTGTACTTGAATAACCGTACAAAATGCAATCAAATACGCGTGCAAACGTTGAAAACAGGTAACTAATTAAGTTGTGTGTGACCGAGTTGTTACGCGAAGAAGACTTTTTGTCTGCATTGACTGAAAAATAATCACAGAGGGCCAAAAACATACGGACAAAAAGTTTGAAGCTTACTACAAACGAATGTGTGAGCCTACGCATTCTCGGGATCAAGTCTGTGTCGCAAGATAAAAGTGAAGAACACGTAATTGATATTTTCAAAACAAAGATGAAGCTGGATATCTCCACCGCGTCCATTGATAGATGTCATTATATGGGTCCCGTAAAGCATGGAAACCAAGATATTATTGTTAAATTTACCAGCCATAGACATCGCCGAGAGGTGTTGAAGCAAAGGTCGCTGAAGGGGACTGGCACATCAATGGTTGAGGACCTTACTGTGAGTCGTTATATTTTATACAAAATTGTAAAAGATAAATTTGGTTTTAAAAATTCACGGTTGTATGATGGCAATATTTATGTCAAGGTTGGTGATTCTAAACATATTATAAGAAATAAATGTGACTTTGATAAATTAAGTATAGATTGATAATAGCCTCGCATTTATTTACTGTAGCGATGATATGCAATGTCTAGCTCGTACCTTTTTTTGGTCTTTATCTGTAGAATAACTATTGTTTTACATTAGATCTCTGTTGTATTTCAAATTTAATGCTTCTCGTTGCCCATGTTAATACCCGTTCTTTGACAAATAATTTTATTGTATTTAAGAACCATGTACTTCGTCACAGGTATGGTATTTAGAAGAGAAAGAGATGAAGGTAGACGGGACGGGGTGGTGTGGTAGCGGTTTATGTTAAAAATAAATATACAGTAAGCGGGCTGGCATTTGAATATATTGTATGAGTAAAGTAAATGTGGCTTAAAATTAAATTAAGTTCCATGTCATTTACTTTTGCTGTCGTTTATAAACCACCTGCCCTCGACATTAGTAATTTCATCAGTGAATTTGAAAATATATTGTCACATCTGACGAGATCATATGTACAGGTGATTTCAATATCGACATGTTCAACCCTACTGGTAGACATGCTACGGCATTTCATGATATGTTAGTTTCCTTACAGAAGAGACAAATAATTAATGAACCAACCAGGATTGATGATGAATCTTCAACTTTGCTAGATTTAATCATAACTGGAGCTGATTGAAAATGTGGAACAAGCTACAGGAGCGCTCACTTTTAGAAATTTCTTTGACTTCAATTATGCAGTTTTTATGTTGGACTTGTTGGAACATGTTGGCAATCGATACCCTGGAATATTTATATGACCTACATAACATTGATAAACTGTTGAATTTTTTTAACACTAATTTAAACTATTTGTTTGATATTCACGCCCCTTATAAAACTGGTAAATTCACTAAACCGCGTGTTCCTTGGCTCACAGACACGTTCGTGAAATGATTTTCTTGCGAGATAGTGCGCTGAAGAAAGCGAAACGGACGTGTTTGCCTATTGATTTCCAGTATTATAAAACTCTTCGTAATTATATAACATCGGCAATTCGCAGGGAGAGAAGAGCTTATATGGATTACTGCTTCAGAACCAATCCAGGTAACGTTTGGAAAGAGCTGAACCACTTTACAACAAGAAACAAGTTACAAACATCCCACCTAATATAAACAATGTTAATGATATCAACACCTATTTTGTTAGGTCGGTGAATACTGATAATCCAAGTAACTACATGATTAATTATTATTTGAGTAATAAAGCAGCAGACTTTGTTAACTTATTCTCATTTTCAGCTGTTACGGAAGACGTCGTTTTGAGACTTTTATCAACCATAAGAACAAACTGTTGTGATTCGGATAAAATTGGTGTAAAAATGATTACTCCCTGTTGTCCTTAAATTTTGCCGTTCATCACGCATATATTAAAACATTGTCTCGTGAATGATGTATTTCCTTGTTGTTGGAAAGAAGCGTTAGTCGTACCTGTCCCACATAAAACATAAAAAAACCTTCTGACTTCAACGATTTAAGACGCATTAGTCTATTACCTGTGATGTCTAAGTTGATTGAAAAAATCATACATTATCAAATCTCAGAGCATCTGGGTAAGTACGATATTCTGCCGATGCAACAGTCAGGGTTTAGGAAAGGATACAGATGTACCACTGCATTATCCTTAGTTCTGGATCACATATTCAATGCGATTGATAATAAAAAGATTGCCGTGCTAGTATTACTTGATTTCTCCAAGGCGTTTGATGCCATCGATCACTCATTATTGATGTCTATATTACATTATGTTGGCTTTAACCCAGATAAAATATATATATTTTAAATTACAAGTCGAATCGAACACAAAGTAATATTAAATAATTGTGTGTCCGATGCACTGGCTTTAAATTCTGGAGTAGCGCAAGGAAGTATTCTCGGGCCACTACTGTACTCTATATACACTTGTAAATTGTTTCAATACTTATAGCGAAAGACGTAGCAATGACCATAAAGGATATAAGAAGCTACAGACGACCAGACGCAGACATAGATCATGTTTTAGTGGGAATTAGAATGAAAGAGGAATTACCGTTCGAAAGAGACAGACGAAAAAATAAAAGAACAGGAAACACGACGGTAAGACTGACGGTCAAGGAAAATAGAATAGATTATAAAAACAGGCTAGAAGAACAGTTAAATTTGATAAAAGAAAAGGAAGAAATAGACCAGTTTTGGAACGATATAAAAGAGAAAATAGAAAGGGTGGCAAGTAAATATACAAATAAGGAACAAAAAAGACATAAAAATTGGTGAGATGAGGAATGCTTAATGGAATTGAATAAGAGAAATAACCTGAGAATGAAATGGGTAAAAAACAATAACACACAAACACAAGCACAATATCAACACCAAAGAAGAAAATGTAAATGTAAAGCAATATTAAGAAAGAAAAAAGGGCATATAATGAAAAACTGATTGATGAAATAGAAGAAGATTACAGAAATAAATAGATAAGGAATTTATATCGAGGATTGAAATGTGAACGAAAACAATTTACTACAAAACCGGTATTTTATAAAAGTAAAGATGAACACCTAATAGGAGAGGAAGAAGAGGTATTAGAATTGTGGAAATAACACTTCAGCGAACTACTAAATGAATCCATAAGCGAAGAGGAGATAGAAATTAGATCAGATGTAAATATCATCTCTATGCTGACGACACACAACTATATCACAGTTTTGATTCTCTGAACGTTGATAGGGGCATTGAGCAGATCAATGCTGACCTTGATGGTATCATCACTCGTGCTTCTGCTCACAGCTTACATATTAATTCAAGTAAGTGCCCGGTGCTTATATTCGGTCAGGACATGATGCGTCATTTAGATCTAAATGATATAAAAGTTTATGTAAATAATGAAGCACTACATATTAAAGAGTGCGCTAAGAATTTGGGATTAATTATTGATACAAAATTACGATTCAAAGCTCATGTATCGAAACAGATTCAAAAAGCGTTTTGTAACTTGAAGATATATAGAAACAAAGATTATTTAAACCCAGCAGAATACTAACGTTAAAAAATAGGGTGTGTTAACACCAACATTTCACCGCACATCCCTATTCGAAAGGTCATTTTCTTATAGCATTACAAAGATAATAAAATGTTGTTGGTGTCCGGTGTCCATTGTTTTATATATATATATATATAAATTTTATTTCTTTTGATGGGATTTTCGACAATTAAATGACAAAATGTTTGTTAGAACATATTTTACTATTAAAATATAATATGTTTATCAACAACGTTTCGGCCAAAAGTGGCCTTTTTCATAGTCTGTAATTAAATAAAAGTATCATACATATATAAATGGTCAGCATAATACAATTGGTGGTAATAATTTTATTTACATTATTAACTCAATTATATTAAGTGTCAAAATATTAGTAAAATTGAAATGAAAATATTATTATTGAGTTAATAATGGTTATTATATAATATTCCTAAACTTATTATTTATTACAGTATACATATGCAAAATTTGAACATAATATTGAAAAGAAAATTGTTATATTACTTACTTTTATATTAGTTATGATGTATAATAATTTGGCATATTGTCATAAATTATGCATGTCAATATTTTTTTTTTTGGTGACTAGATAAAATTATTTATATATTTACATTAATAAAATTATTTTCCTTTTATGAGTTACAAATTCCGATAATATATATGTGAAAGATTATCAACATCTAATAACAACACAGCTTTAAAAACTCATCAAAATGAAACAGGACACAAATTTGATTTTAGTAATACTTCAATACTCGCAATAGAAAAAAACAATAAATCCAGACTTATTCTTGAAATGATTTTTATCAAAATTGAATCACAAACAATAAATAATAAAACTGATGTTGATAATCTTTCACATATATATTATCGGAATTTGTAACTCATAAAAGGAAAATAATTTTATTAATGTAAATATATAAATAATTTTATCTAGTCACCAAAAAAAAAAATATTGACATGCATAATTTATGACAATATGCCAAATTATTATACATCATAACTAATATAAAAGTAAGTAATATAACAATTTTCTTTTCAATATTATGTTCAAATTTTGCATATGTATACTGTAATAAATAATAAGTTTAGGAATATTATATAATAACCATTATTAACTCAATAATAATATTTTCATTTCAATTTTACTAATATTTTGACACTTAATATAATTGAGTTAATAATGTAAATAAAATTATTACCACCAATTGTATTATGCTGACCATTTATATATGTATGATACTTTTATTTAATTACAGACTATGAAAAAGGCCACTTTTGGCCGAAACGTTGTTGATAAACATATTATATTTTAATAGTAAAATATGTTCTAACAAACATTTTGTCATTTAATTGTCGAAAATCCCATCAAAAGAAATAAAATTTCTAAGAAGAAATACGACAAAAGAAAAAAGAAAAAAATAAATTATAAATATATATATATATATATATATATATATATATATATATATATATATGTGCTTCTTGGTTCTCGGGTAGTGAACCGCGTTGTAGAAATCTTCCCCGAAGGGTCGCTTCGACGTTTCGGCAGAGTCCCATCTGCCATCTTCAGGAAGCTCTTCTAGGTCTCGCTGACTTAGAAGAAGAACTTAGAAGAACTTCTAAGTCAGCGAGACCTAGAAGAGCTTCCTGAAGATGGCAGATGGGACTCTGCCGAAACGTCGAAGCGACCCTTCGGGGAAGATTTCTACAACGCGGTTCACTACCCGAGAACCAAGAAGCACAGATTTCAGCCGCGAGAACTTACGCACCAACATATATATATATATATATATATATATATATATATATTATATATATATATATATATATTAGTATTGTTACCTTATGGATGCTGTATGCTCGTCCAAGTTGTTAGTTTAAATGTTTGTACACTTACATATACGTGTTCACTAACTTAATTTAGTTTGGTCACTTATATTTAAAAACATCTTAAAATGTCTGTTAACATTTTTAACGGGCTAACTCAATCGTACTTCAAATATTTAGTTTTATTTTTTGTTTTTTCTTGCGTTCTTTGGATGAGTTTTATTAGTAAAAATATGGCTTCCATTTGTGTTGTTAATATTTTATTAATTATTGTGTTATTTTGTTTGGCTTTACATATTTCCATATTTTCTATGATGTTAAGTTTCCTTCCTTTGTTTTCTATTTTTGCTATTTGCATTATATTTTCCATCTTGCCCGTTGAGTGTGCATTGTTAATAACGTGATTGGCGAAGTTTGAGTCTTGTATAATTTGCTTGAAGGATCTCATGTGTTCCTTGTATCGTTGTGTGATTGTTCTTCCTGTTTGTCCAATGTACTCCATGTTGCAATCCGGGCATGTAAGTTTGTAAACTCCACTGTGACTATATTTGTCTATAATTTCGATATTTTTCTGTTTGATGTTTTTATGTATTATGTTGTTTGTACGGTATGCAATTCGAAGGCCTTGTTTTTTAAAATATTTTGTTATGTTATTTATATTTCTGCCATGGTGTGTGAATGTTATGAATTTATTGCTTTTGTTTTCAGTTTGCTGGTAGTTTTTTTGTTTTCTTTTCATGTTTTTATCTTTTATTCTAAATGCATAACGTCATAGCTTTAAATTCTAAACAACTTTTCTTAGTTAGACTTTGACGTACTGTGAACGGAAAAGGTAGTTTACCTATAACTAAAATAGTGTTTGCAAAACTGTAAAGGCCTACTGGATTTAAAAAAATCGAAAGGAAACTAAAAATAAATTTCAGACCAAGCAGGGCGAAACTCCAAAATATGAAATTCCAATTCGAAAATTGTTGGTCAATCATACCTATTGTAAACTCAATCCGGGGACATACGGTATATATAGTGAGAAAAACTTCGTATTTGTCGTGATGTCGACATGTCAAAATAAATAGTTGAGGTATTCGACAATTGTAAAACCAACACGAGACCGAAACGCAGCCGTTTCCCCCTTGTTTCTACTTTGTTATTAATAATTTTAAGCTTTGCCTGTAAATCCCCCTTGTTTGTTGTCAATTGTCATTTATTCGATAACTTCGGTTCTGATTTTTTAATTTCTTAACGTTGGCTGTATATTAGAAATTTTGATAAAGAACTTTAGGGTGGTAATGGTTCGCCATTTTGATTTTATCAAAGCGTACATGACTTTCCTTAAGTATGTTTTGGGCCAGGATAAAGCAATTAAACGAATAATAAGTATTGATGAACTGCTAAAATATATTCATTCATTCATTTCAGCGCTCCAGACCAAGTAGGCCCATGGCTTCTTCTACCGTTCTTTTCCATTTTTTCCTCTCTTGCGTTTTCGCAAAGTTTTCTCCATCCTGTAATTTTGCCTTCTTCCAAGTCTTTAATCACTTCGTCCTTCCATCTCGATTTTGGTCTTCCTAAAATATATATAATCGTTAAAATATGTGGTCGTGTGCAAGCGGCAAGAAAGGTGTCAAGAGTGTCATATTAGACTTTGATTTTTTTCTACTTTCCTATACTTGTACAACGTATAAAATATGTGTTTTGATACATAATTTTGTAAAATTGATTTCTTTTAGTAGAAAAGAAGTTCAATTATACAAGTATAGACAACTAAGATTAACTAAGTCATTTCAAATAAGAAAATATAGGACTAGATTTTGGATTTGCATTTAAATTAAACATTGGTAGAAGAAGAAGATTTCCCTACTTGCGCAGATTCTCAAACATTCGCTAAGCTAATTGTTAATATGGAAAGCTGGCAATTTATACATGTATCATTCTTATATTTTGAAAAAAAAATCCCAAACAAGACTATATATATGAAACTTTTATTTGTCATCATGGAAACATTGCGTTATTTATTTTAATTATTTCAGAGAATCAATACAGTAGCGTAACAATTATTAGTTCTTTATGTAATTTCTTTCAAGGACATGCAGCACATATCAGCTATGGCTAAAAATTACTGACGACCTACAACCATCAGAGCAAAATATGATTTTCAGTCCCACTTGAGCAGAGACTTTCATATAGGATTTAATTGTAGTAGCACTCCTGAAATACGATGCAATTTCATCGCTGGTCGACGCAGTCGACAAGCATATTCTATGACTTTCAATGTTACGTTTGTCGCTGTTAAATGTTACCGTGATATTAAATTCCTTGCGATAAATACCGCAACGAAATTTTCAAAGGGTTTTGTTGTTTTAAAAATGTATGTTCTTAGTGAATTAAAAACACATATCCTCTTCTGCATTTAACATTTTCTCGTTTATGTTTATTTCAATGTAAGTTTAGAAAAAATCCTACTCGTGCTGGCAATGTGTCGCTCAATATGTAAATTAATTAGCACAAAATCTGCAGTGGTCCACACTGAACTGTCCTTTACTTAGTTATTTTTCGAAAGAATTTTTCAAATAAAAGTTGTTTAAAATTTCAATGTCTTTATAAAAAAACATGTTTTTCGATAACCTGTACCGTTTTCTAGATATGGAAATCACTTACGATTGAGATATTGCTTTTCGCTCTTGCTATGTAAAATTTTAAGTTTCGTGGTACGACGGGAGATCAGTATATAAGGTCCATAACATAGAAGGAAAGGAAAGAAGGAATGTTCTACATAATTTCCCTGAACGTCGATGCATTTGGTCCAACGATGCTCCAAAACTTCATTCCCTTGATTCTTCTGGAAAAAAATTCTTTCGGTTACTCTTCCAACCAGTCGCTTAGGGCCGTCATCACTTAATTATCGTCGTAATATCTGGTCCCCCGAAGACTTTCTTTTAATTTGGGAAATAAAAAGAAATCACTAGGGTCCAGGTATGGTGAATATGCGAGATGTTCAAACAATTCAAATTCTGCGTTCATGGCAGCATGGCTTTTGTGGACAGGAGCGTTGTCTTGATGAAACGGGGTTCATTTGCTCAATTTTTTCAGTCTCTTTTCCTTGACAACTGTTATTGTAAGTCCACGTTCCAAAAAATCAAAATTCCGTCTGCGTGTCAAAAAATTATGGCCATAACTTTACCAGCGGATGGCAAAACACGAAATTTTGCGGCGATTCCACTCCATACTCTGTTGCTTCGACTCAGGATCGAAGTGGTGAACCCACGTTTCATCATCAGTGACGAATCGAGAAAGAACTTCATCCAGATCTGCTTTAAACTTTGCCAAAACTGGCTTCAGAATGCAATACTATAGAGTATTTCTGATCAGATGTCAACATTCGTGGGACCCAACGTGCAGACAAATTATTTAGCCTCAAAATATGTTCTGTTGTATAAGAGAAATTCGAAACAGAACGCTCACCTAATACACCTACCATGTCTTCATGAATTTCTTTTGGAGACAACCCTTTCTTTTGCAAGTATTTTAAAACTGCACGAACCTCTTTCCATTTTTAGAATTTCCCTAAACTTATCTATTTAAATTCTAAATTATTTGAACAGGTACAAAGTGACAAAACTACAATTGATCCAACGTAACAACAAATGATTAATACTTTATGTCAAACTGATGTTGACCAATGTCACCCAACGCCTATTATGACAGGGGTGGTAAATAATGATCTCCCCTCGTATTAGCTGTAATAGTTTTGGCGCTAAGGCGCGCAAAAATCACACACACGAATATAATACGAGAATCTTTACCTCAGGCCTAAGAAGGAGGAGTATAATGAACGTCGCGCACATTTCTTACAAACGATTCACCATCTCCGTTCACGAGTCCAAATCTCATAATCTCAGTTTCTCTGGCACACCAACATTCCACATACAAAGATTCATTACCAAAATGCCTGAATATGCAAGACTTCAGTTTAGTTCCGTATAGTTCAGTTTAATAATACAAGATAATGAGGAACAGGATTAGGTGAAAAATTCCGGAAATCTTTTAAAAGTTAAATAGTATGTAAATAAATAAATAAATTGTAATATTTTGATCGTGCAAACGGATAACAAATGTAAAATCAACTTACATAAACTTATGAATAAAATTATCTATTAATGAAAAAATAATTTTGTGATCACTCTAATAGATGGTGTTAAAGTAGGTTGATTAGATTTTGAGTTTGCAAAATCGCTAAAGAATCATGTGATTTATTTAATTTATTTGCATTGTTTCTCGTGCCACTTACGATACAGTCATTTACTCCATAAGCTAAAATTGTCATCTAAATAAGATCGAAATTAGGAATAAATCTTATGCAAGCTACGGTAGCAGTTGTGCGTTTCAAACTTCCGAGCGCATAATTATAAAAAATAAAAAAAAACCTTTATTTGGCATTTCTGTCCCTAATCGTGTTTTTTATTTTTATTGTCCACACCTCGTTCTCTCCCCTCCACTCCATCTCCTCCACCTCCTCTTCATTTTGTCCGCTACCTCCCTTTCCAGCCCTCGACTGCTCACCTTTCCTGTAACCAAAGTTTTCCGTCATTTAATTTTGTCGGTATCTGTCTTAATTTTCTCAATGCTTATTACAATGTCGGGCAAGCTTATCGGGAGATATTGCAAGTGTTGGTTTTATAACACGGCTTTATATCATCGAGTTGATATCATTCGGTAATCTACGCACGTTATTACCAAATTCTTTGCTAAAAGGAAAGGACTCTACCTCAACCTCAAATTTTATTAATATTTTTCGTTTATTAGTTCTTTGTTTCGCGATATTATGTGCCGGAATATTTTCATTATCTATTCGCTCAATAGGTGGAATATTTAACTTGATGAACATGTCTGGTTATGGTCATGTTGGTCATGTTAGTTCCAATAATCAATGTGTCTAATCAAGTGGGAACCAAAGTAATTCTTGCAATACTATGGCGGGCAAGAACTCTCAGGATTTTCATTTCGGTCAAAGATATATCAGATTGTTCTTATCTTCATTTAATGAGACGTATAAGTAGCCAAACACATGGTGTAATTTTTGAAAAATAATAGTCCTAGGACAATCAACTGCTAAGGATAAAAGTCATAGGAGTTAACTTTCACCAAAATCCGTTCATGACTCATACCTGTGAAAATATTGAATAAGGGTTTTTGAAGGTAAATTTCGTGTTTCACTATTGGCATTTCTTTATAACTAAAATTATATTTCCCTTGTAAAAAAAGATTTCAGGATTCACGTGAAATAAATAAATTACCAACTAAAACTTAAAAAAATATGGAAGGAAAATATCCAAAGCAGCCTGGAATTGACAAAATTGACAAAAATATCTGTGTTTTTTCCTCGCGCATTTTTATAAAGAAGAAGTAGCATTCACAATGTAGAACGTAGAGATAGCGGGCATGCAATATTTATGTTGAAAATTAATCAGAAAACTCAAAGTACGCGCAGCTCGTTACCAACTAATCATCTAACACAAATTATTATTAAATTATTGCAAATAACTATCAATAACACATATTAATAACTAAGGTTTCCCTTTTTGTCGTGGCGTTGCTGACGATGACATCAAAACGACATCGGCCACAGCTTACCTTGTGCAAGTTTAATAAATGTGCATACTATTTCTTCGTGTGATGTATAGTAACTAATACAAGCATGGTTCCATTTCCAATGAATTTCTACAGTTTTAGAGTTTGCGGTTAGAACTGTTTTGATTTATTTTCTTCGCAATCAACTAACAAACGACTTGCAATGGCTTGTATTATTTTTATTTAGTTGTTTTCTACGTATTTTAATAAATATTTCGTTTTAGTTTTTATTATGTTTAATTTCTTTTGCGTTATAATTCTATTTCGGCTGCCTTTTATATTTATTTGCATACGCTTATTCGTTTTTTCTACTTTTCTATTTGTCTTCTACATTGTATTTTGATTGCTCTTACATTATGAAGTTTACTTTGTGTTTTTTGTTTCATGCTCTATATTGCATATTTCCGTTTTGTGTTATTTAATATTTAACTGCAGTTTTTTACAAATTTCTCTTAACTTCATTTACATTTCTTGGTTTAAATTTGCTCACAGAATGGTTATACGTCCTGCAAATACTGCTCCTTATCTGTCAATGATAAACACATATCACAAACAGATAATAACCTTTCTCACCACGCAAGAATGTGTCACGAAAGAAAAATAGCTAAAAGGTCGTAATTAGGAAAAAGAAAAGAACGAGTCTGTAAATTGATTGAACGATGGGTACCGTTGGCACTGTGTATTAACACTTAAAAAAAATAGTGGTATTTGGACAACTAAGTAAAAGTGCAAGAAAACCTCAGAAAGGGTGTATAATGAGTAATATATGCATTTAAGTTGCACAATTCACGTGAATGATGAAAATGTATATTATTCGAAGTCTCGGTATTCCTTCCGTTATTGAATCGATAGAGCTACAAATTAATTTGTGTAGCCACCATTAATGCAAGTGCAGTAGTACGGTCATCAATTCAAAATGCAAGTCAATTTTATCACTCAACTACCTTCCATTTCCTACCCTCGGCCCTCCTCATTTTTAACTCCCCTAATATATGCACCCCTTCCCCATTCTCTCCCTATGCCTTACTCCAATCCCTGCCCTCCCGCTCCTCCTCCTTGCTCCACCCCATTTCTTCGCACTCCTCCCACCAATGCTTCCATTCTTCCCTTCCCTTCCCGCATGCTTCACATCTTTTGTGTTCTTCCCCCATCCAATATTTATTTGCCTTCTACTCTTTTTCTGTCACTCTTCTCTCCTCTGCACTCCCATGTATATCCACTAGGCATTTTATCTCTGTACTCCCAACATGTTTCCAGCTCCATCCATGTCTCTGTTAGATATATATAGTCGAGCCGCCCCATATATTCCTTCAAGTCTTTGTTGATACCCCCCTCTTCTTTCACTCATTTCTTCCACCCACCCAGAAACATATCTTCTTCTTTTCCTTTTCACTTCGCCTATCCCCACTTTCTTCCTATGTCCCTGCTCCTCCTTCTTCCCTTCCCCACGTGTCCCCGCGCCTCTTAGTTTTTTGGCATCAGCTTCTTTGTTTCTCCCTTCCACTATAGCCATGTGTTATCCACCTTCAACTTCCTGTATCCCACACTGACCCTTTTACCTTGCTCCCCTTTCCTCGTCGCATACTTCAAAATCTTCCTTTGGATCTCCCTTTCTTTTTCTGTCAAATCGTCAAATCGTTATCAACGTATATTTTCCGGTCCGCTAATTTCGCCTTTTTCTTCATCACTTCCACTTTTTCCCTATCTTTTGCTAATTTCGCTAATATTAACCCCTTCCCATTTCCCCTCATTTTGAACGTGTCGTCTATTTCCACATCCACCTTAAGTTCCTCGCTCCATTTTGTCATCTGTTCCCTTTCTTTCCCTCTTTCCCTCTTTCCACTTCTAATCCCAGAAGCACTATGTTTTTTTTTCTGTCTTTTCTATCCATCGCTTCGACTTTCTCTTCTAGCTTTCTCATTCTTTCGTCATCCCATTCCTGTTCCACCTTTGTTCTCCATTCCATATCTTCCTGTTTTTTTCTTTCGTATCTCTACTATCTGTTTTCTTGTTTCCGCTGAATCTTTTCTTTACTCATTTACTTCTCTCATCACCTCCTTCATCATCTTCATCAAATTATCCAGAGTAATTTCCTTCTCTACTTCCTCTTCTTTCTTTTCCCCACTCCTCGCTCGATCTTTGCTTTCTCATGCTTCTTGTAAATATACCCGTTCCTTTCCAATTCAACCCCTTTTCCTTTCCCCCCACCCTACTCGCCACGCTTCCTCGCTTTATCTTTCTAATCAACCTTCCTGGGTGAGTTCGATCGACACTTTTAGATTGTTCCGTGATCTATTTTGCTCTCGCGTAAACAATTATTATCCATTTAAAATCGACGCACTCGGCGAATTGGTTTTACCGAATATGTATCTTTTTCATACACGTCCAAACAATGTTTCAACAAAAAAATATCGCACTAAAGATTTGCGGGTTCGCTTACCTGCAGTACGAAGTCGGCGCTCTTTCACTGCTCGCGCCCGGAAAAACTCTCAATTCCAACTGTACCCATGGACCGATCTCTTTGGGAACAGGACCAAATCGCGCGGAAAATCACCGGCCACGCGATGATACTATTCTATACTCGCCTCATAATACCGAAATGTCTAAATAAACCATTAATTGCAGTACACTCGAAATCACAACATTCACCTACGGAATCTGTCACATCAATCATTATATTACTAAATATATCACCTTCCATCGGCAGTGTCACCCTTAATACTCGCAACGTATCAACCAATTCTTTGATGTGAAAACAAACTTGTTTGAATGTAACGTTTATACGCGAAGGTGCGGATTTTATTCTCTCGAGTGTAGCAAGACGTTTCGCATGCAATAGCTGCTCAATAACATTTAGGTACTTTTACTTTATCTGATTTATACATTTCCTTCGTCCACTTGTCTGGTATCCAATCACATCTGATTCCGCCAATAAAAGCTTTTTGACATCGATATTACGCTATTACCGCGCGCTGCTTTGTTCAATTCTCTCAAGAACAGCGCTTCTCAACCTTTTAGTATTTATAACCAAATTTTTCAACACAATTCTCCCCCCTCCCCATTCCATATAATAATTTTCACTCTACTCTTACTATAATTGTAATATTAGTTTTTATTTAATAGTATTTTGACACTATCGCGACCTCAATTACAAACACTGTCCCCTCTGTCATCGTGGGCAGTTCCTATTCGCCTAGAACATTATGGAACGACTGCGCTACATATGTATCAAAAGTATCCTGATGTGCGAAGCGGAAGTGTGTGAATCGAAAGGACGCACCAAGGACAGCTAAAAAGGGTACTAAACCTGGAAATGTTAACGCCAGATTACATAGCAGACAGGAGACAGGGAGCGAAAGGATGGGCGTACACGCGGCGTAAAGAGCGGTGAGATACGATATGACAACGAGCTGGGCGGACAGACCAGAGCCTAGTGAAAATGGTATAGGAAGGAAGTAGGAAAAAAATGTATGAAAAGCAGGGTTATCCATGCGAGAGGTGGGACGGATGAGCCGCGGGAAAAGACAGGTGGAGAGGAAGATAGTAGAGATATGGTGGCAGGTAAAAAAGCAGGAAAGGAAAGTAAAATCAAACGTAAAATACAAAATAATTTAAGCAGGCGTCAACATTGCGGATACCTGAGTCCTATTTAATAAAGCATGCTCCATTGGGTTCACTGTCTTACTATCCGGCAAGGGGAAATATGTACTTGTAATTATTAAAGAGCTCTCTGTGGCAAATTCAATTTTATTATTATTACTTTCTGTGTGTTTACTACATTTACCTGCTATCGCTTCATAAAACTCTTCCTTCAACTTTTACGTTGAAATCACCCATTATTATTTTCACATCGTATCCAGCAATTGTTTTCATTATATCAAATAATAACTTACAAATTTGTAGCTTTTCTGCTTCTTCTTTGTAGTCCGTATTTTAATTAATGTTCAATTTTCCAACTGGTTTTGTTCTTTAACTTCGAATGTTCCATTTAATGTTTAATTCAAACAATATTTATATTTGATTAAGCTGCCACGAGTTCGAAAATAAATGCGTTGTTCATTAGGTTAGATTCGACCAAGTAATATACTTATATATATATATATTTATAATTTATTTCTTTTCTTTTTTCTTTTGTCGTATTTCTTCTTAGAAATTTTATTTCTTTTGATGGGATTTTCGACAATTAAATGACAAAATGTTTGTTAGAACATATTTTACTATTAAAATATAATATGTTTATCAACAACGTTTCGGCCAAAAGTGGCCTTTTTCATAGTCTGTAATTAAATAAAAGTATCATACATATATAAATGGTCAGCATAATACAATTGGTGGTAATAATTTTATTTACATTATTAACTCAATTATATTAAGTGTCAAAATATTAGTAAATTGAAATGAAAATATTATTATTGAGTTAATAATGGTTATTATATAATATTCCTAAACTTATTATTTATTACAGTATACATATGCAAAATTTTTTAAAAACTCATCAAAATGAAACAGGACACAAATTTAATTTTAGTAATACTTCAATACTCGCAATAGAAAAAAACAATAAATCCAGACTTATTCTTGAAATGATTTTTATCAAAATTGAATCACAAACAATTTTCTTTCAATATTATGTTCAAATTTTGCATATGTATACTGTAATAAATAATAAGTTTAGGAATATTATATAATAACCATTATTAACTCAATAATAATATTTTCATTTCAATTTACTAATATTTTGACACTTAATATAATTGAGTTAATAATGTAAATAAAATTATTACCACCAATTGTATTATGCTGACCATTTATATATGTATGATACTTTTATTTAATTACAGACTATGAAAAGGGCCACTTTTGGCCGAAACGTTGTTGATAAACATATTATATTTTAATAGTAAAATATGTTCTAACAAACATTTTGTCATTTAATTGTCGAAAATCTCATCAAAAGAAATATATATATATATGTTGGTGCGTAAGTTCTCGCGGCTGAAATCTGTGCTTCTTGGTTCTCGGGTAGTGAACCGCGTTGTAGAAATCTTCCCCGAAGGGTCGCTTCGACGTTTCGGCAGAGTCCCATCTGCCATCTTCACGAAGCTCTTCTAGGTCTCGCTGACTTAGAAGAACTGTTCTTTTATTAAACTTTATTAAAGTAGCTTATTATTATGTTTATTTTCGTGAATTTGTACTCCTCGATATTGTCTGATTCGAACCCTATTTACATATTTTTCATTAATTGTTTATTATGTAGACCTTATATAAATATAGATTTTATGCCGGAAAATATCTTGTGCGATTGTTTGTTCTTTTTCATACCTATTCACTATCAGGGCGTCGTATTTTCGAGGGCGAGTGTTGTCAGCGTCAGGGCTTTGTAACTTGCTTTCGTTTGGCACATATAATTTATGTTATAGGGCCGGAATTTATCAAATTTCACCTATTTACCCTGTTCCGCTTTATTTGTGTTGTTACAGTTCTTTTACTTTTTCAGAAAGAACTTTCATATTCTCCCTATCTCTCTTTCCCCTCATCAGTTCAATAGTCCTGACTCGACATGCTGAAACATTGTACTGTGTTGCCTAGTCTTTGCTGCGAGAAGAGGTGTTCCGCTTCGATAGCTCGTATTCGTCACCTCTTACCAGCTGCCAAATACTGTTTCATTTATACACACTTGCCTCCTGCCCCCACCTTACACTGTATTAATTTATTCTTATTACGATACTCTACGATTTTTTCTTCTTCTGTATCTTCACAGGTGATATTGTCACTTGTAATTTTTCGAGAATACTGGTTTTTTACAGAGCGTCACACACTTGACCAGAAACGACCAAATAACTTTTATTATTATGAAAAGTAATAGATAATAAATAACCATTGTTGGCAGTAATAACTCTTATGGGTGATTGGCAGCATTATATATTGCGATCTGTGACTATATGAAATATATGATGATATTCCTATATTCAAATTTAAAGAGCACATTTCATTCGCATTGAACCCTGACAGAAAGGCAAGCAATCTTACGCATTATTTGACCGGACAATTGGACATTTCTAGAATATTAAATCGAAAATTGAATGAAAAATATTTTTTTAATGTTGAATTTCGTTAGTTTTACATTATAACTGATAATGACGCCGAGCCGTAACAAACGAGTAATATACATACCACGTGTACACTAACGTTTTAACCAACCAGTCAATTCAATTTTGCAATTTCCAAATGCAACAGCTATCACTATCAGCTTCGCCGAAATAACATGAAAACGTAATAAAAACACAAAAGAACGATTACAGTTTTCACAACGAAATTGACAAAGTTGTTCGGAACAAACAAGTGTCACACACGTTCGTGCAAATTTTCCGCTACAATGAAAACCAACACACGACACCGAACAAAGCCGCTATATTATCGAAGTAAAGTCGAAGTTGTACCTATTGCTCGTAGATAATTTGTATAACTTAACTATTACTATTGTAGCGACTAATTTATAGATTAATAAAAATTATAAAATTAATATACATATATACATTTACTTTCCTTTTGCTGTTAAGCTTCTTTTAAACAATCAGCAGGCGACCGGTTATTTGTAAAACTTTTTTTTCTTTTAATAATTGCGTTGGGAATTTTCGGCCAGCATTTTACAATAAAAAAAAATAAACACTGTTGCTTTAAGTGCTTTATTTTTCTTGTGCCAAGCTAACGTTTCGAATTAGATGTAATTCATTTTCAAAGCAATGGTGCACGGCATCTTCGCTACACATCATACATACATCAAATTCAATACATTACAGATTTCCTATTATTTAACAGTACGTTAACTCACGTTTTACATATAAATCTGTTTCAACTTATCATTGGCACATGTCCAGTACAAAACATATAACACATCAAACATTAATTATCATATTAAATAAAGTATATGCGTACATTTTTGCAATTAAAATTGTTCACATATAAAATATAAAATAATAGTAATAGAGTAGTAATTTATTGTGGTAATTCCCGTCGTCAACTACTGTTACATAAAACTAATTGACTTATTTTATATTGAAATAAATGATGATTTGGCAATTTACTGACGAGCGCGAATATCCTTATTTGGACATTCGTATTCGTCGTTAATGCCGAATAATCGAACTTGTTTTTTTGTTGATGCAATGCAGGGTGTTTGTACGTAAAACTGCTAACAGCTGAATTGCATTATACGCAACGGAAATATCACATTTTGGCTACGCCATTTCCTCACACCACACACCAAAAGGAAAGAAAATTTTACTGGTAAAATTTTCTTAAATATTTCTATTTTATATTACCCATTTCTACACTACTTTCCTTCAGTAATTCTTAACTCTTATTTAATTATATAATTCTATATTACACACTGCACATTCTATTTTCCTTAACTAATTAATCTTACTTGTATAGTACTTATCTAGAACTTCAGTATTGCACTGAGTTTTTGTCGCGGTACAATTTTGTTCTGTTTTCACCTGTACTATTTTATTGTTTATTTTTATTTTATCGTTCGATGAATCCTCACTGATCACTTATATGGACCTTTCAATAATGTTTTCTGCGTCCACTAACACTATATCGTTAAACATGCAGATTTGAACAGAAATCTTAATTCGTCATGATAATTATCGAAATTGTATATTGGTTTACTGCTGTTCACAATATTACTTGGTAACTTGCAATGTTTCTCGAAGATCAATTCGTATGGTGAATATTTTGTGGATGAATGTATCGTGTTGTTAAACGCAAAACACTAGTATGGTACACAACTGCTCCAGGTACCTAGAAACTTAATAATAATAATAATAATAATAATATTTATTGGTATTTGCTACATAACAGTAGATAAGATAAGTCATACATAAATAAATACACAATAAAGTACACAAAATCATACATAAGGAAAACAATGCTAATCAAACAGTACAGGTACAGCTTGTCAGTTAAAAATTCACTCACACTATAGTAGCATTTATGACGCAGAAAACTTTTGAGTTCAGATTTAAATGATTTGTAAACTTAGAAATTTTTAATTTCATAAGGTAGTTTGTTGTATAAAGTAACACTGGCATATATCGCGGAATTTTCATATTTTGTTGTATGATGTTGATTAATGCGCAAATGATTAAAGTTACGGGTATTGTAATTATGTATTGATGATGTGGTTTCGAAGTTAGGAAGGCTCTTTTTTACATAATTAACACATTTAAAGATATATATGGACGGCACAGTTAAAATTTTATTGCTTATGAAATATAACTTGCAACTGTCAAGTGGTTTAAGATTAAAAATATGCCGAATTATTCTTTTTTGTTGAATAAATACACTACATATATCAGTAGCGCAACCCCACACCATCACATTATAGGAAAGATGAGAATACGCCATTGCATAATAAATATTTAGAAGAGTAGGTTGATCTACACTAGCTTGCATTTGTAAAATTGCAAAAAATGTCCTGTTTAGCTTAGCGCAAACATTACGTATTTGTTGAGACCATCTAAGTTTATTATCTAAAATTGTACCAAGGAATTTGGACGTTTCAGAGAACACGTATACAACATTATCGAGGGAAAGAACAAAGTTTTCAGACAATACTTTACGATTATGAAAATGCAAGAACGACGTTTTATCTTTATTTACGATAAGGCGGTTTTTAAGACACCATTCATAAAATTCGTACAAAGTTGTAGAAGCATTATCTAATAGCTCTTCTTCTGTGTCAGCTGACATTACAAAATATGTGTCGTCTGCAAACATAACAACAAGACCTTTCGTTATTGCTGATGGAAAATCATTGATATATAATAGGAATAATAGAGGGCCGAGAACAAATGCCTGCGGTACCCCTAGTGTCATGTTAAATTGATTGGACACAGTATCATTAATCTTTGCCACTATTTTCCTATCAGACAGATATGATTTCAACCAACTGGCAATGCTTCCCCTGATACCTAATGCATGTAATTTATCCAAAACAAATTCTCTAGCAATCGTATCAAATGCGCAAGGCAAGTAAAAAAAATACCCAAAACATATTTATGTTTATCCATTTCCCCATACACATGTTGTAAAAACTCAATTGATGCCGTTGCAACTGAACAATTTTCACGAAAACTGTGTTGATGGGCAGTTACCGATTGATTGGAATCTAAGGCCACTTTCAAAGCAGATGGAAAAATGCCCTTATACAAAGAATTATTAAATATAAAAACTAAAGGATCGATAATTTGATTGATAATGTGACAGACAAGATGAATCGTGATTCCATCAACGCCTGATGAGTTTATATTCCTAAGACCACTGATAACTTGACAGATCTCCGTTTTTTTCAATAGGAATTACATAAAAGGACTTTAACACAAAGGATGATGATACGGTGCATTGTCTCGACAAATTATTCTTAAAATGTTCTGATATTTTTTTAGCAACTGAAAAATTTGCAAATTCGTTGCAACAAACATTGGCTCGCTTAAAATTTCATCGCGACAATTTAAGCATATATTACGTTTCACACTGGATTTCCCAAGATTTTTATGAATATAATTCCAGGTATCTTTAATTTTATTATTTGCATTAGAAATTTTGTTGGAAAAATAGTGTTGTTTTGCTTTAATAATATTTAATTTCTGATTCCTTTTTAGATTTTTATATACAATTTTAAGCTCCTCATTCTCACAATTGTTAACAATATTAAAAAGCTCTATAAATTCATTGCTCTGTTGCATAATGTCGCGAGTGACCCAGCCTTTGTCCTTTCTATTTGCTATAGAATGTATAATAGGGCAACTTATATCTACCCCAGTTTTAACTAAAATTGTTAAATGATTCGTCGACATCTTCGACGTAAACCGTTGAAACCCAGTCAACAGAATTAAGATAGGTTGTAAGTTTAACAATATTCTGCTGTGAGATGCGTCTATAACTAAACAGGACATCCCATTTCACATCCTTCGGTAATGGGGTTTTAAATGTTAAGATCCCAATGTTTCATGGTGGTAAGCCGTCGCCTGCAACTACCTTATCCCCAGAAGTTTTGCGGATTCTTTATAAACTTTTGCCAAGAATTCTAAACCATGATCTGTAACAATAGTTTGTGGTATCACGAACCTTAAATTGAAGTTATCTCCAAATGCTTTGGTACGGCATCAGCTTCTTTATTTGTGATTGCATACCCCTCTACGAATTTAGTTAACTCGCATTGAATCGTTAAGATATATTTATTATCTTCATTGTCCTGATTTAATGGACCTACTAAGTCTAAAAATATTTTTTGGAACGATTATGAAGCTGAGATGGCGATTGTCAGTGGTTCTATATGAGCTATCGAGTGCTTATACCGTTGACAGTCATCCAGCTCCACTTGGTAATATCCTTGCGATAGATCTAGGTGCGTAAAGTACACTGCTCCTGATAATGAGTCCAAAATTTCCGATATATTGGGTAATGGAAATCTATCGTCTTCTACGACTTTATTTAATAACCTATAGTCAATAACTACTCGCCATTTCTTTCTTTCATTCGAGTCCCCATTTCTTACTTTCATTCGAGTCCCCTTTTTTCGGTACTATTAAAATTGTGAAGATCATGTGGATTTTGTTTCTTCTATAATCCCGTTTCTTAGCATTTTATCAATTTGCTGATCGATTTCACTCTTTTGGGCCTGTGGTAGTCTGTACGGTTTAACGTAATTCGGAGTTGCTTGATCTTTTAATTTTATTGTTTCTCGAACTACATTCGTTACTGTTATAGGGTCATTTTCTAACAAGAATATATCTGCGTATTTGGCGCAAATTTTGTCAATAGAATCTTTCTCTTCATTGTTTAAATGATTTATGTTGATTAATTCCAACAGTTTATCAACCCTTGCGACCGAATTCGTAAGTGAATCAAAGTTATAAAGTTCATATGATTCTAATTTTACCAAAGTTGGTTTGAAGCTTTTTATTTTTATTTCTTTTTCATTTGTATTTAGGAATTGAACTGAAATCATGTGTGATTTTGGCCTTGCTATTATTCCCGCTGTGAAAACTCCTTCGGAAATTTCGCTTGGAAATACCACACAATCATCGTTGTTGTCAACCCAAAAATACCTTATAACTTCGCACAGTAGTGGTAAAGTTGTATACGTGTTAAATTTTGATTCTAATTGTGTTACAATTTTTCTGAGTTATCCCAAAATGAAAATAAAAAATTTTCAAAATCAATTATAGCGCTATATTCTTTGAAAAAATCCGATCCTATAATTCCATTCATTTCTGTTTCAAATGCATCCATAACCATCCATAATTCATGCTCAATTTTGTAATTTTTTACATTTAAAGTTAATTTTGTAGAACCCTTTGGTGTCGTTGATCCCGCAATACCATTTATTGCTATTTTTGTCGGGTATCGATTTTTTCGTCATTTAATAAGTTTTTAAAATTAATGCTTACTGATGCACCGGTATCTACCAAAAATAATACGTTTTTATTTTTATATTTCATTCTCACAAAATTCATGCCATTCATTCTTATGAATATTATATCCTTTCGCTGATTATTCACGAAAAAACTGATTTTTCTGTTTCCGTATAAAATACCCTTCGTGCAGCGAATCTTTTGCCGCTTGGAGAGCGAGTCGTTTGACCTCGGAAACCTCGTGGTGGATGACCCCGGCACGAACCACGTTGTAGTCTGCGGCTCTGATAGTTGGTGGCGGACCAACCTCTTTGACTGCCTC
The DNA here is from genome assembly GCA_959613385.1 of Geotrupes spiniger. NCBI lineage: Eukaryota > Metazoa > Arthropoda > Insecta > Coleoptera > Geotrupidae > Geotrupes > Geotrupes spiniger. The sequence continues at coordinate 2,108,760 of OY390738.1, forward strand.
TAAAATTATGTCCCCTGTTGTTGTAACGGTTGTAGTTATTATTATGATTTTGTCCTCTGTTGTGTGTATAAAACATCGTTGACGTTATAGGTTTATTGGCTTCTTCGTCTTTTGCCAAATTAATAGCTTCTTTTAATGTTTGACAATTTCTGGCTTTTAAAATTGTTCGCATTTCGTTGTTCCGAATACCATTACAGAAAGAATTTATCGCAATTTTTTCGTTTACTCCCCGTAATGATTCAAAAAGATTTTCATTGCTACCCGCCTGGGCCAGCGTTAATTCGCTTAACAGTTGCTCAATGTTTCGTCCAAATTCGTCAACCGATTTGAATTGCTGTTTAGCTTGGTGAAGTTGATTTGAGAGAACTGTTGCCGATTTCCGTGTCTGCTACTAATTCTTTTACCGTGTTATATTTTGAACTGAGCCTAACTTTCGCGTTTTGAAAACATAATTAATAAAGATTTTTTGATCCTCCTGTTTCTATCAGTCGTTTCGTTGTGTCCTCGTTTCCATCCATTGACGGTAAAAGACTGCCTGCAGTTTTAAGGTCGTAAGTTTCAGCCATAATGTATTGTTTAACTTTAAATATTTGCTCTTCGGTTGTAACAATAGCTCGCGCACTTAATTTTAACTTATCATATTTACTTGAATATTGTTCTAATTAACTTATATATTTTAGCGTTAATTGTTCATTAGCTCGCCTAGCCTGATTGTCTTTGTTAATATTATTTTTAAATAACCTTACTTGTGTTAGTATTGTCTTGAAGTCCTCCTCGTAGTCGTGCATTGATCGTCGTGTTATTTTTCACTCTTCAATTCCGTCATTGTTACTAGCTCTTGATTCCTTCTGACTTCCCTTCGGATCTGCCTGTCTATTCTTCTATTGCAACGTCTGTGAATGATCTATGCTGCTAACAGGACTCATGTGATTCCTATCACCATTATCGCGACTTCTCCCAGCGTGAAGGTCCGCTCCACGTAGTTGCGGTGCTGCCTCCACTATTTCCCGACTGGGAAATTATCACTTCTTTCTCCTCTTTCGACTCGTTGTAACCCATTTTTTGATGTATAGTTACCTCAAGACTCCTGTTCGCTTTAGAAGATCCATTTAGTTGCAGTGGCAGAGATCGCCATGTAATATTTTACAATTCTATTTGATTGTTGTTTATCTGTTACGAGACTTTGGTCGTTACTCTGAATAAAACACTCGCCGTTTTGTGATGTATTTAATTGGTTTACTTTTCACAAACACATTGTAATATGATAGTTCGTCGGGTAGGTCACGGATGCATCGGACACCACTCGTGCTACCTTGCTGGTAATTCCCGTCGTCGACTACTGTTGCATAAAACTAATTAACTTATTTTATATTAAAATAAATGACCATTCGGCAATTTCCTGACGAGCGCGAATATCCTTATTTGGACATTCGTATTCGCCGTTAATGCCGAATAATCGAACTTTTTTGTTGATGCAATGCATGGTGTTTGTACGTAAAACTCCTAACAGCTGAATTGCATTATACGCAACGGAAATAACACACTTTGGCTACGCCATTTCCTCACAATGTAATACAATGAATATTACGAGAATTATAATAGGTAGTAGATAAAAAGAAAAGACATAAATTACACAAAAGGGCGAGTTCGGCGAACATCGTCTACTCGCGCAAACTAAATAAATGGTTACAATCGAAAAACTTAAATATAAATTATATTAAAAGTAAGTGATACAATGATTTAACAAAGTAACATTTGTATTCTATATGATATTTAGTAGATACGATCCCCTATAAGAAAAATAATTTGTAAACTGTTGTGCGATGTTGTGGTATCGTATAATTGTTAACTCTAATATTAACATTATGCATCTGAGAACGATGCATTAATAAATCATACAAATATAACGGACATTTTGATTTAACAAGTTTGTACAACATCAGAATGTATAAGTATTTAAATCTTGTTTAAAGCATTTTGAACCCTTTGTAGTTTGTTTTTATTATAAACAGTTAGATGGTTGTAATAAACGGAACTGCAATATTCTAAGTTTGGATAAATTAAGCTTTTTATTAACTGCATTTTGGTCTTAGAATCTAGAGAATATTTTAAGCGATTAGCATTTTTAGTTTCTGAAAGGACAAACTATAAATTTTATTAGCATGACTTTCAAAGCTTAAATTTTTGTGAATGATCAGACCAAGACTTTTACCTGATGTAACCAATTTAATTATGGTTCCTCTGAATGAAGTTTGAAAATTCTTAAGATCGATTTTGGAAAGATTGTAATGTGTACCTATGCACATAGCCATTGATTTTTTAGAATTACTAAACCATGTCCATAGCACCAGTTCGATAAATTAGCTAAATTAACGTTTATTAGATCTAGTGTTTCCTGTATGTGTGTTAGTTTGCAAGAAATGTATAATTGAAGGTCATCAGCATGAAGGTGATACTTCCAATACTTTATAATACTAGGCATGTCAAATATGAACAGAGAAAACAGTAAAGGCCCCAATATTGTACATTGAAGGACTCCACTTTTGGTATACATGTCTTCAGAGAAAATTTCATTTAAATTTACTTTTTGAAAACGGCATTGGACGTACTCTTTAAACCACGAACTAGAGTTATTGGAAAAGCCCAAATATTTTAGTTTTGCAAATAATAAATCAAAGTTTACAACGTCAAATGCTTTGTTCTAGTCTAACAGGATGATAATTATTTTTAATACTGCAGATTGTGTGCTGTGGCCTGGTCTGAACCCTGATTGCAATGAAGGAATAATAGAGGCATCATACAAATATTCTTTCATTTGACTGCCAACAATTTTTTCAATTAATTTTGACAAACAGGATAGCACACTAATTGGTCTTAAATCGTTTAAAGAATTAGCGATCGATACTTTTAGAAATGGTTTAATTATTGCACTTTTCCAAATACTAGGAAAAACTCCGTTTAACAGAGAAAAATTTATAATATATGTTATATAATCAATGCAATACGGTAAAACATAATTTAACGTTGCTATGCTTATTTGATCTGCGCCGATTGCTTTGAATTAATTGCGTTTATAAATTTATATATTTCTGCAGATGTGACACTGTGTAGTTCAAATTTATTGGAAGGATTTAAAAAGTTGCTGTTATAATAATTTATAAGATCTCAGGTCAGGTGTTGTTCCGGAGGCAATATTTATAAAATGGCTATTTATATCAGACGGTGTAATATTATTCGGTAAGTTAACATGAGAATATTTTTTTTTGTGTCTTTTATACCCCAATCGCGTAAATTTTCCCATAAAGTTTTTTGGTCTGATTTACCATTTTGTATTTGATGTTGCATATAGCAATTTCTTTCCCGTTTTATAGCATCTTTAACATAATTCCTCAATTCAATAAAATTTCTCCGATGCATATCAGTTTTATTTTTTTAAATATAATTTGCGATATTTATTTTTTTTTATCATTAATTTAATGTTATATGCAATCCATGCTAATGACCTTTTACGAGTACATAATGAGATAGTACACAATGGGGCGTGCGCAGCAAATAAAGCCAAGACTAATTGATTAAACAAATTCACCTTCAGATTTATATTTCTCAAATTATATATGTCGTTCCGACGCATTAGCTGGGCGTCACATATCAAAAAATTCTTAATTTCTGTATATTATATTATTTTGTGCCTTTATCTCATCAATATGAATAGTACAAAATATCAACATGTGATCAGAAACGTTATACTCATCCAAAGTTTGGCATCCAGTGGCCATTAAATTGTCCGTTACACATAGAACATCAATGAGTGATTCACATGTCGTAGTAATCCTTGTGGGCATTTTCACCAATTGCACTAGCTTATAATCAGATAAAATTGATTGGAAATATCGAGTACCTGGCGTTTCGGTGTCCAATAAATTTATGTTGATGTCACCAACAATTATTAAGGAATCAACTTCCACAAATAATATTTGGAGCACAGCCACAAATTCGTTTAAAATGTCCACATTCTCATTTGGAGGTCTGTACATCACACATATTCCAATTTTAATATTTTTGAAAATTATTTGCAACCACAATTCTTCAAGTCCACTGTCAAAGTTACTTGTTTTAAACAACAGTTTATATTTAAAATATTTTTTTAAATATATTCCAGTACCTCCTCCACGGGTCGGGCGATCTAATCTTATAAAGTTATGGGACGGTTAATGAAACATATGCATTAGGTGTTCGATCATCAAGCCATGTCTCCGTAATGCCCATTATATCAAAATTCAAAATTGTGCTCTTCCATTATGTTGGAGAACATGTGAAAATTACTATTCAAATATCTCACATTTAAGTGGCCTATTGATATGTTTTGTAATCTTTGCTTTAGTTTTTTGCCTTATAAAATGTAGGGACATTATTAATATATTTTATGAATATGTCATTTTCTCCGTCTTTCTTTCTAGTCTCAAGATCAGCTTTAACTTTTTATAATAGTTTCGTTACATAATAGTTTCACCCATACTCAGGCTTAGGTTGTAGTTAGAAGTTTTTAATTTACTTTTGTTTTTAACGACATTTAGGGCATCTTCTTTAGTTCGCAATACTAACTTCAAAGGCCGTGATTGATTTAGGGTTTTGCCAATTCTATAAACTTTTATATCTGATGTGTCCACGTCCGGTGCAATACAATTTATAATATCTACGGCTGATGACTTCTCCATATCGTTTCTTACTTGAGCGTTTTCACCAATAGCTTCGGGGAGTTTGAAAATATGTTTGAAAATTACGTTGTTAACCCGACGACTTCTTTCAGCAATTTCATTTATAATTAATTCTGTGGAGTTACCTTCATTGTTAGCGATTGAGTTGTCTGATTCTGCCAAACTATTTATAACATCCAGTAAACGTGGTATCATTTTACAGCCATCCCATTCAGGATTTTTCGTTATTACATCTCGGCAATTAACACATCTCCAAGCTAACCCAGGTGACGATCTTAATGCATCCAGCTGAGATTTTGGAAGGTCAATACATTTGATATCGAAAACGTTGTTGCAAAAAACGCATTGAAGGACGCATTGAATGCCAGGTGATAATTTTATATTAGCACTGCTCTATTTTTCGTAGATTCACTTTAATTATTATGATCCAATAATAATAATTAATATCGCTGTGCGATTTTGCGGTTTTCAAGTTGTATCTTTTATGCACAGTTGTAGTCTTTTATGCACGTCTGAATCTTTGCGAAATAAGTGTGCGTATCGCACATAAATGTGAGTTACTCTGAGAAATTAACTGGTGCAGCTGATTTTTTTAATTTACGTTCTTGCTAAAAAATATATGAAGTGATCCCCAAACAAATATTATATTTCTACTAACATGAATATAAACATTTTAGCATTTCATCCAAACAAAATTCTCCTTATTATGTATAACAAAAATAGGCTACGAAACTAACAAAAGTAATTTAAATTTATCAAGTTTTGACATTTTTTGATTTCGTTGAACATTGATATATAATTCATTGATATAAATTTGTCTTTTTCTCTTATGTTACTATTCTCTTGATTTATTGCCAATGTTGTTATTTTGGATATTTACTGATGTGCGTTTCTTCATTCGTTTATTGATGTTTATGTTTATAAACTATTTCCTTTATTTTAATTAAGTTATTGCTAAGGGAACCCTTGTTGGAAAAGGTCTAGCAAGTTGTCTGTAGTGATTATTTTGTAAGGGATACATGACAGGTAATTTAGTTATCTGCCATAGTAGGTTGGCTTCGTATACTAGTCCGTGTAGATAACGGGGATGTTATGTATGATTTTAAGATCCATTGATTTATTGTTTTTTTCTTTATGGTGAACTGTAATTTTTAATGAAATTTGTTAAACTCGTTTAAGATGGTGTTTTCTTTGTTTTTTGGGTTGGCTAATAGACAATCATCGACATATTGCTTAAAAAGCGGTATTTTGATCTTGTTTTTATTAAGTTTATTTAGTACACACATTTCAAGGTCTTCCATTATCAAGTTAGTTGTAGTAGCAGATATGGGAGACCCCATCACTGTTCCATATTTTTGGATATAAAATTTTTCATTGGAACTGACTTAAGGACTTAAGGCAGAAAGTAGTGGCCTCAATAAAACAATCTTTGCTTAGTGTGGTGTGTATTTTGAGATCTTTCCACTTTTTTTAAATGTTGGTAGCCAGGTCGACAGCGATGTTAGTATACAAAGAAACAACGTCTAGACTAATGAGCTGGTGGTCTTTGTGTAGTTTTTTGGCTTTCATAAATTTTGCAAAATTCCAGCAGTTTTTGGTGTGGTATACTGTTCGTCCAAGGATTTGGCTTATCAAGGTACCCAAGAATTTAGCAAAATTATATATCGGACTCAGTATGCTGCTAATTATTGGTCTTAGGAGATTATCTATTTTGTATAATTCGGGTAATGCATACAATTTTAGTGACTGGGCATTGTTTGTTTTTAACTTGAAAGCTATTTTTTGTCAATTAGGTTGTCTTTGTGCCATTGTTTTATAAGCTCATTAATGTTTTCTGATATTTGTTAGTAGGGTCATGTTTTAGTATTTCGTATGTATTATAGTTTTCTAACATCTTATTTATTTTAAATTTTTTTTATAGTTTATTACAGTCTTATTATTTTTGTCCGCTTTTGAAATAAGCAATTCTGTGTTGGTTTTGGTGAACTGTTGATTTTCTAGTATGTGTTTGTGAAATGGGTTTTTTGGTATTTATTTTTGGTTATTGTTATTATTATCATTATTATTATTATGGTTGGTAATTATGTTAGTTATTTTATTTCTTATATTACTTTGAGTTTGAGGGTCTAATTCGTTTATGCCACATTCAATGCTAGCTATAATGTCAGTGGTAGATATGATGGTACGTTTTTTCTATAGCAAAATTGGGACATTGAAGACTCAGAACTAGTTGGACATCTTCAGGGACAATTTTTATTAATGGTGAAACGGTTGTTATGGTTACTGTTTTGTTGCATAATAAGATGATTTAATTTGTTTTTGTGGATATTTTTAATTTTTGTAGTGACTGTATTTTTATTTTTTTGTTTTGAGTTTCAAAAAAATTGTTGGCTTTATGAGGTGGTAATTTACTGATTTTGAAATATTTTGCATTTTGAATTGCAATTTTAAGGTTTTTTATTTTACTAGCCAACAATGTTGATTCTGTGTTATTACACTTCGTCAGTAGCGATTAACAAGAACCTTAGGTGTTGAAATACCTTTACATGTAGTTGCCATCAAAACTTCTTGGCGCGAGCCAACCACTCCTAACAAACCACTGACAACAGAACACTGACAAGACGATACCTTGTCTAACACATTGCTGTGACTAAACAAGAACGACTATAAAATATTCAGTGTCAACGTATAAAAGGGTAGCTACAATTAAGTTCAAAAAGTCTAATTGAAGACGTGTCATTTTTTTATGCCCACTACATGTAAAGGTATTTCAACAACTAAGGTTCTTGGTAATCGCTACTGACGAAGTATAATAACACAGAAACAATATTGTCTAGCGATCCACCATTCCCTTCATGGGTCTGTTTTAATTATTAATGTCCACAACACCATTTAGTTTTATACCGCCGGTAAACAAGTGGATGAATTCGCTTAGTGAAAACTGTGTACTGATTCTATTATGAATTGTCAACTGCGGTTTACTGTAACATATTCGTTGAACTCATTTCAATAACTAATTTGTTACACTGCACCCCCATAAGAACAAAAGTTAATACAATTTTAATGTTTACCATGACAAATGGAAAACCCGAGAAAAAAGTCACACCATGTTCTTTTGTCGAATCATAAGATTAATACTTCTTTATATTTACCCAAAATATATAATTAACTGCGAGTGACCAAGCCGTGCAAACATTACATTACATAATAAGTAATACCCAAATTTTATTTCTAATAATAAGTGATGATTCATTTCATATGAACTGAAAATATCAATATATTAGCTTTACTTAAAGTAAACTTTAACTAATAATAATAAATTAACGGAGACGGTGGTTTTTAAATATGAAAATAACATAAACAAAAATTTATAAATTTAACAAACTTACCACACAATATCAAATGTGCCTATGTACATATGTGCGTAAGATGTGTATATGGCAAGGAAGAAACAAATAACTCAACCAGAAGTAATACTCTCCTCTTATCACCTTTCACAAATCTAGAAAACGGTACTTGTTATCGAAAACATTGTTCTCACAAATATAAAAAGTTAAACAACTTTTATTTGGAAAGTTCTTTTGAAAAATGTACCTGTCATCGCGAGATTACACACACTGCAGATTTTTCCTCTGACGATGTTGGACCATTCCAGTTTGCAGACACGTGTGTTTACATCAGCCGGGGTTTCTATCTCTAGTGCCTTTTGCATTTCGTCGATAATGGACGTTTAAGTTTTTAATATTGACTGAAAATCCATTATTACCTTTAAGTTTATCTGAGTATGCAAGAAAAGACTTAATGAGCTTATTGATGGATGGAAAATTGTAGTAACTTTCATACTTAATTCCAAAATTAATACAGCAACCCGGTACATTTTCGGAGTACTTCAAGAAGAAACTGATTCATATTGAAAACGATTTGGCCATATATTGAAAACTTTTCTATGTTTAGGAAATGTATTACGCCGGCAGAACCACTTGCTGTGATATTAAAGGATGCACAATGGATGTCATTTGCCTTAATATTATTTAATATTTGTCGTTATTTTAGAGATTAAAGTATTATCTTCGGAAGAAGACTTAGTAGGGACTGGTATGTATGCGGAGACATTGCGTTGATATTTCAGATCCTGGATCATCAGGGTAAACATATGAAGAAGAGGAAGTCGATGTTGTATGATCGAAATGTGTATATTGTTCTCCTGCCATTAAAAATTATGATATGACCCATGCTTTTTCGTTACCGGGAGCATTCGCATTTTAAGGTATTCGGGGATAATATTTTGCCTACTTTCTTCTGCTGTTCAGTTCTCCTCTTTCTCGGCTTTCTTGCAAGGTTCTAGGTAGAATTATCGGACTCTGAAACAAGGCACATTCAATTGTAAAACAAAAACATTCTTCCATCTTCACGTGTGATTCAACTTGGAAGTGCTTTACAGAGATGCGCATGCCTTTCCTGGACCCAGAGGTGGACTATGAGATTTGATGAATTGTGTTATTAGGATCATTTTAACCATATGCGTAACAAATGGCCAACGACAATTGGTTCAGAAAGATTTCTGTGATTCTTTAAGGATAACTTGGTGCAAATTATATATTTTTACTTGTGGCCGTTTGAGTATTTGGAATATCACGTGATTAAAGGGAGGGTATCTCTGTTGAATCTATTTTGTGTCAATAGAGAAAACTACAAATGACCGATACATTTCTCCTGTATGTCGTTCTTAATATCAGGGATGTTCTCTGAAACATAAATTAATTCGACCTAGTCCGTCATGTAATAAGGGTTTCCAGATGATGTTAAAATTTATAATTGAATAGTTTAGCCAGATAAACGGTGCAGTATCGTTTGAAAAAATTATTTAAAAATAGAGATTTGTCTACAGAACCACAACTTGAGTCTGAGCACATTGACAAAATGGTCACTACTACTTGCTTATAGCATTATTTTGGTATAAAATATGTACACAAATATTATTTGAAAATGGAAAGGACAAAATGAGTTGGTTGTTGTTCCGCTAAGCGACATCGCTAGAGTTTCATGTAGTCTTGTTTTTTGACCAACGTTTCGATTTAATCCAACATTGTTAAAAATGTATGGGTCCATTGTAAGTGTTACCGAACGCACATTTCGTTACACATTAACGCATTACATTTATTCCGCTCGTTTTCGTGCTCAGTTCCCTGTTGAATAGTAAATTAACTTTATCGGACAGCCCTCGCAATAACTCTCGAAACTTCGAAATCCTTAAATATTTTAACAGGTACACCACAACAACGCAACAGTTGAATAATTCAATTAAAGGTACAAGTGGGTATCGATGAAACACACCGATGGCAATTAAATATTGTAGTGTATTGTAACGTTTTCTTTCGTTTTCATGTTATATTCGCATAGGTATACGGAGTCGAGCAAATGTTAATTTTTAAGTTATTCCATTCGTGCATTATTATTATTAGTGCCTGCATTCGTAAACCTTTGTATTGAATGCACGAGTAACAATACATATTCAAGATAGATGAAATTATTTTATTTATAGCAAATGTTATCTCGCAAGTGTAAAAAATCGTGGTTAAGGTATATAAAACGGTCCTTGAGTCAAGATGAATGTATTTCATCAGATAACGTTTGGCTTAAAATTTTGGATTAAAATTTATATCTTTATCGAGCCTACAAATAGCAATGAAATAGATATTTAAACATTTAAGACAATGTACAATAATGCCTTACCTATTGAAACGTAAAAAATAATAAAACATGTCTTTTTGTAAAAATGTATATACGATATAGAGGACCAATGGTTTAATATAAAACAATTTTAAAACGTCAATTATTTATTAAAGCGAAATGTTAGCTGGTGGAATAAGTAATAATATCATTTTACCGTAACGAAATAATTTACGCAAGAGCGACAAGATATTAATATATATGAATATACTGTACCGGCCAAAATTTAGACTCACCCTCATAATGTAGGGATATTAATAAATAAGACGACTTTAATGACATGAATTCCTATTAGGGTATTATATTTCCAGAAAAAAATAGTTCAGGAACAAAATAAACTGCAAAATTTCATATTCATATTATGATTTCTTCCCAATTTTTGAAGATCAAAATATCCCCCTTTAGCTTTTACTACAGCCGCGCATATTTTCGGCATTCTCGCAATCAATTTTTGCAGAGTTGTAGGTGGGATTTTATTCCAACAAACTTGCAAAGAGTCCCAAAGTAATTTTTGATTTGTTGATTGCATTCTTCGCACATTCCAGTCTAATTCGTCCCATAACAGTTCGATAGGATTGAGATCACGGGATTGAGACGGCCACTCCGTGTATTTTAGAACTTTTCCCTTTTCTTTGTTCCCTATGTAGTTACTGCACAATTTTGAAGAGTGTTTAGGATCATTATCTTGCTGGAAAATGAATCCTTTACCCACGATTCTCTGCCCACATGGAAAAGCATGATATGCAAAATGTCGTGATATTTGTATTGATCCATAGTGGCGTCAATTTTTACGAGATCTCCGATTTTACTTCCGGCGAAACAGCCCCAAACTATGACGGATCCCCCACCATTATTCACTGTTGGCATTATACATTGACTCGTCATACGTTCGCCAACCAAACGACGAACATATTGCCTACGTTTTCCTCCAAAAATCTCAAACTTTGACTCGTCCGTAAACAATACTTTGGACCACTGTTCTACTAACAATCTTTATTATTCATTTTATTTTGTTTTCGTAGAAGTGGTTTTTAGCAGCTACACAACCTTTCAAGCCGTAACCACGAAGCCGGTGTTTAACAGTGGTTACAGATATAGGCGTCTGCCGGGTAGAATTTAATTCCTTACGAATTTCTGGTGCGGTTCGAATTCGTAGACGCTTACTTTGAACATAAATAAACTTGTCAACTTGGAAATTTATTATTATAATGTAGTTGACAGTTGCGTATAGCTATACAGAATACTCGATAGTCAATATTACTGTAAATAATAACAAAATATTTAATAAATGAGCCGAAAATCTGTGCGGCTGTAATAAAAGCAAAAGGGGGATATTTTGAAAATTGGGAAGAAATCACAGTCTGTATATGAAATTTTACATTTTATTTTGTCCCTGAACTATTTTTTAATATAATTGCTTAATGGGAATTCATGTCATTAAATTCGTCTTATTTATTAATATCCCTACATTACGAAGGTGAGTCTAAATTTTTGGCCGGTACAGTATATATATAAAAAAAAAACCTTTATATATATATATATTAAAAATGTGTCTTGTCAAATCTGACAGCAAAATGTAAAATTTACACGAAAGGTGTTCGAATCTTACACCTCAATGGTGCAGTGAACATTAATTAAAACAGGTCCATGAAGACTAACTGGTGGATCGCTAGACAATATTGTTTCTGGGTTATTACCCTTCGTCAGTAGCGATTACCAAGAACCTTAGTTTTTGAAATACCTTTAAATGTAGTGGCCATCAAAACTTCTTCGCGCGAGCCAATCACTCCTAACGAACCACTGACAACATAACACTGACGAGAAGATAGCTTGTCTAACACCTTGCGGAGACTAAACAAGAGACCACTGTCAAACGTCCAGTGTCAACATTGATTGCTGCAATTAAGTTCAAATACAATTCAATTCTTTCGTGTAAATTTTACATTTTGCTGTCAGATTTGACATGACACATTTTAATTCAAGATCCACAAACCCGACATACCGCTACGTCCAATAGTGAGGTCAATGGGATCACCAATCTAATCGTTGGCAAGATTTCCAGCAAAACAGCTACATCCTTTCGCCGAACAAGCAGCATCATACGTCAAGAACGCAGACCATCTTATCGAAATGTTGAAGAACCTTACTGTGGAACCCGAGCACTTGTTGGAAAGTTTTGATGTGGTATCACTGTTTACACAAGTCTCGGTAGACGCCACCATGGAGATATTGGAACGGAAATACCAGCCGCAGGATTACATCATGGAACTAGTAAAGCATTGCGTCAAAAATACGTATTTCATTTTTGAAAACCAACGCTACCGACAAACCAGTGGAGCACCCATGGGATCACAACTATCACCTGTGATAGCCAACCTATTCATGTATTCATGGAGGCTACAGCACTAGATACTGCCGAGTTAAAACCAAAGGTGTGGCTGAGATACGTGGATGATACTTTCGTTGTATGGACACACGGAAGAGAAGAACTCGACAGGTTTCTGGAGCACCTCAACAAGCAACATCCAGATATAAACTTCACCATAGAAGTGGAAGTAGACAACCAGCTACCGTTCCTGGGCGTATTGGACGTATAATGAAAAGAGACGACAAGAGTCTCGGCCATAAAGTATACAGGAAGAAGACTCACACCAACAGGTACCTCAACGCTCAGTCACACCACCACCCGGCACAATTGTACTCCGTAGCAAGAACATTAATAACCAGATCAGTAAGGATAGCCGATGGCAGAAGCAAGAACAAAGAAATGGACAACATACACAAAGCACTGGCGCGTAACGAATTTTCAAAATGTGAAAATCCAGACCCCCACACGAACACAGCACAGCACAGAAGAAAAAGAAGAAGAAAAACCAGCAGCCATAGCTTTTTTACCGTATGTCAGAGGGACCACGGACAAGATAAGCAGGATCTTTAGTACACATAACATCGATACAACTTTCAGACCATATAGGAAGATAGAAACGATGCTGCGGAATCCAAAAACGAAAATTCCATTAGAAACGCAGGGTGTGTACGAAATACCATGTGGAAACTGCGAAAAGACATACATCGGTCAATCCAATAGGCGCATCGAAGTCCGTAAACAAGAGCATATACGCGCCGTGAAACATCGTCATTGGCTAGCCATTTCTTAGACACGGGGCACAGCATCGACTTCGACAATACAAGGACAATAGCTAGCACAGTTCACTAGCAGAATAATACGAGAAGCAAGGAGCCGAAGTAAGAAGCAGTCGAGCGTAGTCAACCCCAACGACAAACCAGAATATAAGGATCAACGAGTAACTCCGAACGTCAGTCAGCGAGACCTAGAAGAGCTTCCTGAAGATGGCAGATGGGACCCTCCCGAAACGTCGAAGCGACCCTTCGGGGAACATTTCCACAACGCGGTGCACAACCCGAGAATCAAGAAGCATACATACACACTTGATAGATGGACTAATCTTACTACACAACCTAATAATTAACCACAAGGCCTAATAATTAAACACAAAATTCTAACATCTCACACCGAATGTTCGACTTTGTCGAGTATATTACCAACTCAGTCCCAAATATCAAAAAAATATGCAACAACTGTTCTTCGGCTATCCGTCTCACTAACGCTATTCATATTCGGACCGAGCCATTACACATCCTGCTCATCCGTGCGAATTCGATGCACGGTCCCGAGAAATATCGTACAACTATGACGGAAAATTTAACTGACAAAAAAATGAATCTGTATGATGAACTAATAAAATTCATTTTTAGATGAACCTGTAGAATTAATAACGGTCTATAGAAATGTATTTTGGAATTAAAATAAAAACTTCCTTCCCCGAATTTCGTAACGTAACAATGACTTGCAATTGAAATGAATGAATAATCCTGTTGGCCTGATTGGAAGGAAAATTTGTCGCATTTACTGATTCCTGGTTTCCGATCTCTCAAAAATATTAACAAATTATTGCAAACATTTGGTGGTGCGGTAAATTTGTGTTGGGGTGTCCATCGGTCAAGCCACAAATAAAAACTATATCTACCAATTCTTCGATGGGATATGTAATCGATGGGATACGTAAAACGTGTATCAAGATACGTAGAAACATGACATTAATTAAAAAAGTTGTGATTAATATGCAGTTTGTGCAATTTATTGTACTTTTTAATTGCCTTAATGAAATCAAATGGAAAATATTAAATATCAAAACACAGACTTTCAAAAAACTACTCAGACACTTAACAAAAATTTCTTAAACAAAACTGATATATTTCAATTTAACAAAATTTGGGCTCAATATTAGAATATAATTGAACTTAAATTTTTAATCAGGGCTCCATTTAAATATTATAATTATTTATAAAATAAGTTTCGTCGATTGGTGTAATGAATTATATAACTTAAATTAAAATATCTTTAAGAAATCTTCCTTGAAATTTATTTTAGATGCGTGCAATTCACATACGGACGGATTCAATTTTGTAAATCACTGCCCTTTTGTTCCTTATTGTCTTATTCAATTTTAGGACTTTAGTTTTATCAACGACCGTAACTTTTTTCTATATTTAATATCGCGACTTTTATTTTCATATAAACACAACGTTGCTTATCAATACTTTATGTGAATTCTGAAGACAACCATCGTGGACACTATAACAGTTAAATTGGCACTACTGTCATCGTCTGCTGACGTTTCTTTTATAGCCTTACGTGTATGAATTTGTTTGCAGTATATCACACCTCTTACAGATGTTTTCTCTTACATTATTTTAAAAGCCTTTAAATCTTTTCCAATTTTATTCAAAGCTATAAAAACGATGGCTAGTAAGCTTATAAATTACACAAATCTTTTTCGTTGATATGTCAGCTCATTAACATAACCGTAAACATATATTTCAATATATTTTCGTCCTAGCTTCGAAATTTTGCGCGAACTGTTTATTATACATCAAACTTAGATCCCGAGAATCTTTATTTCAATCAGCACGAATGTCTATTTATATTGTATGCATAAATTAACTAATTACGACAGTAGAACAAATAAAGAGAAAAAATATATAAAACATGTCAAATTAACTTACATTATCTTAATGTGCAAATTCCCTACGCTAAAATGAGCCCTTAAGGAACCTAAGGTACACTTAGGAATGATGGGTGAATAAACATGATGGCAAGTGTTTGCTTGACCCATATTGAAAAAAGATGAATTACTTCTACATCTTGGCACAAGAAGCTAAACAAACTCATCAAACCAGCATCGAATCAGCATCAGTTTAATCATAACCATATTGTAAAGAAATACCTTATTTTCGGTAATGAAAGTTCTTAAAAAATTTTCACTATAATTTAAATAATCAGGATCTCACACTACAGTATTCAAGTTTAGACCGAAGAAAAGCATTGTATAGACTAATCACTGATTCGTTTCTAACAAAAGTCTTGGTGTTTCTGATAAAGAATCCTAACATCCCAAAAGATTGTCTGCAAACTGTCCCTATATGAAAATTGAAAGTCAGTTTTGCATCAAAGTACACATCAAAGATCTTTGCGAACTTCTTTACTCTGCAAAGTTTCATTGTCAACTTTACACGAGTACTGAATGGAGGTTTTCGTTCTGGAGAAAAATAACAATTGACATTTGCTAATATTCAGAGTCAACTTCATTTATATAGAGAGTTTAAATCCTTTTGCAAGTCTTCATAGCAGGTTATTCTCTCATATATTTTAAGGTCATCAGGATGCATGATGCATTCCGATAAAATACAGTTCACAACATCATCTGCAAATATCAGAAACAGCGGAGGGCCAAGAATGAAACCTTGTGGTACTCCACTGATTCAAATGATTGAAAACCTTGTTACTGCACAAAATTCATTCGGTGCTTTAAATACTACATGAATTAAATCAAGTCAAGTCCGACACCAATTTTGACAGAATATATTGATTTTGGTAAAAGTCAATCTATTCTGAACCTGATCAAATGCCTTCGAGAAGACGGTATATAACAGTATGTATATAGCATAATACACAAATGAACACAGGTTAGTTGCAGTTGACTTTCCTTTTACAAATCCATGTTGCCGAGTCGACAACTTATTCTTGACAAAGTAATATAACCGTTTAAACATCATTAGCTGAAAAAACTTTTCGATAAGTAAAATATTATGGAAATAGGTTGGTTTTTATTACCCGATTTAAAAACTTGTGTTACTCAAGATCTTTGCAACAGACCGGAAATATATGATTCTTTAACATCAGATTGCATATGTGCAACATCGCCAACTGCAAAATATATTTGCAATATTTTATAAGGAATGCGGGAACAGAATCACAACCAATGGTAAGCCAAGTTTTCATAGAATTCATTATTCGTAAGAAATCAGATGATTCAACAATGGCGATAACTAAAATATTATTAAAACTCGCACTATCGATTGAAATAACTCGGTAAATGTGTTTAAAATAGCCTCAGAGGAGTCAATTATTTCATCGTCTTTGATTATAGAACCAGGTAAACGTGTAAGATTGTTCCTTTCATTAAGAAAGAGTCATTCTTTATGATGACTTCAATTCCAGTTACATAATTTCGGAAGTCCGATTTAATACTAACCAAACCAACAAGGAAACGAACAATTCCTCTTATATTTTAAAGGACGAACGTAACCGTGCAAAAATTCGACAAAATTTTAACACGCATCATGCACAAGAGTAACAAGTCAGTATATCAAGATATACAATTCAATAAAGTAAGCATGTTTAAAGTTAAAAACTGAGCTGGACGAGACTTCAAACCGTTTAATTGAAGAAAATACATAAGACGTTTGAATAGCAAGAGCGGGTTCAATATTACTGCGTACATTTTGAACAAAAAATTATCTACACATTTATTAAATTGATTAGTGATAGATAATTTGCGCAGTATACGTAGTGGCTTGAAAATTCACACCACGAAATTTGAATTTGAACATTGAGCACTACCGAAAGAGGGAAAGTTAAATTACCATCAATATATTTTTTTTGTCAAAAGGTGTAAGTAACTCAAGTTTGTGAAATAAATATAAACAATGTACTTTTAATATAAAAGATGGTTGAGACCATTACTATGTGGTAATCCATATTAATGAAAGAAAAAACTCACTACGTTTTTACCACATTTTTTTTTGTTAGAAATTTATTACTAATTTATTACTAATATATATATATATATATATTAAAAATGTGTCTTGTCAAATCTGACAGCAAAATGTAAAATTTACACGAAAGATGGTCTAATCTTACACCTCAATGGTGCAGTGAACATTAATTAAAACAGGTCCATAAAGACTAACTGGTGGATCGCTAGACAATATTGTTTCTGGGTTATTACCCTTCGTCAGTAGCGATTACCAAGAACCTTAGTTGTTGAAATACCTTTACATGTAGTGGCCATCAAAACTTTTTGGCGCGAGCCAATCAGAGAAGCAGAAGAATGGTTCTCGGTTAACAGATTACAAATGAACTCAGATAAAACACAAAAATTACCTTTCGCCTAGTGTCGGAGAATTTGTCTAAAATAATCGATGTATTTTATATGCTCGATTAATGCTGACTATAGGTATTACAATTAGAATACACCTAACGTTATATGAATATGTATATTTGTTGAAACAATGTCCATACGTCAATACACGAATGATTGCCTTTCCTTATATGGATGTGCTTGTGCATATGGCGTAGAGAGCTTATATTGCATACTTCATTCGAACGAATATAACACATTTCGACCACGCCACATCCTCACACTCCCTTAGCTATACGTGTACGGAAGTCAGTTAATGTGTTCAGTTTACAATCAATTTACCGTCAAATCTTTCGCTATAAATATTTGCTATTCACCGGGATAATCTTTAATTTTCTTGGCATTACGTAGAACTGTTTTAACTTCGCCTACTTAATTGAATACAACTTTGAGTGGTCTAAAATTAGTGGCTACCTTACCTTTTCCCAGTTTCAAAATGTTTATCCCCTCGGTCTGTGTCGTACAGTCTACATTCAGCTTCCGCCACATTAAACATCACATCATTGTTTCCCTAATTCTACGCTCCTCCATTTCCTGAACAACCTCTTCAAAAGTAAACGCATTTTCTGGATTACTGGGAGATGTCCGTAAACTATTTTTCATTTCAATCATTTTTAAAATTTCAACCATTTCCTTCTGCAGAGATATTATCAGTGGCGGTTTGTCAGAGGAGGCAACGGAGGCAGTGCCTCCCTTAACCATTTTATATAATGACATTTTTTTGTAATTTTTTTTTCTGTACATGAGTGTTGTTTTTGGTATTAAAAACGCGTATTTTAGTAAATAGTTGTTGTTGTAGAAATTACAATTTTCAAACATCCCAAGATCTTATAGCGCGAAAATATTGTGAAATTTTGCCGGCCGGAGGCAAATTAAATTCAGCCTCAGGCTGCATTTGACGCTCTGAACCGATACAAAACCTAGCGCAGTCCGTATTAACTAGAGACTTTTCTCGATAAAAACACATCGGCTGGAGGCATGCCGCCAGACGCTGCGTCACGGCACATGAATACTCGCACTCCCACTGTTTCTCGTGCAGTTGCGTGACGCATTATATAGTTTTTAATACAATTGAATTTAAATTTTTATTAGCATTTTTGTTTATTTTCTGTTAATAGTTTACTTTACTTTTTGTTAGTTAGTTATTTTAGTTTGTTAATTACTTTTTTTTAAATGTTATTTTGTTTCATGAACAACTTGGTGGGGAGTTCAAACCAAGGAATCTCATGTTTTAAATTGGAGCACATAGTTTTATTTTATTGTGAAATAGAATATTTGGCAAGGGGCAGGTTGCTCCCGGTGAGTGAATTATCGTTAGTTTAATATTATTTACATATCGGAATGTTTTAGTTGCTGTACCTACTCACAATTTGATGTCCATTAATCTTGTGTAAAGGTGACAATATTTTCGGTAAGCACTGAAGTACCTAGTTTACCTTTTATCTTAAACATTTTCGATATTTCGATCAATACAAATAAAAATTATTTAATATTTACATGCAGGACGTTGTACATTACACACATTTGAGTTTGCCTCCTCAAGTAGCAAACCCACGAGCCGATACTGGATATTATAACATCCATGAGGCTTCGTATACGATCTATTATATAACAACCAAAACATGCAGAACAGGCCCACTTAATGTTCTTTCTTGATCGTGAAACTCGCGTATCAATGTCGCTAGATTCGCACAAATATTACGGAATACAGCTCAGCGCAGATGGCGAGTAACAGTGTCATTTTCCGGTGCGATTTTGCCACAGCATTTGTGTGAAACCATAATGATGTGTTTAACAACAAAACAAAACACAATCGGAGAGGAGTTGCACAAAGCACAGACCTTTCATGTTGGCGGTGCCCGTCGCAGTGACTTTTAAATTCAAAACAGAGAATTACATAGGCAATGGAAGGGCTCAGTAACAGAGCTAGCTAAAAATACACTAAATTTACAATAAAATGATCTAAACTATTATTTTAAATGTATTAATCCGACTACAAAAAGTAATAATTGAAAGAAACGATGCAAAAACACCGGCCGAAAAACTTAAGAGTTTACCAGATAAATTTCATACTAAATACATTTTTATATTAAATACGCTGAAGTTCATAAAGAAAATCTACTGTCATAAACAAAAGCACTACACGTTCACGTTTCGCAACGACAACGACTTATACGTAAATATCATAACAATATATACATTCTATACGCCCACTTGCACAGTATAAGAAAGCAAAATAGGTTATTTGCAATTTTAAATGGAGTTATACAGCTCCGTTGATGTGAATGCACATCATACCTGAAAGAGGAAGCTCGTAAAACGCGTAACATATTTTCCAATTTGCAAAGTTAAATCCAACAAATACTCTGCATGTGCTCTCATAAAATATGCATATCAGTACGATGGGATCATTATGTTTCAAAATTTCCTCCATTGAACATCCTATACCTATGCGCAACACGATATTCGTTTCGCTAATCTCATTATGTGCGTCCCTATCCTGTCGTTTGTAGAACTTGCACAGAAATTAATTGCGTTACTCCTGTACAAACATTTTTTTAAATTTCTTCCCCTGCTTTAGAAAATTTTAAAATGATTGTAAGGTTTGTAAATTTAATTTATGTACTGGAATGCTATTGGAGAAAATCCTCGCTGACGCTTAAAATATAACTTTCAACACAATGTTATATATTATTTTTATTTCGAACAATTGCATTTATAAATGCAGCTGGCAACATAAATAATTATATACAAATCATTTACCGCCGATACGAAATTGAATTTCTAAAGCATATCCAACGCAACGGCAGGCATCGTTCCATTTTTATGTGCACATTCAATTTTTTCCCACCGACGACTTACAATTCAGATCCAAGTCCCAGAGGTACGTAATTTAATTTAAAGTCGGTTTTATACGACTTCCAGTTGCAAATCTCGCACGAATCTCAAATTTTAACGCACGGTAAGAATACGTTTACGTCTCTTCAGCGTTCGATATTTTTGGAGCCAGTACACCAGACTTGGAAATATGTCCGTGTAAATCTTATTCACGTTACCTACGCAACATCTGGAGCTTCACTACAATTTACATGTTCCATGTCATCCTTGGTTGCAGTGAAACATGCGAAATTTTCTACTCGTGACAGAAACTTATCAGCATTTGTTCATTTTACTTCTAAGCTCATTTTGTTTCCAATTCATATTTTTGCTTTTTTTAATCTGTTTCACACGGTGTGTACAGGCGCTGTAAAGGTACTTCGAAAGTAGACAATTGCGAAAATGCCTTAGCGAATTTATACCGTTACATCAATCTGGTTTCAGGCCTGGGCATAACTGCATTATTGACTTGCTTGAAGTTACTACTCTATGTAATTTAGCATAAGGTAATGTTAGCAATATTACACTACATAGGCCTTAGTTGATTGTGATATTTTCTAGTGGCAGTATTTATTACGCCATGAACATTGTTCTTGAACATTTTTATGATTACCATGCTTCCTTATACATAAAGTAAAGGAGAGTGAAAATGCGAAATCGACAGGTACAAAGCGGTTGCTTACACTGCTCGTAGGATATACATACATGCAAAATAGTCGGCCAGAAATTGGCAGATGCTAAGTGATTCAATATGGGTGCATATGACTAATAGATACCTGCCTCTAGCATAAGACTATTTCATCGAAAACGCCATCGTATATTCAAAACAAAATATTTGTTAAAACTAATAAATACAAGGCGAATAAAATAAACGAATGTAGTTTCTCTGACACGTCACTAGTTTTTATAATCAGCTAAAGAAATTGCCGTGAGGAAGGGGCTGACCAGGTCAACTCAACAATGTAGATCAGAGCGTATATATTTTCAGGACGGGCAGGAGCACAAAGGACACGGGAAAAAGTAGTCAATACTCATCAACAATGGGTCAAGGAAATGATATATTGTTATACCATTGAATATAAGGGATACCTTTTCGCTAGGAAGTCGTAAAGAATCAATATGGGAAATCAAAATATATAAATTAAAAATATCAGCCTTACAAGAAACAAAACTAGATATTGTTCATATAGAAGATATGACTAAAAGTGGTGGAAAAGACAGAAGGTTAGGAACTGGGTTTATCGTACAAAAAATATATAAACATAACGTGACTTCTTTCAAACCAATATCAAATCGTCAGTGAAATCAATGCCCACGCCCCTCCAAAGAAAAAGAAGAAGAAAATTGTATATTTTACGAACTAAAAGAAGAATATGAAAAATTATCGAAACATCATATGAAAATAGTGATTTGAGATTACAACGCAATGTTTGGGAAAGCAGAAATATACGATGTACAATAGCAGTACACATGGTGATGAACAATGATAATGGACACTGAGTGGAAAGTATGAAAATCATTTATTAGTAAGGATATGCTGCAAAAAATGGAGCAAAAACACACACAAAAATGCAGAAAAACCTGTATGATGAGGAAATATTGAACTAAGTAAACCGACTCAAATAATAGAAAGATGAAAGGAACACTTTAATGAATTGTTAAATAGGGGAAATAAAGAAGACCAAGGAGAAGTAGATTACACTGCCAGAAGGAAAAAGAAAAATATAAAAGTGCCAACGAAAGACCTAAAAAATAATAAACTGCTAAATACGAGAATTAAGGGAGACCAAGAAGAAACAGTATACAATATCAGGGTGAAAGAGGAAGGTATGGAAGTACCAACGAAAGAGGAAGCCACGAAAATACCCAAAGACTTAAAATATAATAAGTCCAGGGGAATACGAAGCAGCAGTAGCAATGATTAAAGCAGGAGGAGTTCACTTAACTGAAATAACATGCGAGCTTGTAAACCTACTATGGGAAAAAAACATGTTTGCTTAAAAAGGTGACAAATCTTTACGTGAAACTTTCGTATTACTGGACACAACTTATAAATTATTGGCAAAACTTATTAAGGAAATATTAAACAATTAAAGAAGGTGTCAGGAAGGAGTATCAGGCAGGTTTCAGGAGTAAGAATCGGTAAATGACCACATTTTTACTCTCAAAAAACTTTGCTACGAATACAAAGACTTGCAAACTTGTTACGAATACAAATTAGTTGTACAGGTGATTCATTGATTTCTAACAAGCTTATGATACAGTAAATAGATAAAAAATGTAGAATGGAATGAGAAGACTCGAATCAGCCGCAAAACTTAGCAGGCTAACAACTATGACGCTGAATAAAATATAAAATAAAGTGCTGTGTATTGACCACAAATCAAAGGAATTTGTGGTGGGAAATGGAACGAGCCTCAATTGGAAAAAGTATAAAAGGGAGACCACGGAAACGGTGGCAGCAAAGACCTAAAAGTAAAACGCGCAAAGAAATGGATGGAATAAAATTTTTCAACAAGCACCTGGGGTGTTCTTCAGAGCACTTTGTACGAGTTCCGACGGCAAACCACGCAAATAACAAATGCAACTGAAATTGATAATTTTAAGTTCACATCTAACACAAAAAGTCACAACGTCGAAATTATACTTCATCGCCTGTGACATTATAAACAATTCTCATTTCTTCTTATCAAATTATATCAATTAAATATAATCTCCCTCTCTCATAACATTTGGTACATGTGAGTATTGAAATTCAGAAATTGTAAGCCAACGCGACGCATTTTCATGAATTGGTTCAGGTTAATTTTTTTGAAATTTTTCAACAAATTTAAATTATATGATCTACGTGTTGGGTTCGATATCCTTCAGCGAATTGAACCCAAGAAATCCAATGCTTGCATGACCCCCGTCCCCACCATAAATAAATTGTTTAAGCAAATCTTTTTAAAAATAAGTGAACGGCGACATTATTTCGATTTTTGAAGATATCAAATCGTTAAGGTTAATTTGCTTCATTAATTGTTGTTAAAACCGAGCAAACATTAGACGAATTATTTAAGAAATAATTGTGCATGACGAGCAAACGTTAATTTTAATTGTTTAAACAAAATATGAAATATGATCAAACGTCGACGTTAATTCTTCATGAATGTATTATTAAAGATTTGAAAACTTCGAAGTTAATGTGTTTCACTCAAGTTTGATAAAAACGTGCAAAAGTTGCGGCTCATTGTTTAACAAATATTTGTACAAGACGTGCAAACGTCAAGGTTATTGAACATAAGCAAACGTGGAGGTTAATTATTTGACAATATATTCATACATTTGACATTCCCATATATGTTTATTATTTTTAAGCTATTGTTTTTAAAATTATGTATAGAATCAATTTTAATAGAGATTTTTCCAATTTTTTTTATTTGCATGTTTTAGTTCGCCTAAGAAAACTAACTTTTTTTGAAAAGCGGAATTGGATTGGGTTGGGTACTTGTACTGGTAGCACGATCTAAACTTCTTAAATATATCTTGAAGCCTCATCTTAAATGCAATAAATGCAATAAAACAAAAGTAAATGTTCGTTTCATTAAGATATCGTGTTTTTAAAATATATGCAACGCCGTTTATGCTATTGCTTTTATCTGTAAAATCTATCGATCCCTTTTTGGAATTGTTCTTATAATTATAATCACTTCTTTCGACGTATCATTATAAAGAGAAAATATATGTAATTTATTTATTTGGAAACTCTTAAAAAAGTTGTCGTTATAAATTTTAATATTGCAGGTGGTGACCCCTGCTGCAACCAACCTACTATAGTTCCAACGGCAAATAAAATGATTAATACGAAAATGAAATTCTCCCTGCCCTTAGTTTAATATTACAAAATCTATCCATAAAGTACAAATAATGTGTCTAAATAGGCAGAAATTAATTCACAAGCATATTTATGTATTCCATCAAACATAACTAATACCCAAACTAAATATAATAATAAAAAGAAGAAAGCCAATGATGGAAATAAAAGAAGGAAATGCTTTTGCTTCTTAAAGAGAAAGGCCATCGGAGAGTACACCTTAGTTCTAGCACCCGGAAGATAAAATGTACCACAGTCCTTCTTCATTGAGTCGTTCAAACAGTTCGGCCAATGTCTTGAGACGCTCAATCCCGTATTTACCCGTAACCATGATGTCTTCTAAATAATTTGCGCATTCAGTTAAACCAGAAATTAACTGTTCAATAAAGAGCTGAAAAAACCTGGAACGCTGTCAATGCAAAAACCTAAACGTTGGGACTGAAACGATCCAAGTGTAGTATTAATGACAGCTAACTTTTTAGCCTGGTCATTAAGTTCCATTTGAAAGTGGGCATCAGATCAACTCTTTATGTCCTGATAGCTTCTCTAGCCGCTTTTCAGAGCTCGGAATAGGATATCGCACAATCTGCAGTTGAGGATTAATTGTTACTTTGAAATCACCGCAAATTCGGATTGACACATTTTGTTTCGGTACAACTACGACGGGTCCCACTCGCTTGTCTTTATCAGTTTAAGGGTTCCCTATGACGTTAATGGTTCATTTCTTTCGCTAGTCGCATTTGAGTAAAGGGAACTGAGTTAGGCTTATGGAACTTTGGTACAGCATTGGGCTTTAAATACAATGCAATATAGAATGCATATTTTTAATTTATGCCTTACTGAAGTAGTATTTCCTAATACCTGGAAAATTCTGTAATATTTCCGCTAAGTGTAAAACTCCTCAATCATGGCGATCTCAGACCGATAAACATCATGTTATTCGTATTTTCAAAAATATTACAAAGTGGTAGCGTTTGAGAGAAAATAAAATTTTCCTGCCAATTACTTTAGTTTCAGTCCATACAGTTGCTCAAGAGCTATTACTAACATTACTAATGATATTATTGCAAGTTTAGATAATGGTTTGATTCTATTGGACTTTATTAAGGCGTTGGATATAATCGACCATGCTCTGCAATGTGTGTCTTGGCGGTTACCGTGGAACATTGAACTCTTGATAGGACGTATTCAGTATCGATTTTATTGTGAATTAGTTTTTTGAGAAACATCGCTGATTGACAGTTCCTCCTGGAGGGCAAAGAGAGATGTCATGATGTGTCTGGCTGTAACCTCTCTTTCTGATTCGTCAGTCTTGAACAATATAAATTTGAAGAATCGTCTCTTTTCTACAATGAGCCAGGGACTCACTTACATAAATAGGATATCAGACTAGACCCCCGTACTCCTGTATACTTATTACGTATTACGTATAGTCCCTGTAGGATTTAAAAATACTAATTACTAATCCCACGACTTTGCGAGACGAACGCCAACTTAGAGTCGAAAATAACCCCAAGATCTTTTAAATAGGAGCACTATTTAAATGGCTCTCCAGAAATAGTGCGTGCATGTTGAAAAGGATTTGAAACAGCACCGGTTGTATGTCATAGTGCAACATTTATCCACATTTGATATGCGTTTAAAAGTTTCACACCATTGAAAAATTACAGTGACTTTTCCTATAGTGAATTAGTCGTGGCGAATATTTTAAGATCATCAGCATAAGCGAGTACGGAGCAAGATAGGCTACGAAGCAAGTCATCAATAAAAAGAATAAATAATAGTGGTCAAAGACGTGACCCTTGTGGAAGTAGTATTGATCTCGAGAGATGTGATTCCATTATAAGAAACATGCCATCTTCCATTTTACAAATAAGAGTTTCACAACGACAACGAAAACCAAACGGGTGTAGCCTCTGAATTAGGATTGCATGGTTCAAAGCGAATCAACAATCGGGTATAATAATGCTGGGGATTGAATCATTACCAGCAATGAGTAAAACAAAAACAGGAACTAATATTAGAAGCATCAAAACTTTCAGAAAACGTGTCCCTAGTGAAAGGCATTGTTATTATCACGAAACATACTCCGATTTATACTAAGTTTGATATTTCGAAATTTTCAAATTGCACCAAGATTCTCCTTGGTGATATCGGAAAGATACCTATTATGAGTATCAGTCACTTCACATCACAGAACTCATTACGGAAGAAAACAATTTACGTTTTTTACAATTTCTTACCATTTATTCTTTCTTCAATAGTTCGTTACATTTTAGGTTGCGTTTAACAGCAGAAGCAAGCCAGTCAGGAAAACACGACTTTGCGAAATATGCAGATTGAAGACGGAACATAAAATGTCCAAATACAAGGAAATTGTTACCCATAGGCTATATATTTTTGTTACATATTGCTATGAATTAACTTAAAATTTTTCTTTATTAGGAAATAACTCATAACTATATAACATTTTTGTCAGAGCTATCTTTTTGTTCAGGTTTGGTCAGGTTAAATAATACAACGATATTTCAAATTAAAATAATATATTTTCAAAATTAAATTCCTTAAATTCTGCAAAACAATATACAATATTATATAAATTCCTTTACACGCGTTGAAATGTTGACCGTCAACAAGTTCTCGGTGCCTGATAAGAAAAACAAAATTTGTATTCAAAAATTTACACATGCTAGGTATGGGCAAGAAATGCTGTGCGACTACGATGCCTTGACTGGTCCGTTCTTATCATAATCTAGTCCCGCATCAATATTTGTCTTATTTCTCATGAATGTTCTGATTTAAAAGAATTTCTTGTGAAAAATTCTATCTTCGCTTAATAAGTTCCAATTTAAGTTTATTGAAACAATTTGTAATTAATTTTCATTATTTGCTAAACAAGTCGCAAATAATATTTGTTGATACAATTTGTTATTAATTTTCTATATTTGCTAAACAAATCACAAATAATATTTCTTAATACAATTTGTTGTTAATTTTCAGTTTGTTATTATCTTTTGTTATTTGCTAAACAAATCGCAAATACTATTTATTGATACAATTTGTTATTATTTTGTTTATTTGCTCAACAAGTTGCAAATAATATTTATTGATACAATTTGTTATTATTTTGTTTATTTGCGCAACAAGTTGCAAATAAAATTTATTGATACACTTTGTTAGTATCTTTTGTTATTTGCTAAACAAATCGCAAATAATATTTATTGATACAATTTGTTATACCTTCCTATATCTACCTAACAAGCGCAAATTAAAATTCTTTGACACGTTATGAACTAAAACAATTCATTTAAATTTATATTTTGCCAAACAATTTGCAAATTATTCCATTTGCCGCTTGTCTAGCCATTGGTTACCCTTAATTCAGGCGGTTACCCTTAAGTCAGGCACCATCAACAAAATATTAGAAACTTTTAAATATTCTTACCCAATCTTCTGTATTCTTCTGTGCCGGGGGCACTCGTTGTTTTGTCTCCTTCATTCTGGGGTTGGTCGCTGGGTTGAACTCCCTGCAATTGCCGGTGCGTCGGGCTTTTACAGCTCCGTCCCTACCTTCTTCTTCCCACACTTGTCTACATCCCTGCTCTTCGCTGTAACAGGTTATCTCCCTACCAGCTCTATCCCTTCTCATCGATTTAAAAATAAAATAAATTTTCCTAATTAAACTAATAATTCTTCTTTTAATCATTTATAAAAAACACAACAATATGTACCGTGATATCAAAAATTACCTTGGTCGAGGGTGGTAATGGATTTTAAAATGATTGTTGCAGCTTCCATCGTACATTTATGTCAATCATTTTTTGATCTGTCAAGTCCTTGTGTTGAAGTTATTAAAAACATAAAAAGTTAATGAAAACGATATTAGTATTTCATAACTTGTACTTAATTACTATTTTACAGCTAAAATAAGTAGGTGACGCATTTGCAAGTTATTGATGATGTCAGTGTAGCTTGACAATGACAGATTTATTTCAAATGGATGATTTAAGCTAACACAACCATTTTACATTCCATGGCAACCTTTGAAGATAATGTTTGATATCACGGTATTAAATTTTCAATGATTTTAACGTTTCAATTTGTATCATGCTATCACATTCACTAATTTTAAAATATAAATAATATTTAATCTGGTATGTTGAATATTATATTATATAAGGTTCTTTTTAATCATAAGAGTGTGTATTTAATTTCCTCTGCCTACATATGACAACAAATATACGATTGCCGGATAATTTATCGAACACCTTTCATATTGCCCATTGTTGAGACAAATTCAAAATATAAAAATTGAGCTCAAATATAATTTTAAATTAATTTCGATAGGTCAGATACAAAATTCAGAAAAGTTACATGGAAGTTCGAAAAGGATCGTGCAGTGAAGCAACGGGACGCAAAATCGAAACTTCGATGTCATGCAGCGTCCATTATGACATAACATCAACAACAGTTTTGCTATTCACAAATACCTCCTTTAGAACTGATTATTTTTGTAATACTAATGTTGCGTTCACATTTATATCGCCCGCAGAACTACTAAAGGCAATTTAGTTGTGTGTATTTTGCAATATTAGTTTACGTTATGTGCTTCTATACGCCGCTTTAATCTTGCCTGAGATATTTTTGTTTCATTCTAACAAAATCTTAATTACAATAATTGGGATTATCAGCAAGGAACGATATCAATTAATGACTACTTACACTAAATATCCTCATTCTATTAATAGATAAATAAAACTATTACTGTCTTTCCAACATTTCAAACATATCGGATACATTATGAAAGATTTATATTAAATTAAAGCGACCGTCATACGCAGCTGTTGATAATTTATTCTTAGAGCTTCTGCATATTAATTAGTCTTGTTGGCTTCCCGGCAAATTATATTAAAATTTGTGATCGCGGATGAAGTAGGTATTTAAAACTAACTAGTTCGCATTTTATATGTAATTCCCAACCTGAAGATGTCTTATAATTTATAGCAACTTTGAATTTAATTGTGTTTTATTGTTGATTCGTTGTTACATCTGACAGAATAATGGTATTTTGCTGAAAATATCTACAGTAACATTTTGAGTCATCAACATTTCCGGCATAGGTTAATTAATTTGTATGTAATGTATCAAACTATTGACGGGCTCCAACATATACACCGACATAGGTACCATATTAAAATATCCACAAACATTTTAAATTAGGTGATACTCATAATTATAACACTATCCATGTTAAGTTGCGTTGACATGCAACATTTTCATAAAAAGCTACATAGTGCTGCTTGCACTTTAAATTATCTATTCCAGTTTGCTATTTAAATGATTATTTGTTTCATTCTAATAAAGAATTTTCTCCATTCATTTCTGTCCTTCGCCATTACCTTTGGCTCATCCCACACATTTCCCTACTTTCAAAGATTCTTCATACCGCTCCATTCCAATCTTCTTTTGGTCTTGCCCTAATTCTTCTTATCTCAACGCATGCCACCCATATTTCTTTGGTCGGTCTATTATGACTCATCCATTGTAGGTACTTGTTTCCTTGGTGAACGACTGTATCAGCTATACCCTTAAATTCCCGCACTGCATGTTCGTTTCTGTTCATTTCAGTGACCAGTATTTTGCTGTTTTCTCTACTTGGTTCATTTCCATACGTCAGTACCAGTCTGTGTATTGCCCTAAATAATTTTTATTTGTTATTTGTATGATCGCCTCGTTTCTGTTAATAAAGATGTTATTAATCGAATAGTATCTTGGCGGTAATCCTTTCGTTTATTTCTTTTGTCGCATTCGAGCATAACTCTGTCAACGAACACCGTAAATAGTGCAGGGCTTAATCCTCCTCCTTCTCGTAATCCTTCCTTTGTTTGAAATTCATCTGATTTCATGTTATTAATTTTTGTATTACATCACCTGTCGCAAAATACAATACATTCACCCCCCTCCTAGGTGTCTTGCCCCCCCCCATTGTACACCTGCAGCTCTTTATATTTTTCATTATACCTTGCTCTATTATTTTTCCCTATCTCTCTCTCTCTCTCTCTCTCTCTTGCGCTTCCACCTGTGACCATCGCTCCACCAATTCCCTCTCCACCTGCTTCCCTTCCTCTATCCTCCTTCCACCTCCCTCAACTACATCCCTGCCTGCTCGTACATCTTTCTTCTTGCCATCTCCCAATTCGATAACCCATCTCCCATTTTCTCCCTCTTATCTAGCTCCTCCACCACTTTCTTCTCCAAGCTATTCTTTGCGTGCCATACCGCCCTTCTGATCTCTCCAGGTGAAACGTCCTTTTCAATTGCCTTATCTGTGCCATCTCAACCCTTTTCTGTCTCTGTTCTGGTATTTGAAATTATTAATTTAAATATCTGGCAGTAAGCCAACTATCAGCGTCCGGTATTATTTTGCCTTTCTTTTCCATGTTTACTTAAGGCTGTTGTATAAACATTATCTTTTTCCCCTACTATGCACTTAAAGTCGTCTTACTGTATATATAATATCCCTCTTGATTCTTTAGTTATTGCTAATAACTCTTCCCAAAATGTGTATAGGAGCGTATAGGGTGGAGTTGGTGCATAGCGGCCCTTGGGATAATACCGGCAGTACATACATTTTCGAAACGTTATACGTTTCATTGTCATTGTGCTAAACCTCCAGTTTCAAATGTACAGTACTGGGAATATGTACTGCAAAGGTAACAATATTTTTTTGAAAAATGAGTCCTTGTAAGACGCCCTAACATTTTAAAAGGTACGTATTAGCTTATTAGAAGCAATAGAATTACCGGGCTTATATTAGTAGGCTCGATAGAGCTTCTGTTTTTATGACGCCATTGCAAATTCATAGTAGCCTCAAATATTTATCATTCTCACGTATTTACAAAAACAAGACTTTTTTGAGAGAACCCGGAGTAGGTTTCCAGAAATTGTGGCAATTGTTGCAACTTTGCAAGATTGACGCCGAAACAATATCTTGGTCGAAAACCTGTTTTTTTCTGGCGCTCAGGAAAAATATTTCCAAAGAATAAATCTGTAGGTCTGGATTGGCTCGAAGGTTTTATCAGACAGAATTCCTATATTCACCGCCTACGGAAACCAGAAGCTACTAATGTAAATCACAAAACAACGTTTAATAAAGTTGGAGTTAGCATATTTTATACCAATTTGAATGGTATGCTTGTTCTGACAACGGGTTAATTACAGAGCAGCTATTAGTAGGGTGACTTGAACACTTTGAACAATGCATAAAATCGGCTAGAGAAGTTTCTGTTCTTGTTACTGCTCACTAAGGGTAGCTGTAGGGAAAAGTGCATCATCATGCTTACGATACCATCACATACTTCACATATGGTGCAACCCAATGACGCGACATTTTAAGGCCGTGGAAAACAGCATACTATTCTGACTGTAATAAAAATATGAGAGGTTATCCTGGCAAAAAATAAACCAAACGAAATCGTTAAATTGTTGAGTATAGCTTTTGGTCGGGTGTCAACAATTGAAAAAGCTGCAAAAGGCTTTGTAGTGACGGGAATTTATACAATCGATGCAAATGTATTTTCAAAATAGGACTGGGCACCAGCAACATATTTAAGAAATTCTGCAATTCCTGCCGAAAAGATGGATATCGCTGTTCTAGCTCCATTGAAAATTTGGAAACTCCATCACCCAAAAACATGCAATCAACTAATGTTAAAAATCAAAATGGGAAAATTGGATAGCTGTTTTTAGCTGATAGCTGAAATATCATTTGATGAGGTACTTCTTATAGCTGCTCTAAAAGACATACGAAACTAAAAAGATGCACTCGTTGATTTTCATATCTACACCCATGAAAGACATTTTGATAGAGATAATGGGAAACAAAAAAAGAATAAATGGAATGAAAAAAGGAAACAAAAGCAGGTTTTTGGCACAAGTATTAATTCGTCATCAGAAAAATTTGTCCCTCACGAGAAATATCAAAGACGAGTGACGAAGAAGATTTCCATGGCAAGGATGGTGAGAAAAAGATGTCAGAAAATTGAATTACCGAGGATATTTCAGGAGAATTTGGAAAGAATCGAGAAGTATGGCTAAGATGTATCCTATGTTTATTTATTTATTTATTATTATTTTACTTTCTATTTTGGAGTAATGTCGGCCACGGCCGGAATTGCCTCACGAGTGCGGGTCACCAACATATTTCTTGTACAATTACAAACAGAGAAAATGTCCCTGTAATAAAACAAGCGAGCAGTTCGAACTATCCCCTTTAAAGAACATACACCGGGCGACCTATCATAATTTAGATATTCGTATAAACATAAATATATATTAGTTTGCATTTAAAAATATTTATTATTTCCATGCTATGTTGATTTACAACAAATCCTTACGGTATGAAATATATGAAATCTTATACATTTTTGTAGACATCATCTTTTGAAGAATAATAAAAGTAGTGCACAGAATTAAATAAATCCAATTAAGAACGATGCAAGGCTTACACAGTAACGTGATATTGACGAATCGCCGAACTAAGTAGGTGCCCATACTAATTTCAATTTTGCGGTTCTTCGGCATACATCGACTCGCATCAAATTGTTATATAAGTTTGCATTTAACGTTATTTCCTTTAAGTATTAACTTTTTCTGATAGAATAATTTAAATATATTGTTCAAATGAGACATACATTTTTAAGTATTATTATTATATATAAGTATTATATAACATTGACAGTGAGACAGTGATTTTTAGAATGCTGTATTAAATGTATATTAAATGCACTCATTATCTAACCCAAATGTTATTAAAAGATTAAGGCAATGAACATAACATTCTTGGAACTGTTCTTAAAGATACCGACATAAAAGGTGTTATTCAAGTCAAAATATTAGTCTACAAAGTATATAGTGTACTCACAAGTTGTTTTAATTGCTTTCACCCAATTTTATTCCAATCACTCGTTTTCTTTCAAATACAATTATCTTATTGGTATTGATATTGGCGCGCATACCTTTTCAGATCAATAGTAGATGGTTTGTTGAAAAAAAATGATTCGGCTTGTTTTTAGAATGGAAAATATTCCACATCATAAAAACCAATGCAAGATTGTGATTTAAAACATGTTTGTTTACTGCTGGAAACTTTTTCATTTATACGTGTTTCGCTGGACAGGAGAAAATCGTCGTAGATGATATTCCCACATGGAATTCCTTAAATAAATATCTTGAAATATTGACCACAGCCTATTACATTAATTATTCTTAGTTTGCATCTGGTTAGTGCACAAATAATAAATATTTATTATTAAGTAAAAATTCTGCACTGCAAAACAATGTAGTGTTACCCTGCAGTGAACCAATATGTAGTTATTTACTTGACAATGATTGTTTTATGCTGAACTAATATGCAAATGTTAAAAAGATTAATAACGTACAGGCAAAACAAGTTCGTCGTTGGGTGCAACGGGTGCAAAACGTTGGTGATCGGCCTTTGGAGACCATCAGAATGGGTGTCCGCCGCATAACGACGCCACTTGAAGATGGTGCCATCGTGAGGGCGGTTGAATATCCAATTACGATTTTTTTTTAACTATTGGAATGATATCAGAAGAAGGAGAAGTTAATAATTGGAAGAAGTACTTTTAAACAAAAACTGATCCTATTTGCGTTTATTAGAAAACGTTATTAAAGAAATATCTAATTGGAATTCATTAACATCGTATGTGACTCTTAACAAAATGTTAAAAGTTTTTTTCAATCTCTCAAATTCTTATTTCATAACAAGTAACTGGTTTTTTTATTTTGATCTAGGTAAGTTTGTATACTGATCAACCCGGATTTCCTACCGTCGTTATTGTGAAGAATATACTTTATCTAAGAAACATTGTGGTTTTACGACAAGAAAGAACTATATTCAGTATCTATGTTATATATGAATGCAAAATGCATGTAGCAATTGAAGCAAGTGATGGCATTATTGTGTGAATCACTGTATGCTCAAGAACAGTAACATTTTAATTGTAACATTGCAAAACGTTGGTGATCGGCCTTTGGAGACCATCAGAGTGTCCGCCGCATAACGACGCCACTTGAAGATGGTGCCATCGTGAGGGCGGTTGAGAATAGCCCATTCATTACAAATGTCACAATAAGGGAGGAATTGCTTCACCATGATAGTAAGGAGACGCTTGCGAGAAAGTGGGTACCACGCCAGAGAGGCTGCTCGAAAAATTGAACTGTCCGAGGCATATGCTGCAGCTATGGTTACGTTTTGCGAAGCTAATATCCACAGGGATTGGCAGTGTGCAATTTTTACGGATGAAAATACAAAAGAAAGAACAACACCCGATATATTCGGGAACATGTAAGGCAAACTGCAACAAGCGGTCGCATAACGGCCGGATTTTGGGGGTGAATGTCAGCTGCCGGCCCCGGTGAAATAATACCTGTTTCGCCCCACGCTTCAATTCTCAGCGGTACATTGGATACTTGAAGATATTGTGAACCCTTCAGTGAGAATTGTCTACCCAGAAAATGAAATGGAGATGATAACTTTTGTACAGGACAACTGTCCGATACATACATCGGCAGCAGTTATGAATTGGTTCGATGATCAAAACGATATCGAATTGTTGGATTGACCGGCAAAATCTCCGGATTTGAACCCCATAGAGGAAATGTGGTCTTGGGAGGATGTGCCTGGATTCGGTGTCAGGGGAAGAACAATAGAGCACCTGACAAATCATGTTATCGCGGTAAGGCGCAACTCCGAGGCACAACGTTTTGCAGCAACACCGTTCGATCAATGAGAAATCACCTAACCCAATGAATTGGAAGTAATGGATATTATACAAAATATTAATCAATGTTTAGTTTTTAGACCTAGAATATACATTTCCTGTTCTGTGTATGTTCCCGATAATTTTTTTGAGAAAAATATGTCACGATTTAATAAAAAAAAATTAATTTCTACGTGGTACTTCTTGCAGCAGCGCTCGATTCCAGATCACGCAATGGCGTTCTAAATCATTTCGGAACCTAATGTTTTATACGTCAGGCGCTTAAAATTGCATTGAGTTGCTTTTCGTCGCTCTATCCGAATACAACAAGAGTAGCTTTTCTACGTGTGTACTTTTGAGATATACTTCAGATTATTGCTATATTTTTAGAAATCTAGTCAAACATTTCTAATTAAAAATATCCATTGGACAAAGTTTCATTATTATGAATTAAATATTGGACGAATACTGTAAAGTTCCCGTGTATATGGAACATGCATCGTTATTG